>CM032876.1:36854779-37594779 GCA_019176425.1 Megalops atlanticus
GAAGACCAGGAAAGAGGAATTTACAGTCCTTCGTCTTAGCTAATTTGCCTGTTTACTAATTCTAGAATCTGCACGATCCTCCTTCACCTGCGTTTAACGGAGGCTTGCCATAAATATGCGAGTGCCGAGTGAGGCATTGAGCCGACGAATAGAGGTTTTAAATGTTCACTTTGGGGCACTTTCTCTCCTTAATCGATCTCGAGCGGTGGAAATCCACGAAAGAATTATTCAGAGGAAGGGTTCTGCTCATCATTTAAAAGGGAAAATATTTAACTAAGCAATCGCTAACACGCAATAATTTCCCTGCAATCTAACACTAGCAAGCAAAATTCTGATTGTGGTTAACCACAAGTTGGCTGGTTAGTTAGCAACGGAGTCTAGTAACTAGCTAGTCTAGCTCCTTACTCTGACTTAGCAAGCAGCTCATTATAGCCATATAGTCTAAACAGCCAACAGGCGAGGACTATTTTAAAGCAAATTATTTTAACCAGATGACAAATTTGCCGTTAGCTTAACTGCTAGTTAGCTGTATAATATAGCTACGTAGCAAGTTATTTAACTAGATAGCAAATATTTGGCAAGTAAGCTAACATTCGATAAATGACTAGCTAAATCATTATATTTTCTGATGCTTCTGTAACAAGCTAGTCAGGCACGCTTCATTAAGATCTGGGCTAGTCCTGTCCGCAAGACTCCGCATATAAGGTAAGGCGATACGGGTTGTCAGCTTCGCCCCCTGTAGTGAACCGACACCAGCCGCGGGGGAGAGAAGGGGCTTGCTGAGGGCGCGACACGTCCCCTCCACTCGCCTGCTATGGAACTGGGACGCACTCAGCATGGCGCATGGTGCACGAGGGGAGTTAGCGAACGAGGGCGTATGGTGCTGGGTGCTGGGTGCTGTGCTTGGCTTCAGCGAGCGAAGGGAGCGAGCTTGTCGTTGCGACATGAGATACTTTACGGCAAACAGGAGAGGATAGGCACATATTTGTCGTAACTATTCAGAAGTTAGCTGATAAGCGTTTACCTCGTGCATTCTTGAAGAGTGTCTGCGATAACGTAACGCAATTGCATAGATTATGAAGCGACAATTGTAGCTAACGTTAGGTAACGTTAGTACAAAATGTGGTAAGTTAAAAGAGATATTATTGAGATCATTATTTAGACTCTGTAGTCTGTGAATGTAGCAAGTAACGATAGCGTAATGAGGTTAGCTACAAAGCTTACAAGCTGTTAACTGTTTTCCAAGTAGCGAGCTTGCCAGAAACTGTTCTAGCTGGTGAAGGTAACGTTAGTAATCTAGCCATTAATTGTGCTGGCTTGTTTGCCTTTATGCAGTGAGTTCTTGGCAGTACAAATTCAGCATTCGCTCTGCTTGATGAGTAGAGGTCAGGGCTGATTTAAAGGTGATGTTCTTGTGCCTTCCTTACACAGTGTTACCTAACTAGTCATCGTACTTGTCTGGATATTCATATACATGAATAAGTTACGAAATCGTGCTAGACTACAGGCAAAATATTTATATGTCTACCTGTATATCTCATCCATTATTATTTTCACTGCCCGTCAGATACTGTCGGATAGTGTCTAGTTACATTGGTGCGTGATGACAGTAGCTAGCCGACCCATATACATTAAAACAATGATTACAGTCTAACTTACCTGTCTTTTTCCTATTTATTCGTAGCTATGTAGGTAGCTAGCTGTCCAGATTTACAGGTCAAAATGTTTTAGGTGGACATTCTGAACCCTTTATCACTGTGTCCACACACCAATATACATACAATTGATATATACAGTATGAAGAATGTGTCCATGCAACATGACTGTTAAATAAATGTTGGTTAATACAGGAGTGGAAATCAGTCTTGTGTTATCAGTGGCTGTGCTACTGCTGTGACTTCCTCGTATTTTGGATGAAGTGTGTGAGTATATCAAAACTTAGTTTCATATTTATTGTTCTGTATTGATAGCTAAGCTGCTGCTGTTACTTCTGGCTCTACTTTTCACCCCCAATACTAATATACTAAAATTTGGCATGTTCTGTATGCAGTGCTTAGAAAAAGTATTTAGCCCCCTGTACTGTTTTCAAAATTTATTGTCTCCAATTCCAAATTTAAAATATATTAAAGTAAGATTTTTTTTTCCAGCTGGTCTACACAGTATTGTACATCATGACAAATCAAAAGAAATGTCCAAAACCATTCAAAAATTTAGAAAAAACCTAAAACTTTGAGGTTTAAAAAGTATTCATACCCTTCATAATTATAAGGCTAACCTTGCTCAGGTGCAAGATATCCAATTTGTTGATGGTCTCCACCTGTGTAGGAAATTAGTGGATCACCTGTTTTGAATCACTTCATAAGCATAAATACCTTACCTCTCTATAAGGACAGTGTGGGTTTATTTTCTGTTGAACAAACCAAAATGAAGAGAAAAGCGCATTCAAAACAAGTGAGGGATAAAAGTGTGGAGAAGCATAAATGTGGAGAAGGACATTTCAAAGGCACTCAACATACCCCGGAGCTCAGTGCAGTCCATCATACAGAAGTGAAAGAAATATGGAACTACAGCTATATTGCCTAGGGCAGGCTGCCCCCTAAACTTAGTCACCAAACAAGACTGGTACTTGTCCGAGAGGCTGTGATGCCAACTGTCACTCTAACTGAGCTACAGAAGTCAGTGGCTGCAACTGAAAATGATGTTCATGGGACAAGAATTTCCAAGCTATTGCACAAAAAGGGCCTTTACAGAGAGCTGAAAAAAGCACATCCTTGCCCGTAAAGACTTTGCAAAACATCACTTGGAAGATGAGACAAAGGTATGGCAGAAGGTCTTGTGGTCTGATCAGACTAAAATGGAACTTTTTGGCTTAAACACTAAGTGGTATGTGTGGTGTAAAGCTAACACTGGACATCAGCCAGGAAGCACCATCCCCACAGTGAAATATGCTGGTGGTAGCATCATGTTATGGGGGTGCCTTTCAGCAGCAGGGACTGGCAATCTGGTCAAGATTGATGGGAAGATGAATGCTGAACAATACATGGAGATTCTGGATAAAATCCTACTCCCCTCTGCCAGAAAGTGTAAACGAGGGAGTCTGTGTTTCAGCAGGACAATGACCCAAAGCATACTCCCAGAGCAACACTGGATTGGCTTAAAATGAAGAATCGAAGAAAATTGACATCCTTGAGTGGCCCAGTCAGAGTCCTGACCCTAACCCCTTCAAAAATCCGTGGAGAGACCTCAAAATTGCTGTCCGCTGCTGCTCCCCAACTAACCTGGTACAGCTTGAGCAGTTTTGCAAGGAGGAATGGGCTAGTGTTGCTCCAACACATTGTGCAAAATTATTTAATAGAGACTTAACTAAAAGGACGGCTGGCTGTAATAGCGCCAAAAGATGGTTCAGCCAGGTACTAAAGAAGGGGGATGAATACTCCTTAATTGTTGACGTTTCAGTTCTTGATTTTTTTTCTTTAATAGTTTATAATTTTCTTTTTTGGGCTGCACTGTTGCAGAGTTGAGTGATTCACAAATTTAAAAAAAATAATCAGTCTAATTAGTCAAAATCTCAGATTGTGGAAATCATTTGTGTGACTGAATACTTCAAGGCACTGTAAATATAGAAATGTGTATATATTGATCTATAGAATCAATGAAATATATAGGGTGTCATACATACATAATACAAGTACACAGTACAGGTCACACATTTTGTAATCCCTTGTTTTCTCACACAAGTTTTCATTGCTATTTCATTGTTTTTAACAAATAACAAGTAACAAAGGGAATGCTTGTCTAAAGTAAACAGATTGTCGCTGTTGTAATATATGGTACTATTAAGAGGAAAAAAATCGAGTTTGGTACCAGTGCACGACCAAGACTGTGTACTTTACATTAGAAATTTGGTTTCAGAGACAAATCACACCTCTTTAAATCCCCTAAAAAGAAATGCAGAATGTAATAACTGGTATCTGCTTACAGGTGTTCATCCATATAGATCTACCGTTCTCAGGTATCCATCCTCATCACCACTTCCTGAGTCATATGGTGTCTGCCATTGTTCCTAGACCTGTGTTTGGGCTTTCCTAGAGTTTTAAATGAGTATTCCAGCTGTTCTTCAAAATGAGTAACCAACAGTAAGTAATATCACCAGTCTGAACAATGGCTAAGAAAGCTAGGTGGGCTGTAGGCCAGATCCTGGATATTGATGTGAGTTCTGAAAAGACAAAAAAAGAAAAGAAATCCCAAAGTCACATCTGTCGTAGTATTAAGCCATGTTACATCTAATAATACATTATAGCTATAATCTATACAAGTAGTCTTACAGTTGTACTGTGTTTTTAGTCCAAGGAACAAAAAGGTTTGAGTGGGACCTCAGGCCTTCCTGGGACACAGGAGTGAGTTAGGCGCAATTTTCCGTGATGGAACAGATGAAGAGAAATCTGATTTGATGTGGTGTGGCAGCTCTTTATCTGTACCAAATGAAACTATGCTGGCCTGGTTAACGCCAGAACCCTCTCACAGGATATTGTGGCCTAACTATGAAATCCACCTTGGGTGCCTGTAATTGGTATATCCATCATGCTTTGCGGTAGGCTACATTGAAAAGATATACAGTGGCATGAAAAAGTATTTGCCCCTGTCAAAAGGTAATGTGGTGTTGCAGTCATAGGGGGGCAGTAAACCAGCCACAAAAGCTATTTCACAAGAAAGTGCTGAAATTTATTAGCACACATGACAAAAACAAAAAGCTCTTACAAAAAACACTTGTAAGAGCGAAAAAAAAAAAAAAAAAACTAAGGCAAACTCAAGCCTATGGCCCTACTGGCCCAAGTACTGGCATCGCAAGATGACCAGACCAAAAACTTTTCTTCCTCTCACAGTCACCCGAGCCAAACCTAGCCCCTGTGAGAGACCCCCCTGAACTGAAACTATCCTCCCTTTATACACAGGTAGGGGCTACCTCCTCCCCATAGCCTAAACCAAAGGGCACAGAAAAAGGGGGAACAAAACAATAATCAATTATTCAAATAAACAAATGAACAAACTGAAACAGTACATGATTATGATGAAAATTTAACCAAAGTAAGTAACAACAGAATTCAAAATATAAGCAAACCAGTCCGCCAGAATTAAGCCATACACAAAACTGTATTAACTCTGCATCTCCCCTTTACCTTGAATACCAGCGCTCTGGTGCACTTTATGAAGCACTAAGCAGCAGCCGTGCGTCCTTTGCGCGTGCCATTCCCCAGGAGATCAGAGATGCGGACTGATGGTAAAATTTAAACTAACAATTACACGGCACACATACTTAACATATTTTAATTCATTTCTGCACATAAACACTCACACACACACAACCATAATACATCTTCGAATACAATACACACAACTAAATAAACAAATTTCACATTTGCATACCACAATCACATTTACATACAACTATTTGGACGTGTATCAAAACTCCGCTCCTCTTTTTACCGCAAGCCATTTTCCTCACGAATTAATTAACACGGTAGATAGAATTAACGGTAAAACAGATGATGGTGAATGGACCAATGCGCATGATATTATTGCAAACTGTATGGACTGTTTGAAGTAGAAAATAAGCTTGCGTGAGCGAGTTTACTTCTCCTTAAAATGTCCGACATCCAGAGAGACAGACAAAATGGGGTGAGGAGGTGATGAAGGAGGGTCCAACTAACTTCATCACACACCCCCACCCTTAAGACTCGGCATCCTCAAAATGCCGAGACAAATAGTCCACCACAACATTTTGAGGTCCCACCACATACCTCACCGTGAATCGATAAGGCTGCAGCGAAAGATACCACCGTGTGATCTTTGCATTGGAGTGCTTCATGGGGTGCAGCCACTGGAGTGCACGGTGGTCTGACTCCAACACAAACTCTTTACCAAGCAGGTAATATCTTCGACTGTCCAAAGCCCACTTTATTGCCAAACACTCCTTCTCGACGGTAGAATAACAGACCCCTCGGGGATAAAGCTTATGGCTAATGTAAATCATAGGTTTCTTCTCACCCTCTTCCCCCGTAACAACACAGCCCCAAGTCCCACCCCCGAAGCATCAGTTTGGACAGTAACAGGGGCATCAAATTCAGGACTGGCCAAAACAGGATCCTGGCACAGACAGCCAGTGAGGTCTCTGAAGGCCTCCATTGCCTCCCCCGATCACATTAACCTGTTTGGGTTTGCCTAGGTTGTCATGTCTGTCAGCACTGCCGCGTGTTGCGCATAATCGGGGACAAAGCGGCGGTACCAGCCCACCAAGCCCAGAAAGGACCACAGCTGCTTCTTGGTGTTAGGCCTGGCCAGTGCCCTGATGGGTCCCACCTTGTCAACCAGCAGCTTGATGACTCTGTTCCCCATGGCATACACAAGGTATTGAACCTCAGGCTTGACAAAGGAACACTTGCTGGCGTTCTTCACCAGCCCTGCCTCCTTAATCCGCCTGAGCACCTCACCTAGATGCTCCAGATGCTCACTCCATGAGTCACTGAAAACAACAACATCATCAATGTATGTGGCAGCAAAGTCGTCCATCCCTTCAGCACCCGGTCCATCTGACGCTGAAAGGTAGCCCCTGCCCCCTGCAAGCCAAAGGGCATGCAGGTAAAATGGTACAAACCCCCAGGTGCCTTGAATGCTCTCAGCTCCTTGGACCGCTCTGACAGGGGAACCTGCCAATATTCCTTACACAAATCCAGGGTGGACATATACTTAGCCCTCCCGAGCCTTTCTATGAACTCGTCCACCCTAGGTATTGGGTAGGGATCAAACGTTGACACAGAATTTACTTTCACAAAGTCAATACAAAACTGCAGGGAGCCATCTTTTTTAGGGACAAGAATGGCCAGACTGCACCACTCACTGAATGAAGGCTCAAAGCTCTTTGGCGTTGTGGTCAAGTCGCAGGTTTGGTACCTTGTAGACCCAGGTTCAAGCCCGGGTGGGGTGACTGCTCTCTCCCTTCGCTACAAGTGGTGTTAGAGGTGGGATGGCTTGCCGTGAGGCCATTGGAGGCGTGCCCAGTGTGCGAGCCGTATGAGGGACCCCCAGGTTAGGTTGACCCCGGTGTGAGGGACCCCAGAGATGGGTGAAGCACGGTATGAGGGACCCCAGAGAAGGGGGAAGCACCAGTGAGTGGGGCACCCTGGGATAGGAGAAGTACGGTGGGGGAATGCGTGAGGGATGCGTGAAGCGCATGGGCGCACTTCCTGAAGGGGAGGGCAGTGTGACGGAGACCCGTTACTACGGTTGAGTATGCGCTCTGACTGCTATACCAATGAGCCTGGCTCTTTAGCGTTGCGGTCAAGTCACAGGTTTGGTACCCCGTAGGCCCAGGTGGGGTGACTGCTCTGTCCCTTTGCTACAGCCCCCTTCTTGATATTCTCTATTATTGCCTATTTTGAGCGCTGAATGGTTTCAGATTTTCAAAGAACACGTAATATTGCTCAAAGGGAACCTGACTAAACACAAAACACAGTATTTTAATGTTTATTTTGTTCCTTCAGTGAATGTACGTTAACGTAAACCCATATCACCCCGTGAACAAGTAAATGCCCCCTTAAGCCTAATATCTGGTTGGACCACCCTTAGAAGCAATAATTGCAGCTAAATGTTTCCTATAATTTGATATGAGCCTTGCATATCTCTGTGGAGGAATCTTGGCCCACTCTTCTTTGCAGAACTGCTTTACCTCTGATGGATTGGTAGGTCTCCGAGCATGAACTGCTCTTTTCAGGTCCCGCCACATCATCTCTATTGGATTCAAGTCAGGACTTTGACTAGGCCACTCCAAAACTTTAATTTTACTTCTTTTTAACCATTCAGATGTGGACTTGCTTCTGTGATTTGGATCATTGTCCTGCTGCATCACCAAATTATGCTTTAGCTTCAGCTCACGCATAGATGGTTGGACATTCTCCTTAAGAACTGTCTGGTACATAGCAGAATTCATGCTTCCTCCAATGATAGCAAGTCGTCCAGGTCCTGAGGCAGGAAAACATCCTTTTACCATCACACTGCCACCACCATGTTTCATAGTAGGTATGATGTTCTTACAGTGCAATGCTGTATTCGCTTTATGCCAGACATAGGAAGACGTACACCCTCCAGAAAGTTCCACTTTTAACTCATCTGTCCATAGAATATGATCCCAAAATTCTTGGGGATCATCCAGGTGCTTTTTAGCAAATGTGAGACAAGCTTTAATGTTTTTATTGGTGAGCAGTGGTTTCTGCCTTGCTACTCTTCTATGAAGCCCATTTTTGCACAGTCTCTTTCTTATTGTTAAGTCATGAACACTGACCTTAGCTGATGCTAGAGAGGCCTGCAGTTCTTTGGAAGTTTTTATGGGATCTTTTGAGACTTTCTGGATGAGGTGCCACTGTGCCCTTGGAGAAATTTTGTCAGGTCAGCCACAACTCAATGTCTTCTCCATTTGGAGATACTGTCTTGCACTGTGGTTCGGTAGAGTCCAAGAACCTTAGAAATGGCTTTGTTACCATCTCCACACTGATATATCCCAACAACTTTTTTTCCTCAGCTGTTCTGGAATTTCCGTTGATCATGGCATTGTGTGCCTGTCGAAGCTTTGTGTTGACTACTTCTCTCTGATGGTGACGTTCAATATATATGCCATTTAAACTCAACAGGGCTGGCTGCAATCAAGCCTGGGTGTGTTCAATCACCTGAATCTAATTATCAACAAAAACTTTGTTGATTTCTTTGTTTCAAAACTAAGGGGGCAATTACTTTTTCACAGGGGCAATATGGGTAATTGGTGACTTTTTCTATTAAATAAATGAAATAATGATTTAAAAACTGTGTTTTGTGTTTTCTCAGGTTTCTCTTTTCTAATATTAAATTTTATTTGATAATGTGAAACCATTCAGTGAGGGAAACATGCAATAAAAGAAAATCAGGAAGGGGGCAAATACTTTTTTACACCACTGTAGCTGAAGACAATGGGTAGGGCATCAGGAAGATTACATCATGACATAAAGCAGAAGGAAGAATAATATTGAAAAGAGGTAGAAGATAACAATAAGGAAATATGCAAAATGGTCAAAGTTTTTTCATTTATTATATAGCCATATTAAGTTTTACTTTTTTGTTCAAATGAGATATAATAGGACAGAGGTAAGGCTTGTAAAGAGTCAGACAGCCCAAAAAGGGGTATGTCCCACCAACTTGTAACTTGGCAGATGGCACAGCTGCCATCCCATTTTTACTTGTTATGTTTATATGCCGAAAGCTTTTTGTTATAGATCCATTATACAATATGCGGCTGTATAATAAACAGCTCATAGATGAGGCTAGGATCTGTCTTTCTGTGAACACAGCCAGCCTCTTCTCTGAAAATGCAATTACTGGCTAACAAGCAAATGCAAAACATGATTTTTATTTTGTTTATAATATGCTGTATTATATTATGTAAAATATATTTAATTCAGTCATGTTAGAAATGGGAGAACAAAATGTTGAGTCAGTCATTAATTTAACATTAATATTTAAAGTCAACATGATAAGGCTACCTTAAATAAACCCTGTAGGCTTATGTACACTTACCATGGAGTTATTGTCTAACAGCTGCTGCAACTGGAAGATGTTACATTGCTGGACAGAGCATGGTACAGGGGGAAACCTAAAAATACTTCAGTGCGTCACGGTCTGGGGTAATGCAGCCACTGGGCTGGGATAAACTAATTTATTTTTCCATATCAGTTCTTTCGTTGTGAAAATAATAATGCACGATGAATGTTGAGTTTTATACAAGTTGATTCCTTTGTCTGGCATAACTGACATTTTCCAAGAGGAGGTCCACAAATGAGAGTTCAAGAACGAGCACATTTTATTTACAGAGAAAGACAGTGACATCAAAATGTGATAAGCACCTGTCTAGCTTTTAATAATTCTCTTTTTGTACAAATGGTACACCTCTGAATACGTGCATGCTCAGTAAAGCACTCAACAATGTTGTTGCCTCACATCTTTGATATTATTGTAAATTGTAAAAGTCACTATTGAAAAATATTTTCTAACAGATTAAACAACTGCAGATTTCACTCAGTCAATATTTTCTGTCCTTATTTTGTTCATACAGCACACAGACTGATATAGGGGAACTTGATATCTCCTGCAAGTAATTTTTGACAAGGAAGCTGCTTTTTTACATTTGATAGCCTAACAAGCTAGAAGTGGTCCAAAAAGATAAAGTTAGATTGATAGACCTGACAAACATGCTTCAGATAATGCTATTTTAATATACATGTATAATATATGTATAATATTAAAACATTATAATGTGACATGTACCTACCAACGCATGGACAGTATTAGGTATATTTGGAAATGTGATGCACTGAAATACTGGGATCAAATGAAAGTAGGGAATAGAACATTTAATATGCAGATGCCACTGATTATTGTTGGTAATCGACACATCTTTTCATTTTCATGGATTAAACTGTAATTATTTTTTCTCATCTATCAATTAAGCTGACTGTGTAATCAAGGAGCATTGTGTTTTTTGCTTTTGTTTTCACGCCAGTTCTATGGTGGCTGTGGGCCTGACAATAGCAGCTGCAGGAATTGCAGGTTGGTAATTTGGAAGCAATTATGGTATATGGTGATATAGATAAATGTCTTTTTTCCCTCTGAGGTCAGCTATATGTTCAAGGTTATACTGATCTGAAAAGCATTGTGAAAAATTGCATGATTTTGCATTCCAATATAAAATGTTTCTTTTTTAAACATTTGTAACAGTTTTCTGAAATCTGTAAGACATTTCAGCGTCTCCTTCATTGTTTCAGTCAAGAATTAAATTCCAGCAAATCTGTAACAAGTTGAAACATTTCAGCCAATCTCAGTGCAATGGGAAAATGTGCTGCTGAAGTGTTTGGCTGAAAGGGCTGCTTGAATGGTTTTCTGAAGGGCACATACCTAGGGATGTAGCAAGCATTTATCAAACACCTTGACTGAAGGAGCACAGACAAAGGAGTAGAGAGCATTCTGTAGTGTACTGGCCACATGGTTACTTTGTACATCCAGCTTTTCAAACACTTATTAATTTACAGATGATCATTCTGGGTTTAATGTTCAAAAACAGTTCATTTTTACAGAACTTCACAAGATTGTCAATTTGATACATTAAACAATAATAATAATATGATCAAGTGCATATACCTCTTCTACAGAGTACTTCCGAGTGCCTTCAAAATGCTGTGGTTTAATTAGTCTACATTACAGCCATTTAGTGGTGTGTACTGTGGAGGATGGTTTGAATCAAAATGACCAAAAAAAGAAGCTGCTCTTGTTTCAGGAGACAGGTATAATCAGCTCTACACGTCTTCATTTGCTAGAGTAGTACAACCTTTTAAATGCATGATGATAACGTTTTAGTCCGACTGCTACCAAAATCAAGATAAGAGAAGCACACAAATAATGGTATTGAATCATCTGGACAGAGGTATTGTGTGACTGGAGTAATTGACTAAATAATGTTAGTTGTGTCAGTTATGATTTAGTTGTCTGAGAAGTGAAAGTTTCCAAGCAAAACATCCATATCCATAAAGCATTTCTCATTACAAAGGTTTGCTTTTAGAAAACTGTTTTAACAGGTTAAACACTATTTATCCTTATGACAATCACTTTTTATTAAAGAAAACAGATGATTACAATTTCCTATTGTTTCAGGTGGATCACCCATGAGAATACATTAAACAAAAAATGATGAAGATAAAAATAGACTTCATGGGCCAATCAAGAAATACATCACTGCATTTTCATTACACTTAAAATTGTTGGGGGGGTTCCTTTTGAATTTTTATATATGATGTCTGCATACATGACACAGGAAGTAGTTTTCAGGGACTGGAAGTAGCACCTATCTAGTAGTTAGTGTGGCAAATCTTTATTTCAATAATCAACAGTTTAAAAGAGTGTTTTCAAAACAAAAGATGGAAGATCAAGTTTTATTTAAGAACTACCTGCATACAAAACATATTGCACATCAAACAACCAAAATGATCATTTAAAAAAACCATAAGGACTAACATATGTAGTTTACAGAACAGAAACAAAATCTGGAAATTGATCTTTCAGTAGTCCAAATTACACCTGCATCGTAACACTTTCTGCCAGTTTAGTGTTTAAAGAAGAGCTTAATTCTTAAATACTGTACATTTTAAAATAAATAAACCAAACAAAGCCCCAGTTTTTTACGAAACAGTCTCTGCCATTATCAATCCAGTGTCCCTGCAGATGAATGAGAAATAAAATCCAATCTTCCAGTACTCCGCAGGTTTTTCTGACAGCATTAAAAAATGGTCAACAAAGTTAACAGACCAGTTTCCAGACTAACATTACTCTAATGGGATAGTAACAATTCAGTGCAAATTTTTTTCTTTCAGACTGCATTTTCTAGTTTTTCCTCATATGAAGAAATGGTTGCATATTAAAACGTAACAAAAGCCGCTAACGGTCTTCATAACAAATATTAGGATGTCTGGGCTCCTCCCATCATCACCATATCTGACAAAGTTATGTTTTCTACAGCCAGCCAACTTTAATGTTGAATCTACTCTCTGAAGGCACAACATCTGATCATGTACTTAGAACATATGTACTAGATGTAACTTTTGTTTTTGTCTCTGTTCAGGATTTAATCAGGATCCATCCCCTCTGTGTTCCAATATGAAGGAACTGAAAAGTGCGGTAAAGAATCTGGAAGTCCACATGACTATCTTTGGCAAGCTTGTACAAGCACTATTTTAAATGTAGAAGTTATGGTTTATACTGGGAGTGACCATTTAGGAAACCCCATTCAGCACGGCCTGTTGGTTTCCTTCGCCTTGGTAGCTGGCTTTTGCGGTTCTCTCTGCAGGAACATGCGGCACTTTGCTCGATTCGCTGTCCTTGCTGCTGGGACCGTTGCTTGTCGCAGCGGAAGGGTCGTGCTCCTCTATGAAATCAACCTGTGCCTGCAGAGGGAAGAGAGGGAAGCACCAGTGTGACCTTACACCTTTCCACCAGAGTTTTCGTCTGCATTGGCCTATTGATGGTATGCTTTACTTTTGTTTGAAAGACACCCTCACCCAGAAACATTGGGATTAACAGCTGTGTCACATGCTTAATTTAGACTCAATGTCCCCTGGTGAATACCGGCGATTATGCTGGAGCCAGTACCCAACCAGGTCTGTAAATTAAACATTAGTTTAATGTTAAAGATGTTCCCGAACAGGTGTGTAAAGAACAAATCACACAAGGTGTACCAGAATTGCTCTTCAGTGTATATTCAGAACAGTAGTCATACATGGGTAAGTTCATGGTCACAGCTATTGTTAACTTTCAGGTATGCATTTATAAATGTGCAAGGATTTGTAGAGTGTTTGCCAGGATTATATTTTTTTCCCATTAATCCATCATAAACACCACTTTCATTTACCTGCTAACACCACTAAATGAAACTGAAAATATTGCCAGTCTGAGCAATATTATAACAGTTTGAGCATTCAATCTAACCCATGCAAATGGATGCCCAACAGGGGTCCTGAGAAATATGAGATGCCCTAAACAAACAGTTAGAAGGAAAAAGAATAGGCTAATCAATTCACAAACTAAAACAAAAATGTGCAAATGAACGGTGACTTCACAAAATAATTTACTGATTGATTTTATTTATTTTACTGTCCATTTTCAAATGATAAAAAATGATTATGATCAGAGCCTGGTTTTGTGATGTCAACCCAAAGTAAGCACTAAAAACATAAGTTGAATAATGGCTTTGTCAACTGGAACTGAACAAGCATAGAATCCTGGCAAGCATAGTTGTATAAGCTGTATCACAGATTGAAATCTCACCAGCTCTTTTTTGTTCTTTTTGAGATCCCTTGGGTTCCTCTGTCTGCTCTGTGACTCAGCACGTGATATGTAATCGGCCACTGTAACTGAAATACAAAAAAAAAAAAAAAAAAAGCTTAATATAAATGGATCTGTGTTCTTCTGGAGCTAAAAATACTCCCATGATAATATTCCTAGAAATGAAGTCAGCAAGAAGAACTAGGTTAAACCAAAGAGATCTGACAAGCTAAATGTCTTCACACAATTCCTAAGTAAGAATTAGTATTCCTGTGCATGCATATCAGAACTCTTCTCTAAAGTCACAACAGTCAAATTAATAATAAAGATTATTTCTTTTCTTATATGCCATGTTATTGTTAATAAAGAATCACACAGGTTCAAATCAAATTATGCATCTGTTGTATTGATTATGTTTTTCAAAAAGCAGAAATTAAAGACAATACAGTAGCATAAGCTAAAACTGAACAAAATCTAAACTCAGATGAACCCGGTTAATATCACCTCACATGGTTGTTGATCACCTCATATGAAGTTTAAATTCTACCCCAAAGTGAAAGTTGAGAGAATGTACAAAATAACCATTTCATACATATTTAACTGTAACACAGATGAGCTTGATTCAAAATAATATTATACATTGTCATGTGCTGGAGCCTTTGGATAATATTGCACCCCTTTTAAAACCACACCCCACTAACAAATACTTGTTCTGCTTGGCAGAGTGGCTATTAAGTGGATTACACTGGGCTTACACAGTTGATTTCACTGCTGAAGGAATGAAAAATAAATCTGAAATTATGTGAATTGACATTCTGGATATAGATGTCTGCAGTGAGGGATGTGTTATTTGTGACTTCACAACTGCATGTTCTAGTGGTAGTCGGGACTATTTGAACAGCAGTCTCAATAGACACTTTCCACATTCAGTAATGATTGTGGCTGTTTCTGTGCCCCACCCAAAATTGTGACTATAATGAAAACAGAGAAATTTCCAGTGTTCGCTACATTTGCACTGTAACAGCTTTAAAAGCAAAAAAGGTTTCCCTGGAGGCACTTGTCTGGAACATTACTTATCTAAATCCTTCACAAAGCACTGGGCAGGAAATCCAAAAACAGACAGTCTTTGATAATCTAAAAACAGAGCAAGAAACCATTTTTTTCCATTCATGGAGGACAACTCATCAAACCCTTGGCAGTGGGTTTATAACAAAGCACACACACTTCAGGTGTATAAAACCCAAGGGTCAGTGCGAACACATTCAGCATGCTGGGTATGGGGCTCATGCATCCCACAATCCTCTGGTTACCTGGTTGCCTTTCCTCTTGGGGGCGGAAACGCCGCCTGCGGCTACGGTTACGCCGCTGGGGTTTCGCTTCCAAGTCATCTACAAAAGCAAGTTTGTGGAGATCGCTCTTTCAAGAAAGAAGTCACCACAAGGCGGACGGAGCTGCCCTATCGTAGACCTGCAGTCGCTGTGCTTACCGATGCCATTTTCGCTGAGGGAGGTGTTGTCAGACTCGCTCATGCCATCGATGAGGGTGGCATCCTCATCAGTCCTGCGGCGACGTGATCGGCGGCGTCGGTTGGTGTTCTGGTGAGACTCGCTGGCGTCTGTGTCAGCGGTCTGATCTGTTTCTGTGTTGTCAAGTACGCTGTAAGGGTTGCCATCTGGATCCTTCAGTACTACACAAAAAAAGTCACCACACTCTGGGTTTTAGGTGGAAGTTCTGACAAGTAAAAGATTACAGACATTTTTACGTAAAGGCACTTCAACAAAAATAATTCATTAAATACGGAACTGACATCTTTTCCAAGGTGCACATGATTTACAGCGGGGAATGTACCAGAGCTGATGGAGGAGCTAGATGCCCCTCTCCCTGTCCCCCGGCCTCTGCCGCTGAGGCCTCCACGTCCCCGCCCCACCCCAGGCCTCCTTCTGCTGTCCCGCTGCTGCCGAGGTCCCCGTTCTGGCTCCTCACCCGCCAGGGACCAGTCGCTCAGCTCATCCTTCCGCTCTGAGTCAGTCTCAGAGGCATTAGACTGCTCAGAATTTGTGCCTGTCAGGGCCACACAAACCATTTACAAATAATGAAATCCTACCTAATGTCCAGTCAAATTACCACCGATGTGTACATCTAAAGTTACTGGTAGACCACCAGCAATTGTCAGTCTGTGTGCTGTTGTCTATATTTTCTTTTTGACAGAATGGTCAGTCTTCACTTTCCAATTGTCACAATGTTTATTTGTATCAGGGCATCAACAGCAAATCTCTTTCCACTGAACTTCCGATGTCTAGACACTGGATATTTGGCAGTGGTCACTGTATAACTCTGATGTCAAACCTGCTTGTATGACATAACTCCCAAACAATCACTTTGGTCATGACAAGGCTGCTCAGTGTCACTGGACTGTCTCTGTGTCTGAGAACTGGTTGCTGGGGTATTACCATAACCGGAAGTGTAGTTAGGGCCCCTGCGCCCGCGGCCCCTGCCGCTGTAGGAGCGGCTGCCGTGCAGAGAGGCTGCAGACACACTCTCATCGGTGGTGTAGCCCTTGTCCTTGTCCGCAGGGCGGCCCGACAGAGGCCTGAAGCCCATCCCGATCTGTCGAAGCTGCTCATCAATCTGCAGCCTCTCCAGTCGCAACTGTTCCACCTCCTACAAAGGGCCAACACGGACCATGGGCTTTTACAAACACATTCTGCCCGAGATGGCGCACATTTGTGACCTCGGACAGGTATTTGTTGTAGACTGCTTACATTAAGGTAGGCGATGTGGTACTCTAGGAGAACCTGGACATTCCCGATACTCTCCTTTGTGCCAACAAACGTAAACGGAACCATTCCCTGTGTCAAAAAATTCAAATAAAGATGTTATTATGGGTGAATAAGAAGATCATCCAAACTGATGTTTCTTGTTGAAAACATGTATAAACCAGAAAACACATATTTAACCTAATCTAATTACATCAATGTCGCAGCACAGTTGTAGCCATACAGAAAAGGTAAAGACAAATAATATTAATCAAATATGATAAAAACAATTCTCCAAAACCATTCAAGTTTTGAAAAGGTTTGTTCTACCTGAAACAGGAAAGTAAGGGCTTACTTCTTGGCGAGGAAGCTTGTTGTCATTGTCTCCTTCAATCCGTACCCGAACCACACCGGATTTATCCACAATCTCCTGAATAACTTTCCCATTTTTGCCAATCACCTTGCCTGCAAATATTATAAAGCACCATTGAGTAACAGTAAGGAACATTCACTATGCAAACACTCAAGCACCAAGAACAGAATTGTTCACCTACCAACCAAGTTTCTTGGTATCTGAATTGAGTCTTCAATGAATTCAAGGTAACTCCTGGCTTTCTGCACCGCCTCAGCACTCTGGATGAAAAGCACAGCATAACAGATGTGTCATTCCAGGTGTCTCTGCTGACATTCTTTATTCTGTCCACAAGACTGGGAACAGCAGAGGATCTTCCACCCACCTCTCCATAAATCCGGAACGTTCCCCTGTCCTCATCAAGCTCAATGGCCGTGACTCCCGGCACTTTTCTGGCCTGCTGTATGTTGCTGCCGTGGCTCCCAATGGCAAGCCCCATCAAGTCCTCCCTGACATAGAACTCCTCTTGGAAGGCAGAGGCCAGCTGCTTTGTACTCTGAAATGGTTGTATAATTTGGCTTCAGATTTGCTCAAAAGGTCATAAATTAGGGCACAGTTGTAATTTCAGAGGATGCTCTGCCTAGCATGGAAATGAACATTTACAGTATGAAACTATGCCACATAAATTGACTTATACTCATTAAAGGCCAAAAATAGATCTCTCGGAGGTACAAGAAACCCTCCTAATTTCTGTCATAGTATCGTGAACACAAAGAAAAGAGAGCAATTATAACTGGTCAGAACAATTCTTCCTATACAGACATATACAGCAGGTCTATCTAGAGAGGTGTAGCACCTCATTCTTACCTCCAAATGTTTGGTAGCTTCCTCATTTCTAGACATGAGCATCAACTTCGTCCGAATGCTACGCAGGTGCATGTCACTTAATATGGCAACTCGCTTAACTGTGGCTTCATTTGTGGACTGAATATATGGACAGAAAAGAAAAAGGTTAGTTTTGCATGTTTTCTTAAAAACACGTGCACACACACACACACACACACACACACACACACACACACACACACACACACACATTTTCTGTGGCAAAGAAAAAAGGAAGGCAGTGACTCACCAATATGACTAATTTGCTTGTTTCTGAATTGTAGACGATCCGACAGGCTCCCACTGCCTTTTTGAAATCTTTATGGGCCTGTTCATGCTCACACCTAAAAGCAACAGACAAGTTCATTTCCACGACTATGAACCCAAACATTGAAAAGATGACTGCATGAATTCAATCCATGATCTCATCCTTTCACTTTGTTGACAATGTTGTTACGTGGGTACATACGCTGCTTTTAAATCATCAGGAACTGCAACTGTGCACTTGAAAAAGGTGTTCTTTGTCACAGCTTTGTTGAGGTTCACTGGCCGGAGGCGTTCAAAGGTGACAATTTCATTATACGTAGCATCACAAGCTGCATACTCGATCACATAGAACTGCCCAAAACACAGGAACAAGCAATTACTACACACAAACAATCAATCAATCAATCATTCTTAATTTGTTATGGCACTCTTTACAATCAAATTCTCACAGGGTGCTTTATAGTGAACTATTTCCAAAAGTAAAAATAAAATGTGCTTATTACTTCTTTCAAAGCAACTGTATCACATAACACCAAGCAATCCCTTTAGATTTGCATCACAGAAAGGCACAGACTTTGGGCCAATGCGAACGTACATCTCCCTTCATCATGCGCACTTTAGCCAACCACCAGCCACATGGTTCCTGTTCATTTGCTCTGGAGTAGATCTGAAAAAGAGAGAAAGAGAAACCATTTTCTCAAAAAAAAAAAAAAAAAAAAAGTTGCTGTTAACTAGTCCTTGACGTACGGAAAACTCTACAGAGCAGTAGGAAGCCCTTCTGGGACAGAACTCAGCATCCAAAGAGGGTACCTACCTCCACCTCCTCGCCTTCACCAATGTCCTTTTTGGCATCGGAGGGGGGCGGCAATCGTATGTCACTGAAGGGAACTTGGCGCTCTGGTTGCCAACTTCACAAAAAACAAAACCGAAACAACATTCGCTCCATTGATCTCTGACCACGGGATTTGTTTACCTTTTGACGAAGTACAGACTGTCACGTACCCAAACTGTCATTTGAGTACTTAAAAGAGACCTACAAAACTCTCAAATGAAATCTGTTCTGTGTCACCAGGAAATGGACCTTAAACTGACATGACTTATAATGCCAGCCAATGACATCATACTTACTTATTTTCAAAGACAATGGTGAGTGAATCATCATGAACATCTTTGACAAACCCCTGTAACACAAAAGGCACCTTCTGATTAGGAGAGTTTTGTATTCATCGTCATCTATCGAAAAATCTGATCCTTTTCATTTGCTCATTTTATTCCAAATGTCTGTAGTGTCATTCTACTGAAAGGAACATAAGAGGTGCTCCCTGAATTCAACATTAATTTCTATTATTAAATCCTGATGACAAAGCTGAAATTCTGTTTAAACTGGCTGATGAAAAGCTACTTAGTGTGGGCAAGTAGCAGGAAAAAGACAACCCCCCCTTATGACAACAGTAATGTATACATCAACTTGTTTACTGGGCAACAGAAAGGCAATGTGACATTAACAAAAGAACCAAACCAGTTAATTAAACTACAGTGGCAACTATTAAAAGAGAGGCTTGTCTTCGGGATGTATATCAAAGTCTGTTCAAACAAAGGACCTTTATATCAGCTACTTACACTGCCAACAAATGAAATTTGCATTAAGAATTTGCAAATAATTTCTTAATTTGCACACAAATTTCAACTGTGTGCAGTGTGTGAGTTACTATTTTCAATGCCACCTCTGCTTATGCAAGAAAACATCTTTTTCCACCTCACTGACCCTTTCAATTCTTACTTGTCACAGATCAATCTACTGCACAGCCTGATATATTGTATGGATAAAAACACAAAATAATGTAAATTAGGTTATTTCTTTAAATGTAGTCCTTTATCAGCCAAAGAACGTAAAGGGAAAAAAATTCTATTTGCTATCTGCAAGTTTAAAAAGTCATGGTAAGTGTCTCTTTGGTAAGAGTGGCTATCTGCTAACCAGTGATTCAAAAATAGCCCTGGCTTCTAAACTATCTGCTGAACCTGAGGACAGCTGGAGATTGACAGTGAGCAGCTGACATGCAGAGAGATGGCTGAGCCTGAGGTGCATTCTGGGAATAACTTCTAGATGACACAATAACAGCATAATAGCTTCCACTGTTGAAATTTCTCACTGAAGGCATGTCTCTTTAAAGAATAACTTGGGGCAGACTGATTTACTATATTACAATAGTCAGTTCTACAGGGTTTCTTTTCATTGCCTCAAAATTTTGTTAGGGCTGTGTTGACTCAATCATCAATAATGTGTACAAATTGTGGACCACCAACAAAGCAGAAGATACAGCGTGCAGTGGTATATCACGTTACTTTCACTTATATTGTGGTTGAGACATTCTAGAAATGTGAGGTATAACGTGTGCTTTAGCTAAAATGTCAAAGGAGTGCTTGTCATTGTCCACTAACTCTCTTGCAACCCGTCTTATCTCTTTTCACCTATAGCAGGTCCTAAGTATATATTTTAATGTTGGCTACCGCTGCTCAGTAGCTAGCTTAGTTTGTTACCTATTGCCAAAACCTTCCAACAAACATGACATCACAAATTTAGCTACACACTTAATTTTATTTCAGGTAGATAGTTATTAACTTAGTGACATGAACCTGCAACTTCTCAGCTGGCTGGCTGGTTAGTATAGCTGAACTTGCTAACTAGTTTTCTGTACTCCAAAATTTCCCTAGAATTAACATTAAGATGTCTTGAGAAATGAGACGCAGAGGTCATGTTCTTAGATGGTTTAAACTATAGAGTCAGCCATAATTGTCACTATTAATTTTGCTACCTAAATAAATGTACGTTTCCTAACAGCTAGTTTACTTATTCCCTGAGGGAAAACTACAACAATACGGCAGACAAATAACTTTTAGTCCAACTTATTAGCTAGCAGATTACCTAACCCATTCCTCCTATAAATTGGCTTAGTTAGCTAGCGTTAGCGATGTAGTTGTAGAAGGCATTTGGTACACCTGCTTAGGTGATTGTTAACGTTGTAACGTAGGTACGATGTGGACAGGATCGATAACACACCACATAGAAAGTAAACCACTAACTGCATCATAACTTACTAGCTAGCTGGTTAATTGCTTTGCAGCAAAGCGAAGGGGCAGGGTACAAAGTAGACGCGATACTCTATGCTAGTTAGCTAGGCCAGCAACATGACAACAAAGAGGTTGGTCCGCTGTTTAAGTTTATCCAGAACAAAGGCAATGCATACATATTAATTTGGAACAACTCACTGCACCGTGATGGAATGGGTTAGTATAAGATTATGAAATGAGGCATATATGGATATGGGCAGCTAGGTACTTTGCTAGCCAAAAATAAACATATCTTTACAGTTCTCAAGCTAGCAGGTTAGCTAGCTAGCTAGGCAACGTTAGACAACAGATGATCAGACATTTTTGAGCACAAACGTCAAAACAGTTTTCTTTTACATGAACGTGTCCCGGCACGTAAGTAGTTATAGTCAAATCACTTTGCTTCTGTTTTAAGTTTTACAATACCAACTGTATCAATTTCCTAAAGTGTTAATTGGGTAGCTATGAATATTTACCTTGTAATATGCTCCGTTGGAGCCACGGACCTCTACTGTCAGTTCCTCCATATTGAACACGCAGTGTATGCCGGGAAAGGATTCTAGAAATGCACCCCGTTGCAAAGCATTTAACATGCCTCTTGGACTTTAAACGTCTCCCGTTTCGTGAAATCCTACCAACCCGACAGCTACACAATAGAAATTATATAAACAGGTATTATGAACAAATACTGAATACGTAAAACTGCATTTATTTAATCTCTAATTTCGCTGCTGTGGCAAATTAAGTTTTGCTGGCTAACTTTAAAAAGTTTTTTGGCCATCTAGCCTGCAGTAATTCGTATTATAATTGCATCATTGTTGATAACAACCAGCTTTATGAGTGGCTGTTAGGCCAAGCACTGTATGTATGTAAGTACTCTGTTTTTGTTAGTTGTCTTCCTCTTCTTCTGCTACTACTATGCTACTGTTATCTCTTCTTCTTTGGCTACGTTTACCAGGAATAGTTTATTGTGGTTGGTGGGTTATATCTGATTATATCTAATGATGTCCCATATGTACCTGTAGGTCATATGATTCATGGGAAAAATACAAAATCTCTGGCAAAATTTAGTCATCATAGAAGTGTTGACATATCTGGTTCGATTTTGATAAAATGGTATAGCATCAGAAGGGAAAGAAATTGCAACAATTGCTGAGTGTCAGTCAGCCCCAGACTGTGCTATCAGTTTCAAATCTGGTGAACATAGACATGGAACATTATGTATATTTCATAATATTGTTCCTAATTCAGATATGATTAGTTTAAAAATAGGACCAAAACAAGTGGTAGAATTTTCTGATGGTATCATCCATTTTTGATGTGTGAAATACTCCTGTTTTCATGAACAATAGAAGTTAGTTGTGTGAATTTTTCATGTCAAATTATTTATTAGCTTTTTATGGTTTATTTTAACATTTGGCAGGACAGTATTTGACGTAGATTAAGGACAGCAAGAGGCAAGTCCCTCTGGAAAAGTGAATGTTTTTTTGCAGTGAAATGAACCAGGTTGATATGTGCTGCATGACTGCTTACATCATTATTACGCTATTAAGGTATAGGTCAGGTAATTACACCACGTGACTCACAAACTGATAAGGCTGGAACAGCATCTCAAGTTCATGTTTATTAAAAATGCCAATATTTTCATTTATAGCAGTAGGTGATATACCAATAATATTAAAGGGCCGAGCATCCCAGCATTGCAGACTGGTTCATATGATGAGGCATTTCTGTTTAATGCCTCTTCTGCAAAAAAATGTAATGGTATGCTCTATAGACATACTTTGCTTACAATGAAAGCATAGCATTGAACTTCTGTTCTGCAGAACTTTGTAAAGATGCTAGCTTAATCTTGTAGTTTGAGAATGGTATTGCAATTAGTACAGTATATTGTGGAAATTCACTGTGGAAAGTCTCTCATTTCTTCCTTGTCTGATAAACAGTCATTTCAAATAATGTGTCAGTAACTTTTTGAGAACTCATTTTCACAGAGAGACAAGCACATAGAGGTGATCACATAACCTCACTCCACCTACTGGTAGTGGAGTTAATGAAACATTATACCAATGACCAATCTGAAATATATAATATTCAAGTTTTACATATTTGAATAGTAAATAGTTTCAAACATACAAATAGTCATTTTAGACATGTATAACTACAGCATTTTCTATGGATTTCTATGAAATGGTCTTCCTTCAAGAAATTATTTAAAATGTACAAAAATATTGTAAAATCTCCATTTTTATTTGCAGCTTTGGTGAAACTGACATACTACTGCCATCTTGAGGTCACATTACAAAGGACAGGGCCAGGGCTCATTGGAGAAGAATATTTTATGTTCACCTTCATCTAAAGAAGTGTCTTAGGTTTTACATATAATCATGCTGAATGCATCAATCAAACACATTTAATACAAATGAAAATTGTGTTGTTATCATAATTATATATTATGTTCAATAGACAAAATACCAGGTGTTTCATTTATTTAATCAACTTATGATTTCTCTACTACTCCCAATTCCAACAAACAGCTAAATAGGGCACAGGGGTAACTGAAATAATTTTTCTGAAATTAAATAAGCATGTCATGGCAAAAAGCATTGAACTATGTAGTGACATCTAGTGGTTAGATTGTGCTGTTTCTTGTCTAATGAATGTGACATATAAGAGTGGCAATAAAATAAAATGTTGGGTTGTTATAGAATAAGGTAGAATATGTCCCCTGTGTTTGCATTTTATCACATTCACACCTGTGCTTTCACAAGACACTGCACCAGTTATGCTCTTCAAAAAGCAGCAGCCTGTTTGTAAACATTTCAGTTTCAAGGTTGGTCTAGGAAGGAAATGCCCTGTCATCTGATTTGATTGCCAACTGAAAATAAATTATAGCTATACACAGACACATGGACCTCTTCAATGTTTCGAGCCTCACAAATAAAAACTCTTAAATGAGGAACCACCAGTGTTCTGGTCGTCATAAGATTGCAAGCACTGTAAAATTGTTATGGGCAGCAATGACCAGTGTCATACATGTTTATGAATTTAGTAAGAGCACGGCTTGACATAAGTGGACATATGAAATAAAAAAAAAAAACATTTTTCCTGTAACTGTTAGTGTTTCTATTAGGTTTTCTCTTTTTTAGATTGAGCTTAGTATGCTTTTTTCCTCATATGCTTATCATCTTTTATGAAGTCACTGTGCCATTCTCTTTAGGCAAGTCCCACTTTAGGGGTGTCAGACAAGGCAATGAACTTATGAATTACGTTTAGGGTTTCTGTCTACTATGATATCATCAAAATCATATGTTTTGGTATTCAGAGCTTCATAGGTATTGCTTTGCTGGATAGGACACTTGCTGATATATCTGACAAACGTTTGACATAAACAAAAAAGGGTATTTTTGTTGAGATATGTTCAGGACTGGCTTGAGAGAGATTTCTGAGCCAAAAATGTTTAGACTACACAAACACAAAGGCACCTGAAATATTTGTTGCCTCCCTGGATTTTTATAATGAGGATGATCCTATTGTTTGACAGCCGAGGAACCACGTGTATGTTTGTCTTTATGTATTAGTTAGATTCAGAAAGCATGCACTCTGGTTGGGGGGCACTGGACTGGGTCATGAATTTGATTCACAGGTAAGATGATGCTGTTGTACATCTTGCACAGAGTAACTCCATTACTACACTAGAAAAATGGATAAATGGGTTACAAAATGCGCAAGGTGTAAAATTGAAAACATATTAAATTGCTCTGGTGAAGAGTGTCTGCTAAGCGAGCAAATCATGCGATGTAGTGGTACCTAATGCATAAAAATATTTTCCCCAGCATGAAAAAACACAGAGAGCAAGGTTTGGTTTTCAAGGGTGTGTGTCTGTGCACGTGTGTGTGTGTGTGTGTGTGTGTGTGTGTGTGTGTGTGTGTGTGTGTGTGTGTGTGTGTGTGTGTGTGTGCAAAATGTTATATCAAACCAATAGGACGTGCATACTAGTGAGAACGTTCTACTGGTTTGAGGATACATTACCATATAGGCATTTATGGCCCAGCTGATAGTCTGTCCTCACTTTCAGATTTAAACCAGTTTACGGATTCCATTATGCTAAGCCTGCACACCAGTGCTAGTGATGAATGATTATGGAATTCAGTAATCTTCCATGGCACCATCACTGCAGTATGACAGCGACATTTCATTCATCTCACCCAATTTTTTTCCTTATTTAAGAAAGAAAATTACTGGCCCAGTAATCAGATATATAGCAGAGCTTTCTCCAGAGTTAAGCCACTTCCATTAGAATTTCATCTTCTCTTACATAGTGAAGTGCACACACACAGACACTCTCAGACACACATGTACATTTACTATGTCTTCCATAGTTTTCCTGCCAGCTTTGCCCTCAGCCATTCTTATATAAATGTAATGTTTTGCATTTTTTCCCGATCAAAGTAAAGGTTTATATTGCTATGTCCTATCACTGGCCTGCATAAGAGTATAATGGCATCTTTTTTATTGAGCTTAAAGTTCATGCTACAAAATAGAGTGGCCTTCTGTACAGCATATTAGACATCTTAAGAGCACAAAGCTTGAATGACTGATTGAATACAGCAATATATCTTGACATTCAAAAGCACTTAAAAATGCTTGCACCAAACTTTATAAGGCAGCTTGGGGTGACTATTACAGTATTTATATTTACTTATAGAGTACATGTCACAGCACTGTATTCATGAAGGGCCAGGGGCAGGCGTGGGATAAAACCATATACGGTATAATGAGTTCAGTAGCAGCACCAAAGGTACCAGGAAAAGGAGTGAAACCACCATTAATCCAAAAATGAGCCCTTTCAGGCTAATTTGACTATTTTGACAGAATTTAACAAAATGGTTACTGATATAACTATGTCCTTTCAAGTTCTGCTTGTTATTCTGTTATGTCTTTTTTTGCTGGTATACTTAAATTCTTCATTTTTGGTACTATAAACAGCAAGTGTTGAATGTTTTTCAAAATGGTTTCACCTCTCAACTATGGTAATATGGGAGGGTCCCTCATAAAATGAACTGTTTGTCAGTCTGTATTCAGTTTCAAACATTCAATTGTTGTTTATATGCAATAATATACAAACATTTAATAATAAGAAAGGTGAATATTTATTGTGCGTACATTTTGATGCACTTCATATTGTAGTGGAATGATGCATTTATGAGGCATGTTTGTAAAAGTTTAGTAAATTACGTTAACTTTGACAGACTTTATCAGGTTCAAGAGCTAAAGCATAATGCCA
Source organism: Megalops atlanticus (assembly GCA_019176425.1). Taxonomy (NCBI): domain Eukaryota; kingdom Metazoa; phylum Chordata; class Actinopteri; order Elopiformes; family Megalopidae; genus Megalops; species Megalops atlanticus. The sequence goes on from CM032876.1 coordinate 36,881,319, forward strand.
GAAACTGCAGAAACTGTTGCATCTGCTTGGTAAACATCATTACAATCATCATTCCAGAGCAAAGACAGTAAAGGTGTTGTCTCTATTGAACCAAATGCATGGGGGGCTGGGCACAAAGTGTTTTTCAAGAAGGTGGCAATCAGTCTTAGACTGCCCAGTGCTGTCCCATCCTGAGCTTCCTCATCACCAGATATCCATGTACATCTGCGATCCCCTTTGCCCTGAACCTCTCCTAGAAGATAGTATGGAGTGTGGTACTGGAGGCCTGCCATTGGCTACCACATCCATCCAGTACAAGAGACTAGAGGAATCCCATGTTTTTTTAAGGGAAAGGTTCACAGGGTAGTGCATTGTCCTTGTAGGGATGAAAAGGTGAATTCCCAACATCCCAAAACTAGCACAAGAATTTCACCTGACATGAAAGGACATGTCCTTGAGGTCTGCCACAGTGAACTATTAACCTTAGCAAATGGAACAACATGCTCTTGCAGAGGATGTAGAAAAAGACAGGTAATTTTTGACTCCTTGAGGTCGAGTATGGCAGGTAGCCCCCTGTTCCAAAGAATCTTTGGTTCTTAATACATAGAAAAACCAAGGTGGAAGCAAAAGGTGCTTTTTGAGATTTTATTCTACAGATTGGTGCTATTTCAGAAGCAGTGTCTCAATTAGATGCAGTTACAGTGCAATACAGTGCAATACAGTGCAGTACAATGCAACCTGCACACAGTCCTCTCTAAACATTGCAACAGCTTATACCGATTATATCACCACATCATTACGATGATGTTGTAAAAAACATAACATGTTACTTTTGAGGTAACATCAGTCCTTGTATTTGATATGAGGACTCTTGCTTGCCAGCCAAAACATTGCATCTGTGAAGAACAAAACTCACAAAAATTACAATAAGCTCACAAAATTACAGTATGCTTTCCTGTCTGAAAAATATAAAATATTACATCATAAATGTGTACAACTCCTTAAGATAAGAATGACTAGACCTTTTCACTACATGAGAACCACAGTGTCCCAGTCACAGTGCTCCCCAGCCTCTGCTGTTAAATCCATCCTGAACAGCACAGTTTAGGGACATATCATATCCCTGCCTCAAAACTGGCCTCAAACATGTGTGTGACACAGCAAGTTCTGCAGGAAAGGAAGTTTTGAACTACACAACTAGTTGGTCTGGACATTCAGTGCATTTTCAGAACTCAGAAGTTTTTCAAATGGGTGGGAAGATTCAAGGTTTTTTTTCACAAACATTATTTGTTGTATAAAAACAGCTCATGAATTTTGTATTTGCCTCCAAAGAAGCTTTCTCTCCCTCCCTCTCTCCCTCCCTCCCTCCTTCCTTCTTTTTCTCTCTTCTCTCTGTCTCTGCAAAGCAAACAGAGAAATAGCTCAAAATCTATTAGTATTTGTTCCCATGCATGTCCAATTTTCCTCCAATCTGTGAGCCATTTATAGGTATAATTGAAAATTAGTAGTACAGCTTTTTTGGGAGAGTAATTTATCATGCCACATTGTTCATCCCTGACACTTCAGCCCCAGCTCTAACAAGGCGATGGTTGCTGGGGGTTGGCGCCACAGTAAGCAATTCTGCTGTAGTGATGCATTTTCACTGCTTTGTTGCTAATTGTAGCCTCCTCTCTATTGAATTGTGAGTCGAGTAAAAGAGCTTGTTTGCTCGGTGCAGTGGAGCTGCCAGGGCCGCTCTGGCTATTATCAAAGATACTCTTGATCTTTTCAAAAGCAGGAAATAGATTTTTTTTTCCTCAACAGAAAAAAGTAATTTGCAATGCGTCCATTAGTTCTTCATTAAAGCAAGATTAAATTGCACTGCAAATCACATCTGCGTTCGGATGATTAAAGGGTGGCATTTTAGAGGCCAAAACTAATTACTAGTCAAAATGAATGAGAGTGAAAAAACAGGCATGTTTTTACATTCGATAGTGTGGCTTGTAATTAGATTCAAGCTAATTCCACTATTTCTTCTCTTTTAATGAGATGAGACTGTCCTTGTCTCTTTGTGGGCTGTGCTAACAGCTCCAAATGTATAATTTTGATAATACTGAGAGTTTATTTTAATGAAATTTTCGAGTTACCTGCCACAAGTGACTATTCTGTCTAGTGCTGAATTATTATTCAAAGGGTAGAAAAGTGGTTTTGGATGAATGAGGGGGCTGAAAGAATAGTTCCTGCAGGAAAACGTGACTGTGGGCTGGGCTCATTTTCTTTCTAGGGGAAGACTTTGCAGGTCAATCATGAAAGTCTGTGAAGCATTTTGCATTTTGCTTGAATTAAAAAGCTTTGGCAATCAGTTAATGGTAGAATCAGATGAACTCAGACAACCTTCATTAAGATTGACAGAAGAGACTAAAACTGTACAGACACCAGGCTGTTCATTTTTATTTGTTAAGCTTAGTGTCCTCACCACTAAACTTGGCAATATATCAGTTTGTTTGCCAGGTAGGATATGCAATTTTTGAGGGACAGTATTATACCTTCTTTATCTTATTTTCCTGAGCTGTTTTAGGGCTTTTTTTTCAATAAAAGCAAAGTGTCAGTTCTTCTGTGTATATTATGTTCAAGGTATATGTGCAATACACAGTTCCATTAAGAACATTATTATGGAGTATACCTCTCAATTCCCTCCAAAATACATTACTTTTCTTTACATTTATGTTGCGTGCATATGACAATGCTGCTTGTCAATCAGTGATTAAAGATGGATTTCTATATGGTGTAAACACTGTATATGTCCAAAAATATGAAATTACATTATATAAGTAAATATTCCGTTTTAGCCTAATTCAGAAGTGTTTTTCATAGATACCCCAGATATCAGAGCAGAGAATAATTTAGTAAATTAAGGTGTCCTTTGGGTCAGTCATGGTTGTTTTAAGTTCATTTGCATTAAAACATTTGAAAATTATCCCACACTGTACCTCAATACTTGAGAAAAGTGACCTCTTAATATAAAGTATCAGCGATCATCTGACTCTATGAGAGTGGTCCACCTAAGGTAGACCCAGTACCATATACAGCAGGATTTTTCCATTAAAATGGGACATCATATCAATTGTTTCCTTTATTTTCCTTGCCAGTCTTTCTTCCCCTTACAGTGTTCTCCTGGCATTTCTCTGTTCTTCTCATATTAATAATTTCACAAAAATGTTATGCTTGGTTGAAAGAGCTCTTTAAAGTAACATCAGCACATATAAAGAATGTATTACTCTGAACATACAGACTCAACCATTTTGTTCTCAATATATTATTAACTTTTGTCATGTTTCATATTTCAAAACCATAGGAGCTCTTAAATGCAAGTATAAATCTACATTTACTCAAATTGCATATATTTTCCAATAAAACTGAACACGTGTGGCATAACTGTTCTCCAATTTATCACCAATGCCATGGAGAGAGCTAAAATGTTGATTTATTGGACCAATCAATGTGTGTATGTTTAAAGTATCACCACATCAAAGCCAGGAGTTTTGTTTGGCCACTTGTAATCTAAATTTAAATTTGGGATATGTGCAACACCTAGATTAAACGTGAGCAGCCAATTATTTCAGATTTAACTGTAACCAATTTCATAAACCTTTTTAATGTACAATACTGTTGGGGAAGACTCAACTGATTACTTCTATGTGGAAAATTGTTGATTCCCCAGAATTTCATATGCAATGCATTTTCAACAACCAGCAGACCTCCTTTCCTTGCAAAAATATATGCAGTAGTACTAATTTTTAAGCACAGGAATCATTCTATTTCTGCTGAACCTAGATTTTGTGCTGCAGTTCATAGTCGTTCCAGAAATTCAAACCTCATAACATTTCAGCTAAAGCTTATACTAAGCTTGTTAGTATTTCTGATGCTGTAGGTGATATGGCTGCAGCATTACCATAAATCAGCAGAATTAACTATGATCTTCAGCAGCACAGCTAAAACTGGGTGACAGAAGTTTGCAATATGCTGCACTGAATATTATGATAACACTCTATAATAAATGTTTATAATCTACTTAGGGCCTGGGTTCAAATACATTTTATATTAATATTTCCCTCCATTAAAGAAAATGTTACACAGTCATGACCGAGCAAAACTTACACATTTAACAAGTAGAATGAGAACATGATTTGAGAGGCTGTGATTTTCACACATACAAACACACACACACACACACACACACACACAAACACACAACATGCACATATGCATATGTTCAGCACTGCGTAGAAACCCTGTATAAACACAGCTGCATTGAAACACTGCTAATTTGACAATTTAATCCCTGATTAATGTGTGTATTAGTATTCTGTCCATTGTAATTCTGGTTTGAGTTAAGTGTATACTGCATAAGTGTGTTCTTGTAATGTACTCCTAGAAAGGTCTTCACACCTTTATTTTCATTCAAATGAGATAAGAACATGATGCAACGCAGGGCTCGCAGCCTACTAATCCACTGTGTATCAAAAGAACACGAATACCCTTTCCATGCTCTACAGTGCCCTTGAACGTTACTATAAAAGGCCCAGCAGTACAACATCCCTTTCCCACACTGGAAACACTGAAAAAAATCAAATGAACTCTACAGTTAAGGCCCTTTGGTTTATCAGTTTAAAGACAAATAAAAACAGCTTTGCAAAATGGCTGTACAAAAATGCTATTTTGTTTGTTTCTACCCTTGTCAGAGAGTTCATCTTCTTTGAAATTTGTGTGACTCAGAGCAAAAAAAATGCTGAGGAGGTGAGCAGTTACATTTACCAGCATGTGGTTTCATATTCCTTTTGTTGTGACAAATGCTACAGAAGTCCAGCGGGTTTCTTTGTACTGAGTGTGCCGACAGCATAATTTCACTTTAACCACAGTAACATCTTAAGCATCTTACAGAGCATGAGTGCCAATATCCCTCAACACATCACAAAGCAAAATACATGTCAGGCATGTTTAATAGATGGACTTGGAGTTTGGATAAAGGACATTTGAGCTCTCCCCAGCATAACAGAACTTGTTTAAGTTGGGGTGGAAAATTACTACAGGTAGTATGAGTAATCTGTAATGGAACAGTTTTCAGATCCAATTGTGAGATTTTCAATAGCCTCTGACAAGCCGTGAGCTACATGGAGTAGGATGTCACCTACATACAATCCATTAAAATGGTAAATTAGAATATTGGCAGCTTTTTATAGGGTATATTAGATGGATTAGCGCTTGAAAAAGAAGTCCAGTACTACTTTACCTTAGACTGCCTACATTGCATCATGCTAACGCAGCTAAATTGTAGAGAATCTCCTAGTGTAATGGGACAACTATAGATTGTCTGAACTATAAGAAAACAATGATCCAATGCATGATCTATTACCATTAAAACTTGTGTTGAAAGCCCATAGCCAATGTGCTTTTTGCTGTTGAAAATTACACTCTTTTATTCTCTCTTAAGCACTTAAAATGTTGATTTAAACATTGACATTTTTCTTTAATATAATGTATAGAAATGCAAGTCTAAATGTCTTGGATGAAACAATGTCCACAGAATTGGTATTTGGACTCAAAGTTCTGAAGTAGTATTTTCTCTGAGGGAAAAGTAGTGTTCATGCATTTGAAGTACTTTTGATAGAATAATGGCTTTTTCGAGAAGTGGAACTAAAATGGGTGATAGTGTTAACCTCATAAACATGGTTCTACAACCTTATATTCTATTTTGATGTTGCCAAGCAGTAACAGTCTGTCTCCTTTGAATCAGACATGTTAACAGATGAATTGTCTCCAGACTGTATGGATTCTTGTTTTCCTATTACCACATACATTTGAAATGTATAGTCTGGTCGGGTGTGACAAAACATATTCAGAAGTGTCTAAGCTTTTATACCGGATAAATTAATTAAGTTTTGATAGTTCTTTAATAGGAGGCATGAAATCTTTAAGCGATTACTTTAGGAAGGTGGGAGAAATGGAATTTCCTAATGATATTACAGAATATGGCGCATCTCATCAAATCTGTTTGAGAAATTCTAATGTCACTTATGTCAGTCTTTAATGCAAACCAAATGAGTTGCTCCTGTAATAAGAAGCTTCCCAGAATTAGTTTCCGTTTGCAGAAAATTGCAAAAGGCCGGCACTTTTATCTAAGAATTTCACTCGTGCATAAGCAAAAAACTCATATATTATTTGGTTACATTCCATCAGTACGAGAAATAACATTGTGCAAATTCTATGCATGCTAATGATAAATAGAATTTCACCTGCTTTCAGATAAAATGAGTTTAATTTTCCGTTGCCCACTGCCTGGTTGGCCTTTCATAAATTACTTATGCACAGCTATTATTAAAATAGGGGGAAAGCAAATTAGAAAGTCTTCATATCTCTCCACTGGATTTAGCCAAGGCATGGCTGCAGTCGACAGAGTCAGCGTTTTTTAGAAATTCTGCTCTCTTGAATTTTTTTTCCACATCTCTGTATATTTCTATACCTCTGTTGTAAACGCTGTGACCCTGTGTTTACTAAATTAACCCAAATCTTTTCTAGTTTACAAGCTTAATGGAATTTGCAGACTTTCTGATATACGTATATTCAAATGTATTTGTTGCCAGATTTGAATTTCCTTTTGCCTTACAACATGTACCCCTGCAGTTGCTCTCATTACAAAGATACGCAGCAAAAGCTCAACACTGGAAAGATATTCATCTAAAGGAGCACTTTGAATGCTTATTGCCTCACAGGCAGGAGAACAAGTAGACAGAGGGAAATCATCTAAGCCTGTTTAAAAATGAGGGCACATCAGAATACATCTGCCTGTGGAAAATGAGGAAGAAATCTTGTCATATAAAAATATCGAAGCGGCTCTGGCTCTGTTTATCCTTGCATCAACACTTCAATAAATGTGGATACATTCTTTTGAATCTGCATGCATGCATAGGCATATGTATGTATACATGTATTATTTATATATGTTGTTTATACTTTCATACATAGTTCTTGTTTTTATGTAGCTCATAACAATGAAAGTGGTTGCTGCATGAATGTCATGATAAAACATTATAAAGAACATATTGAAAACATTTTAAAACATCCCTTCTGAAGTCAGTAGATAAGATTCTCTACATTTCACCTATTTATATAACATTTTTCCAAACCGAGGTGTGGTCTCAAACTCTCATTGCTGTATAATCACCAATGTCTCAGTGACCAGACATTCATTTTCAACCACTGTGCATTTGAATGTCACAACCCAGGGAGCCTGTATTTGCCCAGCTAGAGCTGCTGTTAATACAATATACAACATTGTTTCTTCCAGCTCCTGAATTGATAACAACATTGGCAGAATAACAACATTTGCAGTTGAACAGAATCAACTATCCCATTAAATTGCATTCTTTGTTCAGTATGAGAGCCTGACTGCTGAGACCCTAGAAGGCTGCTAAATTCCAAAGCCCAGTCACATTAATTCCAGCTCCAGAAGCCAGAGGATACATAAAATTGATCCGAATGAGGTTTGAGATCCTACAGTTTCCTTGGAATGCAAGTTCCAGCCACCCATCACTTCCACATGTTTCCTTCTTGCGTCTGTTTGCTTTCTCCAAATTACACCAGGAGCTGTAGGTACCTGATGGAGAGCATACCCATCAGCTGGATCTTAGGTTTGCTCAGCTGAGGGGATTTTGCATTTCAGTACATTGGTTATGTGCCAGTACCATGAACAAGGTCATTTTACTAACCAAATGAGGCAGCAGCTCCAAATACAGGTTCATTTTTGTTTGTGGAGATCACTGAGAAAGTGTGCCATCTATCTAAAAGCAGCCTCTTGAACGTGTGCTTTGTGACTTTATGTGTTATAAAATCTGAGAGTGCTTCCGCACTCCTCAAATCAATTTCTTCAGGTCCACATTCATAGCTTCTCTTCTGACTCACACTGCAATGTTTTTGCAGACAAGTGGAAGTGATAGGAAGGTATAGATTACCAATGAAGTTGAAGTGGGGTAGCTTGGGGGTTTTAACCAAGCAGATATGCCATTCCCATCAATAATCAAACAGGTTCAAGCATCTGAACCATACAGTATGTGGACACAAGGGGACAGTCCATTGGCTCTGTGTATTTGAACCTACATTTAGAATGGAATTAAATTGTCTAATACCTCAGCAACATGCTGGTGTAGTTTTGCCCATAGGTCCTGACATCATCAGAGGGACCTGAGAACCTGAGTTTCATTCTTGTCCATAATATGCAGCAATAAATGCACTCAGCACATTATGTCAGCAGGTAAATAGCAAAAGGCAGCTGATAACTGGGACACCTCTTGAAAAATGTAGTGTTGGCCACAACAGCAAGTCTCCAATGACAGTGCAGTGTCTATTCTATATACTGTTGTGCAGATCAGACATATTAGCTCAATATTTACAGTTAAAATGCTCCTTTAACTTATCACAAAATAATAAAGCATTCCAATGTCTTTTATTTTGGAATATACAGGATTGAACATTATGCACATTTCTAATTGGAAAGGATACTGCTCTTATTGTTCTTGATATTGTATTTAATGACAGACATAGTACAATACGAACCAGAAGGAAATGGTACTGATGAAGTTCCATCCTTCAGCATCTTTTTATTAGGTTTTAAAAACTTTAACAAAAAAGGTTTTCCATGAACATTTTTTACAATTCCTAGAAGTAATGTATTCTTTTTACTGACGGCTTAAAGGGCCTGTTCATCTAATTAAGGGGGAATTTAAAGCTACCTGTCAAATTTTACTTTTCGCTCACTCTCTGCCCATCATATGGTCATGCTCTGAGAATCCAATATATTACTTTTATTTTAAGCTGAAAGATATGTCTTTTTCTGACATGCATTTGAAATTTCTCATCTCTTTCAGCATGTTCAACCCTTTGATATTTCTCCCAAAGAATAACTTCATAAAACTGTGGCAGTCTGGTGAAAGGGGTTAGCAGTTTTCCATCACAATGTGGACAGAAGTGAATGTGTGAGTCCATCCTGGAAAAATCTGCAGTTTCATCAAACGCAGTCAAGCCTACCCCTGCCGTCTACACCACCTGCCAACTGAAAGCCGGCCTCAAAATGTGGAGGTCCTTCAATGAATCACATTTGCCTCATGTCTTTTCAAAGACAAATTCCACCAAAAATCATAATATGATGTTGTCCTTTACCTTTAAGACACTTACCACCCGTATTCCTTCATACTCAGTATTGTATAATTGAAACATATCCTCAGAGTATCTATGTCAGCCAGAGACAAAGGCTGTGCCGATTCACTGATCTTTAAATTGTCTGGATGGCTCATCTCATGAACTGGGCCAGAACCCAGCCTAACCCGACAATGACATGGTTAGTGGACCTACATTGACCCACCACAGACTTTCAGTCTGTGTGACACAGATACTTTCAGGGGGTGCTTCACTCCTGGACTCCTGTGACTAATTTGAAATACAAAAGAGGGTAGACATAAGATCTGTCTTAAAGGAAAGGAATGACATATCTGAACTTGTTGTTGTTGTAGTTACTCTTTGTAAATTGCTCCTTCTTAATTGTTTATCTTTTCATTTCAAGTCTCAGCTTTGAGAAAAACATGAATATTGATTGTGAAGGAGCGTAAATATACCAAGCTCAGGGAAAACTGGACTAATCTACCACAAAACATTCTAAAAGAGTAAAAGTTAATAAGATCACCCAAAGATTATATCTCTCAACACTGAAACTCGCAGAAAAATTTTAGTTGCAGGGCTGTAAATGATAACAGAAATAACCTTTCAGCTTTCCATACACAAAATGTAACAGCCTGAAGGTTCAGCTTAATAAAAGCCATACATTTCCATAGGTCAGTCTTAAATAATGTGAGGTACTAGGGACTGCAGTGAAAGTGTCTGCTCTGCCAGTGTGATGAAAAAGCCTTGCGTGTTTTGTTAGTGGCTGAACCTGAGTTCATTGCCATGTACGCGCATCTCCAGCATCTAAAGTGCCACTGGGGAGAGATGCTTTTACCTGTACCCACAAAGGCTGGGACAAAAAACACTAGGCGGAATTCTGTATTAATTTGCACAGATACTGTTGCCTGGCATAATGCCCACTCACAGCACAGTGACTCATTTCTCTATGAATTGTAACTCTATCTTTCAGAGCCAAGGTAAAGCAGATGTGAACCGTTACATTCATTCAGGGATTCCAGAGCCAAGGGGTCACAACTATTTTGATTTCATTATAGAGCATAGTGTGTTTGTGTGTCTGAGTGTGTGTGTCTGTGTGTGCATATCTATCTTGAAAGAAAGTAAAATGTAATCAAAATGAAGCACACAGGGGTAAAAAAAAAAAAAGTAAAAAGCACACACTATTTTGAAAGAGATATTGTTGACAGACCTATTTATCTAACAAATACACAAATGAGTGCTGAGAATATTTGCAAATGAATGTCAAAATGTTTTACAGTTTCTAACACCATTTAGTTTCTCCATGTCAATTCACGTAATAGCAGATTGAATATTAGAATGTACAATTCAACTGCATGACCTTTGCCATCATGACCTACCTGAAAGGCAAATAATAAAATTAAATAAATCAATAAATATTGAAGTTAAAAGGTCATTTTGAATTATTTGTAGAAATTCTGGGGTAGTGATGAATTTGTCAAAATGCAAAACCTGACAAAAGGTTATCTCCTATCGGAGGATTCATGCAAAACCAAATTTTACTCATCTGACATTACACTTACATGGTATTGTTCATGTTAGCTGGATCAATATGATTGTCTTTACGATTAAATGACAGCATCAACATCAAGTAGTCTTACTTCAACATTAGATATATCACCTGCTGCAAACAGTATTAAAATAAACGGGAAAAGGGGACAAATAAAAATACACCGGCGGAGAATTAGTATTTCACTGCCCTCTACTGGATAATTTTTCACCTGCGCGTATTTTTTGTTAGTCACTGACATGAATTGGTTAGTAACAAATTTGGTAAAGTGCTCCTCGGAGGGAATATGAGCATGTATCGTGAACAAGTGTTTCTAGCGCTTTTCCCTCCACATTAGAAGATGCGCTTATATCAAATATATATAAAACAAAACGTAAGCCCTGAGTAAGGATATGATTGTGAATGTTGTAATATTTTTGTTATCTCTGTGCCATATGTATACAACGAAGCTCTATAAGATAATAACGTGAGTCACACTAACGTTTGTCGGCCTACTAGCTTCAGTCAAAGAAGTGGAGACGTTTTAGTTAACATTTTATATTCTTACCGTATATATTCATGTCAACACTGATAAATTCAGTACTGCACTGTCAGCAGCTACCTTGCTAATAAATAAATTAAGAACAAAGAAGTTAATGTAATCAGGTTCACTAGAATCAAATCTGAAATACAAGCATCAATCAATTACGTAAAATTATCACACAGGAGCTCTCTTGCGCTGAGGTAAATTACACTAAGCTCAGAAAGACATTGCTTTTCAGGTATTCAAAAGGAAAGACAAAGACACGTCCTTTATCGTCTCTGTCAAATGAGTGACAGAAGAAATATTGAAGAGATTTTTTGTGTTTGAGTGAGCAACAGTTAGCAGCATTAGCAGTTAGCAGCATTGCACACGCACGCAGGCGCGCGCGCACACATTTTCCTCAGCGATGCTCAAGTAGAAAGGTTGAATTGCTCGCAAGCAGGGAGAGCACAGCACCAGTGGGGTGCCCTTGCGCTCTTTTATATTCTGTCCCACAAATGATGTGGCGATGTGCAGTGGTTACATTAATGTCTGGTTGACATTGTTGTTTTGTTTCTGGACGACTGTCGCTGGCTGCGTTCTTGAGAAAACAAATTTTAAACTTTTGTGTGGCCGCTGAAAAAGCTTGGCTGTAAATTTCAGTTCAGCCAAAATCATTTCTGACCTCTAACGTGGTAGCTCGCGGGTTATTTAAACCTGCTGCAGGCTACGTCAGCTTCAGGTGATTCCCTTAGCCTACGTTCTACTAGTTTGAATTAAACTAGCCACATGAATGTATGCATCTGTTTCTATGCTCCGCTGCTGCCTTTATAGTGACAGTATGTACCTACAACTTAAGTAGGCTACTGTAGGTTTGCATTGATAGTTCTTCCAAATGACTTACTACTTTCCATATCGGGCGACTGTTGAACTTAGTTATTGATATCGTTGTTTTATCAGTTTAGTGGCGAGGAGGCATTGGAACATAAACCAGCTTTTATAACCATGAAGAAAATTGAGACTGTGGAAAAGGTTCGTGTAGTTCACATTTATTTTCATGTTTAACGCATGTTGAACATTGTGGCGTTTGCTTTACTCTGTTTTGATGAACGAACAGGCTTTATATGACGTGGCCACGATTCCCTTAGCCCGCCTATTTCCTCTCCTCCATTACATTTGCCAGCCGAAATTTTGTGCTGAGAGGTTTTCAGGAACCTGACCCTCGTTGCTGGTGAAGGATTATTGTAAAGCACTACAGACGTTTAGAAGAAATTTTAACACTTCACGGTGCTCCCGTTCACCTTTCTCTTGCAATCACTTACCTTCACCTGAATTCTGAAATATATAAAGTGGGCAGAAGGTGACTGACTGAACAACACATCTCACCTGCTAACAAAACGGAGACAAGATGTAGCCTATGTATATATGTAAAGTAAAATGTGTCCGTTATGTTACCAATACCTTCGCAGAAATGTTCCTCTTTGAGCGTCCTCTCTCTGGTCATGTTCAAAGTCATTCAGAAACTGAAAGACCCGACAGGGAAGCTAAACTGAGAACAATAGAACCAGGACATGTCAATGACTGAGCAAGTGTTTAAAGCACACTATCGCTGTCCCTAAGACCAAGACGACAAGAGTGGAGTGCTGTTGAGACTATTCATAAATTTGAGTCACAGCACAATTTTGCACAATCTTGTAAGATTTTCCTATAACTACAACTTTATTTTATCTGAAAAGCAAACTCTAATGGACCGCTTTAATGTAGAGAGCTCATTCATCAATTGAGCAAATGGGAAGGATGGACGCTAGGATGCATTGTGAGATGTCCACCAGCAGAGGGCACTCTGTAGGCTTTGAGCATTAACAAGGCTTCCACTCCAGTAGGTAATCGTTTACTTTTTACAACTTGCATTGGGCTATAGTTTATAGCCCAATGCAATAATGTTTTTCCACACCCCTGTGGTTACCATATGGCCTTCTTCCTGCCAAACAAAGCCTACTATATACATTGAACACGCAATATTTTGAGGATGATGAGCAGTCTCTGCAACCGTATTTGATCAATTAATTCGACCACAGCCCTTCCTACACATTACCAGTGGTTGCCGGTTGCAATGGAAATGCAACAACAACTAATTATAAAGCTAACAATTTCATGACCTGTGTCCCACCCAGTTACAATCCTAGGTTAATTATGAGGTCAGAGAGACAGAGGACAAGACAAATGAATGAGGAAATTCAACACAGAAGTGGTGAACAGGAAACACTACACTGTGGGTAGATTGCCAAGTAGCCAAACAGAGGCAAAAGCATTATCTGATCATGGGAACAGGAAAGACAATTCATTGAGCATTCAAATGTGAAAATATTTGGAACTGGAAAAGAACCATTTCGAGCCAGGTATTTCGAGCATGTTGTTCAGTTAACTTCACGGGACTTGTTCTGGTAAATGTAGGGTTGTTTCCTTAGTTTGAGTCCAGAGCACAAGTTTTGCAAATCCCATCTGAAATTTAACCTCTTGCAGTGATTTTATGTCAAAACATTGTACAAATTTCCACACACTGCAGTTCTTAGGAAGTTTTTAGGATGTGAACAACAAAAACAGAAATGAGGGATTTTTTTTCCTTTCAACTTGTTGCTAGTGTTCTACCCCTGCCATTGCCCTCATGGTAATACTGTATTCTCACTAGATGTTTGAATAAGAAACCTTTTTTAATATTGACATGGTACTATATACACTCACTGAGCACTTTATTAGGAACACCTGTACACCTACTTATTCATGGAATTATCTAATCAGCCAATCATGTGGCTGCAGTGCATAAAATCATGCAGATACAGGCAAAGAGCTTCAGTTCACATGCAGCATGTTCACATCAACCATCAGAATGGGGGGAAAAATGTGATATCAGTGATTTTGACCATGGTATGATTGTTGGTGCCAGACAGGCTGGTTTGAGTATTTCTGTAACTGCTGATCTCCTGGGATTTTCACACACAAGTCTTTAGAGTTTACTCAAAATGGTGCCAAAAACAAAAAACATCCAGTGAGCAGCAGTTCTGCAGACGGAAACGCCTTGCTGATTAGAGAGGTCAACGGAGAATGGCCAGACTGGTTCCAGCTGACAGAAAGGCTACAGTAACTCAGATAACCACTCTGTACAATTGTGGTGAGCAGAAAAAGCATCTCAGAATGCACAACACATCAAACCTTTAGGCGGATGGGCTACAACAGCAGAAGACCACGTCGGGTTCCACTTATGTCAGCCAAGAACAGAAAGCTGAAGCTGCAGTGGGCACAGGCTCACCAAAACTGGACAGTTGAAGACTGGAAAAATGTAGCCTGGTCTGATGAATCTCGATTTCTGCTGATGTACACAGATGGTAGGGTCAGAATTTGGCGCCAGCAGCATGAATCCATGGACCCAACCTGCCTTGTGTCAACAGTCCAGGCTTGTGGCGGTGGTGTAATGGTGTGGGGAATGTTTTCTTGGCACACTTTGGGCCCGTTAATACCAATCATCACTTGAATGCCACAGCCTATTTGAGTATTGTTGCTGACTATGTGCATCCCTTCATGGCCACAGTTTACCCATCTTCTAATGGCTACTTCCAGCATGATAATGCACCGTGTCACAAAGCAAAAGTCGTCTCAAACTGGTTTCATGAACATGACAATGAGTTCAATGTTCTTCAGTGGCCTTCCCAGTCACCGGATCTGAATCCAATAGAACACCTTTGGGATGTGGTAGAACAGGAGATTTGAAGCATGAATGTGTAGCTGACAAATCTGCAGATATTGCATGATGCAATAATGAATCAACAGTCTTTATGTATGTATGTGTGTGTGTGTGTATATATATATATATATATATATATATATATATATATATATATATATATATATATATATGTGTGTGTGTGTGTGTATATATATATATATATATACACACACACACACACACACACACACTAACGCTAACATAATTCTCATTATGTGCACCTCAGAATCAAACATAGAACATGAGCATGCCATACTGTAATGTCACCCACAAGGAAGTGATTTAGCAGTAAGAACAAAGGGTTAAACGCATGTCATATTCTTCCATGAGGACAGGTCTGAATTACGCAACTTATTTACACTGGAAAGTCTTATCATAGTCTAACCTGCCCCTCATGACCTGCATAAATAGTACTTAGATCACTGGATTAAAAAAATAAAAAGTCTAAAATTCTTTCTCCTGCCAGGTAAACATTAAATGTCTAATCCTAACAAACCAGGCTCGGGGCCAGGAAAAAAATAGTGGGGTGCAATTGCAACCCACGGGGGTGCACAAAAAAATCATGAATACTATGTAGACATTGGGATACAAGGAGACAACTGGGGGTGCACTGAGGTCTGTCTGAGGTGCAATGCACCCCTATGCACCCCCATAGCGCCGGGCCTGCAACAAACCAAGTCCCATCTATGCTGGAAGTCTGTAGCAGTAGTTACATTATTGCCATTTATCAGACGCTCTAATAAAGTGGCATGGAAAGTTGCACAAACGGGACACCACTAATCACACATGATCGATTAGAACTAAATATAAGGCTGAGATCCCCGATTTGAGCCTGAATTGACATTTAAGTATAAAGCAGTATGTATGCTTTAAGGACTATACCATTCCGAATGTAATGCTAGCACACACCATACACATGCAAATCAACCTCCACTTACTACATAAAACTCTGAAGTACACTTCTACATTAATTGTACATAGAAGGGACCAAAGACCATGAGTGGGTAGGAGAGTATGGTGTAGCCTGATGAGGTGGGTTTTCAGCGTGCAAAGAAAGATGGCCAGTGTTTCAGCTGTTCTGATGAAAACAGGGAGCACAACAGATTCACCACCTGGGCTCAAGACAGTTGGCATGACCAGGATGTGAGAATATGGGGGGAGACAACCAAACATCCTGAAGAGGCTGGGCACAGTGGTCTGGCTGGCAAGTACGTAGGGTCAGGTGATCAAATGAAATTTAGGAGGAGCCATTCCCCTTACCACTCCCTAGGCTAACATCAGCATTTTGAAGCAGATGGAAGTTGCCATCAGTAGTGAAGGGGGATAAGGGAGGGAGAGACCCAGGAGAATTTGGGGACTTTGTGGACCAGTGGGAAACAGCATTCTGTGTACACTGCAGTGGCATGTTGACACCAGCAGGGAGGAAGTTGCAGTAGTCCAGGCGGAAGAGAACCAAGAATTGGGTGGAATCAGTGGTGAGGAGGGGGCAATTCCTTCTGATACTAACTGGGAATTATCTACAGGTCCTATTGACTGTTGCTATGTGGTCTGTGTCTACTTGGTAAAAAGCATGCATTGGTCTAGGACATACCTTATCCCATCCACCTTGTATCTGTGACTTCTGTGCAAATCACATCGATTAAACTGTCTCCTTAGTTGACACTTTAGATTGGGCCACAAGGGCCAGCAGTCTGGCACAAGAGACCTAAACTGTCACTGCATCACTCATCTGCTGCTACCCCCCAAGTACTTCTACTCACCAGTCGCTTTAAACAATACATACACAACAGCCAAACAGCTTGAACAGGGAAATCTGATGTATTTTATTAGGAGATATGCATGTATACACTGAAATTTTCTGTTCATATGTTCCAGTTTGAAACTATTGACCGAAAGCTGGAAAATAAGACATCATTTGGCACATTTCCTGATACTGAAGATGATTTGTTGAAAAGATAACAGTTCCTTGTACTGAAAAATAAAAAATGCCTGTAGACTATCAATTTGTCACTAATACAACAACTGATTGCAATCTGAGTGAAACATGTAGCATAAGAGTTCTGCCATTCATTTATACAGCACAGAAACGGCAAAAGGTCTCACTATGATAAGGGCTATCTTTCCCAAGGATTACATATAAACTCATTTTCTGCATAACTGCAGGACAAAGCAGACTTGCCTTCAGTTCCACATTCTAAAAAAAGTCCTTGCGCATTCACATCAACTGCATCAGGTGCTCAAGGCAGTGTTTTTAATCACAAAATAAGAGCAATGACACACTATTTCAGCAGATTATATGCCACACCAAACCAGAACTGGAGGAGTGTTTGCCATTTATTTCACATTACAGTGTTAGTTTCTTTCCCATCAAGACAAATAATGGTGGGGGTACCACATAGCTGCCCCTGATGGAACCCACATTCAGTTCATTTTTTCTGCTTGATGCACTTCTCTTTTTCAAATTGTGCTATCTGGCTAAAGATATCACGCAAGTTTGATGGGAGATCTTTTCTCAAATTCCCCTCTACAGATTCCTGATCATTTTGAGACTTCCTACAGGGTAAACTGTTATCGTCACCATCTGACCGTCTCATGCCTCTACTGTCTGGTTTCTTAACACTGGAAAAACGATCATATCTCCCGCTATCAGACCTTCCATAGCTGCAGCTCTGTGAAGAAGCAGGCCAATCCAATTTGTGAGAATACTCAGAGCCAGCTGAGGAACTGAAATACTTCCTGTGCCTCATTTTCTCAGATGGGTCCTCTTGCAGGCCACCACAATCTTCCTCTACCCTTCTCTGGACTCTGGCCACATCTTTCTCCCTACCACTCAATTTTCTTTCACTAGACTTGAGATCATGACTCTGAGGAGAAGCTAAAGCCCTACCCTCATTTCTGTATTTTCCTCTGCTAGTTTCGGAGTGTTGGGAAGCGCTGTCGAAAGGGTCATCTTCAAACCTACCTCGACAGTCGTCCAGAATTTCAACCGACGATGAGGACACAGAAGGGTGTGACCTTCTACCCTTAGCCTGTGACCTACTGTGATCCTCTGACCTGGTATGTTCTTCCAGAATTTTAACCATCTCCTGCTTTTGACCCATGAAGGAAGCGGATGTGTTTGCTGGGGCAGGGTACCACTCTTCCTTACTATCGACACTTCTGTCGTCACGAGAGGAAACCCTACGGTGACGTTTCTTACTGTTGCGCGATGATCGCCTGTGCTTGCGCCTTTTCTTCTTAGACTTTCTACGATTCGAAGAGGAGGAAGAAGAAGAGTCGGAGGAGCTACTGGATGAAGTGGATGAAGATGTTGAGGAGGATCGCCTCCTTTTCCTTTTCATTCTAAAAAGGCAAAATCCCATAAACTGAATACAACTTAGTTTCACCAATGCCATGTTGGAAATAACAACACTTTTTTTTACAGTAATTCAGACTCTTCCAGAATAATGTTTTGCATAAAGTAAATCAGGAAAAATTACTGCAAAGCTTTTTGAACTACATGGGGGAAAAAAAGTGAACTGAATAATCCTCATAATCACCAATTTGCAAGATGATGTTCAATTGAGAGGGACTAACATCTACTACTGTTTAAAAACAAGCTAAAACTTTTTTGACCAACCTCAGCAGTCAAGCTCCAATACTCATTTTACTAAACAACATGTTAACACACAAAGATACGGTCCAATAGAAAAGCAGGTACCAATGTATAAAGATCAAGATCAAATGAGCAGTGTGGCTCTCCAACACTTGAATTCTGCATGCCAAATTTACCTTTTTTCTTCTTTTAAGATCTTACGCAATTTTTCTGCACTCGTCTCCACACTTTTAGACTTTTTCTGTTCCTTTGCCATCTCTTCTTCTCTCAGTTTCAGAGATTTCTTTAATGCAGTCAATTTTTAAGGTGAAATTGCAACCAAGTCAAAATGTGTATATTCAGATGGAGGTCATTGGCATGCAGTTTGACCACGTTGACCATGTGAAAACAGCCCCATTATAACAGTGCAAATTGTGATCAAATGTTGTTTGCAGTTTTCCATTGAATCGTTGAAGAAAAATTTAAATGACAAGCATAAATAAAACACACACACACACACACACACACACACACACACACACACACACACACACACACACACACACACACACACACACACACACACACACAGATTTACCAAATTGTGGTTCCAAGGTTAAAAATAGTAGCGGTCAAAAGTAGTGGTTGCATTTATCCAAGTGGAAAAAGTTATATTTACCACATGATGACCGGGGTCACAATACAAACCAGTTTCAGTCCAGTCCCAATTTGTTTTCGGTTGCAGTTGGGGAGACACCAATCACAGCGACCCGGTGCAGTCAAGGAGCAAGGTCCCAGATCACAGAGACACATACACAATAGAACACTTCATCAGTATTACAACAGAAGCAGTATGATTACATGAACATAATGAAATGTGAAACATCTCTTTCAGGGCCTTCCCAGATGGAGGATGCAGCATGGACTTACAAGGCATATGCATAACAGGTCACATTCATGAAAAATACTGAATGAAAAGGTGTACATAAACAGGCTGTCCCAGTTCTGAGGGACAGTAATGATATTATTCAATTGGTAACGTTGCCCTGTCCTGTACTGTCAAGTAAAGATATCTTTGCACTGAAGGACAATGACAAGAAAGCACGTTGGCTTTCACAGTTTACAATAACTGAAAACCACAGATGTCAAGAGTAAAGTGTTACTCAACATAAAGAAAGATCCTAATTAATCTGGTGGAGGAGAAATCAGGTGACAGAATACTGGCTCACCTGGATGCGTAGCTGCAGTTTCTTCAAGGCTTCCTCAGCCTCCTGGAAATTCCCATCTAAGGTCAAGGCTTTTCTGTACAGGCCTTCTGCTGTCACAAGCTTCTCTTCTTCCTCCAGCCTAGCACACAACAGGAAGCACATAGGAACATCACATTCAGCATCATGGATCACTGAGCTACATTTCATCTGTATCATGAGATTGTGACTCAGCACTGAATAGTTCAAGGGTTTATCATATCTGGCAGTTCAACGCTATACTCTTAACAGGTTATTACAATATGTCTTCTCCCACAGAAAACAGTAAGAGGACTGCAAGAAGTGAAAGGGCTCCCTGCTAAACAAGACTCACTGGCCCCCTCGCTCCACTAACGTCTGGCACAGATACTTCTTTGCATTTCTGTGGGTTGGGCAACCTTCCAAGGCCAGCTCAAAATCATCCATCGCTTTCGTTAGACTTCCCTTAGTTGCATACCTGGAAAATATTACACATTTTCTTCAAACTTTTTTGCCAGCGCAGAGTTCAAGAATTAAGACCATTTAAAGAATACTGTTCCACAGCCCCTTATACAAACAAATGAGAAAAATTTCAACTACAAAGTGCTGTAAAATACTTCCCAAACCAGAGTCTTCAGTGAGTCACACAGAAATACTTACAGTGCACCGCGTGCCACCAGAGCCTCCACATTGTTAGTATCTATCTCTAGGGCCTTGTTATACTCATTCATTGCCTCTACATGGCGTCCAGATTTGAAGTGGTCTACTCCAATTTTCACACTAGAAGAGATTTGATATTTAAAAAAAAAAAACATTAACTGGTTCAATTTATCAGCATCATCACCACTCACTCACTTGATCTGAAGAAACTTTCTCTGCAAAACAGGTTCTTAAAGAATGTCTGCTTATTTGTCAAAGTAGTTTCTTAAAAAGTCACATTTGCTTTTGCTTTGAACAATGTTGCCAATTCTGAAAAAATTAATGTACCACTTAATTGCCCAGGATGCAGACTGTTTCTTTCTGATAGATGTTCCATAATCATCTTCCAAGAAATATTTGCTGCAAGTAAAAGAAATTCAGAAAGTGAAAAAGAGTGTATATCAAAAGGCAAGGAAAACAGCAGGTTTAGCGGTTACATGAGATATAAATGGAAAGCTTACCTCTGCAGCCCTCTCATTAATGATGGAGGCTGCGTTTCACTGATTCCAAGTTTCCGCAGAAGGAACTCCACATTAGATGGGTTGGAGAATCCCAGCGACCGCTCCAGAACCTTATCATAGGTGTCTGTACAGCTACTTGCCATCTTCACACCTCGGCTGAACAGCAGTAGCAGGAAAATAGGCAAAATGTACAAACATCTCAAGCCAAACATTGGAAAAGAGGAGATGGGTATGGAGACAGTGCCATATTCATAACAGGGTGATGTTTGCTTGTCTTACATGTAATGCAATGGTAGATCATCTTTATTAATGACTCCAAGCTTCAGTTTTGCCAGATGTGGGGAGAGGGATGATGGCTGAAGTGAGACAGTCAGCTTCCCATGATACCGGTCAATGTCCTTCACCCCAGCTATAATGCGATACAATATACAAGTTAGTATTACAGCTTCATTTATTCAATCTATTTTCAACAGGACATTTTCAATAAATGTTTTAGGAATCATCTAACACACCCACCTCTTATCAAATCTCCAATCTGATAGTAGGACAGAGGGTCATCGTGATTTCCATTCGATGGTACATCCCTAATGGGGCACAGCGCCTGAGAGAGCAAAAAAAAAAAAACAGGGTGGTGAGGGACAGCACAGCGGTTTTGCACTGTGTGAACATTCTACATTTGCATGTGTGACACAACGTCCTCTGTGTGGGGTGTCCTACCGTCAGCTCTAGGTCTTCGATGTCCCTTTCCAACCCTCCGCCCAGACAGATGAGAGTAATGAAGAAGCCAAAGTCTCGGATGGAGTTAATCCGTCCAATGACAGCATCCCCACGCTCCACATCTCTGTAGAAGAGGTCTCTCCTCTCATCAAAAGGGACGCCCATGAACTGCTCCAACGGGGGCATGATGGCACAAGGCTCTGTGAAGACCACAGTCTCTTAACACTGCACAGAAAAACAAACCCTGCAGCCACATCTCCTCCTGCATCAGAGCAGTGCATAGAGAAAAATTACGAGCTACTACCCTCCGTCTCCTCAGGCCACTCATCCTCTGCAGGAACACTTGACTTCCATGAGGGCGCAAACAGGAGGTCTGCTTTCCTTGCAATGAACTGCTCTAAGGCAGCACTGCCAGTCCTTTTGTCTTTCCTTTGAAAGAGAAGCACTCCAGTTAAGAATTCAAGGATACTAAAATAGTGCTTGATGATATATATATATATATATATGTCCAGGAAGTAGTATGTGACAGACAGGACATGTTTTCTATACAACTTAGCTAAAATGAGGAGGTAGAGAAAAATGTCACAGAAAGGAAAAAGTGCTATTTATGACGTGTTTGTGTGCACATTTCAGTTACCTTGGGTGGGGGGCCTTCGATAAATCTGTCGCAATTATCTTAAAGTCTGGATTTTCACTCTGTTCACACTTAAGAAGTGAAAACAGACTTTGTCCATGATACGCCAAAGACTGTCGCAATAGATCTCTATCCATTATCAGTCCTTTGTTTCTCAATGTCTGTTTTGAGCACGACGTCCTGAAATGGAAAACGGACTTGGTTCATTTTCAATACCTTCACACGTGACGTGTGTTTAAAGTTCACAGATTCTATCAATCATTTTAAACGAAAGCTAAACTGGCTAATTTATTTACTTGACGTAAACTCAAATTACGTTGTTACCTAGTTAACTTCTCGCGCCGTTATGTCAGATTAGTTAGTTTGCAAGCTGTCTTTATATCCGATATAATTCATAGAGAAATTTATAGCGAAATATAGCTACACCTGATCGAAATGAGTCAACAGAAGCTAGCTACTAGCTAATATACATTCTGAATCATTGCTAGCGTTAATCCAACTACTCTTACCCAGACTGAAGCATAATGAACAATTAACGTTAGCCTTAGTTTACCAAGACAACCTGTAGAAATATAACGATACAACTAGCAAATTTAGTAGGACAATCAGCAAAGCAAAGCTTAGCCTGGTGATTTATCCTCCTCAGTCCACCAGGGAGCATCCCCTTAGGAGCTAGCTTGTCTAGCTACATTGCCAGCTAACTGAAAGAAAAATATCTATATTCTAGCTAACGTTACACATACACACTTACAGTCACCGGGTAACATTTTCTCAATATTCCGTTTCATAGCTGACGGAACAGATATTGGTTGTTCGCCTTATATGTATCCCTAAAAAAACGATTATACTCGCTAGTTAACCAAGTAGCTAGCGTTATACGGTCTAAAAAGTAACACGACCACGACCCCTCTAAGTGTCACAGAGGTTGCAGTCCTACGGGAAACAAGGGAGCGTAGGAACTAATTTACCACCAATACATCCATCCATAGATACACAAATACGTGCATTTAGAATTTAACTAGCACGCTACTTACCAACAGCTGCGTGGATGCACATTCCCTTTTAAAACATTCAGTTCATAAACCCCATTCACACCCTGCGAGCCCTTCCGAGCACGGATATCCAGGCCGCCACGTTTGTCTCTTCCAGGCCAATTGGATTTCGCACTGACTTGTGGGATTGAACAGCTTTGGCTATTGTCCAAAAAGTTTACTGCGTGCACAGAAGTTCTGAAAGTGACTGTATGCAGGTGATCTTGATCTGTAGCTAATTATATGGAAAAATTTGATACTCTACTGCAACATATTGTATTTGTAAAAACTAAAACTATTACTGTGGAGTACATAACACAAAAAGGATATATTAATTATATATAAATATGTAATTAAATAAATACTAACATAAATACGAAATGCACAAATACTTGGTGGTGAGTGTTATTATTAAAAATGAATGTTAACATTTAATTAAAATGTATTCATTTAAACATTTATCAGATAATTTCCCTGTTTAAAAGGCTCAGTGAAGATGAAGAGAAGAGGAGAAATGGGCTGTTGGTTCAAGTCAAGCATTGTCTACACTGAAAATCATTTTAAATCAAGGAGAAACAGGGATAACTTTGTGGCCATATTCTAGTGACTTCAACGGTTGTATCTAAACCAGAGTCAGACCAATATGGTAATGCCACCACACATTCGTCTAAGAGTTGGTGTATATGTGTACTCTTGGCGTACACAAGCAAGCACCAAAGCAAATGATCACACTTGTATTTTTGTATTTTATTTGTAATATGTGGTTTATCCCAGCAGTGATCTTCAGCCATCAAGTGTAGATTGCCCCAGCAAAATATAACATCTTTTTTTTTTTTTTTTCATTTTTTAAGAACCAATGGTGAAATTTAAACAACACAAATATATGTCCAGACTTTCTGACAGGGTCATGCCAACATGCATCTGACTTCACAGAATGATCCATAAGACTTATTAATGGCTGAAAATCTATTTTAAATACCAAATTTTAGTTTCCATAAGTTTATATTCTTTTTCATAATCTATATGTTTACAATATATGCATTCTGAAAGTACAGCAGAATTATGGACCTTTCTTATTTCATTGACTTCTTAATGTTGTATTTTCAGGTTGCACATCAGTTATAGATTTATACAAGTACTGCACAAATAAATTGAAAATATTTTATCAGTAAATTTAGAAATCCCCAGATGACATTAAATGTTTCCTTGTTTCAGAGTAAACAGGTTAAATTGCATTCCATACATAGCAGTGGTGGTTCTGGGTTAAAATCAGGTTACTGTTCAGAGAATTAAATTCTGAAAATCACTTTCACATTTAACCACGGTGACATTTTACATGTATACGCTTCATTTTTTCTCCATGGGAGTTTTCAAAACTCAGTTGTAAAATCATATTTTCTATACTCCAGATTAAGGTTAACCCAGCTTCACTCCACTTTTCAAGATGCCATCACTATGGTATAAAAGGGTACCACCAAAAAGGTCAGTTCCACACCACCTTTTCGAGATCTCATACAACCTCCAAGGTAGTGTAAAGCTGGCAGAAAACCAGATTGCACTCACAATAAAGTATGAAAATTGCCAAGGTGCATGTGTACACATCTATCTTTACTTTTCAAGGTTGGAATGTGTTTATTGCCCCATTTGTGATACTGAGTTTTTATTTTGAACTCACTTTTGTTCTTTGTATGAAGCAGGTTTTATGAAGCTTGCTTTATGTAGTTACCCAGAAATCAAAAATGATTTATATACACATTTTTGAAAAGTACATTTTTCATTTTAATTTGTGAATTACATTTGTGAATTGCATCTACATTACTGTAGCTTCCTTGCTGTTCCTCACTTGTAAGTCGCTTTGGATAAAAGCGTCTGCCAAATGACCTAAATGTAAATGTAAATGTAAATGAATTGTGTTTAGCATTGTGCAAATGTAACACCTTTATAATGGAGTTTCATTGCTGTCATTAACCTGTTCAACTGGTTTAATTTCAAGCTTCTGTGAATTTTTCTTCACCTTGATGGTGTCCAACTATGGAAAAACCTCCTGGTGCACCTGAGAAACATATTGTTCCAATACATTCTCTTAGATGAAAGTTAGACTGGTAAAAGAAATATCTGCCTTATTTATGGGGAAACCAAAATAGCACTACATCAATACAGTTTGCTTCTTACCATACCTTTCAATTAAAACCATGTATTCTCAATTACCCCAAACTGGGGGTAACAACAGTAAGCAAAGAAAACTATTGTTTAAAAAATGTATTCTGTCTGTTATAGGAATAAATATTTAGGTGCAGCATTTTCATGTGCTGTTCACTGCAATCACATCATCTCATATTTCAAAGGAATGGCACGTAATGAATGTCAACACACATCACTCTGGAGTGATATATAGCAAACCTACTTCCTTAAACAAGGCTGAAGCCTTCTTTTGTTTTCACAGGGACAATCACATCACATCTTCAAAGTAAACACAATGTTTTATTTTATTCTGTTTTTTGGTTGTTTTTCTTTGTCCTCTGGGCAGACAACTACATTTGGTAAGTAAACTATTAAATGTATTAGGTTAACAATTCATCCTTAATAGTTGAGAGTTAATAGTTTGGAGATATACAATGAAAATTATCCAAGTCAAAATACATTTGATGTGTCTATGAATAATGCTAGCAGTCACAGTAGCAGTCAGTTTTTTACTTTAACTGAGTCACTAAAGGATGAGATGCTGACAGTACATGCGCAGGTGCAATGTTATGATAGAGTAATTACATTTTTTATTTAAATTCAGTGCACAAGCCATTTCAACCCACTGTCATGAAGCTTCACATGTACTGTCAGCATAATTTTCAAACTGTTGACACAATATCAAGTTCTATGCAACTGTACCCTTTAAACAGCTCACCTGCTGACATGCAAAATTCAAAAGTTCAGTTTTGGAAAATGCCACTGTCTCTGACGGATCTTAATGTATATATATTTTTATCTGGCCAGACTGGAACCTGTCACATGAATCTCTCAAAAGGAGACACTGCTAAAATCGAATTTTCGAATTTTAAAAATTAAATCATAAAAATTAAATTCTGAAGGTTAGACTACATTCAAATAATATTAGAATCTGATTTACCAGGAACTTCTACTTTGCGTGCGCAATTAAAGAAACTGCACATGAGAACGGTTGACGAAATAAAAATGTGGCTAGTTTTCGGCGCTGCACAAAGTAGCCTATCCTATAACCTCACACGTTCTCTCTTGGTTGTAGTAGTAGTTCTTCGGTCCGTGAGGGATTGCCCGGGGGGGATGGGCAGCGTGTGCAAATATGGGAAAAGTAACACACAAATATTGGGAGAATGATAATAATGTTACATGTTTTCTACTAGACAACAAGTTAACTTTAATAAGTGTAAGCATCTTTCCAGCTAACTGACCAGCTAAACAACAAACACATGAAGTTCAAGTGAGACAAATTTCAAAGGACCCCCCCCCAAAAAAAAAAAAAAAAATCCAGGAAGGATTATCTAGAGGATTTTTGTCCTTCAAGAAAAAGATCCCTTTGATTAGCCTATCCTAAATGTGCGCTGTTCCAAGAAATGCTTTCTAACGAATGCTTAAATCCATTTAAACTTTTAAGACATTTACAATAAAGAAAAAATACAAATCACGCGAACAAACCCGTTTAATTATTTAAAGAAAATCATCATAGCTGGTTAAACAAACAAGTGTTTTCAAACAGCAACCAGCTGGCGCAGAAAAAAATACATCTTTTTAGCATCATATCACATTTCGCAGAAATCACATACAATTGGCGCAACTTATTACCTGCGACCATCGTTCGGGAAATGCAGTGGCGATTCTAGACTTTTTTGACTGGGGTGGCCCAAGTGGAGCACTGATTCATTCAAGGGTGGCATGAGGATAACGCAACATCCACAATAACAGAAATAGGCGCATAACGAATATTTATAATGCCCTCCATACACTAAAAGCACTCCAAGATGTGAAATTAGCACAAATACAATACAGGAGCTAAACAGGAAAAATACAATACAGGAGCTAAACCATAAACTAACCATATGAACACCATATTCAGAGGATGAAACTGCAAAGGACAAACACCATATTCTCACGTCATCTTTTTTTATTTGAAGAAATTCAAATACAAATCAACAAACACATGCCAACTGAATAATGAAAAGATCCTACTCCTACAAGGCTTTTTTTTTACAATAATGATTTACATTTAACTAATGATTTACATTTACCTAGGTGGAGCAATAGTGTTGTAAACTAACTCACATGCTAACAACCAATTACACATATAGAACGGCTGTTTCTTGGCTATATCAAAACGTATACTTAAATTTTTGAAGTCAGTGACTCCCGACTCAAATCCACCAAGTCATCAAGAAAAGTTCCGCCTTCGACCTGGTTGATGGCCAATCATAGACTAGGATTTTGGGGCACCCGGGTGGCCAATCAAATCTCAAGGGTGGCCCGTGCCCCCCCGAAGCCCCCCTCTGGCCCCGCCCCTGGGGAAATGGCAAGGATACTGAACGCTAAAACGTGGTTCAACACTACAGTCAGCAGAAGCACAACGAACATTGCTGAGGACAAAACTGAGCAATTGTTTGAACAGGTAGAGGCCAGTCCTTTCTTTGTGCCACAACTGGACAACAGTACAGGGAACTGATAACAACGCAGGCCAGCTTCTGGTTTACGTCAGATTTATTATATATGGAGACTTTGTAGAGGAGTTTTGCAAAGATGTGGGGTGGGGGCTTCTACACGCATAAATGTCAATGACATTTTTCGGATTGGAGGGGTGTTTGCAATGTGCAAAACAAGTAGTATAGTTGGTGTGGTGGAGAACCTCTCCCAGTCTAGGCCAATCAGACTGGAGGCTCCCTCCACACTTGTGCTGTAACAATTCTAAGTTATATAATTTATACATACCTTTTGTAATAATTACAGAACGTGTGATGCCTTCTGGAAAATAATAAGTCCTTACAGAGTCTGATGTAATTATGTTTTGGTTTATTGCATATGGTGATCAATCACATACAGTAAACATACAGTAAGGTTGGTCCATGGAGCAACAGGTGTATATGCGGTGTATATGCATTCGCAAGCACTTCCCCAATCACTCATTCACACCCCAAAAGCTGGCCCCTTTTTTATTACTTTCCCCTAGCTCCTCCTGTTACATACAAAACGTCATAGCTGAATAAGATGAAAACTTTCTCACAGTGGTCAGAGGCAAGGGGAGGAGGTATCAGGCATATCCCTAACACAAGACACCAGGAGAAGTGAAGGTCAGGTGAAGATCTGCACCTGCACCAAGAGAAGCAACATTATTTCAGCTTCTCTGTCACATGCACCCTGACTCATACAGCAACCTATTGTTCCAGCTCCATATCTGCCTTGGCTGCTAAAAAATATATAATTGGCTATCCACTTTAACCTAGAATAACCCTAACCTAATGTAACCCACTGACAATGCTTGCTTATGAAACTCAAACTCCTCCCTTAAAGTCACCCCATCTTCCCTGTACACTATTGTTACTTTTTCACAGTCACACCACATTCTCCTGTTATCTCTCCCCCCTCCAGCATGCCCCTGTGGTACATCAGCACATTTCTGTCTTCTCTTTTTAAAAAATATATCCTGCCTTAATTTTACATTATTTCCAGGGTTCACACACCTTAAAAATAAAAATAACTAATTATCTGCTTTAGCTTAACTGACATCTACTGGCAATGCTTATAAAATACACATGGATTTACTGCATGTGGATATACAAATTGTCACGTTTCTTCCACCACAATAGTACTGAACAAACAAACCCCGCCACAGAGTCTGATTCTTCTTTGTCTTACTCTCATGGTCCATCTCCTGGGCAATGTCCAGCCAGCATCTAATTCCCACACTAACGGGCCTTACTTTGTAGCTTACGGCATACGGTTCTCTCACAGCTGCATAACCCCCCCCACCGTCTCTTTAGTTTCTGCTCACATGCATACAAAGTATAATAGAATACATATTGTTTTTTTTAAGGTTAACATATTAGATTGTCTGGTTTCCTTATACACTTCCAGACCTCCACATGTATAGTAAAGATAAAGTAGGTGGTTGATATACAATAACTTCAGTTAATATGTCAATACTGTCTTAAATATGTCAATACTGTGGTTAAAGTGGTTAAAATCAAAAACTGACATCAACACTCAGCAATGCTTGTAACCTTCAAGTGATAATAGTAATACACTGACATCTGCAAGAAATGCTTATGACGTTTGCTGGCAATAATTTATCTCCACCATGTAACAAGCTTAATTGTACCACGTCAAGGTCTGCTTTTCACTGGTGGGGTGAAAGTGGCAATGCTCATAATTTACATATGGGGTATACACTTAGTCAAAATTTTTCCACCACATTGGTGTGCTTTCTTTGTAACTACAGGCCTACCTAAATGGCAGCTGTCCATGTACTCATATCTCATCTTCACAAAAAGCGCACTGTCTCTAGAGATCAACGAGCTGTACATTGACATGGCATATTCTGCAACACTGGTTATGACACCTTTAATGTCTCAAACTGCACATTCAATGATAGATCTCAAGTTTCTGAAGTTCCAGTGTATGAGACGATTTGCATATCAAAAACTAGTTGGAGAAACAGGAATAAATTTAAGAAAAACAATATAAATAAAAAGTTAAAAGAATGCCACTTAATAAAAAGATCAACAATATCCCCAATAAATATGCGTACGCCTTAACTGCCACCAAATCTCCCACAGTTTCAACTATAAATGCTAATGCTTTTTCTTCCACTACAGCTCCAATAACTATGGTAGCTACAACTGCAACTCAAACTCCAACTACAACCACCACAACTCAAGTCGCAACAACTACAACTCAAGCTCCAACTACAACCATCACAAGTCAAGCTCCAACAACACCAACTCAAACTCCAACTAAAACCATCACAATTCAAGCTCCAACAAACACAACTCAAGCTCCAACAACAACAACTCAAGCTCCAACTACAACCATCACAACTCAAGCTCCAATGACCATAACTGACGCTCCAACAACCACACCTGAAGCTCCAACTACAACCATCACAACTCAAGCTCCAACAACAACTCAAGCTCCAACTACAACCATCACAACTCAAGCTCCAATGACCATAACTCAAGCTCCAACAACCACACCTGAAGCTCCAACTACAACCATCACAACTCAAGCTCCAACAACAATACCTCAAGCTCCAACTACAGCCACCACAACTCAAGCTCCAACAACAACTCTCAAGCTCCAACTACAGCCACAACAACTCAAGCTCCAACTACAGCCACCACAACTCAAGCTCCAACAACAACTCAAGCTCCAACAACAACAACTCAAGCTCCAACTACAACCACCACAAACCAAGCAACAACAACAACTCACGCTCCAACTACAACCATCATAACTCAAGCTCCAACAACAACTCAAGCTCCAACTACAACCACCACAAACCAAGCCACAACAACAACTCACGCTCCAACTACAACCATCATAACTCAAGCTCCAACAACAACAACTCAAGCTCCAACTACAACCATCACAACTCAGCCTCCAACAACAACCACAACTCAAGCTCCAACAACAATACCTCAAGCTCCAACTACAACCATCACAACTCAAGCTCCAATGACCATTACTGACGCTCCAACAACCACACCTGAAGCTCCAACTACAACCATCACAACTCAAGCTCCAACAACAACAACTCAAGCTCCAACTACAACCATCACAACTCAAGCTCCAATGACCATAACTCAAGCTCCAACAACCACACCTGAAGCTCCAACTACAACCATCACAACTCACTCTCCAACAACCACAACTCAAGCTCCAACAACAATACCTCAAGCTCCAACTACAACCATCACAACTCAAGCTCCAACAACAACAACTCACAGCTCCAACTACAACCATCATAACTCAAGCTCCAACAACAACTCAAGCTCCAACAACAACAACTCAAGCTCCAACTACAACCACCACAAACCAAGCAACAACAACAACTCACGCTCCAACTACAACCATCATAACTCAAGCTCCAACAACAACAACTCAAGCTCCAACTACAACCATCACAACTCAGCTCCAACCAACAACCACAACTCAAGCTCCAACAACAACAACTCAAGCTCCAACTACAGCCACCACAACTCAAGCTCCAACAACAACTCAAGCTCCAACAACAACAACTCAAGCTCCAACTACAACCACCACAAACCAAGCAACAACAACAACTCACGCTCCAACTACAACCATCACAACTCAAGCTCCAACAGCCACAACTCAGGCTCCAACTACAACCATCACAACCCCAGCTCCAACAACCACAACTCGAGCTCCAACAACCATAACCGCGCCATCTACAACTCATACAACAACCACAACTCTAGCTTCATCTACAACAAATGCAATTCATGCTCCAGTAACTATACATCCACCTACATCAAGTATGTGAGCATGTTTTTTGTACTTTTGTGGAACTGTGCACTCACAATATGACATTTTCTGTAATAGTTATTAGTAATTTTAGTTTTGATCCCAGATTTGAATCCATGGTTAAAATAAAGTCAGAAAACAAAATAATTAGTGTCAATCATGCAAGAGGTTATAATATTATATTATGAACTTGTCTCAGTTATTTTCTCTCAGACATGTTGATTGTTCAAATCTGATATCACTCTTATTTTACAGACCTGACAACATTTGCAAGAGTAGAGGTTTCCCTAGTTTCTCTTCTTGATCCTAATACGACAGTTATTCAATTTGTAGAAGAGGTAAGTTTACAATATGTGAATTATTTCACTTTACCTCCATTTTTGTTTGACTTATTGAATGATAGCCCCAGTGTATTGTTTTTATTGAATCTGTTGAGGAATATACAATGAGGCCTGTTTCATAGCACTTCTATTATAAGGCTACCATAGCCATTTTGGATGTCATTTATCATTACTGTTTTAGCAATAATACTTTAACTGATAACTGTCATCATTTGTTATCCATATCAGAAACTTTGTTATGACTGTTCTTTTTTAGTAAAAGAAATATTTAGGAATTTGTACTCATTCAAGTTGAAGTAGGTTTATGAATTAGTGAATATATACAAAGAATGGGGGAAATCTTAACTGCACAAATTATAATAATATTTTTCATTAGAATTCTAGCTAATACTTACAATATTAGTGACATGGACCTTATTCTGTTAGTATCAATGTGTAAGTTTGAGCTTTGTGTTGATGATAGAGTGAGTACTGCTTGCAGGATAACCCTCAGGGCAAATGTATTTATGCTGAGTGTTAGATGCAAAGAAACAAAAAAGGCCAGCCACAGGAAAGCCTGAAAAGCCAATAGTTATGGAGGAGTAATGTGTAAAAGTACATGTCAGGAGCAGATATGTCATTAGTAGTTGATAGTTCCCATATTTTGAACTTTCATGAGTCAGAAAAGATTTTCCTCTTAGAAGAAAGTGGGCCAGTCATTGCAGTGTTTCCATACATTAGAGGCTCTGTGCAGTGTCATATGCAAATTAAGCTTTTGATTTTTTGCATCAAATATATATGAAGGGGAATTGATTAAATGAGTGTTACGTCAAAGGTGGTACCTAGAGGGCCTAATGTCTAAATCCTGGATATAGCATATTAACCAGAAAGTTTACTGTTATGCTGTAAGAAATTTGTTCTGTTTAACATTCTGAATAGCGTTTTATGCTTTTAATGCCATCTTTTCTCTTTTTCAGGCACAAAAATTGATTCAGCTACATTTGAATGAGACTGCCAAGATTACTGTGATAAACCTTACCAGAGTACCATAATATATTTTCTCTAGCAAAAACTGAAATTCAACTAAAAGCATTTACTGTATACATGCCTCTGTATATTGCACAAGACTTGACTGTAAATAAATTTACTTCTGAGATTTGTCAGTGATTGAAATATTTGACATTTTTCTTCCTCAGTGTTAAGGCACTTTAAGTCTGATTTTAATGGTACTGTTTCAATTTCATGTATTTTGTAAGTGTCTGATTCTTCTTTGATTTGTAATTACTGAGTTACATTTGTCAATTAATCATTATTTGTATTAATGTAAAAAAAAAAAAAAGCTTGCAGCGTAAAAAAGGCCAGCTACTCACATGTACTAAGTATTCATGTGTCATCTCCATTGGCTTAATACACAATGCTACTTTTCTCATGAGTGATACATTACTAGCTCATGCATTAAGTATAGTATAGACATTGAACTGGTTAGCTAGCTCATTAGCTTCAAAACAGTTTTCAGTTTTCAGACAGTTTTTTGGCCATCAAGCTAACAAATAAGGTTGACAGTGGATTACTCATGCTTAATAGCTAGCCCGCTTTCTTTATTTACAGTAAGTCAGTGAAATTGTTAGCTAGCTATCTTGATTATAATGTCAAAATGTACTGCATTCTTGTCCTGATACACAAATTTTCACCATTTATAAACTGAGCACCCTTGTTGAAAAACAGTATTCCCACTATAAACCATTCTTCTGTTGCCCAAAATCAGTTCTTATGCATAATGGGGCGTATTCCCATGCGCGTAAGTAAAAAAAGCGCGCAGCTACGCACTTTTCAGCCTACGCGTGTTCTCCACTTGACTTAAGTATTTACGCGCCATGAAGGCAGTTACGCGCTTCGGCCGGAGCAACCCCAAAATCTGGGCGTTTCTTATGTAAACACCATTTCTACCGCGCTTTTCAGCTACGCGCTTCTGAGGGCTGTAGTAAGTCAAGCGCCACTACATGGCGAAATACCATATTGCCTTTTAAGTCGGCGGTAGGCCTTTTAACATTATCATACATATACAAATAAAGTTCAAAATTTACGATATTTGTGTGTCATTATTTTTAAACTACAACAACATTTATTGTAACCTTATATTACATTGTTAAACAGAAAAAAACGTTTCACATCATATGGTGTTGTGAACAAGCCTGGAAAATAATTAGTTAGAATGAAACAGAAATATCAATTAAGAATAAATTGAGTATAAATAGAAGAGCGTTACCTATTCATTAATCAATTTAGCTAATAGAGAGTACTTTGGAAGAGTCATGATGAGTGATTACAAATGAATTTTTAATAACAGGCTACTCCGCATGAGTTCAAGCGTGGACATTGGAACATGCATTTTGTTGCACCTTTTCCTCAATAGTCCGTTTTTCTTAACTCTTTCACGGTCACACCAGTGTGATTAGCCGTTAGCGCGTATGCTAAAACCGGTGCGATTAGAAAACTAGATTGGAAAAAATCTGGCTAATTTTAGCTTTGATGAAACAGCGATTTAACATCTAAAAATATAGCAAATGCTAACTGAAAACTATGAGAAGCTTAATAACGCTAATGAAAACATAACGAACCATGTAACGTAAGACGCCCGCTACATATACCACAGCGTTTCTCAAACCTCTCCTGGAGTACCACTTGTCCTGCATGTTTTAGATCTCTCCCTGCTCCAACACAGCTGACTCAAATGATCAGTTTGTTGTTAAGCAACTTCAGGAGTTCATAACGAGTTGATCATTTGAATCAGCTGTGTTGGAGCAGGGAGAGATCTAAAACATGCAGGACAAGTGGTACTCCAGGAGAGGTTTGAGAAACGCTGATATAGCATAAAAAATAAGATACGTGCTAAAGGGTTAATGAATCTCCACAAGTCAAACATGTCTTTTTACATAGGCCCAGCACATGTCGTTCGGTATTACTTTATTTTTGGGTTTATGTCATACATAGAAACAAATGCTTTCCTTTGAGGCGATTCGTAATATAGCTCTCCCTTTGCATTTATTTTCAAAATCAGAGTTTTGTTTATGGTTTGCATGGATTTCAATGGCATTCACATGGTAAATGCCAAAACAAACCAAGCCAAAACAAACGAGGTTGTCACTTAGTCTACTTCTATTTTAAACAAATCACGCCTCTTTCGTGAGCCCGCCTTCATTCTGAAGTTAAGCGCTGTGGGCATGATCGGAGCGCGCAGGGGAAAATACGTGTAACTGAAATGCGCGTAACTGGAGGAGCGCAAAAAGGACTTACGCGCGAATGGGAGAATGCCCCCCTATCTGCCTTGTCACTTTAATTTACACTTTTAACGTTTTAATTGTTAATTTTTATTGCTTTGGCCATGGGCTTGGGATCATTGTCCTGCTGAAAGGTGAAATTTCTCTCAGGCTTCAGTTTTTAGCAGACTGAATCAGATTCTCTTGCAGTATGTCCCTTGCTTCATCTGTTCTTCCTTCAGTTTTATCAAGATGCCCAGTTCCTGCTGATGAAAAGCATCCCACAGCATGATGCTACCACCACCATACTTCAATGTATGGATGGTATTTCTTGAGGCATGGGCAGTGTTAGGTGTTCATCACACACAGCGCTTTGAATTTTGGCCAAAAAGCTCTATCTTAGTCTCAAAACATTTTAGCAGGGTCACTCTCATGCTTTCTAGCAAACTCCAGAATGCTTTAAGATGGTTCTTTTTGAGTAATGGCTTCTTTTTGCCACCCTTCCATACAGGCCAGCTTTATGTACAGCTCTTTATATTGTTTACTGGTGCACCTTTACTCCACTCTCAGCCACTGAACTCTGTAGCTCCTTCAAAATGATTGTTGGCCTCTCTGTGGCTTCTCTCATAAGCCTCCTTCTTGCTTGGACACTAAGTTTGGAGGAATGGCCTTTTCCAGGCAGTGTGTGGGTGATATGATGCAGCTTCCACTTCCTGATTATTGATCACAGTGGGATGTCCCAAAACTTGGCTATTATTTTATACTCTTTTGCTAATTTTTGCATGTGTACTACTTTATCTCTAACTTCATAGCCTGACCAATGATTCTTCAACAGAGTGAGGGTTTTATCCAGAAAATGTGACCGTTACTTGTTAGGGCAATCATAGGGCAATCTGTCCTTGTTAGGGCAATTTTCTTGTGTAAACTTGGAGCTTTAAGAGTACAGGGGTTGAATACTTTCTAACCTTTATTTTCTAAATATTTTCTAACATAAAGGAATGTAATCTTAAAATAATTAATTGTGAGTTCCAGTGTTCTTAAATAAAATATCACACAGAACAAAATCTCAATGTATCATTTGTAATTCAGTAAAATATGAAAATTGGTCAAGGGTCCGAATACTTTTGTAAGGCACTGTATATGAGGTTTTGGTAATGTGTCAGAAAATATAAATAAATTTAGATGCATTACAATCATCATCAAAATTGAACTGATTCAGCACCTGCAACTTTTGATGTGCTGTAAAATTGACTAAATACTGTATGCTTTGGCAGTTTCCTCTGTTGTAACCCTGCCTCTTGTTGGCTCAAACGAGTTGAATGACCCTGACGTGCATTATGCGCTCATAGCAGTAGCTGGTTCTTTTATCCAAGCATACCAGAAACTAAACTGATCAAATTCTCATTTAAAACATCCATATACTCTATACACTATAGGCACCATGTAAACTTTCACTACTATCCTTCCTTTAATTAGAGTCAACATTTTTTTCAACATTAGCCCAAACTTTCACAGCATAGGCTACATAAGCTTCCCTGGAAGGAAGGTGGGTGCCTTACATACGCCTACCTGAATATATGGTCTTCTAAGTCAAGCCTTATATTAAATTAAAAAAAAAAAAAAAAAAAAAGGAAACGAGTGATGCCTAAGGTTCACACTTACTGAACATTTTCCATCAGCACAGTGCCGGCCCGTGGCATAGGCAGTATAGTTGAATGCTAGGGGTGCCATTCATCCATAGGGGCACCCCAAATGAGAAGAAGAAAAAGAGAAGAAAAAAATTCAAAATTGTTAACTTTTACTATTTTTTACTAATACTATTTTAATACTATTATTTCGAAATATTACAAAAAAAAGACCGGCACCACTCCCCCTCCCCTCCACGTTGGGGGAGCAGCTGTTGAGGCAGTCTCCTGCTTTAAATTCCTGGGGGTGCACATCTCTGATAACCTCACCTGGAGCACCAACACAACAAGCATAGTGAAGAAGGCCCACCAACACCTCTACTTCTTGAGGAGGCTGAAATGCACTGGCCTTGGCACCTCAGTCCTCATCTCCTTCTACAGTTGTGTGGTGGAGAGCATCCTCACTTCCTGCATCACCATGTGGTACGGTAACTGCTCTGCTGCAGACAGACAGGCACTGCAGTGGGTGGTAAAGACTGCACAAAGGATCATTGGCAGCAGCCTACCCACCATCAGTGACATTTACAACAGCAGGTTCAGGAAAAAGGCCTCCTGCATCATGAGGGACTCTACCCACCCTGCTAACGGACTGTCTGCCCCCCTCCCTTCAGGCAGGAGGCTACGCAGCATCAAGGCCAGAACCACCAGGCTGAGGAATAGCTTCTTTCCGGATGGTGTGAGACTGACAAATTCTGCGTCTCACTGAACAATTGCTGCTATTATTATTATTACTATTACTCCACATCAGTGCATTATTCCATATCAGGGAATTGCTGCAGTTTAGGACTGATAAATTCTGCACTTCTGCACTTTAAGACTGACATTTCACAGAACAATTGCTGCTTCTCATTGAATTTGCTGCTATGACTACTACTGTGTTTGTCTTTTAGATTTTTAAAATCTTATTCCTTTCCTCACACTCTGCTCACTTTATACTCATATTTATATATTTATGTACTTATTTTTATCTTTAATGGTGTTTTATTGTGTGTTTCTTCTTGATTTTATTATTATTATTGCTATTACCGAACCGGGACCTGAGTACCTCATTTTGTTCCCTGTCATGTACAACATGTCCTGGAATGACAATAAAACATCCTTATCCTTATCTTAACTACATAGCCCATTCATTTTCTGGGTTGTGGGTTGCCCCGCCCCCGTTAAACTTACCTGATTGTGGGGGATGGGCGAGTTATCTGAACTAGTGAGTGACACTGACCGTGAAACGTGATACGATTAACATCAGTAGCCTAATTTAAATGTATATATCATATCAAAAAGACCAAAGCCCTCTGGTGCCTAGGGAAGAAAAAGAAGAAGAGAAGAGGAGGAAAAAAACGGGAAGCAGACAGAGGCAATGTGATGAATGAATAGTTTATCTATTGCATAGTAGTTACCGTTGGAGCAGAGTGTTACTAGCTTACTTTGGACGATAGTAACGTTTGCTAATTTAATTTAATAATGTCATATTGTATGAGAAGTTTAATACATACATGTTAATAATGTTATTTTTGTATGTATTATTATTTGCTACAGGAAAACAAGTAAGACTCATTTCCTTACGGACCCATATAGGGGACGCACCTAGATAGTTAGAGGTCTAGCAATGTGTTTTTTTTTTTGAGAGCCTGATTAGAGGGAGATTGTGAGGGAACGTATGCTTCTGTCCCTACCCTGCTGTGGAGAAATAAAGATCACAGAAGGAACTTTACTTCCTCTTGTAACCCGCCTTGTTTGTACCCCCGTCCTCCAAAGGGACAAGCGTAGTAAAAGCCCACGATATTCCCAAGAATTACGGTTACAACATCTTAATTACTGTACGTTCACACCGGGAACGGCGAGAGCGTCTTCCCTGCCAGCAACGCTATCGAAGAAGTGGACGCTTTGACGTAGTTGAAATGGGCGGCTACAGTTCGTTCGAAATGCTTGGTCTTGCAAACGTTATTTAAAGGGGCCGCAAAGCAAACAACCGTGTCGTTTGTGCCGACTGATCACAAGTAGGGTAGGCCATAAGTTAACTTCGTGAAATCTTTTAAATGTGATGGTAAGAAATCGATCGATGAAGGAAAGAAATGAACAATTATAATCACGTTTGGTAACAAAATAAACTAACGAAATAAGCTGATTAAAAGCCATTTGTGTGGTGTGACTTTTGTGTTGTTGCTAAGTGCTAAGTCAAATTTCAACATGCAGTTTATGGGACACGTTTACTAGCCTTGGTCTTTAATTAACATTAACGTTAATTTGTGTGTAACCTGCATTAATTATCAACCTCTCCTCCATTGTGCTTGGGAACTAATGTTTGGTGGGAACAAAAGTTTACACGGTTGTGTCCTCTAGAATTCTCTAGAGCGGAGCACTTCTAAATTTCGATTGGTTGCCGCCGAACCGCGTCATAGCTCATTACCATAAAGTTGCCCCGACTTCAATTCCTCGCCGCCCAAGACGCGCCGCCAACGGTCATGCCGCTGCTCGCCGCCGAGAGACGCTGGCTCACAGAGAAAATGAATGCCTTCCGGTCGCTTTGACGCTTTCGCCGCTCCCGGTGTGAACGTAGGGTTAGCCTTTGCATTTTCATTATTGATTAGTCTTATATGCATAGCAAACAGCATGTATCATGTGAGAGAAGTGTTCATTGAATAGTTTTGTGCATGAATGTTAGGTGTAATTACTCTTGCTGTTTGTGTTTAGAATGTTATAGGCTATAATGTGGCTTAGGTGCTATTATTGGCTGGGTTTCACCATCAGCAGCTTTTTTATTAATATAATGCAACACCCAATGGTCCCATATACTCCTCTTCTATCTTCAGATGCACTTTTGAAATATTTTAATCCCACTCCTGCAAATCCTGGGCCACCTATTTATGAATCTTTTTATGTCTATACTGGTTTCTTTAATATCGTATTTTGTGCAATACCTTATTTTTTATATTGTATTTACAATTCGTTTTATGTCACTTGTTTCTTTAATACTGTTTTTACTGGGGTTTTTTTCTAAAATAAAGAAAATCTCAAAGACATAAAGCTATGCAGTTTCTGTGTGAGTGTATGAACACAATGATTGGGGTGAAATTGGCTGCGATGCAAGGGGCACCAGCTAAAATCTTGCCTAGGGCACTAAATCGGTCAGGGCCGGCTCTGCATCAGCACTTGAGTTGACGGGAGGCATTCCTATGTACACCACTGAATCGAATATGCGGGTGATTATCTCACGCCTGAGTTTTTCCATGTTGCAAAATACTTTGTTAGATACTATGATAATATTATCTATTTGAAATAATGAAAGAGGTATTGTTGTATGTTTATTTACTTTTCATGCCACCAGTAGCCTTTCACGAGAAATGAACTTTATAACCAGTGGGCGCCGTTCACAGTGCGTCCCAATAGGCTCGAGTGAAGTCCGCCTATTCGAGAGTTGACCAATCACTGGCACTGCAGTTCTGTGTCCCCACCTTCTTGAGTTTATAACCGCACTGAACTTTTCCTCATGGCCACGTCCTCACTGGATTTTAATCATCGTCATTGTTCAGATTTAAAATGAGTTAACTAGACCTTATAGGTTACCCTTTTCATAAACATAAGACTCAATTTATAAGAATGCACGTCTCTTGGTAATCATTTCACGAGGTGTGTGACTATTCTTAATAGGCTATTTACACTATAGCTCGGGAACATAATTTAGAGATGGCTGATCAGAGTAGTTCAGGTGAGAAGGACGAACAGTCCCATGTGGAAATAGAATTTCAAGACATATTACGCAACATAGGAGGTAAGGAGAGGATTTACCTGGTGAGTGATGCCTTCGAAGCAGAAAACGAAAACCCAGTCCGGGGTTCTGGGGGATTTTTTAAACAATATCTTCAGCGCTGACAATTCAGACAG
The DNA here is from genome assembly GCA_019176425.1 of Megalops atlanticus. Taxonomy (NCBI): domain Eukaryota; kingdom Metazoa; phylum Chordata; class Actinopteri; order Elopiformes; family Megalopidae; genus Megalops; species Megalops atlanticus. Next base: position 36,922,298 of record CM032876.1, read on the forward strand.
TGTTAATCCTACGCCTAACAACAGTAACGGACAAATACGTTTTGCTGAAATACACGAAACCCGATGTACAGTCGAAAACATGGCAACACGTGACATTGACACATACCTCAAGACCACACATTCCGATCAGAACTACATGTACCCCTCTAGGAGGCCGAAGGATTTGGGATTAAATCAATTCAAGGGACAGAATACCGACGAATGTCGGCGAATTAAAGGGGAATGTCATCAAACAAGGAGAACCATCCAAATGGTAAAAAGAATCATAGACTCTCCAATAATCGTATTTATTTTCAGAGAGCAGTTCTTAAATTGCAGAGGAAACAAAATCTGCTTGAAAGAGATTCTGAAGGATGTGAGAGAGCGCACCAAACCATCCGGTGTTCTACCGGCTTTGGTCGGATTGGTTTACTCAAGAGCCGAGACTGGAGAGACGCAAGAATCCACCGGGCTTTTGGAGCGCATGATGCGGTCCGTCTTCGTAAAGCATCCCCCTGAATCAATTTGGGTTGGACATTTTGTTCCGAAATCGGCTGAAGGAATTCTGACCATAAAGAAGAATGCATGTAGAGTCCTAAAAACGTCTCTTTGCACAGGTGAAGTAATTTCGATGTAATTCATATATGAAATATTTAATGTGATATTTTAATATTTAATATAACATATTGCGTTTGTAGTTAAGTGGTTAAATCCACTTTAACCACTTAATTCGATACCGAAAGAACATTGAATTTCATCTCGTTAATTGACAGGGACAGATATAGGTCAGGGTATTTAATGCACAAAATAAACAAGTCATTATGAGAGTCGCATGCATTCAAATCCTTCCAGAAAAACACGCCGTAGACTCTACAACAAAAGCCTGTAGTCACTAAACAAGGCCTTTCCAAATTTTGTCTTGGACACCGGTTATACGTATTTATCCCAATAATTTTTAAAGAAAATATAATATTAAGCTCAAGCTTGGATTACTATTTGTCTTTACATTGATTTTTGACAGACTCCATATTTGTTTTCATTAAAATTAGCTTTTTCCACGAATTCTTGTTTTCACGTACAGCCGTTTGGTTTCAGTTGAAAGAAACTTTAGAAGAAACTACTACAGAGCCAAGTACAGAAATATATCGCTTGTCTGAGAATGTGTCGGACTGGCAAGCAAGCACTGGATATTAATTTTTCATTGTGCACGTACAAATGTTCACGATATAATGTGACTTTAGGTGGCAGATCATAGTAAATGGTTAATTCAGACTAGAGATCAATTAACAATTTACCACATTTGAAGAACTGCAGTTTCACTTGAAACAAAATCAAGTTGGGGCTTTATTGCTGCCAAATTGTTGTTTACTCATTTTTTTTCACAGGTAAAAGTGTGCACAGAGGGAGCCCCTTATTACATCTGCTACAATGTTTCCCATGGGCATACAGGGAAAGGGAGATGAACCAAGCCAGCAGCACCTCAGAAAACAGATATCAAGGTAGATGTAGAAATCTTCAAATCATCATTGATGAAGGCATATTCAAAACATGGTTGCAATTGAATGTTTCAAGAAATTGTGCCTCTTGCCAGTTGTTTGTCAAGCCTGACAACATGTGTGGTATAAACTAAGTGCTGTAATTTTGATGTAAACTAATACAATGCATGATCTAATCAAAGGTGGCTCCTGACTAATACAAACCAAAGAGGTAAAAAGCAGCACATCTCCCTGCATTAAACAGTGGTACATGCACACATATCTCAGTTAAGTGCATGGTTGTCCTCGGAGGTTTGCGAGGCTAGCTGAATGAGGCAGTCCTGGCATACAATTGGTAAGGGAAGCTGCCCCAGAAATGGACTGCATACTATACAGCATTTTGCTCATTTTCCCTACATCCCCTAAAAATGTACATCTGACTCAACTTTGGGATGAATAGAAATGCAGAATTAGGGCAAGACGGTGCTCTTCAGTAGTGGAGCTTATATTTTAAAGGAAGAGTGGAGCACAATAACACCAGCTTTTTACCAGAAATTAGCAGAGCCTTCCACAATTCATTGAAGCAGTCCTTAAGGCCAAAGGTAGGCCAACACTGTTAAATTGTCATGGTAAAGACATGTTTTATTCAGAACTACCCAGGTCCTGTGACTTTTGGTAGGATAGTATAGATGCAGCCTCTGAACAGTCTGTTCTTCTTAACTATTAGCTTAATGGCATTTCTGTTTTGTATCTGCAAGTTTAGAATATTATTCTGAAACATATTTGTGATTAGATGCGATAGATAAAATGGTGGTGATTTAACGTGTAATGCTTTGTGGTCTATTTGTTTCATCCAGAGGATGCAGAGGAGGGAATCCCACTAAAGACAAGCCTTGTAGCTGGTGGACAGCCTGACTGCAGAGAAAGTGAACAGAAGAACCACACAAACTCTGGGTCCTGATGGTAACTGCTATTCTGACTGGACACCTAAAATAAGAAATGACAAATGTATCTTATCTTCAAAAAAGCAGAGAAATTGTTAAATGAAGAAGCCTGTTGCAATGCAACTCATTGCATCTGTCCCTGAAGAAATATTATATATGCTGCTCAGCTGTTATAGCCACAGATTGTTAAAGCTTTTTTCAGTTATCAGGACTTTTGCCAAATGTATTAATATCAGTGTTTGACTGGAGTGGACAAGCAAGCTGTTGATCTAATAAGTGTAAATGTTGCTTTTTCCTAACACTGGAAATGATCTCTTTGGAAAGGATTAAAAGAAACTGGACACTGGCAAGACAAATTAATTTTATTACTTAAGAGTAACATGCATTATTTTATATGTTAATTATTTAAAATAAAAATGAGCCATATCACCAAACGTCATCTCATTTGAAAGTATGAAATGTTGCAGACATATCTGAGATTGTCAATGTTTTAAAATGCTTTTAAAATATTCACACATTTTATTGAAGATACTAAATGTAGTGGGATTCATCTAGCACAATTGGGTGTGTTAAAGTGATATGTTGGAATTAAAATAGTTATTATTATTATTATAGTATTATTTATTTATGTAACACTTTCATTTTTACATTTAATCAACATTTCATCAATCCTTTCATTAGGTGTAGTTCTATAGCTGAATACTGTTATTAAGTGACAATTGCTAGCTGTAAGCATTTTACTGAACTGATTATTTTCTTGATTGGATGCAGGTCTCCAATGTTCAGCATTTAAAGTGCATATGCTGTGTTTAAATGGTATATGCCATTTGAAAAATGTTTAAATACTACTGAAAGCTAATTTCTGCCATGCTAAATGTGAAATGTTTAGGTATACATGTATTTTGACTTTTCACTATGCATTTTAATTAAAACAGTATGTATGTAACATTGGGATTATGGTTTAGAAATGCTGTAATTGTTTTAACATATGCATTTCAGATTTTATTAAATTGCCATTTCTAATGTTTTATGTTCATGTTATTTGTTTGATTAACAAATGCAGCTAGTTGTATATTTAATTTTTTATTTAACTGATGTTCCTTACTCTGAACATGATTTTTATTTTCATTTCTATAATCCTTGGTTAGCTAGGCCTTGGAATGGCAGGTAAATCATCCAGGAAAGGTATAGGCTGGCAGGTGGTATACTGCCATACCTACATCAGACCAAAAGTAAGGCCCTTTTCAGGTGCCCTCAGACATAATCACAATGGTGCTGAGATCTGGGTCCTTCCAAATATTCACTCCTTCCCCATCAAACATCATTTAAACATGGATTTGAGACACATTTGTTAGGACACACAATAAATGCCCAAACATGGATTATTCTGAACTGCCTTGCCTTTACATTTACATTTACATTGTATTTATTTAGTAGATGCTGTTATCCAGAGTGACATCCAGCACAATATAACATAAGTGTATCCATTCAAGTTTAATGACCAAGTAAAACATAATCTTCACTCATATAAAGCACTTATCAATAGTAAGATGAGGGTATTCCTAAACAGAAATTTAAAAGACCTGATGGTCTTAGCTGAAGGAATGGAATGTCAAAAATTGAAAAGGGGACTTTTAGTTACATCAAAATTTGTGAAGTAAACTAATTAGATTACATTACAGCACAAAAGCACAAAAGTTTACACAGTTGTGTTCTCTACAGCACATTGCAGAACAAAAGAACAGAAGTGTATCCATTCAAGTTGAATGAGCAACAGTGTCAGACCATGCTAACAACACTCCCAGACCAGTGAGTGTGGGTAAAACAATATTCAAGCCCCACCACAAGTTAACTTGTGCAACCTGACTAGACAAAGGAAGCCAAGTATCCTACCATACATCAGTCACTAGATCACAGAATCCAAAATATATTGCAATACTGCACATAAAATAAACAGCAAGTAATAGAAGTAGCAGGTGTAAGGGGGCAGGGATTGAGGTGGAACTGAGATGCAGTCTGAAGAAGAGGGTCTTCAGTCTGCATGGAAAGATGGCCAGGGATTCTGCTGTCCTGACCCCTGTGGGGAGTTGGTTCCACCACTGAGGGACCAGTATAGACAGGCAACCGTGTCTGAGAGGAGCAACCTTGTCGGGATGGAGTAGTCAGTTGCCCCATGGTTGCAGAATGTAGTGATCTTGGCAGAACACGGGGTTTGAGGACCGACCACCTTTCTTCTTTTCTCACTGCTTCTTCATATTATTCTTCTCCATCATAGCTTTCAGCATTATTTCATCATCACAAATCCCTCAGTACTTTTATTTCTTGCTATTAGTCTGTCCTGTCTGACTAGCATGTTTATGACAAAACATAACTGCATTCAGACTCTAGCAACATCTGTTCATTGTGGTCAATTTCAAGTTGGTTGCCTCCTCTGACATGCAGTGCATCATGTTCACACCACAAAAATGGGTTTTGACCCCAACACCCAATTGGAGAAGATCATTAACCACTATAGGCAGAGCGATTTGCATTCACCCATTCCACAAAGGTGCATTTTAAGATGAATGATTTTACAACATTCATAAAAATGCCACCATTAATTGTTTACGAGGCAAAATTCTTGCCTTGGGTTCTGCATTTTAGTGTTTGCAGAAACTGATTTACAATTCAACTTTGCCCAGGAAATCCACTTACAGTTGTGAGATGGACATTTGGATACCATATTGTCATCTGTAGGAAATGGTAAATTGAGACTTGCAAACCTCTTTACAGGCTAACTTGGTAATGTAAGAAAACATCATTCATTTACTTTTAAAAAGCAAGTGCACTTGTTGCTTTTTTGATTTCTGGAGATTTTTCTAATACATACTGTATATGTATGTATTTTTGGATATAAAATCAGGTTTACTTTGCTGACCTTTGCTTCAGCTTCAGCTTCTCATCTACAGAGGTTTCATTAACTGAGGCATACTAGCATTATAATTATGAACATGCAGCCCAGCAAATTCTAACACCAGTGAACTAAAGCTTCCTCACAGAACATCTTTGCAGTGTGCTGCCTGAGAAATGATTTTAATGTTGAGAAACACATGCCTATTGCTCTACTGCCCTAGGAGCTTTTTTCAGCTTGAACTTTGATTATGGAACATTCTTCTCCCAGTCTCCCAGTCTATAGCTGCAAGCCCTGGACATGTGGTGAGCACATGTTAACTACACACTAATGTCTTTTATGTCTTTTGTTGAGAAATGATGTAGTGCTACAGGGGACCTCTCAGCTGACACACACAAGTCACACCCGTATGATAAGAAGTGTCCTGTACAAGGGATCCCCTAGAGGGAAATGTATTCCTAGAGCCAAGCTAGATTCCCATTGTTCCCCTCAACCACAGACATCAGACCCTACAGCCAATTCTGTGAATTACAGATACAAAATATACATGAGGCAGTACAGACTATGGCCACTACACAGCAGTAGTTGATTTAAGGCACAGAGAACATTCTGTCCACAGCACCAAGACATGCTGTCCATTGTGCCCTCAGAGAGTCTAGTCTTGGAGGTCCCAAGTTTCACAGCCAGCTATAGCAATTAATGCGGGGTCAGGTCTGAGCTAATTCACAGATGATGCCTGGGAGACTATACCTGGAGATCTGAACATCCATGCCAAGGCCTCGGGGACATTTCCTAGCTTTGCTGGTGTCAGCTGAGCTTAACCACGTTACTGTCTTCAAAACCTCAGTAGACCATGGCAATTTCCTATCATTTACAATTTAGCAACATAATTTCTTTGCATGTCAACTCATGTGAGGTAACATGGTGAAAAGCTAGGCCTTAACATTCCCCATCTAGATTTGCAATTCTTGGTCAGCCGCAACCTGTATAATCCCCATTTTCTTAGATTTGCGATTCTTGGTTTTGGTACTGGAGCAGTCCCTACCAGCCATTGTTGGCAGTGAACATGCTCTTAAAGCTATCAGCCTAACCTTATTTTCAGTCAGTTTGCTCATTAGCTAGCTAATTCTATTTTCAGCTTACCAAAATCTTGGCAACATGCGATCTTTTGTTTCATGGACAGGTCAAGTTTTGTCAGGTTTTGCACACACTTTTAACATGGCTAAGTGGAGACAGTCCTCTCATTAGTTTCATTTAATATGCATGTCCTCTCCAGCAGAAAGCATAATTTAGGATTCTAGGGACAGAACCATTTGACACTGTAATGGTAGCTGAATTCTCATTCAATGAAATTTAATCAATTATGATTTTCCATTGAAAATAGCTAGCAAAACCTTCAGATAGTTTTGTATTTTAGAAGCTGGCTGTCAGCTTTGTGAATTCTATTTAGTTAGTTCTTCCCAGTACTGATCTGCCTTAATTTTATTTTCATCCATCTTGCAGAATTGTTAAAACAGGATCAAGTTAAATCAAAGAAATAAAGTTAACATTGGGTAGGTTTTCTTTGGAATACTGCTTGTAAAGTTTGTGTAAGGTAAGGTGGCCCAAATTATTTAGAATATCTTAGCTTTGTTTTGATAGTAGTGATCTTAGTGGTAGTCCTATTTTGGCAATTGAAACACTGCCATGTTTACATACATCAAAAACAGAAACACTGAACAGACAGAAGCGAAACAACTAGGTTAGCCCTAATAATGAGAGCAGAAGCTGGAGATTGCTGAGAAGAACCTGGAGCTGGACATGAAAGAGGATGTCAGTATCAAGAATTAGCAGGAGAAGGATCACAACATAGTCTGTTATTCCTAGCGCACAATAATAACCAGTCCACACAGATAAAACTTGAGCAAATTAACTGGAAGACTCTCAACTAAATCAGTGGGGCCATTCTCCACCTGAAAGAAGTCAGCAATGGGGAAAAAGACCTTCTAGAGCACAATTGCAGTCTCCAAGATGAAATCATTTTGCTGAAGTTTCATCCTCGACATTAGAATATTGGACAACAAAGATCACTTTGACTGGTGCTTCATTTCATATCATTTATTTGATATAGCGCATTTTCATTTTAACAGAACTCAAGCTGAATTAAAAAAGTAAATAATCATTAAGCAAATTATAAATTGTGGTGCCAATTCCACAAAGTTAGAACTTAAGTTCCCTACATTTTTTAAAGAAATGTGTATAATGATGAATTTGTCAACTTTCAGAATTAGATACATCAGGTACATGTGGTGAGTACACCTTAAATTTGTAATAAACACACACTACAACCATTATGAGCTAGTAGTATTTGCTTTCCTCATTTATTTTACACACAGTTTAAATTTATTTGAACTAATATTACGTTTTACAAGTTCATGGCGAAGCCATTACGTTTCACCAGGAATTTAGAAGTATGAACAGTAATGTGCATTGCCAGCAATGGATTAGTTAATTCAGTCAAGACAAACAATTATACACTCAAGAATATACTGAACTGGAGTGGTGAAGGCTGGTTACAGGATTCTGTTCTGATATTACAAAGTATCATCCGCAGATCGGAATGGGCGGGCTGCAGCTTCCGAAGTTACTGGTGGGTATATGACATTATGATGTCATTTAATATGACTGAGTTAATGGAAAATTTATTTTTGTTTCTACTGACTTGTTCAGAATAATTGATTTGTGCATGTGAGTACCTTGACATTTTGGAAGGATGAAATTATTTTGTGGTATTTTACTGTTAATTTATTTTTCAACGATATGTTGTTTTTTTTTAATTCTTCACTTTTGTAGTAACTGCGACTTCAGTTTATTTACGTTGCAGTATTCTCCTTCCACAAAGGTTTTGTTTTGCCCGACCTCTTACCGCGTCGAAACGGAAGACATTGCTGCTAAGACTGGAGTGAAGGCCAGCTTGTAAATAAACATACTTTTATTATTTGTATCGTATAACTCAGCCGTAAAATTTTTAAAAATCTAATACATTAATAAATATGGTTTTAAAGAATTTTATAGTACTTTAAATGATGAATATTTTAAATGAATATTTAGAAATACAATCAGGCGTAAAGTAGGCAGACCGTAAATGTTGAAAGGGTCCTAAGTGACTCTCTTAGTGAAACAAAAAATCTGCTAGTGAGGTGTCGTGTTGGGGTGGTCTGGAGACAGTAAATTGTCATTTGGAAAAATTGCCTTATATATCGTGGAAAGAAGTTTTAGTTGTGTATTTGTTTGGTGGAATAGAGAGAAGGGGAATTACAGCAAAAATGATAACTTCTGCGGGTAAGTAGCTTTGTAGTTAGCAAGCTAGTTAGGACTGACGGTGAACCGGTTGATTTAGCTGAGTCACAGACTAATTCATTAGAAACAGCTAGCAAGCTAGCTGCTTCCGACGGCAATTTGAAGCGGAACTAACGATACGTTTCTGTGGAATAGCTATCTAGTTAATCTAATATATTAGAACTAGCAGTTTATTATAATGTATTAGCACGTTAAACGTGGAGTTTTTGAGAACGTTAGTGAAACGTGTCTGCTGTATTCACTGTTAGCATACTGTACAGCAAGCTAACTAGCCAGGATAGCAAAATTACTTCACATACTTATCAGTGTCGAAATTGAAATGTTACTAGCTAATGTTGATTACGTGAAGTCACACTAATGTAGAGAGAGATATGGTTGGCTGCAAGCTAAGTTCTATCAACTACGCATAGCTAGCTAACCTGGGAATTAGTTACTGATATCGGTAACTACTCAGCCAGGTACAGAAATTGCTTATCTTCTTAGCTAAATTCATGCTTTAGAGCCAAAGAAGACAAAATTGGAAATAAAGGTCCAACTGGTCGCAAACTGTGGTATCTCGCAATGATTAGCTGTACTAGTTAACAAGTGAATTCTGTCATCTGTTGCAGTGCAAATGTTTGCGAATAGCAGTAGGACTCATGCAAGTCATTGCAATGTAGCTAGTGCCAGTAACTCGTCGTAGATGTCGTCTGCTAGTTAAACACATGTGACACCAGTCAGAACTATTCCTGTAACTAGCAAGTGTAGCTATTTGTCGCTGGGAGTGTTGCACCCTTAATGTTGTAGTTTAGCCTAATTAACTATAATGGCAAGCTAACGTTAATTGTGGTAGTGTATTTCGCCACATGCGTTAATAGAACTACATTTTATCCTTGTTTTACAGCTGGAATAATTTCTCTTCTGGATGAAGAAGAGCCTCAACTTAAGGTGAACTCAGTACTTCACTATACTGTCACTTCGCTCATGAAATTGATTAGCTAGCTTCGTAGCTAGTACTTGTTGCTGAGTATGTAATAGTAATCTGGTGTATTCATTCACTGTCAAACTAATGCATCTCCCTGTTACTGTAGGAGTTTGCGCTACACAAGCTGAACTCCATTGTCAATGACTTTTGGGCTGAGATATCGGAATCAGTTGATAAAATGTAAGTGAACTGTTGAATTTATCTTTCGGCAGCTGCTTTGGTTTGAAACTGCTACATTAACGTTAGGATGACAGTGTTAGGATGTGAAGAGAACGAAGATTATACACTCACCGGCCACTTTATTAGGCACACCTGTCCAACTGCTCGTTAACGCAAATTCCTAATCAGCCAATCACATGGCAGCAACTCAATGCATTTAGGCATGTAGACATGGTCAAGACGATCTGCTGCAGTTCAAACCGAGCATCAGAATGGGGAAGAAAGGTGATTTAAGTGACTTTGAACGTGGCATGGTTGTTGGTGCCAGACGGGCTGGTCTGAGTATTTCAGAAACTGCTGATCTACTGGGATTTTCACGCACAACCATCTCTAGGGTTTACAGAGAATGGTCCGAAAAAGAGAAAATATCCAGTGAGCGGCAGTTCTGTGGGCTTTAATGCCTTGTTGATGCCAGAGGTCAGAGGAGAATGGCCAGACTGGTTCGAGCTGATAGAAAGGCAACAGTAACTCAAATAACCACTGTTACAACCAAGGTATGCAGAAGAGCATCTCTGAACGCACAACACGTCGAACCTGAGGCAGATGGGCTACAGCAGCAGAAGACCACACCGGGTGCCACTCCTGTCAGCTAAGAACAGGAAACTGAGGCTACATCTCGCTCACCGTAGAAGATTGGAAAACGTTGCCTGGTCTGATGAGTCTCGATTTCTGCTGCGACATTCAGATGGTAGGGTCAGAATTTGAAAGCATGGATCCATCCTGCCTTGTATCAACGGTTCAGGCTGGTGGTGGTGGTGTAATGGTGTGGGGGATATTTTCTTGGCACTCTTTGGGCCCCTTAGTACCAATTGAGCATCGTTGCAACGCCACAGCCTACCTGAGTATTGTTGCTGACCATGTCCATCCCTTTATGACCACAGTGTACCCATCTTCTGATGGCTACTTCCAGCAGGATAATGCCATGTCATAAAGCTCGAATCATCTCAGACTGGTTTCTTGAACATGACAATGAGTTCACTGTTCAAATGGCCTCCACGGTCACCAGATCTCAATCCAATAGAGCACCTTTGGGATGTAGTGGAACGGGAGATTCGCATCATGGATGTGCAGCCGACAAATCTGCAGCAACTGCGTGATGCTATCATGTCAATATGGACCAAACTCTCTGAGGAATGTTTCCAGTACCTTGTTGAATCTATGCCACGAAGGATTAAGGCAGTTCTGAAGGCAAAAGGGTCCAACCCGGTACTAGCAAGGTGTACCTAATAAAGTGGCCAGTGAGTGTATATTATCAGTTTTTTTGCTTTGTTTCTGTCTTTGAAAGGTCATCTGTAATTATTTAGCATCTTTTTTGCATTATTTAATATGTGCATATGTGTATCCCTGTTTGTATTGGAGACCTCATTGTCTATTTTTCTTTAGTGAAGTCCTTTATGAAGATGAGACATTCCGTAGCCGGGAGTTTGCTGCATTGGTGGCCTCCAAAGTGTTCTACCACCTCGGGGCTTTTGAGGAGTCCTTGAACTATGCTCTTGGTGCTGGGGATCTGTTCAATGTTGCTGATGACTCTGAATATGTGGAGACCATAATAGGTGAGTGCAGAAGTATCAGAAATTAGGAAATGAAAATGACTATTGGAGGTTATTAGAAGAAATCTGTGCCTACTTTTCACTAAGATGATGTTAAGCATGTATTCTGAAGCTGTATAGTTTTGTCTGCTTAGCACAGAGCATTGTTTCTTTCTAAAAATTTACACTGGTTCATGAAATCTTGCAATTTGGGATTTGTGTGCTGTGAAACTGACAGTGTATTTACGTGCATACAGTATTGTGGATAATGGTCCTTACCCTGGTTACAGTCATATTCTGTGTAAACTGCTTGCTTTTACCATGAAATACAAACAGCACTATTATTCCCGTATATATGGTAATTGGAGTATCCCAAATAAACCCTGTAACAGATGTGAAATGTCCTGCTCAGTATTTTATTTGGGAGAATGGCTTGCAAGGTGCTTGCCTTTCTACTATCTTTTGTTTTCTCAGCACTTTATAGCTTATCGTGAAGCATTGTCTCCTCGTCTCTCCAGAATGAAAGCTTTTTTGTTACACTCACTGGCAAGCTGTCATGTCTAACCCAAAATTGTTCGCAAAACATTGAACATGCATACATGTTGTACATGCTGTAATATACAAGCATATAAGGGAAATATTCAAAGAAGGTTGTTCACATAACTAAGTATTCTGTTCAGTGGAGAGATCTCATTTGTGTTTCTCCTTATTTGAATACAGGCTTATTCTGTTTATGGTTATTGGAATAAGGTATTTACATCACTTGTGGTGTTTGTGTCATAGTTGGAATACTTGAGCACTCAGATTACCATGTGAATAGTAATGTGCATGTAAACATGGAGACTGTTTCTTTGGCAGCGAAATGCATTGACCACTACACAAAACAGCGTGTGGAAAATGCAGAACTGCAGGAGGGTGAGGAGAAGAAGAGCATTGACCCTCGTCTGGAGGGCATCGTCAACAAGATGTTCCTGCGTTGTTTGGGCGACCACAAGTACAAGCAGGCCATTGGTATTGCCCTGGAGACACGACGCCTGGACATCTTTGAGAAGACCATCCTGGAGTCTGTAAGCATTGCGTGCAGTTCTTTACACACCACCTGTTGCTAGGAGGCATGGTTGACTGACTGGTTTGATGCGATATGATTGATTGACATATTGTTTTCTTTACTGTTGGGTTTACTGAATGTCATCAGGTGTCATCATCAAAATGCGGCTCTTAAAAGTCAGCAATTATAGTGTGGATGGCAAAAAAGGCTAAGTGCAAAGATGAACTGCTTTTCTTTTCTCTTGCTCTCAGAATGATGTTGGTGGCTTACTGGCTTACAGCCTGAAGGTGTGCATGTCACTGATGCAGAACAAGCAGTTTCGCAACGAGGTTCTTCGAGTACTGGTCAAGCTCTATATGAACTTGGAGAAACCAGATTTCATCAACGTTTGCCAGGTAGAGCCAACCTAGCATTTCTGTTTGCAGTAGTTTTAAAGGGGGCTGAAACACATTGACATTTTACTTTAATGCTGGGTGAAATTTGGTCTCCTGTGTTATATGAATGTAACACTTTGACACTTTCTGATGGCTCAACTACAAAACAAAACAACTACAAAAAATACATCTTGACTGTTTAATACCCCTGGATGACTTTAAACTTGTAAGGATAATTTGGTTACTTATTGCCCTTGCTTCTAGCATATTGTTTGTGTTCTGTTCATGTACACAGATAGTGACACTCTCTCTGTCTCCTTTTCCCCTGCACCAGTGCCTGATCTTCCTGGATGACCCCCAAGCGGTGAGCGACATCCTGGAGAAGCTGGTGAAGGAGGACAATCTTCTGATGGCCTACCAGATCTGCTTTGACTTGTATGAGAGTGCCAGCCAGCAGTTCCTGTCCTCTGTCATCCAGAACCTGCGCACTGTTGGCACTCCCATCCCAGCCGTGCCTGGCTCCACCAACACGGGCACCGTGCCCACGCAAGACAAGGACAGGTGGGCACAGGGCGGTGCAAAGAGAAGGCAATCTGATGCACATATGTTCATTTTTATACATTCCTGCATATATTGGAGATGTTAAAAGGAATCGTCTCACATATGACGCTCATTGAGTAATTGAGCTTGTTTTTGGTATGTAGAATAAGAACTGAAACTGTTTGTTTCTGCTTTAATTGTCAGTGATGCTATGGAAACGGATGAGAAAGCCGGCAGCTCCCCTGCGGGAAAGCCTGCAGAATCAGTGAGTTGGCTCTTGCTTTCCGTGTTGATGAGGTTTATGGATGGGTTCACCAAACATCGATTCAGAAGTTTTCTATGAAAACTGTCATTTTAGTGAAGGAAAATGTGGAATTACTCTGACTGTAATCAGGATGAAGTCTTAAGTGACAGCACGCATATTTAGTAGTTGAGATAAAGTGATTGACGTGCAAAGTAGTCTTCAGATTTTAAATATGCTTAATTGTAACAACATATTTGTTCTTGCAGTGGTTAGTCTTAAAAACAGTAAGGGAATGAGTATTGACTGATAATAACAATAATCAGAGGTGCAAATTATGTAAATAATTTTGAGCAACTGTCATGTTAAATGGCAGAAAAGTGTGTGTGTGTGTCTGTGTGTGTGTGTCCGTCTGTGTGTGTCCCAGGGTGGATTTTGGTATGATCACTAAATGGGAGCTCATTAAACTATATTTGAAAATCTGACCTTTGTACATCCAAACTGTCGCTTTATATAAATAACTTAGCTTTTTGGCTTGGAAGATAACAATTTGTAGAATTCCTAAAGTGTAACTAGCTCATAAGCTATTTCACTGGGGATATTGATAAACTCTCATGCTGGATTTGAATTTGGCACACTCAGCATTTCTCTTGCGAGTCTCAATTTAAGGGTAATGTGCGGCAATGAACACTGGCATTAGGTCAGTCTTAGTTGTTCAGTAGCTTATTGTTAGGGTGAAGATCACATGGTGCAGCCTGTCCATGTCCAGTGCACAGAGACATCCTCTGCTCAGTTTACTCCGTGCTGCTCTGGTTGGACGCATTCTTAACAGTAAGAGAAATCCTGTACAGCAAGACCATCTAAAATAATGACAGAATTACAGTAGGTAGCATTTCTTACAATTTTTCATGGCTGGGTGTTATGGAAATCTAGGTCAGCCCCCCTCGCCATTAGCACCAAACAATGAAAACCCCGGTATATGAAATTATGAGAGCCTGTGTTTTACACTTCAAAGTCTTCAAAATTGGTGTAAACCTTTGTTCTCTGAAGTGCGATACATCATCTGTTCCCTACAGAAGGATGAACCGAAGGACCAGAACTCAAAGATGATCAAAATACTCAGTGGAGAAATGGCCATAGAACTACATCTCCAGTTCCTCATCCGAAACAACAACACAGATTTGATGATTCTCAAGAACACAAAGGTGAGGAACAGGAGTATGTCGATTATTCTATGTTCAGAGATATCTCTTCATATTAGAATTCATATTTTTACAGTGTTTGATTGTTGTTAACACAAAGAACCGTTGGCATATAACAGTGTGTCACCCTTTGTTCTCTTGATGTGAACCAATTTCCTGACTAGAAGAGCAAACATTAAAGGTGGGAGTTGGACCTTGTGCTCTCTGTGTTAGAAATTGGTTGGATTTACAGTGGTCTTCCTCATCTCATTGCAGGATGCAGTTCGTAATTCAGTGTGCCACACAGCAACGGTCATAGCCAACTCATTCATGCACACGGGAACCACCAGTGACCAGTTCCTCAGGTAAGACCACACCCTTGTCAATCCAGTAACCTGCTGGCATGTGTGTTCTGTGGGCAGCTGTCCCATCAAGACATGTGCCTTAACCTCTTTCATCTACAAGGCTTTGCTTTTCACAAGCATGTTGATTGAACACAAACACAGAACAAATTGTTAATGAAATAAACATGAAAACGAAATAGGAGAGAATGTTGTTAATGGTGAAATAGAGAGAGGAAAAAAGATGTATATTGGTGTAGGAGGGCCTCAATATATTATGCAATTTAATTTCTCAGGTATTTAAATCCATCAATATTTTTTGATTGGTTTTCTAAGGGGACATAATCTAATGTCTGTAGGGTGAATCCAATGTTGGATTGTGAGTGTCTGTAAGGTGTGGCTGTCAGGCTGCACTTAGCTTTCTGAACAATCGCTTCTTTAACTGTCCTTGTTATCACTGTCTGTGATAAGTGTCCATCATTTGGGATAACACTGCAAGAATAATGTGATGTGTTTAAAGGCCAATACTAATACCCAGAGCCCTTGAATGCTAGCTTAAACCTTTCCACTTTAATCATGTAAAGTAACACAGTATGATTTATAAAGCTGCTTTTTTCCTTCTTTGAACAGAGAGAATTTGGAGTGGTTAGCAAGAGCCACTAATTGGGCCAAGTTCACTGCTACAGCTAGCCTGGGGGTCATTCACAAGGCAAGATAAAACAGTGAATTGGAATTTATTTATTTATGTATTTATTTATTTATTCATTTATTAACTGACCAGCTGTGGTCCACTGTAAGAACTTTTTAATGGTAAGCACATGAATTCTGTGCTCAGGGCCATGAGAAGGAGGCATTGCAGCTGATGGCCACATACCTGCCCAAAGACACCTCCCCTGGGTCAGCCTATCAGGAGGGAGGAGGTCTGTATGCTCTTGGGCTGATCCACGCCAACCACGGGGGTGACATCATTGACTACCTGCTCAGCCAGCTGAAGAATGCCAGCAACGATGTAAGTGGCGGGAACAGTCAATGTCAGTTGTACGAGATTAAGTGAGTTGGAACTCACTCACAAAGTTAGAACTGAAGGCAGTCACAATCCTAATTGTTTTTACTTACCTGAGAAACGGACATTAGCAAATTCAGCATTTGTTTTAGATAAAGTTTTAGTTGATAATAAGCATCACAACTTGTCTGTTGCTGATATTATGAAATATTTGAGTGCATGAATGCCTGAAATGATTAACATATTTCAGTGTTTCTTTTTTTTTTTTGGATCAGAGTTAATGAGAAAATACATTGCAGTTGGATTGCTTAGGGGCCTAAGTGGGCAGTAGTGTGGTGTAGTGGTAAGAAGCAGGGCTCGTAATCAAAAGGTTGCCAGTTCGATTTCATGCTGGGACATTGCTGTTGTACCCTTGGGCAAGGTACTTAACCCACAATTGCCTCAGTAATATATCCAGCTATATAAATGGATGAAATTGTAAACTATGTGTGTTTAAGTTGCTCTGCATAAAGCGTCCGCTAAATGATGATAATGCAATGAAAAAATGCATTTTTGTGACGCTCGCTGCATTTTCTTTTCCTTAGATTGTCCGCCATGGCGGTGGACTGGGCCTGGGACTAGCTGCCCTGGGCACTGCCCGTCAGGATGTCTACGACCTCCTCAAGTCCAATCTGTACCAGGACGATGCAGTCACAGGTATTGCAATGTTATTATGTGCTTTGTCTCATGTTTTAACATCCTGAAAGGGGAGACCTCTGGCGTGAGTGATGGAAGAAATTGTAAAAAAGCATGTATGGTATGATGCTGTTTTGGTTCTGAGGGTGCAGTTAGGCAGTGGCAGTACTCCCTCGCTCAGCCGTGTGTGTGTTTTAATGCCTAGGCGAGGCGGCTGGGCTGGCTCTGGGGTTGGTGATGCTGGGCTCCAAGTCCGCCCAGGCCATCGAGGACATGGTGGGCTATGCCCAGGAGACGCAGCACGAGAAGATCCTGCGGGGGCTGGCAGTGGGCATTGCGCTGGTCATGTACGGCAGAATGGAAGAGGCTGACACGCTCATTGAGAGCCTGTGCAGGGATAAGGTAAAGCAAGGCTCCTTTTGGCCCAGGGCACACAATATGGAGTTACTGTGTCCCGCTAGAAAAACCATTTAATGGATCTCAGCAGCATTTGTGGGACCAGGAAGCTCTGTGTACAGTGTTTCTTTTCACATATATATGCCATGTAAAGAAATGGGGTCATTGCATGTCTTGGAAAGGAGTTTGAATTTCCTAACTTGGCAGATTTCTGCACTACATCAGTGCAGAGCGAAGTCACTCCTGTGGGTTTTTTAACCACTGATTTGGCATTAGGCAGCACCATCTTAAACAACCATCAGATTCTCAAAGAATGCATGGCTTATGATGCAGCCCTTGTTCAGTACAGTAAATGTCAGTGTCAGTTATCCTGAGATGTTCCTGCCTTCAGCCTTGTCCCAACAACAGTCTGTGGAGAGGCAGGCCAGTGAGAGTCTGTTTTGTCTCCGTGTGCTGTTCCAGGACCCCATCCTGCGGCGTTCGGGAATGTACACAGTGGGAATGGCATACTGCGGCTCTGGAAACAACAAGGCCATCCGACGCCTGCTGCACGTGGCTGTGAGTCTCTCCCCCCACACACACACTCCCCCTTTCATTACACAAAGACAGAAGCAGTTAGACTAAGGATTTTCAGTCGTGGAACTTCATGCAGGGATGGAAATGGTGTTACTGCAGCCTTTGCCAGTCAGTGTCTAATTGCTGTTTACTTCTTGGAAGGAATCATGTTTTCATGTTTGTCTGTGGGTGATTTTTTTGTGGGAAGTTAAATGGGAATGAGGCAGACTGGGCTGCCCTCTTGTCTCCCAGTAGATGGCAACATCTGTTAGTCATGGAGAAGGAAACAAGCATAACTAGCAATGAAGGATACTGTCAAACCCCTGAATCTCTTGCTTTTGAGATCACAAGAGTATGCATACTGGTGACTTAATTAAGGTAATGGAAATCTGTAAGTTAATGACAATATAATGATACTTGTAGATGCCAAAGCCATATGAATCTTATAGATCTGTAGAGATTAGCAGCAGGGTGACAGCTATACCATGCAGCACTATCTTTTTCCATAGAAATATATTGTTATTATCGGCTCTGTTTTTGTGATTATGTAATCACTAAATACATTTTTTTGGTTTCATAAGGACTATACAAGTTGAGCTCAAGATTAAATGTCAACGTTACTTTAAAGAACAATTGTGCTGTGACTGTCAGTAATAATTTTGAGCTATTAAGGCTATTTTGATGTCTAAATCAGTGCTGCATCTAATCTTATTGAAGTGCTATGAGACTACATTTTCAGTTCTGAATTTCAGACAGTTATTCTGCCATTAGCCGTTGGATGGGGCTTTGCCTCTGAGTACTCCTGGTGATCTCTCGTCCTCATCCTTTGACTGTCCTGACCTATTGTATTCCTACTAACGGAATTGTTTCTGTGTGGCAGGTGAGTGATGTGAATGATGATGTCAGGAGGGCGGCGGTGGAGTCCATCGGATTCATTATGTTCAGGTACAGTCCTTCCTCCCGCTGCCATTTCAGGACTGCTCTCTGGGCACCCTGCCCCCCAGTGCTCCCCAACTCTCCTTTCTCCAGCTTTGATTTACTGGCTCCTTTGTGTATACACAAAGGGAGAATTCCTCCCATAGTTTTGAAATACTTTTCAAATAGGATTTGACGGCTTTTTTTCCACATATACCTCATCATTGGTTTATGTTCTCACCTCCTTTTCGACATCCAAAACAAATGACTGAATTGATCGCTTCCGCCAGCGCTGCTGATTTATGGAAATGGACTTTCCACTCTTGATCGCCAGTGAGGGTGCACACACCTTTGGCCCTGCTGTTAACTGACAGTTTCGGTTTTGTCTGCCCCATTAAAAAAATATTTTCCAAAGCTACATTGCAGTGCATGAAAAAA
The DNA here is from genome assembly GCA_019176425.1 of Megalops atlanticus. Lineage (NCBI taxonomy): Eukaryota > Metazoa > Chordata > Actinopteri > Elopiformes > Megalopidae > Megalops > Megalops atlanticus. Next base: position 36,941,344 of record CM032876.1, read on the forward strand.
GCAGAGCAAATAAATGAATAGTGTTGGTTGATACTCCATCTCCAGCATGCTGTGATGACAGTTTAGGTAACAAAGCAAATGCTTTGGAATACCTGTGTTAAGTTCCAGTAAATTGCAGGCTTTAATTTTGCTGGTGTTGTGCAGTGCTGGCCAGGATTAAACTGGTGTATGACACAGCAGTGGAAATAGATACGCGCAAATGCTGTGATGTTCCATACTGTTGCAAAACACAGTCATATCTCATAATTATACAAACACTAGTGGCAGCCAGCTGTGCAGTATTTTCTGGTTTGTTTTTCGAGTAAAAGTTGCTGTGCATCCACTGTGGTGAAGAGTACCTCGTTTCTGATATGCATTGTTTACGAACTGATGTGTTTTACAGGCCAGGCATTTGGCCATGGCTATGTGTTTCTTGAGGCACTGGCCTAGAATCTTCTGCTCAGGGGGTTGCCCTTGTTCAGATGAAAAGCTTTGCTGCACTTTCCTAGGGAACCATGAACTGATTTTCAGAATACCTCTGGAAATTGTTGTGCATTGACTTTGAAGAAATGTGGCCAACTGATAGCAAGGACCCATCTGTTTAATTTCAGAACATCAAGAATTTAAAATCACAAATGCTAGTAAATCCTGTACAGTGAGTTCAATCAGTTCTGGCCTTTTGCATGGTCTGTTTCCATTAAACTGTATTTGTGTACAATAGATGTATTAAGACAACCAACATATTAATATACACATCAGTTGGTGGTGAGGTGATTTATTTCTAACATTCTGCCTCCGTCTACAAGAGTCTTGCATTGCTGTGATGGAAAGACTGATCTTGGTTATCAGCCCAAGTCATCTTTAAATATGGCCTTATCAGTAGAAATGCAAAAGTGTTGAAGAAATGATTCCTTTGTCAGCCTGCTTGTAAAGTAGTAGAGGAAGTTCTGGATGAGTATGATTTTTAACTGAATTACTATTAGTTTTACAATAAGTGGTTCCAAAGCCTGTGGTGTTTCTGTTCTAGTTTAGGGAAGTGTGATGAACACAGGAAGGAAACTCATTGGATCGACAGTAGGCCTGGTGTGGGGAGGGTTGTTGGGTCTGGCTCACCTGTTTTCAGAGGCCATGAGTCAGTTAATTTCTGTTCAAACTAAACAAGGAGCAAGAACTGAGAGAGCCTATAATCCGCTCTTTGTGACTGTCTTTGCTCAGCAGTTCAGCTGTAATGAGAAAATGTCAGGTCAGTGCTGTTGGACCACACATCAAAATGGAACCAAAATAAGTGATACGCATATGGCACCCCCCTTTTCAAAGGCACCCTGATAGGTCAGCAGTTGATAGAGCAAGGCCAAGACCAAGTTCTGGAAGGTAGTATAATGGTGAAATACGTAGTGCTTCTGGTAAAAGTCTGAGTTGTGTTTTTTCCGATCTGTTTATAACAATCTGTCCCTCATCTTTAGATGTAAATTTATCCATTACAGGCAGCACAGTAGCATTAAACAGTACAGCAGGCCAAGTGGAGGAACTGGTGAACTATTTTAAGCCCAAAAAAGGTCATGCGATATTCTTATGATAAATTGGCTTTAAGGTATACCAGCTGTAAATCATCCCTGTGTTTGGAGAGCCTCCTGAACTGAAACAATTCAGAAGCATTTCCGTGGGTTCTCAGAGGCTCCTCACTGGTGCTGGGTTTTAAGGTTGTGTTGTGTGAAGTGACAGTTTGGGAGTTGGTGAGACAGGATAGATCAAGCAAAGGGTTTTTTTGCAAACATTACTCGTTCTCTGGCTGTAAGAGACACGTCTTCCCCTTCCCCCTACTCTGTCAAAAGATTTATACGTTTAATAACTTAGTATCAGAATCAACAGTTTGATTCAGACCTGGCTGTAATGATTGGTAATACCTCAGTCAAAATGCCAGTTGTTAGGTATCCATCATAGCATTGTTAACACTGGAATGCATTGCCCATTTTATAAGCAAGTGTATTTGTCTCTACTTCTCACTGAAGGTTGCTCGCAAAATGTTCTGAGTATTCAAGTGTAGAGTTTGTTTTCACTACTTTCCTGGCTTATTCAATTAACCATCATTGAAATGTCTCAGGGTTAAATTAAAAAATTCTCTTGTTGGTTAAACTGAAATAAGTCAATGGTGGGATTACTGATTTCTCTGTCCTGGTGTGTCCCTGTGCAGGCTGAATGAAACCAAGGGCTTACAGATATCAGGTGTCCATGTATGTAACTGGTGATTAGACCATTTAGTGTTGACAACTAGCAAAGAAAGTAATGATTAGACAAATTATACATATATTTTTGGTGCGGACCTTTACAACAGCACTAAAAGATCTGAGTATTTGTCAGTAGGGAGAGTTAACTGGTTCACTTCCATTGGAAATGTTACTACAATTTGGTAATTATCTCAGATCGTTAATGACTGTGTGATATTAAACCCTCTCCCTTCTTTGTTGTTAATTTGCATAAGATGCCCTTGTTTAAGTAGTGTTTAAATGTCATCTATTTATAAAGCAAGGCATTTTGTGAAACATAGTGGCTGAAAGACCTTGTTTAATGGGACAGTAGCTTTGTCCCACCATCCATTCAGACCTGCAACTTGCTGGTTACGGGCCAACTTCTGAAACAACTCCTGTCCATTTGGAACACTTGCCTCTACAAATTGAGCGCTCTTATTTGACTTTGTTAGTCCAAGGGATGCCTCGGTCATAACTGGCCAAGTTAAGCCGACCTGTTTAATTGACCTAATCTTGTAGTGTTTATTGTTATACACTTTAAAAAGATTTGCTGATGTGATTAGTAATGCACTAGCTCATGGGGGTGCATACATAACTGCACAGTACCTGTATGCTGCACATCTCAGTAATTAGTTTTTGTTTTACTGCTGCAGTCTGCCATAAGTGTTTTTGTTTTTGAAAGGTTACATTTCACTGAATTGAGGACAGAAACAAATATCAAGTGTATTATAGAGCCACTGGGTTCATAAAAACTGAAAGTAATCTGACAAGAAAAAAAATGGATTACTCTCTTCCAGAGGAAGTGTTTAAGTAATGTCTTATATTACAGTTAAGGACTTAACCAGTAAATTATGGTAATTGTCAAACAATTTGAATGACTGTCTCTACTGTTACTAGCTTATTGCTAAAACAGTGAACCCTTATATGAATATGACAATAGGTTAGATCAAGAGTGAAGGCAGTGTACTCTCTTGATACCAAGAAATTCCTACACAGTGATTGGGAAAGTTGCAGAAAACAAACTCCTGCAAAATTTGATTTTTCAAACCAAGCACAACATTATGTGTGTTGTTGAACCAATATCTGCTTTACACAAAATGCGCTTTTTCATGTACATTTTCCTTTGAAAAGGTCACCAAAGCTTCCCATTTTCAGTTTCTTTTTTTATTACCATATACAGTAATTTGTTTGTATTCAGACATTTGGAAAGAAGAATGGCTGTTTCTGCTATTTTGCTTCGCTTAACACCTCGATAAAAAGAAGTGATTTTTGTTGGTGCTGCCAGTAACAATTTTTTGCTGTTTAGAAAAGGTGACTATAGAAAAGCTTAGAGTTGACAAGGCTGAAGATGTGGAGAAGCAGAACTGTGTTCTAGTGGGCAGGACTGTGTCGGGATGATTGTGTCTCCTTCATGAACATTGCCATGGCCCAAGGTGCTAGGATTTGCATGGAGACAGTGTCTTCATTATTGAATTGTCTGGATACGCAGAATTGTTTGTTCCACGTATTTCAGTCTGTTTTGACCATGAAAGAGAATGATTTGGCTGTAGTGTACTGGACCTCATTCTGTGTGAGGTGTCCAGTGTTTGTTACCTTCCTTTAATGCTTTTGCAATTTCATTGTTTATTTGAGGCCCTATTTTTTTTACACTTGTTGCATCCATGTTGGACCCCTCATTTAATTAAATAAACCTAAGTAGGCTTATTCTTTCTAATGTTCCCTTTTGAGTATACTGTGGCTACAGTATGACTCTTTGACTTGCACAACATGAGTCCACATTTGTGGCAAAAGGTCCGTTTTCCCACCACTGACTTCTCTGACAACCTAACAGCGTAAATACTAGAGGGAGCTTTAAAGCTACACATAGCTGACCTGCTCCTCATGCTTGCAGGCCTCGTTTTCAGTGAGGAGCAGGGTATCCAGCAGAATGCTGGCAGAGGACGGAACGGGTGGGGGCCGCCGCCTCAGCGGGCTCTGGTAAGCCACAGGGTTGATGCCGTTCCTCATCCCATGCTTCATGAAAAACTTTGAGTTCTCCGCGACGGACGAGCGGAACGATATCCGTGTCAAATTTCTGCGCTGCAGCTTGGAAGGCCTTGTGCCACTGTAGTTACAGGTGATGTAACGGGTGAAAGCCTTACGGAAGGTCTTGTTGAAAAGGGTGTAGACCAGCGGGTTGATGCCCGAGGAGACGTACCCCACCCAGACGAAAATCTCCATCAGCCTCTTTACAACAACCTCGTTGCAGCTCTTGCAGAGCACAGAGGTCACATTAGTAATGAAGAAGGGGCACCACATGACCACAAACAATAAAAAGACTATGCCCAGGACTTTGGAAGCCCGCTGCTCGTTGCTGAGGTTCTGCATGGACTTCTTGCCCATGGTGGACATCCTGCGGATGGGGATCTCGTCCCCGGTCATGGAGTTGATGTTTGGCACCTTGTCGCGCTTGGGCCCCTCTGACGTGGATGCCCTGTCTAGTGAGGGGTTTGTGGACACCTCCCTCTGGAAAACCGTGGCCACTGTTGGCCCGCTGAAGCGTTGGGACACCTTGGATTTGAGCAGATGGGCTTTCTTCCGCAGCACCTGGATGGTCAGCAGGTAGATGACCATCATGATGGTGAGTGGAATGAAGAACGCTGCCAAGGACCCAAACTTGATGAACTCATGGAAACTTTCAGGTTTCAGAACACAGGACTTGTTGAGGAAGGTGGTGTTGTTTGGAAAGTTTGTTAGGCCTTTGGTGGGGATGGGTATGGCAATACCTACAAAGGAGCAGAGGCAAGTTAATTATTTGCACTGGAGAGAGAAACCCTCAGTTAAAACTTAGTTGGAAAAAAGTTGCAGCTTGAGTCTTTTATATAGTGCGGGGGAGATGATTCCAATCACTTTGATACACATTGAGTCATTTAACAATAAATTCAGCCATTAGAAGTAGAATCTGGCAGAATTGATTCAGATTCTTTCCAAACATGAAAAACTCTGAAAGGGTCACTTTTAATCAGGCTTTTGCTTTGCCTTTTATTATGGGTATAAAGTCATCAAATCTTCCATTTTCTCCTGAGCTACAGATATGTAAAACTTTTAGCTACTTCCATGTTGTCATGGAAGAAAGAGCTGAAGAAAGCAAAGGCCATGCAGCAGAGTCCTAAAGCTGCATAAAACAGCTCTGATTTAAAGAATAAATGAACCATAAATCCCTGACTAAGTTCTGGAAACCCCTCTACAGGCATAAAATCCATAAGTCCTTACCTCAGTAAAACTACTAGGTCAGTATAGAAATAGTGTCAGTCACACCTCAAGTAAAAGAAGGAATATTATGGTGTGCAGCTGAGGAGACAGCTGTCTGGGCCTGTCAAATGATGTTCAATGAGTCCAACTAAGTCAGTGCAGTTGTCTGGGTTGATGTTAATTAGTCCAACTTGCAGGGTGTTTAATTTAATTTCCCCAAAAGCTAATATATAGCATGAACAAATCATTGCAACTAACCAATGTGCTTATATAATAAGAGTTCACTGTTCAGTCAGCCGCAGTAGAGATACAGGTTGGGACATTTTAGATTGGGAATAAATACAGGGTAGAAAGAAATCAATGTGAAGATCATTAATCAGGAAAAAAATCTGTAACATATTCATCTAAGGACTGTGGCAGATTGTCTCTCCGAATGTGTTGTAATACCCCTTTGTCCGTAGAATGAGCATTAAGTGCACTAATGTAATCTCCAAGAGTTCTCCAAATTGCTGTCGTGTGTGATCCTATTGGGTGTGGCTGTGCCTGGCCAATCACAAGAAATAGAACCTGGGCAATAAAACAAGCAATGCTATGAAAATTTAGTTCTACCAAAACTTGTTTTGTGATCATACTCAGGCTATCTGGGCCTAGCCAAGAATGTAGACCCATAACAGGAAGTACACAAAGATGTTTACAAATGTGCCAAAAGTGTGGTAGATAATTGCATACTGTGAATGGTTACAAATGAGTAAAAAATAAAAATAACATCAGGGGGTCACATTGTGCCTTTCTCACCTATAGTAATGAATTTTTTTGTGTTTTGTTCTGTGGAGTGTGCAATGGCTGCCATGTTTTGCCTGGTGTACAACCACATGAACCATTTAGTGGCATGGTACATTGACTGGTTATTTTGCTCTTGCCCTTAAATTTTTTTTTGAAGGATTTGTCTGGCACACACTTTTCAAGACAGTAGTTCCTTTTAGACACAACACGTTTATGTGTTGACAGTCATTTAGTTTCAGTAAATAATCAATTACACTGGAACTCAATTTTAATTTGATAAACCAAAAACATTTTATTTGCATTCCGCTCTTGGTTAGCTACTGGACCACGTGTCTGAAAGGGAGACTACTTTTCACCTCCCTTGTTGATGAATGTGTTCTGATTTAGAGAGCTCATGTATTATTCTGCGTTCACTTACCGATGGATATAAGCCACACCACCGTGATTTTGGCCAGGGCTTTGGCTCTGGACTTGTACTGGCTGTGTTGGATGGGCCTCTTAATGGCAATGTAGCGGTCCAGAGAGATGGCACACAGGTGCATTATGGAGGCGGTGGAAAACAGGACATCCAGAAAGAGCCAGATGGGACAGAGTTCCTCGGGCAGCGGCCACTCAGAATCTTAGAGACAGGGAGAGGAGATGGGGCTTCATACGCTATTAACCATCAGTTACATTGACAAGACATAATATTCCCTTAAGGATGATATACTGAGAAGGTTTTTGAGATGTTCTCTTAATAAAGGACAAAAGTACAGCAAAACCTGCTGAAAGTGCTGTTTTTGTTGTTAAGTGTTTAAGTGTTTTTTTTGCTGCATTGTGATCTGTTTGCACAGTGTTTATGTGCAGTGATCTTTTTTCCCTTAAAAGTCTGGACAGTGTCTTGGATAGAATTGTGATGGTTCTTTGGCTTTTTTGTTATGGTTGGTGTGTTTTTTTTTCCTGACCTTTGTGAATCGATCTGCTTTTAGGATACTGTCTCTTCTTAATGTATCAAGAGCTTTTACCAGTTCTGTCTGTGGGGTTAAGCTTTACCCATTCACCCAGGCTCACTCCCACTAAAAGGAGAAAAATTCTGTTATAGCTGGAACTGTTTGTACTGACATTTGCCTCCTGGTTAATGTTGAACTAGACTGGTTAACCTCCCTTTGCAGGTTTCAAAAGATGTATTTGGGTATATTGCAGGACAGTCAGTTCATAACAAATACATGAAAAAATAGCTTGTCTGGAAGTACAGCCTTGTAGTGGAGGGTTTTGAGCAGGACATTGAGATTTTAAGTTCCTTAAGTCAGTAGTAACAATATGTAAAAGACAAATGATTTCCTTATTTCCATTACTTTTGTTATTTATTTTAATGTCCTCAGTGTACCTTTGCATCATATACTGTGAATAGTTATTGTACATACAAACAGCATGAGAGGATAACAGATTAAACAGCAATAGAAGATTAAAATGGTCTTGATGTGTAGATCCTGATTATTTAACAAGTCGTGTGCGCAAAGAATGAATTTACTTGAAAATGGCCTCTTGTCATGACTCTGTAAAGAGCTGAAAGCTCTGTCAACTTGATTTTGTTTCCGTCAAGTTGCTTGAGAACTTTGTTTACTCCTGGAATGCAAAATAAAATTAGCCAACAAATGGGGCAGAACTCATTTAATCAGGCGCTTCATGTAAAGGGATGTCGTGGTTAACTCCCCCATTTAGACCATGTGTTGATTCCTTTAGTGAAGTTGTAAAATGCATGAAATGAGACTTTGTGAAATCAGTGATTATATCTGCATTAGTCACAACAATAAAGCCGGGTCTGCATTTAAATAGATAATGCTGCAGAAACTTTTTATTCTGAAAGTAGCTAATTATACTTTCCAGTTATCAGAAAGGTAGGATTTAAACTACAGTTTGTACTCAGGACTTCATTTAATTGGAATACTTTGGTTAGGAGAATTGTGCACAGTTCACTTGCTTAGAACAACCGTACTTTAATTGTGGTAATAAAATAAATTTAATGTGTGCTTTTCACAAGTATATTTTTCTGAGGGCTTCATAATTGTTTTCATCTGTATCCACTGAACTAACACTTCAGTATTTTTGCAGTTGTGTGTTTGTCTTTGGTAATTGGTTTCAGACTTTCTCAACGTTATTTTAAATATGCACATTTATATGTGAAAATGCACCTGGCGAAAAGTAAAAATCAAATCAGCTTGCTGTTGCTGTTTGAGTTTATGCTCGTGGCCAAGGAGAGAAAGTTGCCATTGGCCATGTTCATCTATAAATAATTTACGCTTGAAGTCTTTGGTTTGTACCCAGGCCCTGGTTGTTAATACCAGTAAAAGTAATGCTTTAGCTCTCCTCACATCTAGTGTCCCTTGATGAAATGGGAGCAAAAAAAGCTAAAACAGTGGAGTGCTTCATTGTGAAGCAAATGAAAAGTGGTTAATAGTTAGATTAACTTGAAATGGCAAATCCTGCTCTGGGAATTATTATTTACTATTTCTTAGAGAAATTTCTTTAAATTCTGATGTGGTGTACAGCAAGTTCTTTCTGTCATTTACTGGGTCTTGGAGGTGGTGATTTGAACTCCCAGTTTCCATCTGGAGAGCCGATTATACAGATTGTAATAGAAAAGACTTTTTATATGGCAGACCTTTTATGTATCAAAAATGTGTCAAAATACTGTCAGGGCTCTTTGAGAAATGCATTCATGACATTAAAATAATGACATTTTGTTTGAGAATGAAAGTTTCACAGCACAAAAGGGCTTTTTAATGATTCTTTTAATGGCTCTAGACAGTGATGCAAACTTCATTTATATAAAAGACAAACTGTCTGGGTGTATCTGTATCTGATGTTCTGCTCTGTAGTTGTTTGGCTGACTTTCAGTCTAAAAGCTACAAACGCTCATTCATTTGTAGTTGTTCTTACCACCATCTAAACTGACCCTAGTGCCTCTTGTGGTTAATGAAAGTGATCACTTTAAGTTAATGTAGAGAGCTCGTCCTCTTGCACTTTTGGAAGAAGATTACAGGAGATTTCATGCACTTGTCATGCACAATTCATATGTCTCAGTTACAAATATTAATGCAGTATTAAAAAAGTCACAGTTCTTGAATTGTAGGTGACTAGCTGTTAACATTTTTCTCTTTGCTCTCTGGACTATGCTGTAACACAGAATTTAAACCACAGTTGCTGGTTTGTGTGAGGAAAAGTATATTACCATCTTGTAAAGGCTGTGATTTTGACTAAAGTTTGTACTGTGGGTCATAGCCTCATTCATCCTGAAATATGTTCAATAATGGGATCATTGCAGGTGCTTAGAGTGGCAAGGCTAACTGCAGTGTACCTATCCCCTGTTTGGTGCTGTAGTATGTGATAAATAATGGTTGCAAATATTGGTGGCAGTAATACCTGTCATCTGCTTTACTGAAATATAGTCTGCTACACACAATTACATACATTGCACTAAAGGAGGAATAATACATTTTATAGTATTTGCTGTGTGGACACGCTGACAGAAATTTTTTGTATATTTGAGATTGTATACACTTGTGGCCAGTCAAGTTGGTACTTGCCTTTCCTGGTAACCCGTTGCTGATGTGCACTGCGATAGGCGAAAGCACATTCAAGTCCCAACAGAAGCAGCCTGCATTAATGCATGGGCTGTTTATGTGAAATGGGCAAAGCAAAGCAAACAGGTTCTTTCATTTTCCCTGCTGACAAAGGCACAGCCATGGCAGCCATTTGTTAGTGTGATCTCTGGTCTGAACAGTGTTCTCATTAAAGAAGAACATGGGGTTGTGCTGTTCCCAAGAGTTTATGAAGCAAGCCATGAGACTTTTTGGACTCGTGGTTCAACTGCAGCAGCAGTTTTGGCCATGTGCATTCGCTTTTTTAGAAGGACTTTATTCGATGCTCTGAGGCAAAAAAATGAGCAAAAATAAATGAAAATTCTCTGCCTGGTTGTTTCCTCATGCATGGAAATCTCTCCTACCAGATAAATACTGGAGTGTTATTATTCAGCCCAGCAGGTTTTAGAAGTTTAGAATAAATCTGGAAAAATTGTCTAGAATTATCTAGAATAAATAGTTTTCACTTCAGCTGAGTAAAACATTACATTTGGAATTTTGCTTAAGTACGGCTTGGTTCTCTTCCTGTAAATATTTGATATTTGAATTTGAGATTATAATTAACTTGACACCTTCAGATGTTTTCATTCCAGTTTCAGAAAATGAGCTGGAGTTGGAGAACGTGCTGATGTTATTTCTTAAAGTGCAAATAATGAAGTAGACCAGGAAAGTGGAAGGCTTAACAAAAACAGCAATGGGCAATTATTTTTCACTGGAAAGTTTATGCACTATTCAGCATGTAAAGAATATGGGATCATTTTTATTTTTCCAGGTGTGTAAAACTTGAAAAAATAGTTGTCATTTGAATAGAGCATCTAGTTTATTATGTATTACCTCCACAAGAGTAACTGTCAGTTCTAACTAGCAATTCATATTGTGATCCTCAAAGCACTGTTGAAAAGCTTTGTGTATCCCTTAGCAACATAATGACTTAATAGTCAGTACTCCTAAGCTGATGTATTATTTTTATTTATTTTCATGGGTAAAATAATTTGATTTGATTTGTTATGTTTTGATTGAATAATTGTATTCCTCATGCGTAAATTTCCAGCAGCATTTGGAAACCAACCTTAAACCTATGTTTCGCAATATCGAGTAAGGTTTCAGGGTTCCCCACGGCTGAGCCTTAGCGACTCAGAGTTGCTCATGGACTAGTGCTGGTTGTCTTACTGTCTTAAAGCCGGAAAGCTCAACAAATTCTCATTCTCTTAGATTCTTAGAAGCATAGTTTTTTTTTTTTTTTCTTTGCAGCTGGGCTTACTGTGATCAGTTTAGATGGTGGTATTCTCACTCCTCAGTGGAACATGCCCTGTTACAGTTACTCCAGTAAAAAAGGAATCCTCTGAGCAAATGAAAACACACATGTTCACACACTAATTCTCTGTCTGCTTTGATGCATAGGAATTATTAATGCCCATTACTCTCCTTTTGTGTCCCAGCTTGATTTATGGAGACATTTCTCCAACGCTGTCACAGCACAGGTGTAGGAATTGATAATTTAGCAGGTCTGGGAGGTAAAGGAAAAAAAGGGGCAACAATGTATGGACTGCAGTACAGTTCTGGAAAAAAAAATTAAAAATGAAATTGATACAGGAATAGATGTTTAATATATTTGAATATGCTGGAGTGTACAAGCTTTTCCCCTTTAGTAAATCACTGGAGTTGCACACCACATATGTTTTCTGTTTGGGAAAAGTGCTCGTGTTTGCATTCTGAATTTATACACTTATGAGGTAGAGCTTGTGTTTGGTAGCCGTACCTCAACCAGTCCAGTTAATGAAGAGTAATGGATTGGCTGGGGCTTGGTGGCCGTAGAGGCTCAGTTGAGTGAGTGATCAGCAAAGGAATTTGATTGCTGTTGGAATGATTGCTACTTCATGCAAAAAAAGTATTGCCCTATCTTTTCCTAAACAGTTCCAGTGCAGTAGATCTATTTGTCTTGTTGTGTATGCATATGAACAACAGTATGCGAATTGAATGAATTGATGTTTACACATGTCAGTATGGCAGGAAAGCTATTCATGAAAAGCAGGCTAAGGTAATCAGTTAGGCCCACTCAAACCCAGAATGTTGCTCCTTAGACAGAACTTGGTGAGGAGTTGCTTGGAAATTATTATTGATTTGCCACAGTTGTTCGCCCAGTTGGCAAGGGTTTGGAAGCATATGCCAGAGTTTCTTTTTTTGATGTCGACATCTTTTACTTACTTTAAATCAACTTAATCGATAGTTTTGCTAGTTCACTTCACGAGTCATTATAAAACAAGCTCAGCGTACGTGAGTTCTGAAACACTTTAAGACATTCCTCAGGTCCCATGAGAAACCAGCTTTCCGCTGGGACTGGGAGTGTGCGTCACAGTGGATAAAATCCTCATGATGAGGGGAATGTGTTGTCGGAAGACAAGCCGGGGCTGTACTTACTGTAGAGCACAGTGATGAGGGCAATGGGCATCACCAGCAGCCCCACCAGCAGGTCGGCCACTGCCAGGGACATGAGGAAGTAGTTGGTGGCGTTCTGCAACTTCCTTTCGAGGGCTACGGCCAGGATGACCAGGATGTTGCCCCCAATGGTGGGGATGATGACCATGACGATGAGCAGGGCCGCCCAGCACATTGCTTGTTGGGACATGTCAGGGTGGCCGGCAGGCGCGCGGGTGGTGGCAGTGCTCTGGCTGTCTCCGGAGGCCGGGCCAGCATGGTCACGGGGGCCCGCGCGTCCGGGGGAGGGGGCAGGGCCGCTGCAGAGCCAGCTCGCCGGCAGGGCTGTCAGCCCCTTCCCGCTGCCTCTACGCTGCTACTCTTAGTTCTGAATCTGGATTTAAACAGATATGCTCCTCCTGCTTAGTATGGGCAGTAATCCGCTGGTGGGCTGTACTTCCACAGGGAAACAGAAAGCAAGTATCGTGGAGTGGCACGGTGTGCGATGATATGTATACTGTAGTCCTGGTTCTGCTGTTCTCTGCTCCTGCGGTGGGAAGTGCTTCCTGTCCTAGGTAAAGAAACACATAAACACCGTTGTTTTTACAACAACACTCTCTTGAATTGACACGTTGTGACACGTGACACATTTTAAGATTGTAAATGATATTGAAATTTCCCCATACCCTCAATGCCATTTTTTTTCAAGCCATATTAAGGCCATTCACAAAAGGAGATGAAAGTAATCAATGACCATTGACTTCACTGTTACTGTCAGGTGACACAACGTGATGTCATGTGATGTGATGTTGAAGGCCTTTAGGGCACAGCATTTCATACATCACTGACAGTAAACTGATCAGGTTTTGTAAATTGAGACGTTGCATAATTTTAATTTCAATTTCAGTAACTTTAAAATGTAATTTTTATGCATGCATTTCGATTACTCTTTAGACATGATGACCGCAGCCCGTGCAAATAGATTTCCTTTCCATGTGAAAAAACAAATTACTGCAGGCAATTTGTTTAATTAATGTAATTTCCTTTATAACCACATGGTGCTGAGTGCTGTGTTGTTTCTTCCCAGAGACATAATGAAATTCAGCACCAGTGTTTTCATTCTCACCATTAGTAATACTTTGCAATTTCAGATTTACATTTGGGATTCTTAAAGATAATTCTGTATCTTAATGTCAATGGTAAGAAAGTAACTGCACGAGAAAATTGGTTAAACTAATAATGAATTACAAATTACAGCAAGTGGGAATCTTATATATACACAACAAAATGAATTATTCAGGTATTTGATTTTAATTTTTTATGCCTGTCTCAATATTTTATTTTTAATATATACCCGTGTCTTGAATTTCAGAATGTGCTGCTCCTTTTTGCTGAATTGTTCTTGGATAGTTTTGGAAACAAAACTTTTTAAACTTTTTATTCTGTTGTTGCTGTTTTAAGAATATTTTTTCCCCATGTATAATATACATTTTGTTGTGAGGTCAAATCATCAGTTGTGAGGTCACTGAATGAAAAGTTGCTTTGGGAATTTCCCCAGATTTCTTTCATGCAAGGGAAGATCATGACCCACTTTATGTATTGGGCCATTGGTTCAAGTATGTCTCTAGAAACATGCTTTTAAATTCTGTTTTAGGCTTTCATTGTGATAAATTTTATCATCTACGCTACACTATAAAAGCAGCATCCTTTTGATTTCTGTATAACTATTACAATTTCCATTTTTCACTTGAAACAAGACACTCATACATTTTACCATTTTAGTTGTATAATTGTTTGCCATTTAAAAACTAGCATCTGAAAATCGATATCAGTATATGAGAAATGCAATATGTATCCTCTTATCCATTTGTTTAATATTTAGATTTTAAACAAGAATCTTTTGTAAAAAAAAAAAAAAAAAAGAAAAAAATTTCTTAATCTAAGTGATTATGAAAAGTTGCATCCTAACAAGAAATAAATCAATTTTCCAGTATAATCTTAGATTTAGATATATTGTATAAATTATTTTTGACACAATAGACCACACAATTTTCAGGTGAATGGTTTTAAGTTTTTTTTTAAGTCTCACTTTTAAGAGTCTTTAGTTTTGTTAGCTTCCTTACCTTTATCCGAAACCTCAGAGGTATGTCACTCTCAGTGTGTCACTCTGTTTCATGGCTGAATCTCCTCAGTGCCGAGGTGCATGCCACTACCCTCTCCTTTGAGTCATGCGAAACACGATGCGAAGTGTTGTGCCCCTCTTTGCAGGCGCTCACCTCACTTTTGCTGGCTCCCCCCCTCTCCGAACAAGAGCTGCCCCTCTCTGCGTCGTCACTTGGATGCTTTTTTCATATATAATCACTTGAATTTGACAGACCCTTTCCTTTAGGGTAAATCCAAAATACTATCTTATGAAATTGTTTGAGTTCCCTTTGTTCCTGAGTGTTGGAAGGTTCCCCAGTCCTGCTCTGCATCACCTCTTGTGATCACAGGTTTGAAACTTGCCGAGATCCTCTGGCTCCCTTTCTTAGTCTCTCTCTCCCTCCCCCTCTTTCTCCTGCCCGCTCTGGTTGACTTGCACTTTCTCTCTCCCTCCCTCATGCTCACTAGCTTGCCTCTGACTCAGTCTGGAGGAAAACAGATGAATGTCTTTGAGCTGGATAAGTGCCAGTGGTTCTGGGAGGCAGTTTCCTTCGACACAGCAGACCCGCTGTTTATATTTGTCACTCCATGCCTTCTCCCTTGCTGGGGCAAGGGAGGGTGTGGACATCAGGGGGGGTGGGGGTGTGAGTGGGGTAGGCTGTTTGGTAAAATGCTGCCTGATGTGCCCTGTTGCATCTGTGTACCTTTAAACATTATGGCAGAGCCCCCTAAAGAAAATTTCGCCTTCACTTCTGTTCTAATTTACCGTCACATACCCTAAAATGCATTTAAATGGTCAGTTAAATACTCTTCGGTCGTGGGCCTTTTTTATTTTCTAAATACAAATGAAGGTCATCGGCAGAGAATGCTAGCTACATAACAGAAGGTCAGCTGCCATTTTTGCGCTGTGATTGGTATGCACAACCAGTATACCAGCAAGGCATTTACGTTGGAGTCAGTATGCTCTCGTTACTTTTCAAAAGGCAGTTGAAAACCTTTAGTAGCAGGCGTATGGCTTATTCTTGAGTGAGCACTGCCCCAGGGGCACTGTGGACTCACTATTCTTGACCTTGTTGAAAGTCTGGAACCCTCACTTTGTAATGCCTCCTGTAGGCTCTAGAAAACATTTAAGACGGGAGGGAACCATCAGCCCTCTGTCTGCATTGTCCCAGCCCAGCTCAGTTGCTTGCATGCAGCTGAAGTGTAAGAAAGCAAATATGATCTGTGCTGGATTCTGATGCATGTCTTGTTAATCTAATAGCATACAGTTCATTTTCTGGACTGCAAAACTAATCTGTCCATGGTAGACGTTGACTTATATTGGAAACAACTTCAGAATATTGTTGGCTGTTGTAAATGAGCCATTCCCTTTTCTTGTCTGCAGTTTGCCTGGGTTGATTGGCCTTTTAATCAGAGGGTCTGCAGTTCCTCCCTAACAGAGTTAGGGCCCTGTAGGTGAAGGGGGTGAGGTGCCCCACAGTGAGCCCTGCCTCTTTGGCATGCAGACATCTGCTCACACGCCACCTCACCGGACCAAATGTGTGTTCCCTGCTAGAAAACATTTGCCATCAAATAAATGGGCAAATTCATTCATGTACATCCGAATCACATTTTCCAATTTTTTTTTTCTGTCTCTTGCCTGTTGATGCCTAAAACCTTGAAATAAAGAAAACGAACATGTTTTGCTTTGATTTTCTTCTCTTACAGCTCCTGATTCAATTTGCATTTGTTCCAAATTACATTTGGTTGCACGAGACTACAGTTCTTTATTCAGTTTTTTCCCCTTCTGTTTTCAGTTGTAAAAAACAATATGCTGGCCCATTTTTTTATTTACACTTGGCCTAACTGGGAAAATCTGGATCTGCAGCGTGTTTGCAAAATCTGCCAGCAGAATGTTCCTTTGTGTCAGGAGGCACTGATGGTGAAAGGAGGAAGTCCTCATTAGTTCCATGTGCTGAAATGGTGCTGCGGTCCCTGAAGTGTCCAGCGAGCGCTCAGCTGACCACACTGAATTTGTCGTAGCCCATCACCCACGTCCCTTGTTTCTGTGCGTCTCTGATCATGGGACTTGTGAATCAAACTGCGTCGACCCATCGTGGTGCAACCTGCCAAGATTGGGTCACTTTGTTTGTTCACTTTTCCAGAGTCTCGGTGCAGAGAAATATGCCCTCTCACTCTGCCAGGATACTGGAGAGCATCAGCGCCTCTCACTGTTTATGGAAGTTCTGAAAAGAAAAGCTAAAGAAGTCAGAAGCAATGTTCTCAAGGGGAGAGTATTGATGAGACAGTCCAGATATGGATATGGATACCCTGGAGCCAGGAGGTGGTCAAGATGTATGGGTATCTAGAACAAAGAGTTTTGGCCTTTCCTAAATGTCAAGTGCTAGTGATAGCTGGAGGAGGTTTCTTTTGTGGTGTGACACGTTAAATGGAATATAAAAGGTTGAGGAGAGTACTGACATGCTGATGTGTGGTTGATGTTCAGTACCTGTGTTTCTCTGGGAATAGTTCCAGACAGTCAGTGGCTCTGTTCTGTATCTTTCCCATCAAGTCTTCAAAGGCCCTTTCTTTTAGCAACAGATTGCAGTCAGCATTCAGGGCTGTTAATGAGTCTCTTAATGGTTTTTGGTCATTTGTTTGGGTGATTGATTCTGATCTTAGGAGGTAATTGGAGAAGGTCAGTCAGAATATTGTTAACTATTATGTTTTCTCTGTCAGGCTTTTTATCGTATGCCAAATGGTGTTTACACAGAACAAGTATGAACTATTTCCACACTCCAGCAAGTGTCCTGTCTTCACCAGTGCAAGTGGGTTTAAAACCACTGGCAGCAGTTTACTATACAAAAACACGGCATAAAACTTCACAATCATAAGTGAAGAATGTTTGTTAAAATTTCATGGTTTATTACATTGATTTGTCTCCCACTCATCATTTGGCATCAGTGTGACCTAGTCGTTTATTTCATGATCTTGGCATGAAAGTGATAAACCTGATGTATTGAATTCGCTCAGCTAAAGTTATCCTGTGATTTTTCACACACTCGTGAGACTTGTGGTTTATTTTTTTACCATGCCTGCTGAATGGAGTACATCTCATAGCTGGAGCTGCATAGATTGCCTTTCCTCATCACCATTTTGATTATAGTTTTAAAGAAAGCTCAGGGGGTGTGGTATGGGAGCCGCTTTGCCTCTGGCTCCAGTTAGGGTGTCTTTCACCTCAACTGGAGTGCTTCAAAAAAGGAAATGGAACTGCCCATCAAAATAACCCTGGGCATAAAATAACAATTCCCATATTTTTATATAAGAAGTTCATGTCCTTATACTTATCCAAATGGCAAATCCAAAAAGAGGAAGTATGGCTCTGTGAAAGTGTATCATACATTATATGGCATTACATGCATACCCCTTGTTCAGTCATGTTTAAATACTAATATGATAATTTATTCTTTAGAATTTGATTTGAGGCATTTACAACGAGTAAAGATCAGTTTCATGCCAGCAAGAAAATGTATCGTGTCTGTGTGCGGTGTGTTTATTTCTTTAGCCTGCTCTACTGCATAAGATTACTCCTGAATCTGACGTCTGAGATGGAAACGATGATATGAGAATTTTCAGTTGCTAGTGCTCAATGCAAATTCTTTTTCTGCCCGCAGAACTGACATTCTGTTTCTTTACTATAGATCTGTCTATTTTTGTTTTTTTCCTCTGATTCTAAATTTAATTGTGATCCCAGTATCAGGCCAGAGGTCGTCATTCGACTATCACAATAGCATCTAAATCCCTGTTGGACGTAGTGAAAAGCGATCCAGATCTCCCAGTGATTGCTCTCTATAATTAAATAAAGCTTCAGGCAGCCAACTGAATGACACTAAACCCAAATAGCCAGTATCTTGATTCAAATGCTTGCCTGTTGCAGGTTAGAGAGATGCGAGACCTCTCAAAGGCTTAACTTTTATTTGCACAGGATATTCTCAACTTTTTTTGGTGATGAAACCACTTTTCAGGCCTAGGCAAGAAGGGAAAGTATCTTAATTTAGCCCTCATTACAGGCATTGTTTTACCCTGCTGCTGTGCCAGGTCCTGTATTTCTGTATGGAGAGTGTAAGACAGAGGCTTTACCTGGGTGTTAAATCGTGGGTGGGCTCTTTGGGACTTAGGTGAAATCAACCAGCAGGGAAAGCATTTACTGCCTTGAATACCTTGTAAGCCAGTATTAGCTGAATACCTGCTTGTGCTTTGCAAGTCAATATTTGAGCTGCACTGCTGTGTCCTGACCACATCAGGAGGTCAGGCTACACACCCCCTTCCCTCCACCAAAAAATGTGATCATGAACAGCAGCACAAATTCATTGAACCCAGCGTGCACCACAGATTTAATGTCATCAGAACCCTGCTTTTAGAGACACACTGTACATAAATTAATGAGAGCAATAAAAAACCTTTCAGACCCATCCATGAGATGGTGCTCTGTTTCTTGCAGTTGGTATTATTTCATATTGTTACATATTGTCAGTCAGGGGTGTCTTGCTCTGTAACAGATAGTTCCATAATATTACTGTGGTGCCACTTTTCAGTTTTTAAGTCTAGTATCAAATCATGTTATAAGCTGTACCCTTAAGGAGTGAGCAGCCCAGAGAAACGGGATCCTCTCTCGTTTTTCTGCTTCTTGACCTTTCCCTCTCATGTGCAGTTGTGCTGTGGATATACTCCACGGGACAGATGTTATGCCACAGAACGTTGCAGATATAGTTTAACTCAAAGCAACATGGTTGATGAATCCAGCCTCAGTGGATATCTGTGCGAGAAAGCCTATTACATCACAGCACCACAGAGCCACAGTGGTGTAGGCTCAGACATGGGAGGAGAAACGGAAGTTACAGTCTAGTCACCTGCTGGTGATTCCATCGAGTGCGCCTCCTCTGCTCCATACCAGTCTTCACATGCAGCAGGTTGGATCACGCTGGTTCTGGGCAAGCTGTACAGCGCAGTCATGCCTGGCTGAAGTCTCAACTGTCTGGCTCAGCACTGCTCCTTATCCCCCCTCTTCACTCTCATTAATTTTGGACCCATTAAGTTCACTTCATATCTGAAGTAGACAATTACGTTGAAAGGTTCTTGACCAGGGTTATGCAGAGCAAGCTTGATTCACACTTAACTGACGTGCATCCAGCCACGCAGTGGGTGATGATTTCAAACTCAGCAATAGCCCCTTCCCCTTAACAATAGGCCCTCGGCGCACCAGATCTGAAGCCACCCATCATGTGCTGAAAGGGAGCAAAGCGCCATAATCACCTTGTGTAAATTGTTTAAAGAAGCCTTCTTGACACAGCTGTCTTGACCTGGGAGAGCTTGTAAAAAGTACTGGAGCTGCATTTTTAAAAGGACGCAAGAAGAGGCTGCTTTTTACTGAGCCTGGGCTCATGTTGAGCCAGGAAAATGTGATGGGAGAAGGAACCCCAGCGTTTCCATATTAAGTCCAGGAAAGTCACACATTTGTGCCCGGTAATGTGAACTGGGCATGCCTGCCACTAAAAATCAGCATGTTCCTGAGCTCTGCTACACCCCACCCACTCCGTTGGACCAGAGCAAACTGCCGCAGCCGTATTTCTCCACTGGAGTGTCAAAGTCCCTCCGCGTTAATTATCCACAGCGTTCCATGTTCATGATGCCAGGGCTAATAAAATCCATATTTGTAGCTAAACTCCCAAATGAGCTGAATTTTCTGTCCAGTTTTTAAGAACATGCAGTTTTCCATTCTCCTCTGTATTATTGAATAATCATTATCATAATATAATCATATCATAAATAATAATTTTATTCTGTGGTAAAAGGGTTAATAGGCTGCCGTTGTTTTCAGTGTCTGGTATGTTTAAATTGGCCCAAAGTTGGCTCAGTCCACAGTTCAGTTTGCAAAAAAAAAAAAACGATTAATACTTAGCGTAAAATTTAATATTTCACTCCAGACTTAAGCAATTAAGCGTAAAGCCAAAAATGTCGTTCTTGGGAAACTGGTCTGCACTACTTCTGATTTCCATATCGTACAAGTGCCTGTGAGAAATAAAGGCTTGCTTGAAAAGTCTGCCTGCTCCATTAATCATTGTGCTGTTACCGCATATGTGCCCATGTTTTCCGTCCTGTTTGAAGAGAGAGTGAGATTACACATAGGAGACCTTTCAACACTCCTGAAGCTGTACATGTTTTGGTCATTTCAATAAATGTCCATCACTGAACCCACTGGTATGATGTGCCAAATGTTTGGTGAGACCTGTTGCTTCTATTAACAGCTCTATAATGAGATGTACATAGTGATTAAGAGCTGGCAAAGTAACTCGTCATGGCGACAATCTCAAATCATGGCTTGCTTTTTCTCCCCACTGCACTGTCATCAGATTTCAGATTTCGCTGGATTTCTAGCTCACGTTCCAGGTATTTTTATGGGTGCTGCATCTACTGTGCTGTATCCTCTGATTTTAGTTTTGGGAAGAGGGTCAGAGAGGTGAGAGTCTGATGGGAGCTGATGGGTACAGCTGGCTCTGCATGTTGTGTGGGGTTTGTTTTAGCGGAGCTAAGAGACTTACTGTGTGTTTGTCTGTGTCTCTCTGCAGGACGCCAGAGCAGTGTCCCAGTGTGGTCTCCCTGCTGTCTGAGAGCTACAACCCCCACGTTCGCTGTGGAGCCGCCATGGCCCTGGGCATCTGCTGCGCTGGGACGGGCAACAAGGTGAGGCCCCCCCCAACCCTCTACTTTGTCCTTCACCTTTGTCCGCTCACTCGCTGACTGGGTGAGTTTTTGAGTTCCTCGCCTGGCTGAATACCTGTGAATAGGATAGAGGGAGTAGGGTAAAGTTATCGTGCTTCATGAGCATAAAGACCGTTCATATGGATGAAGAGCACATTGCAGGGCATTTTCTCTCTCTATATCAGTCCCATTTGCATGAAAGTCACGAGCCGAAGCCACTAGAGACCAAAACTGTCCAAAAGACACTATACGTATGCAATGCTGGCCTTTTATCAGGCCAGCTGTCTCATGGGAGTGAGGGAGAACTGGCTGACTGTTTGCAGCTTACAGCCAGGATAAATGCGATGGAAAAGCTTGACTCTGTTGTCTGTGGTCAATGAAGAAGGCACTGTGATAGATTAATCTTGTAAGAAACTCCTGATGCAGAGAGATGTTATTTTATTAGGTTTTAAGGTGGAACAGCTAGAGCAACCTGAGCCCTGTATGCTGTAAACTTAGTTGACCTCATCAAGTGGAACATCTCAGGGCAGATCATTTATTTAACAGAAACCATTCTGGTTTATTTTGTGAAGCTGCAGAATCTGAGACTACACCTCTGTCAATCAACGCCAGCACAGTGTACCCTTCAAAGTGCATGATCTGAGGTTGCGTAAGGACATGCCTGTCAACCTTTTCCAGGTGTAATGTGCACATCTGTCTTTCATTTTTGACTAATTCTAAACCATTTTTTTCTATTCACAATGTTGGGTGAATGATGCAGGTAGAGTGACAAGTATTTTTCTGATTAAATATTGTGAAGTAGCAAATTAACCAATGGAATAAGAGCTGTATTATGAACTGAATAAGAGGGTCTTGCTGCAGCCTTTTCCCCAGTGCTGTGCTACTACAGACCTCAGTAATGCGCATGTAGCTAAAGGATGAGTCACTCAGTAAACTCTTGTGTACTTGATGTTTGGAGAGCCAGGACACTACTTGCGTTGTTTTCTTTCTAATGTCTGTACTTGACAGCTTGAATTATGGGGAGAGTAGGAGGGATGCAGATGCTACAGACAGAGGGAGGCAAGGGAGATGTAAAGCCCAGAGGAAGGGTCCTCCGCCAAGCCTGATCACTTCATTAACCAATTTGATCATTATCAGGTGTTATAGACCATGCAGACTGCTTCATTTGGACTCGGGAATCTAGTGGAAAGAGTAAAAAAATAAAGCTCAGTTTTGGCACCACAAATATGGAACGCATTTTCCTGAGGAACTCTGTTGTGGTTGTTATATAGGTCATACATTCAGTATGAGTCGGTGCCAGAGCTGCTGTAATTTATACACCTGGGGTTTTGGTTATTTTTATTGTAGAGTCATTATTTTGTTTTTACTGATCATTGTTTGAAAAGTGCATGGGAAGGCTTATTCTTATATTTCCTTTACACTCCTTTCAGCACAGGCTACCTGTTGTATTCTAGCAATATATATTAAATGTGAATATATAAATATATTCACATCGTGCTGGGTAGATCTTGTTGGTGATGTGTAGGTTTTTATTTGGGTGTCAGTGGAAAATGGATTTTACTTAAGATGATTATTAGACACAGTTTACTGTAAGAAGTAAACTATGCAATAAACTGAAATATTCCATTTTCTAGTGTGTATTAAAATTGTTCTCAGCTTTATCAATGTGTCCCACTTTGCTGCATGTCTCCAAGATGTACATAACACTACAAGGCCCACATTACAGCATGCTCTGCATCACTCCACTGCAGTGATTGAAGTTGACAGTAAATATCCCCAGTTAAACTCCTGAGACCTATCAGGAGGGGCCCAGAAGAGGATGCGGTTGATAGTCTCTCCCCTCCGTCCGTGTTCATTTGCTCCCCTATCCATCGTACCCTGGGTAATTGGCTGCAGGAAGGGGGGGGCAGAGTAGTGCCAAGTGCCCTTGCCCGCTTGTTTATTTTCCCTGAAGCACTGGGCCCACCCTTCACCGGGCTGCTGGTCTTCATTACAGTCATTAGAAGATCTGTTTTAATGGGCACGGCAGTGAGGAGCCCTTGCTGTGTTCACAGCGAAAACGGAAGCAGCGTTGGCCTTGGACTTGCGCTCCACATCAGCGACAGAAGGCTGGAGCCCTTCACAATTGTGGCTGCTGACACACTCAGTCATCCTCAAAGACCCTGGAAGTTTTTGCATTTATCTGGGCCGTCCATCCATCTTGACATAATTCGAAGACCTGTTCCCTCTTTTTCATATACCCCCCAGTCATTCCCACCCATGCGTCCTGAGAGTTCAGTAGCATGGGCAATGCAGTGTCTGTTTTGTTCTCCTTTTACTACCTTTTAGTGCCACCGAACTCTGCATTTGTTTCAGGCTGCTGGGCCCAGGAGCGCTGTATACAAACGTGGCCTTTAGCTGAAGAGCCACTGTCCCCAAAGTCCTGCAACAGGACTTCAGGCTCATTGAGTTGAGCTGTGGGCCTCCTCCCTGCAGGAGGGGGCGGGGGACCTGCCATCCCTCAGAGCCCACCAAGTCATTCCACTCAGGTTGCTTGCGTTCACCCCAACATCAAGCAAACTGTGTGCTGGACACACTCCAGTGCCGGGGAAACATGGAAGCTGTTGGTGGTACATCCTTTTGAGCGCCTCCTCATTGCCAAAACCATGGGTTTTGTTTAATGTAAGTTTAAAAGAAATGGGTTGCAGGTGGCAGCGCCCACAGATGTTGTACATTTTTGCCTCTGTCGTGATAATCTGTATTATACTAGATGACGACCCATGAGGAATTTGCACTGATACAGCTGCACAAGGTCTGCTTGTATCTGCATGCTTCTGCCATGAAAAGTAGTCTGGCAGCTCAGGTTTGGCAATATGTGATACAAAGCAGGGAGGCAGTGGCTGTCCTGCTGTATAGAACTGTTACAGAACTAATTAGATCATTGAGTCGCTAACCCATGTGATGGGTTAAATGCCTCACTGCTCTTGACACTGGTTTAGAGGTGATCAAAGTGGTGTTAATCAAAAGCTGCGTTCTCACTTCATCCTCAAGGATGTGATTAGGGCGCAAGCGTGTTCCACCAGAGAATCTCTCTGTTGCCACCACCTGGTAGGGTAGCCTGGTACAAACACTGTTGAAACTTTGAAGCCCTTTCATTTTGTTTTTGGGATCGCTGTGATGGTTGTGGCTCAAAATTTAGTTGATTAGTTGAATTATCCAGATAGCCACCCATCGCTTCCACCTGTGTGTCATGAATTGTAAAGAGTGAAACCTGTAAAGTGAGAAAAATCTAAGTCAATATCACAGGTTGAATGAAGGTCTTTGTACTTCTGTCTTCTCTGCATTTGTTTATTAGCTCTTGTTTTGATAAGTTGCTAGGTAGCTAGCTCGGCAGCCTAAAGGCACTTGAGTCAGGGGTTTATGAGAACATGCAGTGATGGTTTCTTCATGCTTGACATACTTAGTGCATTGTTCCACAATAAGAAAGTAATTGCTGAGGCATCCAGTGAAGGAAGCCAATGGTTTGTGTGTCCCAACATGCCTTGTGAGAGGACAGTAGGGGGCAGAAGAGATGCCTTATTCCAGCCATCCTGAAAAGAAGCCGGCACAGCCTGGCAAGAGCCACCTGCTGTCTCCTCTTGCTTTCACACTTATGCCTGTTTGTTGTATTCAGGCATGTTTTCCATGTGTCATTTCCAAGTCTGAGTGTGTCAAAAGAGAAACCTGATCTTTTACAGGAAGCTATCAACCTCCTGGAGCCCATGACCAATGACCCCGTCAACTATGTGCGGCAAGGAGCCCTCATCGCCTCTGCTCTCATCATGATCCAGCAGACTGAAGTCACCTGCCCGAAGGTGAGTGAAAGACAGCGCACAGTGATATTAAACGGCAGCACTGTAGCCACGGTGGAAAAGCGACTGTGAAATCTCCAGCTTTTTCCCAAAAGTCCATATTCAGTCTGCTCTCTATATTTTATTACAACATGAATGAAAATCACCTAGCTTGTGAGGCATAGGGGCCAGGCATTACCAGTGGAAAATTGGGCACGCCAGTGCCTTGATTACCCCTGGAAATGATTGCACAGCCCTGATGCACAGCACATCTGAATTTCATCCACATCACTTCAAACTCAGTCACAGTGTGTGAACTCGCTCAGAAGCACATATCTCTGGGGAGTGGAGGTCCTCTGCATGAGTGCACATAGTGAAGTCAGGGTCGAGAGCGCGGTTACTTGTACAGCGGGGCATTGGGGAGACTCACTTATGAACTGCATCTTATTCCTACACAACAAGCTTTGCCACAGTCCTTTATAGAGCGGGACACATTTTCAGTATTAAGTCCTCACCAGTGCAAAGCAATATGTAAGTTCTGCAGACACTTTGAGAGAGTACAGCATTTCTATTGTATTTTTTGTTTCTTTTTTAAAAGGTTAAAACTTTTAACTTCAAACTTTAACTGTGAACACTTTTGTCATCAGTTTACTATTGTGCTCTGTTTGGTTTATCAAAATGCATTGTATATCAGGTGTGCTTGACAGCTTTATGGCTGTTGTCTTCTCTGTGTTGCAAATATTTGCCAGAGTACAAGTGTGCCTCGGTCCTCATCTCAAGGTGACATACCCCTGCTGCTTTCTGTCTGACCTTCATTTACCTGACTGCTGATCTGCTTTGTGTTTATGAAGGACAATTTAAGATACTCAGAGCATATCTTTCATTTGGTTTGTTTCTGTGTTTCTCCCTGTAAACAGTTTTTGTTACTGTGTTGAGAATTCTGCCAATTGTGGACTAGTTTTTGTGTTAGGAAGTAGTTTTAGATTGTCCATTTTTGCTGTGATAGTGGTCCCCCATTCTCAAAGCAAAGTTGATGCCGCATGTGAGTGATTCTGCACTTAACTGAAGCCATAAATGTTCATGTGTTACTGACAGTGGGCTGCAAGTTTTCACCAGCATTGAAAGTATGAGAGGAATTTACACTGTACTGATTTATTGATATGTGTTTGTTTGAACTGAAGCTGGATTTCTTTAGTAAATATCCAGGCACCTGTGAAGTTCCTTAGTGATGTCAGTGAAAATGCACCTATCCTGCAGTCGTTGTCCAGTTGCAATGTCAGAAATGCACTCACACACAAGCAGCAGAGGATTCATTCATTTGCGATGACCTCACTTGTCACTCGTGCCCTAGTGTAGGCAGTATGCAATGAGATGAATTTACTAGTGTACAGTTGGTGATTCCATATTGTATGAAAAGGGTGAAAAGCAAGACAGAAAATACAAAGCAGTCAAATTCTGGGTCATCAAAGGAATATTCTCTTTTTATTTAAAAGCATAATCATAGCAATATGTGACACCACAGATGCAGCAGAATCAGCTACTTTATTCCTGTGTGCTTTGTGATACAGTGCAGTGCCTCTTAGCTCAGCCTTCTCTTCCTCCACAGGTCAACCAGTTCCGCCAGCTCTACTCCAAGGTCATCAACGACAAGCACGATGACGTCATGGCCAAGTTTGGGGCCATCCTGGCACAAGGCATCTTGGACGCGGGTGAGTGGGTTTATTCCCAGGAAACCTGACAGAAGGCACAGATCTTCCACCCCTGGGTGCCTAATCCCTAGCCTACTGCCCTTGGAGTGCCCAGAGTCTCAGGGTGCATTAGCATCTGCTCACCCACTTTGAAATTAGCCTTGCACCTCCCCCCAAGGCTGCTTTTGTTTGCAGTATGAACATGGGCATGTGAGAGTGTGCGTGAAATCTGACTTGGGAGCTGCACATCATCACGCCCAGAACAGGGCACACACACAGATGTGTATACATATACACCTCAAATGCAGGGTCTCAGAAATGCATTGACAAAGGCTAGCATTCATACTTGTATAATAGACAGAAAAAACATGGGACAGGAGTACTAATGCAGCCAAAAGTCCTTAGCACCAGTGGGTTAAATTAGAGTAAAGCCATGATTAATTAAATATTACGGTGAATCACAAAAGAATTTAGTATGTGATTAATTTGAATTTTAATTCCCCTTCTTTACCTGCATATTTTGTGGGTATTTGCCTTCAGCTGATTACTATTATGACAGCAGGCAAGACAGAACATCACATTCCTTGTATGCAGGCAGAGATAAAACCCTTTTCTACATGTCCAGACGAGAAGACAAGATCTTAAAATATGATCCCTACGTGGCAGGAGCCTGTATTCCTCTCTAATCCAAACAAGTTTCTTGGCTGGAGCACACAGATATACATCCATATTTTCAAGGAAAATGCAGATGAATGATGTGCCAGAAACCCCTTTCAGAAGGCTTCACGTGCTACCATTAATGCAGTGTTTACCAAAAGACCATTCTGTTACGCAACCAGTGGGGAAACAACGTGTCCCACTTCAAAAGCACTCTGCATAGAGCTTTCATAGTAATTTAGTTATGTTTAAAAGCTCTCTTTTGACATATGGATCAGTTTAAAGTTGGCCCAAAAGCTAGGAGTAAAAGCAGCGGGCATTAGCCGACATTTAAACCAGAAGAGTTAGTTGAATAGACTTTCCCCTTCTTACTCCTTTTGCGATTCATGCATTTGCTCCTCACTGTTGACCACTGCACATACACCTCTCGTTTGGAGGCAGTTCATGGCAACTCATGCTAAAGGTCTCCAGTGGAATATCTTTTAAATAATATTGAGTGAGTTAATGGGTCCCCACCAATCAGCAGAAGTCATCACGACAGCACAGTGTGATGATCTGTGGATCTTTTACTGGCATTCCTGTCTGACATTCTAGGAGCCACCAGAGCAGTAGCCCACTCTAATGTGACCAGACTCACTGTCTCTTGAGCATACTTTGCTGTCAAGAGGGTCCAGCACCTAGCTCCCTCATTAATAAACTCCCCATCTGCTGCCAGATGTATCTGTTTTTTTGGACTTTTGAAAAGCTGGTTATTGTGCCTGTTGACTTCAGGTATGGTATTCCTTTTGTAGATTCCTTTTTTAATAAGATGATAACCTTCTTCGGTTGTCATCAGTATATTTGAAGCTTATTAAAGAAACTTTATTTATGTGTTGCTTCAACACTTTTTTAGTTGTTTGGCACATTTGAGAAATTGCCTGAGGCTGTTGATGCCTAAGTGCGACTGCTTGGGGAAATTGCCTAGTAACCTCACTGGTCAAAGCAGTGGAATCAAGTGACTGTCAACCTTATAATGGCCCAGATAATGGATTATCAAGCAATTAGAGCTGCCATGTCAAGGGTTTGCTGGTGTCTGGCAAGCTCATGTTTGAATTATTACCATCTGTTGCTAATCAAAAGGCTGGAGAAAAGTGAAAGAGGGGCAAGAAGAGGAGGGCTTCCTTCCAGGAACACTCCCTAATAACTCTTGTTTTCAGGATTGAGTGTAAAAATAAGGCTTCTACTAGATAAGGGTGGAGGTACATTAAGAAGGCATGGGACAAGCTCTGTGGAAGGCCCCCTCTGATACCAGGACCCACCTTGCGCTTCCTGTCTGGCCCTTCCTCCCAACCCAGGCAGCAGCTCCACACCCCTTTCCTACAGCCCCTTCCACCCCCTTTCCTCCAGCTGC
The DNA here is from genome assembly GCA_019176425.1 of Megalops atlanticus. Classification (NCBI taxonomy): domain Eukaryota; kingdom Metazoa; phylum Chordata; class Actinopteri; order Elopiformes; family Megalopidae; genus Megalops; species Megalops atlanticus. The sequence goes on from CM032876.1 coordinate 36,970,042, forward strand.
TTCCAGCGGAGGAAGAGCGATACCATTCTGCCTCTCCTGACCTTTATGCAGTGTAGACGAATTGCACAATTCACCAACTCTGCTCCTCATAAAAAGCTGATTAGGGAAAAGCTTGTTTTCTTTCCTGTTAATTTGGCTTTGAAAGTACATTGTTTGTGTTCAGTCATTTTCCTCCCTCTGATCTGGTTACAGTAAGACGTCAGAAATTAGTAATAGTCAAAGATCACTCGAATGCTTTTTCTTACAGAATTTGACACATTTGTAACGAGATCAGTCACATTTTTCTGAGCTGAGCATGTGAAGGCTGTAACCTTTGGATTTGACTGTTCCCGTCTCTGTGCAGGCGGTCGCAACGTGACCATATCCCTGCAGTCACGCACAGGCCACACCCACATGCCCTCGGTGGTGGGCCTCTTGGTCTTCACCCAGTTCTGGTTCTGGTTCCCCCTCTCCCACTTTCTGTCGCTGGCCTTCACCCCCACTGCCATAATCGGCCTCAACAAGGATCTGAAGGTAAGGGACACCGTGTTGCACTGAGGCTGTCTGTAGCTGACATCTGTTCGTGGGTGTGGTAGAGTAAAAACTACTGACCCATTTCAGTTGTGTATCATCTTTTCTGCCTTAGTCAACTTTTACATATAATTCTTGGGTTAAGAATTTAAAACATGTGCAGCCTTCCCATTTGTGGTAACTGCTCGTTTGCTGGAAAACAGATTTCTGATTTCAGTAACAGTTTGCCTAATCATGGCATCACTTCAGTGGTTTGCAATCAGAGAAGCCACCTGTCAAGCTTGCTATCAAAAGGTCATACCGAGAGACAGTTGGTTTTGCTGCAGTAAAATTAAAGGAGACTGGTATGTGGCCGCATCATTGGCTCATGCTATAGATTGTCACTGTCCTTCACCCAGAGGGCAGACTGGAGTAGCACTGTACAGATGGTACACACAGATTTCCCAGACAAGGAGGAGCTGGAGTAATCCCTTCTGCCAGCTAAAGCATCATGGTCACTGGGTATAAGACATGGAGTGCCAGAGTGCTTTACTGCAGATGAAGTCACTCGGGTGGCCGCAAGCGTGACTGCGTACTTGCTTTGATCTGTGGCAGAAAACAGCCCCTTTAGATGTTATGAGAGTGTGAGGCGGTCCATCACTTTTACACAATGTCAGAGCTCGTCAATGGTGAAAATTTGGAGTCCACCATCTGCATGTATGAATTTGTGCTGTGTGCAATAGCCAGCCCAGACGTTCTGGATTGCAGAAATGTTTCATTTAGTTCTTTGGAAGAACTGGAAGTTCTGTTTGGAAATAAAACCAAGGGAATATGCTTGAATGCATTATCCAAGACCTTATAATGGGCCTTGTGCGGGCCCATTGACTCAATCTGTTTCACATCAAATTTTTTCCCTGTGATTAATTTTTAAATACTTGTTTCCCGTAATCCCTCCTTTCAAGCCGCTTGTACATGTTGTATGTTAACTGATAATGTCAAGGTAAGCTGTTGATCATCTTTGCAAAGAGCAGCTCTGTGGGCCGTGTGCTGGTCAGTGTAATTCAGTGATGGCTGACAACCTGGTCAGGAGCTGTTTGCCTTCTTTGAAGACAGATTGACATTGACTGTGTTCCCTCTCCAGATGCCCAAGGTGCAATACCGCTCTAACTGCAAACCCTCCACCTTTGCCTATCCACCTGCACTGGAAGTGCCAAAGGAGAAAGAGAAGGAGAAGGTAGGTGCACATGGCCTGTCTTGGCCGCTAGTGGGTTGAGTTCTTATTTGCTGTCGTCTTTTGTCGCGCATATGTTGATTCCCCTGACATTCATGAGAGAGCCCCTGTGCCGGGGGTGAATGGGAAAGTAAATACAAAAGGTCAGGCTGTGTCATGCTTTTGAGAGTCTTTGAGCCTTAAGGTGTGTGTAGTTCTCCTGTCGCTGCTTGCATTTTAAGAAGACATGAAGCACTTAAATGTAATTCCTTTCAAGCAGATTTGCCTGGAACACTCTTGTCTCTCTCTCTCTCTCTCTGTCTTTCTTTCTCTCTCTCTGTCCCTTTAGGTTTCTACTGCTGTTCTGTCCATCACAGCCAAGGCCAAGAAGAAGGAGAAGGAGAAGGAGAAGAAGGAGAAGGAGGAGGAAAAGATGGAAGTGGTGAGTTTGCCGTGAATGCTGAGCCATTTTGCACAGCGGTTTTTGGAGGCCTCGTCATCAGCTCCATGGCATGTTTATCCACCCTCTGCTTTCCATTACAGAAGGGTGCTTTTCATCTCTATATCTCTACTTGCGTTGTTGATCTTTGTGGGAATATGTGCCCTTCATAAGCAGGGCTCATAAGCAGGAATGAAACAAAGAGCGTTTTAGGACAAGGTGACTCAGTATTGCATTGGAAAATGGTGCACTAAATGGACTTCGATTTACTAATGGCCTACAGAGCCCTGCTGTATTCTGTCGTTTTTCATCCCGTTCTGAGTAACAGTGGCAGTGGGAAGTTGTGTGTGTTTCTGCCAGTGCTCTCCTCCAGTGCTACCAAATCACCCACGAGACATGCAGCTGAATCGGAGGATTGCTGTCAACTGTATGAAAGAATTCGCTCATTATGACTTCCAGTTTAGTGTTCGCTGGTGGAAATGCATGTAAAGCACACTCTCCCAGGCCAACTGGGGTGTTCCTAGCAACAGGAGACCGCCAGCATACCGGTCGTGTTGACACAGACCGTTTGACCCACCACACTTCCCGGAAAGCGGCATGACAGCAGCCTCCTGGCCCTGCTGCTGGCCGCTCTGCACGCACAGGCCGGGAGCAGGCATGGGTGGCCGGCTGAGGGAGCTGCTGTAGGTCCGGCCCGGGTCTGCTCCCCTTCGTCTGACTCACTAAATCAGTTATACTGCACCTGCCAGCACCCAAACACCCAGCCCAATACTCCTCTGTTTAGACTAAGTGGGCCAGAGGCCCCACCATCGCCGACACTATTCTCATTTGGCATGTTCATGCCGTCTGTGAAGTTCCGCACAAGTCTGACCTTCTCCTGTTGTTCCCAAGCTCATTGTCTCTCAGTGTTCCTGTGTGGTTTTGTCAGCTTCCTGAGTGCAAAGCCTGTACTATATGTCTCCTGCCCTCTGTAGTCTAACTGTACATTCTCACAGGATGACCTGAATGTAGCTGAAGTGTGTCCCTAGAGGCAACTCTGTGAAACCTTTCTGTACAGCAAAGTGGAGGAGTCTCTGTATTCCTTTCAAGGGTGCTAGTTTTTTCCGTACCTTTATAAATAGCAGGTGAAATGTGCTAACTTTGACCTTAGACACCAGACCAGTAGGTTGGCATTGTAATGGTATGCTAAGACAATTTTGTGTATTTTTCTCATGATAATCATTTTAATTAAATCCCTATTTGAAATAAAAGCATGAAAGATGAAATCATAATTATTTGATCTGTTGCAGCCCTTAAGCAGACAGTTTTGAATATGAAATGCCACAGTGTCAAGGCATTAAAAATGCTGACTTTCTTGCTGCAGTGCTATCCAGAAAACAGAAAGAAAAATTATACCCTTAATGTCTCTGTGGGTGCCACTCCCTCTCCATTGATGTACTGATGTTTTGACCAGAAAGTTGGGGAAAAAAAAAAAAAAGCAAAGCTCTCTGGTGATCTGCAGGAGACTGAAGCTGAGAAAGAGAAGAAAGATGAGGAGAAAGAGAAGGAAAAGGAAAAAGAGAAGAAGAAGGAGCCAGAGCCCAACTTCCAGTTGCTGGAGAACCCAGCCAGAGTGATGCCCGCTCAGCTGAAAGTGCTCACCATGCCGGACACCTGCCGCTACCAGCCATTCAAACCGGTAAGGCACCAGCACCCCAAACATGCTACAGTCTCCAGAACTTCAGAAAACGCTCCTCAGGGTGCTCATTTGGACACTTTTTGTTATTGTAAATCTAGCTGAACCTGATATTACATCCAATGAACTTTGGCCCCAGCTTCCATATGACCCCATCGTTGCTTAATAGAAAGAGCCGACCGACTCTAATGTCGCTGTCCACCAAGCTGTTGGACTTGAGCCTTTTGTAAATGTTGATAGTTTTCCATATTTAAAAAAAAAAACAGGTCGTGGTCACCCACACACAAAAAGTATTCTTATTCTTGATTCTGAGTATTGTCTTGAAACGAGTCCAAACTATTATGCATTTAGAGCTTTCTACTTCTCAGAATTATCTTGGGTCATATCTCTGTCACAGGTGCCCATTAGCTTCTTCTCAGATTCCAGTGTCTTAAAACCAAATGCTTCTCCCCCGTATTTAAAAGCCTTTTTTAAAACAAGGAGTTCTTTGTGCCGGTCCAAGCAGAGCAATCTAAACAGTAAACAGAACTTTTTCAACAATAGTAGACTTGGCTGCATTTTTGAATTCCTGCAGAGGTCTGTTGGTCCTGCAGCACAGCTAAAAATATAAGTTGTCCCACACATTTGATTTGTATAGGCCAGGGTTATTGGCCTGGTTATTGGTTATTAGTAGCATCACCATTAAGTAGTTAGCATTCCGCTGAAATATGCCCTACAAGGACGCCTCATATTCTGAACCAAAAACAGAAGCGGGTCCCCACAAACAACTTTTCACGTACATTGTAATGAGCTATAATCCATTTCTGAGGAAACCGTCAAGGCTACAGTCCAACCAGTGAGTGCCAGGCAACGGGAGCTGGCAGGCTAAGGGCACTGGTAGACTAAATCAGCTGTCGGCATGCACCACCCCGCCTCTGAGTGTCTGCCGCATGGTGGAAGGGCTGTCAGTGTCTGGACTGCTCAGTTGAGCTATTTACTCCTTCGATCTTGAGGGAATGAGCTCTCACAAATTAAAAGAACATCTCTTCTCAGTCTGAGTGACATATGTCTGTTGGTTTACGTCTGTAAATGACTGTTTTCTTTTGATTGTTTGTTTTTAATTTTGATGTTGATGACTTACCTTCAAGTTGACCATTGAATATGTGTGATTTTTAAACCTCATTAAACCTGTTGTAGAAGAACTCGTGTGAGAGAGACTCCCCATGACAGTGAGCCTAATGTTTGAAGTCTGATGTATATTTAATTCAGAGCATGAATAGTTTAAGTATCAAAAAGCTGCCCCTCTCACTCCCTCAACACCTTTCCAGTGAACTGTGGGAGTAGGGTTTTGAATGCTCAGCTACATCAGCTTAAGGTTTTTTTTTTTTCTTCCTTTTTAACATTACCTTTGCATTCCTTTTTTTTCCTTCAGAACTCATGCATAAGCATCTTTGCTCAGTGTTGTTACAAAGTGGGTTAGTTCTCTATGAAGGCACGGCCACTTCTAGTGTCAGGTGGGGACAGACAGGGCCTCCCTGTGGAGGAGCAGCAGTAAAGAATAAACACAGCCACCATGATTTGCATTGCCACTGAGTGCTGAACCGAGTGGCCCTGTGTGCCCTACCTCTGCCTGCAGCTGCACACGGGCGGGATCATCATCATGAAGGACACCAGTGAAGAAGAGGAGGAACTGGTGGAGCCTGTGTCTGCCCACGGCCCCAAGATTGAGGAGGAGGAGCAGGAGCCCGAAGCCCCGGAACCTTTTGAGTACATCGATGAGTGATGCAACTCCCCCTACTTCCCCCTTCCTGCCCAGGTACATGGACGACTGCACCACCACAGCAGGGCTGGGCCTGCCCAGCTGATCACACCTCCTCCACCTCACAATCACTAAAGCATGGCAAACGTCAGCACCACTGCGTTCATTCTCCAGTTCAAACAACGCAGTGCTGATTTATGTGTTACAAATCCCTGTGTGGTTTCTGAAGAGGCCACCGGCCAGTTGTTCAATGTTAAACCTGGCACATTTATCGGACGGCTGTTTGGTTAGGAAACTACTTGTTTACAGTTTAAATAAAATTTTATTGAAATATTAGCAAAATCACTGATTTATTAACCATGTGATTAATCAGTTGGTTGTATTACAGAACACTAACTGGGTCCCTGCCCTCTCCACACAGCCATCACCCCCAAAACCTCTGGCTACTGTCATGTTCCGCTAGCTTTTTCATCAGAACTGTTCATCAGAGAAATTGTCATGCTTCAAGCTCTTTGTCTTAATATAGTATTCATAAAACATTGTTTGCTAAAGGCAGTCATGTCTTTTTATGGATTAATATTAAACTTATTAGACTGCCAAGAAACACAGCACAATCCATTAAGCTTTTCTCAGAAACTGCAGTTCATTTCAAACCCTCCTCAATTTCTTTTGGCCAAAAGTGACCATATGTCAGTCAGAGAAAGGGACTGTTTTGCTCCAAGATGGTACTGAGATAGTGAGTGATGGTACACTTGATTATGCTGTGATCCACTGGCGTTCCCTGCCTCTGACAGAATGATGGCTTTGAAATGTATGCAATGCAGCTGGCACTATACATTCTCAGTGAAGCAAGCTATATGTGGGAGCTGTTTTCACATTTATGTGAAGGAAGCAAGTCATCAACATCAGCGTAGGTCTGTTCTGTATTATATGCAGAGTGTGGTAGTATGAAGGGTTCAGACATGTTCCTCTGTGCCTGTCTAGCCTTTCCTCAAGCCCTCAAAAGTTCACTTGCTTGCTTTTAGAGTGAAGGACACCTGAATAATATATCATGCATATGTGGCTTTGAGCACTCCCAGTATTGTCCTTGATGTGTCATAGGACATAATATATTACAGCCCACAATAGAGGAAAGATAAGACTGAGCCAAAAGCATATTCATATGATTTTTTTTGGTCACAAATGCATTTTAGAACCCTCATTTGTAGTGCATGTTATTGAGGAAGAATCTGGGGATCAGCATACATTGATGTGTACCTTTTTCTCCTTGGTTTGCTCTTTTTTTTATTGATTTGATCGTCCCGTGTTTAGTGCAGTGTTGATAATATAAAAGTCGCCTTACCACCAAATCCAAATCTGGGGTGTTGATTTATTGAAATGGATTTGTTCTAAGGCATGTTTCCTTTTTCCACAGGCAGATATGGAGCTTTTACAGAGACCCAGCATGCACCTCTTCCAGACTCCCTTCTTTTACATGTTCCCTCTTGAGCCTGACTGCCATGCTGCGCAGGGGATGTTTTACAAACTCTTGTTGAATGGTATCGTTTTCTGTCAGTACAATAAAAAAAGATATATATATTGGAGAACTGAGGGTGTCTGCTTATTGTTTTTGTCACTGGTGTGTGTGCCATGTATGTATGTGGTGTAAATTGTTTTAATCCGCAGTCAGGAGTGGTTTATGTTCACCCAGCAGTGTTCGTGCTCTCAGTGTGGTCTGCCTGTGCTGAGCTTCTGTCTTTCCAAATCCGATATGCTAAAATCTTACATTTCATCTACAGGGCATACCATCAACTTAGATACAGAGCGGGGAATCCTTCAGTGACATGAAGCTGAGGCTAAAACTTTGGATAAATCTTATTTCTCACAATTGTCTCAAGCCTTTGAGATTTAAACTGTCTGTTGCTGATGTTAACTAGAGAACGTGTCAGAGAGGATGAAGAATTTAGCTTGTTGAGGCCACTCTGGAATGGCTCCTTGCATTCTGCCCATTTTCAGTAGGCTTGTATTTAAAGGTTAATATGAGGACCAATAAAAGGAGCCTGATAATAAGCTGATCTAAGGATTAAGAGCATTAGTCTGTTTCATAAGGAGGGGCTGATGGCATGTAATTAAATGTGTTCCCCAGTGCCACTGCCATCTGGAAGAAAGTTGAACTTGATTTTACATGAAGCTTGTGATATGATGCAAGTTTACTGTCACATGATCTTTCCAGAAATTGGCAAATTGCCCTTTTTTAGTCCTTGAATGTATACATTGTAAATCACACATGAGCCACCAAATATGTATTACATAAGTTCCAGAAAGAATGAGTTCATGTGTTTCTCAAGGGTATGGGTGTGTTGTAAAGAATGAAACCCATTTAAAATTGTAGTGAGGAGGATATTGGAATGAAATGTCTAAGTTTAGAAAGTCGTATGTGGCTTCTGATCAGCCCACATTAAAATTCATGCTACATTTATGACTGATATTGAAGTGTGCGTTTCATCTCCGTAGTAATTAGAAGTTACTGAAGATTAATTTCCCCCCATCTGATTTTACTTTCTCAGAATTCCAGAATGTCGTATGTTGTCCTAATTGTTATGTTAGTAGTCAAGGTGTAAACTAAAGTAGTTATGCTAGAGCCTTCTCTAATCATATCTCTTGATTAAAGGACACTTAGGAATGATTTTGCAAAATCCAAATTTTTAATTTAGCTAAATCACATTTCAGACAACCGTTGCTCCTCTGTTTTATACACAATTCTGGATTGATGTTATGAGTTTTAATAAGCATTCTTAGGACTTATTAACACACTTCTACTTGGATTCCTACTCTAAAAAAACTTTCTGGAAAAGCAGCCGTTTGATTATAATACTGTGGTATTCTTCCAGATCGTTTTATATTTCATCCTAATCCATATTAATGGATGCCATTTCTTGTCTGAAATCATTGTAAAATTGAAGGTGATAAACAGTCACTTATGTTAATCTGTACAGTTGCCCTTCTACCTCTTCTGTCCCGTTACTCTACGGTTTTAGTGCAAATAGGCATTAGGTTTACCGGCACAAATGGAACATAACCTAGTATAGTGTCGAAAATGATCTGGCTTGGACGTTTCTCCTTCAATGCAAATCAAAAATAATTAAACGGACTAATGTGTCAAGAGAGACTGGACCAGAGCAGCATTAACACTCCCAACACGCCCTCTTGATTCTGCCTTCATCTCTGTCACTGGCAAATCCCTGAGCCCTGCCAGGACTGACTGAGGTGGAGCCACTGCTGAATGTCATTGGCTCCAGTTTGGGGTCATACGAAAACAGGGCCGGCAGCACGGAGTGCCCATTCTATTATTACATACTGTACCCCTGCCCTCTCATTTCATCTGAAACAAGATTTGTTTTGGTGGACCATTTTTCTTTCTGAAGTAATTAAGAGTAAGGAAATGGCTTTTGTCGGTGGCCTCTCCCAGGGTCGACACTTCAAAGGCGGCAGTGCAGAGCTGGGTCCTTTGAGTTCAGCCCTGCTCCTGATGACAGGGAGGCAGTGTGTCTCATGTCATGCTGCTGCTCTGTGGAAGCCCAGCCCGGGGCTCGAGCCACCCTCAGATCCCCTGATGGTCTGTTATGCACTGGTCCACTGTAGTCACATGTCTGGTTGATGGGTCAGGACTTTTGCATTTATATTGCTGTGTTTCATACAGTTGTAATTACATTCACGTTTTGGTAGTCATGTGGCAACTGATATTATCCAAAGCAAAGACACATAAATGCACAGAAGGCTGCATGAACGTTACACACAAAAATTAGCCTGCACCTGAAGCTGTCAGTACAAACAGTTTTATCTGGTGTCATACTGAATGCAGGCTAAGTGCAGTAATGTAGTAGTAAAACAACTAGTGTAAAAGTGAAATAATGCCTAAAAGAAATAAACAAAAAGGCTAAGTACTATAACTATGTAGGAGGGCCATAATGGTCAGCACTGACCAGTATGGGAAGCTTATTCCCTCACATGGGGTGCAGAACAGATATACGTGTGACTCCATTGGGGAGAATGTCCAGAGGTTGCAGAGTGCAATGGTTTGGCTGGTATGTAAGGTGTGGCAACTCCCATATGCTCTTGATGCTGCAATATGCACACTCTTCTCTACTTGTCCTGATGTTGTCTTGTATTCAGTTTCTGACATTAAGCCAGCCAAACAGAGCACAGTGTACCAACACAGGTCACCAAGGGCAGATGACCATTTTGCAGTTTGTGGGCTGCTTGCCCTTCCAGAAAGCAGGTCCAAGGCTGATGTATTTCCTCTTTCTGCTATAATGAAGACACTCTTAGCCACAGATCAAAGCAGTAAGTGCATTACCTCAAGTGCACAGAAATGCACCAGACTCCAGCTGGAGAATTGGCCTTCAAAAAGGGGAAACAGCACGATTTTGAAAGCCCTTAGGCAAAATGGCAACTTCATATTCCCTTCTTGAGTTTATCTTCGCCAGCACTTCCACTTGGGCATGATCTGGGCCAATAATAACAGACTGTGGGTACCGAGGCAGGTAACCTTATACACTGAGGCAGGTTGCGCTGAAGGGATTGGTCCACTGCAGATCAGGCGCACACATTAGCTGGATCTGTGCAGACCACAGCCTTAATGATTAAAAAAATGTGGTTTCGGTCTAATCAAGGAGGGCTCTAGTTTGGATTTACATTCCTTCAGCGTTAATTTGCCATCCCTCTCTGTCTACCCACGTACAAATCCCGGCAGTATCGCCTGGCTGCCAGTGCAAGGCTGGAGATTTCTGTGGTGTGAAAAAGCACTTCTGTGCTGTTTGTTGACCAGACGAGTGTGAAATCCTTATCAAGCCACAGGGAATGGAACTATTAGAGATGGGTAGGCAATCTCTGATTAACTCTACTGATGTTATAAATGAATCTGATCCATATTGTCTAGAGGCAGACAATCCAAACAGATGGTAGTAAACGTGACATTTAGGTAGATAAAATTTTAAAGCTTTTAAATCCCAAACAGGGGCATGCAATAGGGTAAACCCCTGAGAGATGTTGGAATAATGTTAACAATAAAAAACAGGAATTGAAATTAAACTCAAAATGGATTAAAATTGCACTGAGTGATACGACACATTTTTTGCTTTTGACACAACAAAAATTTTAAACTTGGCCTGCACACTACAATAAACTAACCAGCAGGCTAAAAATATATAAATGCGTGTGTGTGTGTGTGTATATATATGTATATGTATGTATATATATATATACACATAATGAAAGGCTGCAAAAATCAAATGTGCAAGTTGTTCAAAAAAGGAAGGAGGAACTGCAGTGGCAGTGCACTGGGAGTCCTGTGTGGCGTCTGTGGCATGCAAGGTGGTGTGATCCTGAACCACTGTGGAGATACAACATATAAATAGCTGGTCATTTGGCAAAGCGTTTGTGGAAGAAGAAAGGAAAGGTTTGCCTCAGCTCCATAGCAGTGGTATGAAATCCATGTTCTTTCAACCTAAGGAATGTGGTGTTCAAGGAGAAGCGCAACAGCCAAGCAATGAACCTAGTATATGATAAAAGGATTGAGGGCAGAATTTGAATCTGTAGGAGTTGTCTCCTAGGGAGTGCTGTTTCTATGAAGTGTCATATAGAGGCTTTTCATTGAGAATTTAAATATAGAAAGGGAGGAGTGAAGTGCCGAGTGTTATTTGATGTATGCATGTATATATGTATGTTTGTAAGAATATAAATGTAGCGGGAAAGAAACTAACAGTTGGTTCAGTATGCTCTGTATGTAAATCCAGCCCTAATTCAGCAGTTTCCTTGAAGCCTTGGGTTTATCATCCACCAACTTTTAGAGCAACTCATAAAGCCTAAAATTCAGTTTTTCAATCTGAAGTATTCAGCTAGTATTTTCATAAAGCTGAGTGTTTATTAAATGTTCCTTTCGTGGTCCTTTGAAATGCTTTTCAGTTCTCATAAATAAAATCACATTTTAGAACTTGAATCGGTGTACTTAACATCTTGGAATGGCAGCAATATTATAACACAAGCAAAAAAAAGTTTTATCATTTTAGGGACTTACGGTTGCAGACAGAGGTTAGTCAAGCATACTTCTCTCTGGCTCAGAGTGTGATGGTGCAGCAATGAGGCTTCTTCTCATGTTCGTTTTTAATGAAAACAGTCTTGCATAATAAATATGATACAGTCAGACACAACATCCATTAGACAGTTTTAAAACAAACTGAATGAATGATCTTGAACACCATACTTATTTTGATTGGATTGAAAACCATAGGCAAGAGGTCAGCTGGCTGCTGCATTGTGTGAACATGCAGGCCACTGCCATTCAGATTACATTACATTCGTCCACTTTTCAGTAATGTCACTGCAACAAGGAGGAGATATCCTCTCCTCACTGATTTTAACATGCTGCCTCTGGTGAGACTTAGGGCTTATGTCAACTCACATGTGTCCAGGTACACTTGAATGTCAGGCCATCCCTGTCAGGCCATTTCCGCTTACAGCCAGTAGGAAGCTAATGGAACCTCAAAGTTTTATAAAGAAAGGCTTTCATCTGGACAGAGTCATGGACATACATGGTACTTACCTCTTTGGTGGTATGTTCTTCCAAGCATGCTACCAAGCACATTACAATAAATACGAGAGTATGCGAATACACACAAAATTGGTTTGATTTGAAATCCTCACTATGCCATGACCTTCCACCTTACAAGTACATTAAGTATATGAATTACATTAATCAAATTTAATGTTTTCAAAAAGGCAATCAATAGTCCAGTAATAAGTATATCAACAAAACAACTAACAACTGTGTACAGATTCCTCTAGACAAATTTGTCTTTGAACTTGCTGAATTTTAACTAGTAGATTTAAATGGGAATGACAAACATTATGGTACTCACGTGGATGTGAAAACACACCTGGGAAGATTTGATGCAGACATGGTTGTGTGTACTTGAGCTTTGGACTCATACATAAAATGGTGGTCACAAATGTCTGTATTTCTGTTTGTACCAGCTACTACGCAAGTATGCAGTTTGGAAAACAGCCACTTGCATCATACCACAGTATTTGATTGATTGTCTTTCAGCCTCACACTCATGCCTCTGGACAAGGACAGGGAACACCAGGAAATGTGGCTACTGTTAGTGGACTGTGCCTGAGGTCATCCTATCACAAGTAAGCAATGCCCTGAGAGAAAGCATAAAGATATCTCTTTTGCAATTGTTTTTTTAATGAGGGAAATATGAGTTGGAACTTCCTAAAAAAGATAAGCTTCATGGCCAGAGGCCCCTGGCTAAAGGATCATTCCAGTTTCATAGTATTGTTCACAGTGTTGCATCAATGAGTGTATGGGTGTCTAAATAGATTTCCACACTCGTATGAAGCAATGTTTACTCAGATGACTCCCCACACTGTTTTTTCTAGGATTGCCAAATTGTCATTTACCCATGCGCTTTTGCAATGCATATTGGATATATGAATTCAGGGAAGTGGAGACAATTCCATAGCTGTGGTCTGTCATTTCCTCAAAGCAACGGATGACAATGAAAATATTCAGTGCTTCAGAATGTGTTTCACACAATGTATTTCTGCCTGTTTGTGCATGGAAGATGATGGCTTGTATATGCTTGACCTATGTTTAAGAACGTCTCACCAATCCAGCAGCATCTCAAACAGCAACTGAGAGGTGCTTGTATTTCAGTTACAGCAGGGTTTACTGTACAGGCAAGTGCCAAAGGCATACAGGTTATTTAGTCCTGCAGTATTAATACCAACCTTCCTCCAGTATTCCCACAACAGGCCACTCAGAGGGCACATGAGACAGCTGAAAGTGTTCTTAGGGGTTCTTGAGGTTGTCCTCTGTGGCCTGGAGATGTCAAGAATGTGTTCCCTGTCAACATAAACCTACTCTCCAATGGATACCCATAATGGAACCTCGTGGAATGCTAAGCATCAACCTCATGGACGTAAAAGCAAGGGAGGCAATACTTACCTGTTGGTTCTATTAGATCCCGACTCCAAGTGGGTTAATATGCTCCCCTTGAGATCCAGTAAAACCACTAAGATCACATCTCTCTTGACCGATGACATCTTTCTCAGATGGGGAACACCACACTATAGGCTGTCAGGCAGATAATCAGCTCATAAGGCGTTTGCTGTCTGCATCTGTGACACCTTGGGGGTAAGTTACCATCGCCAGCACCAGACGAATCTCACAGAACACATTGAGTGGTGCATGAAGACCATGATTAACTTCTTTATGTCAACCACACCATCCTTGGATGATTACCAGATGATCAGTCAGATAGGTTTCAAAGCCATGCTTCCCAGCAGAACTGGCCATGGGCACTAAACTGAAGGACCCCTTTAGCATCTGCTAGCTCCTGCCCCATCAACCCCACAATATAATGTTGTTGAGCAACACTAGAGGCTGCCTCGTACAGTGAGACAGAACATAGGTTGTTTACCCTCAGTGTTCTCTAAGTTCTACTGTCATGATGTGCAGATAAAGGCAGGTGAAACAGTGCAGGCCAGGGCTCACCCTCAGTCTCATGCATCTGATTTTTTTCCCTCCAATTTGGCCCTGAAATGGGTGGGGCCAGCCAAAACACCAAAAAAAACTGTGCCAACTTAATTACAAAGTACTGGGTTGATATTTCTATCATAGCTAACCTAAATTCTGGCTGGGGGACTATGCAGCTTTGCCATATTTTGAAGCCATTTGTGTGTCTGTACCTTTAAGCCTTGCAACCACATGCAAAGCACACTCGCAGTAGTTTTAGATTATATAAAATGTTTTTAGGAGCTGTTGATGGGAGACAGTGGGGAAAAAAGAGCAAGCAAAGCAGTGGTTTGATACTGGTAGTTTTTGTGCTCTGGTGCATTTCCTCAACTAGAAGAAAAAATAGTGACCTTCTCAAATCAATACCTTTTGGACAGTTTAAACCTGGTACAGTTAACTTCAAAGAGAGCATTTGAGGCCTATCCTTGTTCATTTTGATACTTTCTGCTATCTCTAGTCGTACTTCTGGGACATTTTGCTTTCTGATTTTGGATTTGTTTTTATCATAACTGTTCATTTTGTCTATACAAATGCTGCAGTGATGTAAACAGTGGATATGATGAAATAATCCTGGTGCAGATTCTGGATGATGGTTCATGGAGCTGTGGGGTATAGTGATGAACACCACAGTGCAGTGTTTCTGGACTCTGAGTGCTTGGTTACTTTGGAGTTGGCATGTGAGTGCTTGTCAATCTATTTGGCGTAAATGCTCCACCTGTCTGAAGCAGACAGAACAGTCTGGTCTTAGCCCTGCCGCCAGCACAGACACTCACTATCATAACATCTTGGTAGAAATAACCTGGATCACTTTGAGATAAACATCGCTAAGTAGTCTTGCAAGAATAACGGTATGCCTGAAGCCTTATCTGTCAATCATTTGTTAAGGTTGTGTTTTGATTCAAATAAACTTAAGCTATGCCTCCTTACCAATGTCAGTTGAGTGTGGCTAATACTGTACTGTGAGAAAGGGGAGTAACACTGCTAACTTTCACTTCAGGACAACAAGCTTACGCTGGACTTGGTCCGTATAGTTGCTCTTGGAAGTAGTAGTGGTCTACTGTTAGTTATGTTCTAATGTCTTGTATGTATGTATGTATGAGTGTATGTATGTCTTACAGCAACTGGTTTTCTTATGGAAGACTCTTGGTAAGATTTTAAGTACCACTTTAAAGTGAAGTGACCATCACTGGAAAACCAGAGCAAAAACAATGGCTACAATGGCACTGAGCCAACAATACCTCACTGGAGGTCCCTGGCTGCAAACCTGGACTCTGTAGACCTCAAGTGAGGATTAACCTTAGTCCTGGTCTGTGACTTCATTGTTACCTGATATCTGTGAGTATCATTCTAACAGAATTACCTTTACATGCGCATCTTCCAGTTACATATAATTACATGGAGGAGTAAAGACTCACTATAACCCCCTTAAATTCAGTCTTGCAAGCATAATTGTGTTCTGACTTTATGGAACAAATTCAGGACAGGATTGTCTTTAGTCCCTTAAACCTTGCCACACTCATGAGTGCCTAAGTGCATAAGTGCATTTAACGCTTTGGCCCTCGCTTATTGCTTCTAATGCCTCCCCAGCCACAGAGACTGCCGAGTGCAGACAGCAGGAAGACACCTGTCCTCATCCACCCTCTCCCACTCGGACACAGTGACCTCTACTGACCCCACAGTGGAACTGTGTGTCAGACCTATTCTTCATCACTCCTACAGTGTGGCCTGACCCCCTTTACTGTGTATTAGAAATCTGGACAGGATGAGTCAATATTGTGATTTAGTCACAGAGCACAATGCAGAGTGGCCTGGATGTACTACGGACAACTGGACTGATCTCGGAATGGACAGCACCAAAGAAGGGAAAAAACGGCGGGGTCTTCTTGAGGCTATTTCCAGTTACAGCCGACCTGACCCAAGAGAGTCCTGAGGGCGGGTTGAGAACGGCGCCTCCTGTGTCTGTCAGCACGCGAGCGAGTGAGGGCATGAGCGAAGAATGCACATACCTCTGACGTTCTCTTCCGTGAAGTCACAGTCTGCTGGAGCTCCAGCGGGAAACCGCCGACGAAAGAATCAGTGACAAGCACCGGGCTCGCCCATCAGGAGAAATCGCAGATGGACCCGCGAGCTGTGGTCCTGCTGGGGAAGGACGAGGGGACTTCCGACGCGCTGTAGGCCCTGCGTGGGTGGGCGGAGTGTGGCCAGGATGGGAGTGCAGGGTCACTGTTTTGTTTGACTTACTGGGCAGCGACTGATGAGCTCGCGGTTCACTGGGTTGAGGATACGACAGAGTGTAGGAATAACGTCTCTTTTAGATGGAACTCAGGATTTAGGGATGTGGATTTTGGCCGGCGTAGAAGGTGCTTTGTAAATCTGATAAATCTGAGCACAGAACACACAGGGAGACTGCTACTCTGGACCTCTTTGTCAGACTGATTCCAGCCAGCAAACACAACGGTCACACTACATTGTAGTTACTTTATAATTTTACCTAATGTTATGTGTTTGCCAATTAAATGAATCACAGATATGGATCCAGCTTTACAGGACAACAGTGGAAATGTCCATATAGTCATGTGAATCACTGACATACACTGAGCTTCCTCAAATCACATAAAGCTATGCAAGAACTGTATTGTCACACTGTTTATTCTCCTTACTTCTGATATTTGCATACAGTTTTTGGTTATGAATTACCAGCCACCTAGCCAGATTTTTCAGTCAGAAAAATCACAGATTACTATTTTAGATAGATTACTATTCCACTCCAGGCTGTGTAAATGGCTGCTCTCATAAGGGTATTTTAACATGTGTGTACAAGTTCTTACTTATAACCTGAACAGCTAACAGTACAAGCAGACATCAGCAGCTACTGCAGCTGCCATTCTGTTCGAAGGCAGTCTTGCAGGCCTCTGTTTTGTTCATCACTTACTGGCAAGCATTTAACCATTCCCAACTGAGATGTTGGCAGGTCAGATCTTTAGATTCCAGCTTTTGGAAAGGTGCTTGCTTTCCCCCTTAAGTCAAAGCAGAGTGAGAGGGTGTCTGGGGTGACTAGAGCTGGACTGTGAAATTGTGATGGGTTTGAGGGGGTGGCAGAGGATACTGGTACAGGAGGTTTATTTTTCCCTCTCCGAAGACGCCTGGCTGCACATTGTGTTTACCCCGGCCTGGGGAAGAAGTGTCAATGGACATGCGGTTCATCCGGTTTTGATGAGGCGATAGTTGTTTTATCTCTCAGGCAGGGAAACAGGCGGATTGCCGAGGAAGAGTCTCGATTACTCAAATTGTACGGCATCCATTACAGTCATGAACGGTGAGATGTACGGTACTGGAAATTTTTTTCTCCAAATGATGGAATGACCATTCCATGACTATTGGGCAACAGGAAATATCAGCTTGGTCCACTCAATGGAACACAATATCAACAAACCCAATCCCTTCAGAATGGATGAAATTCAAACTGTTCAAAAGTACCACGCGTGCATTCGAGTTGCACAAACTAAGCCTAGCATCAGATGTAGCACACCCTTTGCTCCCCTTTAAACCTGGAGGGATCTGGCAGCAGACAGGACGATGTTTTGAAGAAGGCAGTCTAATCCAAAGTGATCCTGTCCAATAGCATGATGTGCTAACTCTAACCCTAACCCAAAATGAATTCTTCATCCCCATGGACACGATTGCTTGGACAGGTTCTGTTATCTCCAGTCAGCACTTGTATAAATCACTGTTTGTGGGTATATAGTGCTGGCAGGTGTGCACATAAGAGATGGTAAAATTGGGAATGTGACCCACTGGCACTCTCCTCATGCCTGCGATGTCCAGTCCTGTACACAGCTGGAGGCCAGACTGGTGTCCTGGGCACCATGCTTTTTCCAGCCAGAACATCCTGCTGGAAACCCTGCCGCTGGCTGCTCACCAGAGGATGGAAGCTGGCCTCTGGGGGGGGGGTTTCTCTATTGAAGTGTCTTCTCTATTGGCAGAGTCCACTTGGTCAGAGCCGGCCCATTCTGGGAACAGGAGCTACAGAAATAAACTGCAGGACTGGAAGAGAGAGGAGAGCAGAGGAGGAACGGAGGGGGGACAGCACTCTACATGGATTTTTCTCTTCGGTCTGCTCTGGGAAGAATGGGAGGTGGAAGCACACGTTTATTAACACTGGAGCCATTCATCCCTCTGTCCATCCATCATCATCATTTAGAAAATACTTCAAGACTGTTTAAATTCTCCTTTTACATAAATTCAAAATGTGGAGAAAATATGAAAGGCTAACCATTCTTTCAAACCTGCTGTACAAGAAAATCCCCATTCAAAGTTGTCAGGCCCTGGATGATAAGAAACCACTGGGTAGGTAGGGCTGTTGCAGAAGTCAGTGATGTCTACACTGGACAGCTGATGTCTGACGTCACTGAATGTCAGTGGTAAAGCAATTGTCTTGTTCAAAAGGGATCTTGGCACTTCAGCCTTGCCCTTTACCTTTTTCAAATTAAATTTGCCTAAATCCCTGCTTATATCAGTTTTCAAAAACAAGCTTGGTCTGAATAGAAACTGATAAACGCCTTTGACTACTGTGATATGTTATACAGGCTTTGGTCGGTTGGAGATGAGTACATTGGAAACCACGTATAAATCACACATCAAGACTAACTGAAAAGAATACTGTTTTTTCTGTCCTACAGTATTATTGAAAACAAATATGTAAACCATTTCATTCAAATACCGGTTAAACACATTAAACTAAGTAACACTGAGAGCACATCCTGATGTTCAATTTTCATGGGGAAAATTCTGCTACAATACATATTTCCACAGTTAGAGAATCTGTGCTTTAAATAAATACCATTCAGTACCCTACTCCTCAGACCTGATAAGCTGTAGCTCAATGTAGTGTGTGGCAGTGACATATGATGAGCTATGGAAAAGGCATGAACCTTATCTTCATGTATAATTTTCAAACATTCTTGATTTCTCATGAAAATCATTGTTAAAAAATGACCTCTTTTCTACTAGTAATATTATTTAATCTAACTTGATCTTTGTCATTTAAAAATTACAATATGCTACCATAACAGGATCACTCAAGTGTTCCACACAAATGCTGACAATCACAAAAGCTCAGGTTCAGGACCATTATCAGTTGAAAAGTATATTCTGTACCCCTGTATGATCAACAGAGTAAAATATGAATAACCGGATGGCCAAGAAAACGGTGGGTAGAATATGAATGGCCAAATGGCTGTTTGAGGTGATGTTTTGACAGCATCACAGAGGATATGATTGGTGAAAAGCAGCCAAACCTTTATTCATCACAAAACCGTACATTTCAAAGGAGTGCCTTTGAGGTTTCCCATGTCTGCTGCTTGTTTGGGTGAAGGGTGATTCACATTTCTCAGAAGAGTGGAAACACAGAAGGCACTGGACACGTTTAACTTCTGTCTCGACCTACTAAAAAATTTGAGACAAAGTATTTCAGTCAGACGGGGAAATACCTAAGGTGATTATCATCAAAAATGTGTCTTTTCACTCCCTTGGTCAGTGACTTGAATACATATATAAAATTGGATTACTTTCTGATCCAGGAAGACTTACATACCTTAAACACACAAAGAGTCATTTATACAGCTGGATTTTCACTGAACCAACTCAGATTCTGTGGTCAAGGACAGAACACAAGAGCCCTACCAGCAATTTGAACCTGTAATCTACTTATCACAGGTGTAGGTCCCTAACCACCCCTGAATTATTTTATAGAAAACTGAGTTACTATGAAAGGGAGAAAAAACAACAGGTTTAACCAGTGTTTGCCTGCAGGATCCTGAGATCAGCAAACACTGTAACATTGGCACAGAAGATGCTCTTATCCGGTACAACTTGCATGACTTCATTTTCTTCTAAATGTCCATTCGTACTGGTTATCTAGTATGGTGATTTGACTGGAGTACCTTGCCCAAGGGTGCAACAGCAGTGTCCTAACTGAATCGAATCAGCAGCCTTCTAGGTCAGGAGCTCTGCCCCTTACCTCTACGCCGCAATGCTGCCCCTCACTCACTGTCAGGCTGCCATGACGCATAAGGCTGTCAGCATCTGCTCCGCAGAGACAGAAAAAAAGAGACTGCTGAAGCCAGCACTGCTGCTGCACCGTGACCTTGGACAGAGTGCTGGACAAATGTTTTTAATGGGGCTTGGCCTCCCCTTGCATTTGTGCACATCTCCCTTTATGTGGAGGGGAAAATCCTCGGCGGGTGGCTCTTAGTGTCTCAGCGGGGAGCTGACCGCGGGCTTCCTCAGCTCCATCCGCAGCCCTGACGGGCGGGCCGGGCACTCTGTCACCCGGTGCGGCCTGGCCCACAGAGCTGCTGCAGCTCAAGGGATGCTCTGTGTCCTCTGTCAGAGCAGCAGCCTATTTTGCAGCCAAGAGCTACCATCGTGCCACTTGATCTGGGGCTTTTCAAAGACTAAGGGGAAAAAAAAGAATAAGCTATACCAAAATAATGAGGTGCTCTGCTCGTTACTCCTTAAGCCCTGGCGCTGGAACTTGCTCGGTGTTTAATGAGGCATTGAGCCGAATCGGCTTTGGCATGTAAACGACAGCGAAGTGAACACATGGCGCTGGCTGTTCTTGTGATTTCGTGGGGAGAGAAGTAATGGTGCAGTTTTTTTTTTCCCAAGGAGGCTACACATCAATACAGCTGAAGGTCAGGCCAGACTAACCCCTCCATGATGTCACTGCTGTTATGACTGCCTGAATGGCCAGGGGGGTTGTTCCAAAACTGAAAGGGATACCATATTGAATAGAGTAGAGCAGACAAATAGTCAAAGACAGTCAAAATGTTTGTCTTACTGCGAGCTGAAGGTGTTCTGATGCTGGTCAAAACAACACGACACTCTAAGAGTAAAAAGTCCATTAATATTAATCAGATGGCGTGGTGAAATTCAAATAATAAACTGTCAGCCTGCTTTACCAGGCATAACAAAAATGCTTCACTGGATTTGACAGTTATTATAAAAAGGCATGTTTTCAATCTGGCTATAAAATTTGGATAATTTAAATTTTCTGAAGGTCGTATAAGCTCGTAATATAGCGCTCCAACTGTTGGAATCACAGCGACAGAAGCATCACAAAATTATATTGCAAATACAAACTGTCAATTCAAATTTACACACCATAATTTATTGTAATTGCAGTCATTTGTCTTACCAATTACATGGATTACTGGAAATATGCTGATTATATGGAGTAAATTCAACACTGTGATAAAAGGAGGCAGTTTTTATAAAACAGTAACAATAAAAATCAACAGCGATTACTTTCAAAGGCTTATTTTAATGACTCCAGTACCACTATCATTTATTTAAACAAGGCTTTCTGAGGCATATACAGCATTCATAGATTATGTACAGTATATACACGATTCCCATCCCACTTTAAGTTCGAGTGTGTTCTTTTCCATAAGATGTATGCGGAAGACATTACAGAACCACCCTATAGAGAGAGATGAATAAATCAGGAATCCACTACATTCTGATGGTGTAAGAATAGCACGTCTCACAGATATGACTGTGTGCTTGTCTTCATTAGAGTGGAGATTGTTCGTGGTCTGGTCCAGTGTGTCTCGTATGCTTATGCTATCTGTGAGCCCACAGTTTTCTGATGACACACAGACCCCAGTGTGGAAAACTGCTAAGGCTGTGATGGGCAGACTGCCACTCCATCACATGGGTGGTGCAGTTCCCTCTACTGAACAGAAGGGCTCCGTTCTCCTCTCTGTCTCTTCCCTGCTCCAAAACCATGATCCAGCAAACCATGTTCCCTACTTTCACAGCACACAAATTGGACGGATTTTCTCACGCAGCAAACTACGTGAACACATGACCAACGGACCATAGGCTGTCACTGAAGCCTTGGATATTTAAAGAGAATTACATGCTTTCTGAAAAGACAGTGGAACTTAGCAAAATATAGTCAATTTCTGGTTGTTAAAGTCTGTGACCCCAATTCAAAAAGCACAAAAAACCCACTACATGAAAAAGATACGTTTTTGATTCCCTCCAAAAACATACATCAGAAATATAAAATGGTCTAATCACTATAACCTTCTTGGATTGTTAATAATTACAACAAAGCCAACCTGGGAGGTAAGTCACTGTAAAAAATTACTGCTTATGCGTTGAACAAAATAGGATTTAGGCATTGAATTACATTATATTGTACAGATTTTACAACATTTCTTGTGCACATTTTAACGTAAATGACTTATGGACTCTTTACAACTGACTAAACACTGTCAGTCAGTAGTCAGTAGGTAATCTGTAAAACCTTCCTAAGAAGAGATTTGAGTGTTCTGGAATGTCTCAATATGAGTCCGCTTTATGGTAGCTTGAATGTCCACCTATATATGAATTTGACCACACTGCAACTGCCTGTCAGACAAACAGACTGCGGAATATTTTAATGTAAATGATAACTGGACCAATGCTAAGGATATTGTAACCTTTTCATCTAAGATACCTTAATTATAGTACCTTCTCTTCTAGTCTCGGAGAATGAATTCTCTGCCATTAACAAAGGACACTTCATTGAATATTTACAATATAGATACAGTATATACGTACAAATACACACACACACACACACACACACACGCACACGCACACGCACACGCACACGCACACGCACACACACACGATGAAAGAGACAAGGACATAATCACTTACAGGTATTGTGACAGTGTGGAAAATAAAATAAATACTGCATCACCTGGTTTCCCATATACAGATGTCAGTGTCAAGTGAAAACACTTTGCATTGTAGCACTCAAGGAAACGGTGATCTTTGGAACACAAGTCTGAACATTTTAAAAGAAAAAAGTTCTGGGTATGTGCTCCTTCTGTTGTTGTGTCTAAGGAAACATGATTAATAGTTAACTACATGGGTCCAGTTAACACAGCAAACAGCCAAACCAATGTAAACTTAATGGTGAGTAGGCAGAATGAAATAAGGGCTCCTTCATCTTTCAGTGTAATACACATCACATTTGCAATGTCTCACAGACCTGAATTTACCCTTTGAGATATGAGCACTGTGACTTCAAACCTTTTCTAACTTCTGTCTTGAATTTAAATTGCATTTGTAATTGAATTTAATTCCTATTTTCCCTGTCAGGGAGACATACTCTTTAAAAAGCTAGTACTGCAGTAAACTATTAAAATTGATCAAAAATAATTTATTAAAAGCACATTATGACTATTCTTGTCCTCTCAGAGGAGCACAGCCAAAGGTACTGGGGCCGAGCGCTGTGATGATGCTCCCTCCACGGCATCCTTCGCCCGGGCAGGCAGACAGCACAGCATCTGCTTGGCGCCTGCTGCACCTCTCTCGGCCCGCTGCCAAGTCCAGGGCGGGTGCCCTTTCTCACAGTTTCTGAGCATCATACGGCTGGAACCGGTTCAGCTTGTCTGGGTCGTTTGACGCCATCTGGGAGAAATCTCGGAAAATGTCTTGATAGGTCTCGTCTCCTGCAACGGGGGGGGGAAAAAAAAGAAGCAACGGTATAACAACCGGACTGGGGAGTTTCACAATGTGACAGAACAAACAAACGGGAGACCAGATGCATGCCTGCATGCAATGTGGGCATTGCGACCGCTGAAAGGCTCACTGCGTTTTTCAGATCCGTATGTGACTGAATACCCGACATGTACATGCACACAGACAGAACCACTCATGACGGGCCGAGGGTCCACAGACGAGAACATGAGGAGAGACAGAGAAAGTGGTCCATACCTGAGAGTGCAGCAGTGGGTTGGCAGAAGGAAGCAGCGTTAAGCACGTTAGAGGAGGACACCCTGCAAGGGAGAAGGGCTGAACCCTGCGGTCAGCTTTACGGAGCCAGAGGTTACACCAACACTAACACCATCAGCTCGCCACCTTGACAGAGTATGCATGAAGCATTTTGCTTTTGCTGAATGATTCTGGTGACACATCACTCTATGTGTGGTTAATGCCGACATGCTCCTTGGGGTGGAGTGAATTCATGCAGCATGTCTCTTGCTGAGTAATAGTAATTCACCCACAGAGGTTTGCGCAGGATGTGAGAAGTGCAGAAAAGAAAGCCCAGGGAGATGTGCTTGATTAACAATCATGTTTGTATTTAAAGTGCAGGATTTATGTACAAAAATACAGTTGCATTGGCCTTGGCATCCTAAAGAAACCAGAGAACAGAAAAGGCACTAAAAATCCAGAGACCAGAGTGACATTTCAGGAAAAAGAAAGAACTGAACAGGCAGAACAAGTGAGAACACGGGATGAGAGAAGATGGGCAGACAAGAGAACGTGAGGCTGGAAAACTTCAGATAACATGGGAAAGGCCCTCGCTCTCACCACCAGGCTTCATTTACACAGTCACGAACGCTCACAGCAAAACCCTTTAGTCTCATTCTGTTACACAAAAGCCTATGTTATTCTGCTTATTTAGAGATGCTCAAAACAAATTTAATAACCCTCTTTTTCATTTCCCCACAGGGTTCTTTCAGTTTTTCACAAATTAAACCTCATTCAACATGGATTATGGGCTGTCAAAATTTGATCCATTTTTGGTCAACAATCATATAAATTCAGAACAATACTCATAAATTTTACTCCTACCCCATTTAGAAGCTAGTTGTGAGCTGCTGGCTTACATTTTTAAACAGTTGTAATACAGTACATTGTGTTATTCAGCACAATATTCAAAAAATAATACTGAACTGCATTGTAGAGTAAATTTTCAATATGGTTCTAATGTAATGGGGTATGCTCAATAAACAGCAATTTATGTTGCACTCATAAGAACACCATTTGCCTGTATGCTATTATGTATATTGCATAACTCATCTGTTGTATGCTCATTACAGGAAGAGTGAATGGTTGAGAAAGAAGGGTTTATTATGTAAAATCTGCATGCGGTGCTGCAGCTGAAAGAGAATTAACACTGGGAAGACGGCCAACACAGAAGAAGAGTGTGGCTACGGGTCTTAGTGACTGAGCACGTGCAGCATTGGTACTGTGACCAGGTTGACCAAGGCCTTCTCTCTCCTGATGTGGAATGAAATGGCTGCCAATCATGACTGCCACACAGTCACAGAGACTGAGGGAAACACCTCTCTGAGGCAGCCTGTATAGAATACTGCACCCACCTAACACTGGCAGTGAAGTACTTTACTGTATATGGGATTGTATGAACTGCTGAGTGCCATACTCCCTCCTGTGGTGGCGCTTGGTACTACATCCAGTTTCCCATTTGCTCTGGGATCTACGGTGTCTCCCTGCCCAAGTCCACAGCCCTTTTCAGTGATGACCAGTCTGATATATATATATAAGAAGCATGTGCTTGTAACACAGGTTTGTAGCTGAGACACACTGATCTCTCCACTCCAGCAGGACCATGACTTGCATGATGTGAAGACCAGGTTACAGTCACACCAAAAGGCATTGTTTTGGAGCCGGCACAAAGCGGGGCCCTCAAGAGGGCCCACCCTCTAATGCAGGGGTGGGCAATTCCGGTCCTGGAGGGCCAGTGTCCTGCTGGTTTTTGTTTTCATCTCTTAGTTACCTGTTGATTTTCACCTTGAAAACAGGTGTGCTTGCTCTTCAGCCAATCAGAGATTGTATTTAGTTGGTCAACAAGAAAAACAGCAGGGCCATGGCCCTCCAGGACTGGAGTTGCCCACCCCTGCTCTAATGCAATGTGTGGGAAGAGACAGCTTGCTGCTTTTAGCTACAATATGTTAATGGACTGCGTGTTAAAAAGTGTATCTCCACCCTTGAATTTTCCCTTCATGCCTTGCAGCATGCACAACCTTGTCTTCAATTCTCTTTTCCTGAGAAGCAAGAGAGTGACTGAGTCTGTGGGCAACCTCACCCAGCACACAAAGCCCTCCTTTCCCAGTTCAGTCAGGCACCTGGGCCTGTGCTGACAGCACAAAACCAATAGAAAGTAACTGGTCAGACTGACAAGTCATTTTTCAAGTAGATGGTGCCCACAAATACTATCCTGGGATGAGCCAAGCCAACCCTAACCTCTTCACAGAAAAAGCCTGTCTGACTTTTTCTCGTGGTCCTGGCAACAGTTAAGCCTAAGACACAAGAGAAATGTCCATGTTGAAAGATCTCAAAAAACACGATGAAACCACAGAGACTCAATGAGTATAGGGAAGCATACTTATCAGGGATTAATACTGTTAGGGTGTTAAAGACACAATAAACCTCTCAAACAAAACACCCACCCATACACACTCACACCCACACACACAAGATACATGTGGAAAAATCTCAATCTTCAACATTTCTGGAGAGCTCCCTCTTGTGCAAAGTGCATTTAGACCACAGAGTGATTTAAAATACTGCATCAAAGCCTTTCCTTCTGTACTTTTCCCTGGGCTCTGATAAGAAAGACTTCAGCATATCAACACTGTTTAACACTTCATACAGAAATATACACACACAAATTACCTGTACAACCATTACACCTGTATGGTTCCAGTTACAAATAAAATACAAATAGTTTTAAAATCATTTTCTAAAAAATGTATTTATCTTTTGATACAAATGTCTTAAACTAAATTTCCAAAGAGCAGCAGTTCAACAATAAAAAAAGTTAAAATGAGTCTAACTTGCCAACAAATTATTCAATTAGGACTCAGTACATTAGAACCATACAAGTATGTAATGTGTGCATATCTATGACAGTATGTATATATTTCTACAATGCATTGCAACTGCAGTGTCTTCTCCCCTGCAGCAGAACTTAACAACACTGACCACCCCACTGCAGCTCAATAATACTTTATGGTTTTGGTCAGCACTTTTAGTTCTGCACTGATTTAAGGTGCAACTTCCTATACAACCTGGCTGGCATGGTCTATAAAAAAATTCCTTATATATACATGGACATCACAAGAGCAGGTCTATACTTTAGTCTTTAGCCAGGCTACTGGTTCCTATGCTGTATTTGGCGGTTAAGACTCTTCCAGCTGCAGGCTTATGAACTCCTGTATGCACTTCCTGTACTGCATGTCAGTGTGGCTGTTGGTGGTGTATTGACCTGTCTGGCCATAGGGTCCCTCTGCTTCCCGCATCTCCTCGTTCATCTTGGCCAAGCGTAATCTGTTGTGGGGGCAGAGTGAGGAGAACAGCACGTTATTGACTGATCTGGGTACAGACCTCCTTTACCTTGTTTCATCCTGTCTCCTCTACAGGGTCCCTTCTGGAACACTGCTTGCAGCAGGGACTAAGCTACCATAGCATTACATCCTTTAATTTACAAAAACTCCAGGACTGCTTTTAATCTGCCTGTGAAACACTTCCTTCTCTGAAGTGCTCTGCTACCATCCAGACAGCTCTCCGTCATGACTCTAGGGGATGTCTCAGAATTCTCTCTGGCTTAAAGTGCTCTATCAGTCATTATATAAAGACATAATATAACATCACAACCTTCCTTGCCTTTCAAGTAAAGCATTACAGAAATGAATTACTATGATGTGCTGGGGAGCGTCTGAAATTTCACATAAGAGCAGTTTTTTTATAATGTCAAAATTTTAATGTTACACTTTCCCAGTTTGGGGAAAATGAAACATGTAATCAGAAAATATTATTTTCAAAGTATTTAATACTGGATATTCAATTAACTTCTTGACATTATTGTGCCGTTCTGAGGAAACAGTGACACCTGCATTCAGCAGAATGAAATCCTATTTTCATTGATGTGGATGGAACAATTTTCTTGGTAGAAATACTAGTGAGCCTCAACTGAACATTTTCATTATGCACAAAGGGACACAGACACAGACAACTTACAGAGTGACAATGTCTGCATTGGCAGCCTCAACGGCGATTGATAGAGGGCTTTTCTCATCGACGTCAACCGCATTCTGACTGGCCCCCCTCTTCAGGAATAAACACACTTGTCTGGTTCAGAGATGAAAGAGACAGAACTCAGAACCTGACACATACCATCTCCACTGCAGTTAAAGAGACTGCCATAACATGTCCCTCCCCATTCATGACAATTAAGCCTCCTGATTCAACAAATGTATTTCCACTGTCAGATGCCAGGAAATGTTGGAGCTCATCGGACATGTGCAAAACACATGGAACTCTTCATCAGGTCAGAATTAGTGCCAACACAGACACATGCGCAATGTACAGTAATGGTAGGAACATTAGTGGTAGATTAATGGTAGATTTGATATGAGTCACTTGCATTATTTGGCACATAAGCGTGCATTTTCCATACGCTTGATAAAGGAAGCAGAGGGAAGTGAGGAAATGGCCCGTGTCTGAGCTAATCTCTGCGGCGACTCACCCAGTGTGGCCCAGGATGGTGGCATGGTGCAGGGGGCCTCTGCCATGGATGTCCTGCTGGTTCACATTAGCCGAGTTTTGGAGCAGAAACTCACACGTGACCAGGGAGCCCTGGAGCAGGTGAGAGGTCACACACAAACAGAACACTGTGAGCTGGGGCCTGGATGCTGCTTGAGAGAAACAGAGGCCTAGTGAACCCAGAGACAGCTCTGGATCTAAGACACTCCCCCTGGTATGTAGTGATGACAATTCACTGACAACTGACAGGCAGAATTTGTGTGTGGGGGGCAGGGTTGAAGAGTAGGGGTTGGGGATAGGGTTTGGGTAAGCATAAGGGTTAGGGGTTAGGTGAGAGTCAAAAAAGGAACCTCCAGCCTGCCAAAAAAGTTAGTTTGCTGGTGGAATTACTGCAGTGGTGGTGGAATTCTAGGCATTTAAATATAAAATTCAATGGTAAGAATACATCTACAAAAGCTCAGTTGTAAAGGCTCATATTCCTACTCCTATAACTCTCCATGTTCTGATACATTTTCCCTGGTAATACAGAGCCTTAGGCCACCAAGCCCTTTTCCTGAGGCCCAAGGGACACCCACCCCCTGCACAGCCATGATTAAGGGCGTCTTATTGTCGTCCTCTGTGTTGACCCAGTTGACCTCCGCACCATGGGCCAGTGCCTCAGCCATGTCGGGCAGGCTGCGGGCGTAGGATGCCCAGAACAGCTGCAGGCCAGGGGAGTACTCTTTGGGCTCAGAGAACACTGTGGAGTCACTCTTGGGAAGGAACACTGGCAGAGTCGACTCCGAGGGCTCTGAGGGGGAGAGTGAGAGAGACGCCAACCACAAAACAGCACCTCTTCAGTGACAGAGTAACAATTATGGTTATGAAACAACCTTCTTACTATCAGAGCAGTATTATGGAAACAGCACACTTTTACCATTACATTACATTATTTAGGTCATTTGGCAGACGCTTTTATCCAAAGCGACTTACAAGTACCATTAGAGAAACATTATCAAAACTACACACCTTTACTGTCAGTACATTATAGAAGCTAGACAGCTTTAGTGATTGAGCAACATTATGGCAAGCACCCGCTTTACAGATTAACAATCCAGAAATCACAAAGGTGTATTTAGTTTTCAAATAAGAAATTGTTTCCTAGTGCATCTGCTGAATAAGCTTAGAATTTCATATCCAATTTTATATTGAATGTAATGTAATGTAATGCACAGATCACGTCATGCCAAGCAGCTCAATTCATAAGTACATGCTTGTTCCTTGTCAGAGATGTTTATTGAGGTGTTTTTGTTTACTGGGATGTCTCACCTGCTTCACACAAGCTGTTGGTGGAGGGCGTGGCGGCCAGCATCTCTCTGCTCCCATCTGCGCTGTTCTGGATGCCACTGTCTGCGCTCTTTACTGCAATACAGTAGTGCTGTGGTCACTGACTGTGGCCACCCGCCCAGAGCATTCACTCTGAAACCGATGTGCCAGTCCTTTTTGTCAACTGGACATAGGATGGGGGGTGGGGTGGGGGTGTGCAGCACCAATCAACAAGGCCACAGCCACAATGAAGGGGGAGCAGAGACAGTCCCCTCATGGGTGCTGGTGAGGAAGCAGAAGCAGAGACAGTCCCCTCATGGGTGCTGGTGAGGAAAGATACTGAATGCAGTCATGTGTGAGACACCCCTCAGGAATGTTTGGTACCACCCACTCTGATCCAAGCATGGATGAATCCGCACAGCTGGATGGGGGGGTTGCTGAAAGAGAAGGAGCAGCTCCTGCACATAGATGACGGACAGATGAGAGCCCCAATGGGAAGAACTGATACAGGACAGTACTTACTACTCCGCAGCTTTGAAGAGTTGTCAAAGTAGGAGAAGAGCGAGTCAAGCTCATCGGGACAGAAGAGAGACTCTCGACGAGCCTCCTCCCAGCCGGCTGCCGCTACTCAGGGGTCAGTGGTTGTAGTACATGGGGCAGGGGGCAGGGGGTGGGGAGGAGTTAGTGAGGACGTACACAGCAGGTCAGAAACAGGGAGGGAGAGAGCAAAGGGTTTGAGCCACAGAAAAAGAAAGGACAGGATATAAGCAATGGGTGTTAGTTCTCTAGTTGCGCTTTGAAGAGCAAAGAGCTGAGAGAAACTGCCAGAGCAAAGGGAAGCGATTACTTGTCAGCAATTACAAGTGCGGCCTGACAATATCAGCTGACTCTGTCTGGAGGAGGGCCTAACAGGAGGCAGTGGATCTTACCAGAAATGTTGGAAACGGGCCGCAGGTTGGGCGTGGGAGGGGGTGGTCTTGGGGGTAGGTGCTCCGAACTGCTACTCAGCCTCTTCTCCTGCTTGCTCAGGGCTATGACCTTTGACCTTTGCTCTGCGACTGTTGGCATCCGGACAAACTTCTTGTCGACATACTTAGCTCTGATGTAGGCCTCAATCTCTTGTCTGACAGCCAGAAGAAGACAGAGAGGGAGTCAGTCTATGATGGTCCACGTGGAAAGAACTTTCAGAATGTACGCACATCCTTACTAGCCTTTTACCCAGAAGACCTTGCTGTACCTTGGGTCTCCAGGCTGTGGCTTCCTGACTCCTAGCTCCTCTTGACGGGCTTCGTATATTTGGTTTATGACTCCGTTCCCCAGCTCACACATCAGCTGTACGGTGGACACAAACCCCACAATCATTAGGCTGCCACAGACACATTACATGATGGACAGCAAAACAAAAAGCCACTTCACAGTGGAATACATCTGTATTTTGTCCCAGGACTTCAGACAAGAGACTGTGATGAGTCTTCGCTGCCTGTCAGGGTTAGAGAGTCTGCTGAGTAAGGCCCAGCTGACACGTGGCAGGAGTGGAAGGACCAGATGAATATCGAGCGCTCTAATAAGCCATCTGTCATCTCTGGCACCGTCCCCGGCGTGAAGCTTCTCTGCGGCGTTCGTCTTGCTGCACTCACCTTCAGCAGCTCCGGCTCCCACGTGTCCAGCGTCAGGGATCTGACCTTGGAGAAGTGCACGCCCAGACTCCTGCCAGCGAGACGGAGGGATGGAGCGTTAACACGACGGCAAAGACGTCAGACGCGGATCAAGCCAAAGAGGGGGGCGCGATGACGCCGGGCTGCAGTCGAGCTGGGTTTCCAGGGGTGTTAATGTTAAACCGGGAGTGACGCCATGCACCCACCTTCCCGAAAGGAAATCGCGCGCTAACGGGGCGGTGCTGAGCCTCTGACGGTACCTGTGGATGCCGGAGCACTCGATGCACAGCGTGATCCCCAGGTTGATGCTGGCCCAGCGGGGGTCGGCCAGGCCGCAGTCACAGCAGCTGCCGTTCCCTGGGATGGCCTGCACCTGCTGTAGCGCGCTGTCCCCCTTCAGCGACTTCTCCTTGGGCTCGCTGCTGGAGTCCAGGCTGCCCGTCGACGTGGACGACTTCCTGTCGAGCTTCTGCAAAAGCGGGCGGCCGGCAGAGAGGGAAGGTCGGAATCGTTACATTAGCTCGGCGGACCCTCTCGTCCAGACTGACTCACACAGCTTATAATGTTCCTCTTATTCATTTCTATAACTGGATACTGACTGAGGCAAGTTCCTTCTCCAAGAGCACAACAGCAGGGGCCCACCCAGGAATCAAACTGGCGACCTTTGAGCCCTGAGCCTAGCTACTTATGACCGAACACCACAGTCTGCAAGGACAGAAAGACCAGCAGTTTCCCCCTGGCAGCACTGACCACACTGACCTCCGCGTCCTCCCCTTTCTCCCGGAAGGCTGTGGCGATGCTGTTCTGGACAGCCTTGATCCAGGCCTGCCTGAGCTTCTCTGAGTCCGCCTGCATCATGCAGCTCCTGGGGAGAGGGGAACGAACTCTGTCAGTGTGCTCCAGGGGACCCAGGTGGGCAGTGTTGCAGGTAGCGGTGGAGAGGTAACTCACTTGGTGGGGGACACAACCTCGAAGCAGAAACGCCGCTCTATGTCCTCGCAGTGCTTGACCGTGCACAGCCGCAGGTCCTCCACCACCACCGTGGGTTGGTCCTGGGGGGAAAAGGACAAAGCTTTGGTCATGGCTGTGAGGCCAACAAGCTCACGGAGAGGACACAGAGCCCTGCAAGCTCCAAACATCACCGCAACTCAACAGAGCGGGAAGCATGCTGCTGAACACGATGGCACTGCAGCGTCTCTCTCTCACAGAAGGAAACAAGACATTTTATAACATTTTTATAACTTAATACAGGCAAGGCCTACCGACTATGACAGAGTGCTCAACAGTATCTTAAATGTAACATGCATTGTGAGGCTACACAAATTGATTTTATAGATAAATATTATCTGAACTGCGGCAAAGGTTTAGTACTTTGCTAGCCTGGCTTTCAAAGAGTTTTTTATAATGGCAGAAGACCATTAAACAGGGCTATTCATTGTGGAAGATTTAGTGAGTCACTGCATTAAATATGCAAGAGACATGTTTCAGTTGAATACACAATGCATGCATATTTCATTGTAGCGTCCAAAATACATTTACTTACCTTGAATTTTTTCTGATAAACTAGCTGATTGTTTTGAATGGAGAACCACCGCCTGAGAAGATAAGAACCACATATGTACACTGTGTTGCATGAACACTAAAATCACATTGAGACAATATTCAACATTTACAAATGAAGAAGTGGTTGAAAGTCAAGACTACTATATATTTAGACATACATGCAACTAACAAAAAAGTGAAAGGGAAGAATGTGTTTAGTTTGGTCTTAATGCTCCATAGAGCCAGTTCAGTGACAGTGCTGTAGTCAGAGGGATACATGAGATCCTGCACAGGTTGTTGGATAATAGCAGTGTTATTGGACCTCACTGTTTCCAGGCTACCAGTGCCATGTCATCACTTCCTTTCTGCTTGCACAGACAGGACTGGTCATAGCCGTAACAGCTTGTCACCTCCATCTCTGTCTTTGCTTTTATCTGTTTTATCTGTTTATCTGTGTCCCTGAATGATCTTTCATCAACTGCTCCTAGTAACAGTGTGCATTTGAGACTGGAGGGTGGAGTGCCAACAGGACTAGACTGACAATGTCCAATCAAGAGCTAAAGAAATCTATAAACCACAACCTGGGTAATGTTGCGGTCGCACTGCTAAAACACACTGCCAACTGTGCGGTGATCACAGGGTGTGGGTGAAGGAAATTGGGGAAGGGCAAAACCTAGACGTTGTGATGTACCTGCTGTGAACTGCCTTTTTTCTGTCATGAGACAAAGTGCAGGAAGGACCAAAGCGTGAGGAAGGTTTAAACACACAAACGCACAAACACAAGACAGACAGAAAAGAAAAATAAATGTGTGCACTAGCCAGCAGTGAGTGTGGAGCTGCAGAAATAAAGATATAAAAGCATAGGTGAAATGAAATGTGCAGCTTATGACCAAATAACACAGTGCTTCACATGCAGCCTTTGGCGCTCTCACAGTAACTACATAAAGGACACATTCTGCTTTCCCTGAACCTGCATCATTAACAAGAGCACAAATTCAAACAGAGGCAATCTGCCACTCATTCCATTTTTTGTGTGTACTGACTGGTAACCTGTGCCTGCCGTGGTACCTCAGGCACTCTTTCCTGGAATACTTCCAGGAAAAAAAATAATATTTTCACATGGGAGGGAGCCTTTTGTTCATGCAGTACATGCACATGTGCAGATACATTAAATCCTCCACTTGTGCTGCAAGTAACTCAGAGCTGCATCAAGTGCGTAAGTAATTACTCTCGTTCATTACAACTGAATTACAACCAATTTAGTTCATGTTAATTGTTTACTTATCATGTGTTTCAAACAGCACAATAAAGTCTCAAGATCAGCTACATGCTACTAAAGCTTCTCCTAAGGTGCCTGCTAACAGAACCTGCTGTTGTGTGGTAGTATTATCTTTGTGTACTTCACATAAAATGATCTGACACTGACAATTCATATACAGAGATTGCTGTATGTTCATTCATTTTGGTTATAAAAAGGAAGTAGGTGTAGCACGTATACTGTAGAAAGAGACCCAATCTCTTCCTTAGAGTATAGTTTGAATTTTCATGTGAAGCAGTTATGTGAGGGTAATGCAGCCATCACAACAGAGGCTGATAGGTGATCCTTACGTACTTGGCATGTGTTTATCACATAAACCAACAAAAAACCAGTAAATTTTAAAAACCTCAGGTTCAGGAAATACAGTGGTTTAAAGCAATGCCTTCAGCCCCCCCAATTTTAAGATCACTGTCTCCACTGTAGTACATCAATGCTTGTCATCTAATTCAGCAAGAGCATTTTGCTTGCATGCTGGCAAAAGATCCAAGCACTAAAAGCGCTGCTAGTTCAGTGTGGCCCAGACCGATGGGAGATAAATGACTGTTCTTCCAAGCAGATGCCATCTTGGCAGTACATCTCAGGGCTCTGCTGACTCAGGACACATGTGACTGCCGGTCACTCTGTGAAGCCCTACTCAGCATTCTGCTCGGCCCTCCCACACCCGCCGGTCAGCCTGTGGGAGCATGCCATTACAGGGCAGGATCAGCTGCCCGTGTTCAGCCTCAGGCCTCTCCTTGACGGTGGGATTGGTAGTCTTAGTGAGGCCCATTAGCGCGCCTCAGGTTACAGCAGGTTGCTGCAACCAGGGGCTCTGTGAAATTTGGAGTAGATCACATGGTGGTGGTCAGGGAGAGCACACAGAGGTTTCACTAGGGACAGAGCCTAGAAAGATGGGGGACAGCTGGATTCCTACCTGTTCCATGTTTTGAAGGCATTGCTGGCCCTCTTGAACAAGTACCCCTCCATGGCAATTCCATTGTCTGCATCCACATTGTACTCCAGCTTGGTGTCGTCATTCGAGAAGTCCTGGCAATCGGGGAGGGAGAGAGAGAGAAAGAAAGAGATGAAGAGAGGGAGAGGGAGAGAGAAAGAAAAAGACATGAAGACTTAACATGAAAATACAAATGAAGGCCGGTGCTGGGTGTGCCACAAATGCAGAACTGGTAACATTAAATGAGCCTCACTGAGACTGCGGTCTCAGCTCAAAGGTGAGTGCTATTTCATTAATGGATGGCATTTGCCATTCTGCATTATGTAAGTTTTTGAGAACAATCCCTTCTTCACTGTATCTGTGCCTTCTCATCTTAAGCATTAAAGAGGGTATACCATATAACAGGACTTTAAACTGGGCCGAGACAAAGTGGCATTAAAGGTCTGAGACAGTTTAGCTTGACATTTGAAGAGCCAGTGAATTTAATGTTCAGGTCACAATGTGGGATTTGGCATGGCTTAACACTCAGAGAACACCAGTGATGCTTCACACAACGAGACTAGCACAGCCAGCGGGTGTGACCTCTGCCTGACTCAACAGAAAGTGTGTGCATTATACATGAGGATGCGGGCAGCGCCGTCCCCCACAGCCCACAGCCAGCCCTTAAGACACGTCCTCTCATAACGTTTACGTTGTGGTTATGTTCCTCTCGATGTAACATGACCCCGATTCTAGCGGGCACACAGCGGGCCAGTGCCACCGGTGACACAGTGGGTGTCATGGGATCTGACCGTGTGCTACAGTTACTGCTGGGTTCTCGTGCGATGCCCACGACATGGGACACCACTGATGGCTCACCTTACTGCAACCAACCAACTCCCCAGCGGGGAATCTACAGCCCAGCGCATCATGTGACATCTGGTCCGTAAGTAACCGTAATGCAAACGTTGTCTCAATGTTTAGGGTAAACAGCAGCCCTGGAAGCATCCATGCTTCCAGTGCCAGTACATCGCTGCCATTTTTTCAGAATGCTTTCCCACCGGAACCCTGTCCAAACACTTCACCATGCTTTACCGCCTGGAATGAGGCTGCTACTTAACAGGATTACCCAACTGGAGGAACCTTACTGTGTTATCTCTGTGGCTGTTGGGCACTCACTAACCTTCTGCATGTTCTGAAAGGCCCCGCAAGTCAAAATGACAGGTACTTTCAGAAAGCATGAAAATATTTTCAAATGACCAGGTGCTAAAAACAGAAAATCAAGATACAACATAGCCAAAAGAGCCAAAATAATCACACAGGACACACCAGTATGAGAGTTAGCACCACTACAAATGTAAACATTAGGCTAATGCAAGCAAGGTTACTTTGGAGGTGTTATATGACAGATACAATGGAGAAGGGGATGTTAGTGCACTGACGGCAACATGAGAGGCTCCTCTGCTGGTCTCAGTTACCACTCTGGCCCTTTGTTTACAGCTGGGGAAAGAACTGCCTCTCGGTTTCTGCTCTTATCCAGCCATGCCAGTGTGCCAGTGTGGTGATCCTTTAGTATTTTCCAGTGGGACGCAGAGTGAGGGTGAGGTTTATTTTGGGGTGATGGGGAAAAGGTTCCGAATATTTACTCCCAACACTGCCAGGTCTGATGCTGTGGGTGTGGAGAGAATGAACAGACAGATGGTTGAGGGAACCTTTCCCCTTGCATCCTCACACTGGAGGCACCTATACTGTGCACCCATCATGCAGAGCTGACTCCAGGTCAGCCATAGGGCAAAACAGCACTTCCCTTTGTGTAGGATTATTTTGGGCTAATTTTTTGAATTACTTAAGTCTTCAGAAGGAACATCCATATCAGAGTCAGAGGTCAGGTTCCATTTCAATTCAGTAATTTCAGAAAATAAACTGCAATTCAATTCATTAACTGAAAAATCATCACAGAACATGACAGGTGATTTTCAGTTCACAAATTGAATTTAAATTCACACATGAACTCACTGAACTGAAATGGAATTTATCCCAACTCTGGTCTGAATGTGGAGAAAGCTGGGGAATGTATGTCTCCTGTCCAGCTCATTCCTCAATAATAAAATAAGACCTGCTCTTTAAGGTGGGAGTTACACACGCACACAATTACCTCTGAGAGACATATCTGTACTCTGTGAACATTTCACATCTGTCTTATCCAAAAACTGTTAACAGTCTACCTTTCATCTTCATAATACACACTAAAAATGGACAGCCATCACTCACAATAAAAAGGAGACTTCAAACACAAATGAGTAAGTCTGCATCATGAAAAAAGTACATCTGTTAGTGATCCTACGTGGATGCAAGCAGACGCAGGAACAGTGGGATTATTCTGTTTTAGAGAGCAGGACAATGGAGGTGAATTGGACGAGAGATGTTAAGACACAGATAAAAGCTACAGTACGTACAGAAGTGGACCTCCACGCACAAAAGCAGCGGACATCGGGCAACGTGTCACACTCTGTCACCTCCTAAAAGTCACACCGGAACAAAGAGAGTCTCACTGGGGGGAAAGCCACAGTCTCGCCTGACACAGCACTCCGGACGAGTCAGCTCGCAGGGCTGGACCGAGGGCTGGGCCGCTGGGCTGACCCACGTTACAAACGCACACCCACACATACCCCTCACACCGCCTGTACTCCGCAGGTCCTCACCGCACTTACCAGATACCACACGTAGTGGAACCTACTGAAGATCTTCATGGCTGTTGGTGCGCGGAGGCAGCTCTGTACGTGCGCGCGGCGTCACCCTGTCTGTTGTTACTTTGGAGCATCTCGGTGACAGCTGCGTCTTTGCCAGTTTAACCCCCCCTCCCCCTCCAGAGTGTGTGAACATGCGCGCATGTGCAACACAAGACTAGGTTAGCGGTAGAAGACTCCAGAGGTCTGGCTGAGCGAAGGTCACCACTGTGCAGTCGCGCAGGGCTGCGCATGTTTAATGACAGCGCTGCCGTCCTGACAGCCAGCCGATACCCACCCACTTGGGCTCCGCCTAACACTGGGGGTTTGAATATCACTCCCTGCAGAACATGACCGGTAATAAACACTTACACTTCCTCGCGCATTTAAGGCAGTCCACCCCTCACAGAACACATATCTGCACAGGCTGTAACGTGATCAAACGCAACCTTTCCCTGCTCCTGCTGCTTCTGTGTAATGCAATGTCAAATCTGAATCCTTTTCAAGAAGCAGCACCTACGCAGACTAGAGACTTAATGCTGACAATCTGGTAGAATATTTGATCTTTAGGTGCACAAATATGATGCGCAGAAAACATTTAGGAGGAGCCTGATCTGGCAATGAATGTGGAAGTTCATGCGAGGTGAACAGAAATCCATTTTTCAGCTGCTGACACACGTATGATCCAGACTTTTGTTAGGCATTTTATCAAAGACCATACCCATTCTCACAAAAAATGGGATTCAGTCTGTCTGTGCCCTTGGAGGAAAAATTCCAGGTAGAGAATGGGCATACGATTTCTGGAATGCATCCCAGTCACTGCGTGCACGCACGCACACACGCACACACACACACACACACACACACACACACACACACACACACACACATGCAGGTACGCAGATACACACATGCACACACACCCTTATCCTTCTTAAACCATGTATGGCATCTAATGTGATTGCTCAACTCACTGTAGGTCACCCTCAGGATACATAATTAAAAACCTACACCCCTTGACTCTGTGGAACTCAGTGAATGGAGAAGCCTTTGCAGGCATGCTCAGAACAGCACACAGGCACAGGAGACACAAGAATAAGGAAGTAAAAGAGGCTTACCTGCAGTGCTGCCTGAGAGGAGTGGAGAGAGAGGAGACCAGATTAGAAACTGCACATACAGACAGAGGAAGCGAGAGGGCGGTGGACAGAAAGGGAACACAAAAATAGCATCCTGCTGGAAGAGGGGAGGGTTGGAGAGAGAGAGGGAGGGAAAGGGAGGGAGTGTGTGAGAGAGAGAGAGAGAGAGAGAGAGAGAGAGAGAGAGTGTGAGAGGGACAGTGCTTGGTACACAAGGACGAGCGGATGCTGGCACGACCAGCTAGGATCGCTGCGGGATGCTCTGTGGGGATACACACTGCTGTAATCTGCCCTGGCCCTGCACTCACACATAAGAGCCAAGGGCAACACACCCCCTCCTCACTTTAACCCTATATACGCAGTTGACCAGTGCCAGTGATCCAGAGCGCTCATGCATGAGCCACCACTTTATTAAGGCTTCTTCAGAGGACAGAGGCAGACATCATGACGTTACACATCAGAGGCTCGCCTTTAATTGTTGGGGGTCAGTGCTGGTACTGGACACCCTGGTGTCTGAAAGACATCGCTGCTTGAAATGGATCTGACCTGCTCTGCAAGGGAGCTTCCTCTGCACTTTAATAATGCATGCAGATGACTACAATGTGCCACTCTCAGATACAGTTACAATCTCCCGCCTGTCTTTACAATGGGTGGTGACAGTTTATTGCTCTGACCTCTGCTAATAAATGAACAAATGGATGAACACATGAATATGAGAGAGCCATCAGTCAGACACTCTTGCAACCAATGGCTTCTGGCACAGGCACAGTAATTGATAAAAAGTGAATGGTCATGATTATGGTTTATAAATGAATGAATACCACGAGGGTCATCACAGATCTCCTCTGCAACAATGATTCTCTGCTACTGTAATCCAAGAGCTTCTGTAAAATGGAAGGAAAAATGCTACTCTACAAACAGGAGGAGCACTTTGATACAGAAATGTCAAAATGATTTACAAACACCCCAGGAGCTTGTAGGTGATCATCCTGCACAAGAACGCAGGAAAACAACAGTGGCTTTACTGCTGGAGGTGAGCTGGATATCCCACATAACCAGCGCTCAAGGGCAAGCTTGGAGCTTAAGATGCTGGGCACAGACAGAGAGAATGATGCAGAGAGCGGGTGAGCTTTAGACAGCAGCCGAGAGAGAAGAGGAGGGAGGGAGCTAATGAAAGGCAGATGACGGTGAGACAGTTTTAGGAGGATGTGCGGAGAAAGAAAAAGAGCAGCTTTACTCCACTGCACAGAGCTTCGGCCCCGGCCCAAGGAGACTGGCGCATTTTGGGGGGGCGGTTTGGAAGCTGAGCAAAGACGGGCCAAATGCCTTGGTGCGGTGCGCTGCTGATGTGATTAACGGGCTGCTGGGCACAGAGAAAGTCACTGAATCACAGGCTATTCTTAGAGGCCGGGCCCGCTGGCACGGCAGCATCAGCCTGCACTAATGCGCTCTAAACGCGGCGGAGCGGCCTGACGGCACCTCGGGGCTCTCTGCATGAGCCATCGCGTGTCCTGAGACTATCCCTGCTGTGGGTGAGCGGGTGGGGGGCCGGCGGGGTGGAAGCGGGGTTGGGGAGGGGGGAACGGGAGGTGCCTCTGTACCTTCTGCTGGATGGTGGAGTGCTTCATTTCCATGTCTCGCTTCTCCTTGGCAGCATCAACCACCAGCTGGTCCAGCTGAAAGAGAAGAGCATCGCAGCAGTCAGGTGGCTGGTCAAATGAACTGGGCAGCCAGGGGGTGGGGACCAGGTGTGTGACTCACCGCCTTCTGTTGCCTCTTCAGCTCGAGACCGGCCTATAAACTGTCCTGAAAGCATGCAGTGCAGTGGGACTGAAACTGGACTGCCGCGCTTGAGGCAGCACTCTTCTGTGCACTGACCACTTGCCCAAATGGACTGCAGGCTGTTGTGTCTCATCAGGAGGTTTGCTACATGAATGTTTACCCCTTCAGCTTCATATTTACATGCAGCTGTCCAAGTGATGGTGGGCATGACTCACTACTCTTCCTGTTATGAATAAATAGAACTAGGAGCAGTGTAAAATAACTGAACCTCCAATATATTTTGGAACGTGAAAATATGTAATACATATTATTTATAAAAGTCTCTATATTAAGAATAAAACTATAAAACCAATGGACCAAGAATAAATACATGTAGCTACAAAACAAAATGCGAAATGGAAGAACTTACCATTTAAGACGTAACTTTAAAGACAGGTAACTTGATTTGGTAACTGTTACAACTGGCTGTGACGATACACTGCCTTTCATGCTTGTAATTTGAAGTGTAGTCTGCACTACAAACAAACAGTGCTCTGTAGGTTGCTCTGGACAAGGGGGCTGTGACAGACAATTAAATACCCTCTACTGTGCATAAATAAAGACCAGAAGACAGGTAAACAAACAGGTCTATCATCATAAATCTGGAGAGTAAAGAATTCCATTGAAGCCACTGAGGCTTGAAGGCCTTTGAGCCCATAAACTGGGTTCCAAGCCTTCCACCTCTGCTTTATTGTGTGTGAAATGGGATTCTGTGCAGCTGGTATTGTGATGTTAAGAGAATGTTCAATAAACAAAACAAAAGGGCTTTATAGGCTGATATGTCAGGAAATTCTGTGGAGGAACTTTACTCCTTTGGCTACATGTTTGGATGGACCGGAAACCACAGCTTTCAGGAGTGACAGATTAACTTAGTTCATGGCCATTTCAGTATTTCTGTGGGTTATTTTTTGGGATCAGTCAATGTGATATTTACAAACCTTTCAGATAATGTGGCCAGTCTCCTAGACATTTCCAATGTAAATGTTTATGCCGAAAGCTGCATACTCAAATTCTGTTGTCAAACCAAGTATGTGACTTACGTCACTTCCCAAAACAACAGAAAACTATAATTAGCCTACCACAATTACAAAGAATATTTTAACCTAAAATGTTTATTTCCCAAAAATGTATACAGTGAACTCATGTCCAGACTAGTGCATACACTGCATATGAACTGAGATTTCAGACTCTTTCATATTAATTCAGAACCCATATTTAGGTGGTATTTTTTTCAACAGCCAGGAAGCAGGCAGTCAGCCAGGTAGGCGATACCATCAGATGGGAAATGTTTCTCCGCTTCTCAGTAACAACCAGAGTAAACTTTGCCAGAATGGTGGAAGTGCCTGCTGCACCACATGTGAAAGCAACAGCTCACAGCAGAACAGCTGTATTCATTGATAACCATGCGTGAAAATTCCCTCCGTCACTGCTTTCGAAACTTTTTCATTCATTAGTCACAGTCATCGGACGTGTGACCCAGAAAGCTTTGAAGTCACACGCAGGTGGCGCTGACAGGACGAAAGGGGAGTTCCTTCAACGAGTTGCTGTTTTTCTGGGGGGGAAAAACCCAAGGCTAGCAACAGCTTTGCAACCTGCTCCCTTTTTGCTCGTCTCCACAAATTCTAGCAGCTTCCAAAACCTTACAAAGCATGTAATCCAACATAACTACATACTGTAGTAAAATTCAAGAATGAGCTACACAGCTTTTTATCATTAAAGAAGAAGAACATGTGGAGTTGTCGACACCACATGTAAGAGACACCTACGGTTGGCTGATACTATGAGAAAATGAATCCTAGAAACAGGTATGATCACTTGTAGCAAGAATTTACATTTACACATCTGCCCTGTCAAGCC
The DNA here is from genome assembly GCA_019176425.1 of Megalops atlanticus. Lineage (NCBI taxonomy): Eukaryota > Metazoa > Chordata > Actinopteri > Elopiformes > Megalopidae > Megalops > Megalops atlanticus. The sequence continues at coordinate 37,012,778 of CM032876.1, forward strand.
CCCTGACTTAATGTGTTTGGTATGTAGGCCTACACTCTTCCCCTGGCATTGATTTTCAGACACAACTACTTCAAACTCCATGATAAAGAAATGATACGCATCTCATATGCACAACACTTGTATACATGATGTACATGTATTAATATACACATTGAGTCACAACTGTACAACAAACTGCTGAGACAACAGCCATGGGGAAGCATTTATCACCAAGCATGATGCAGAGATGCCGTTATATTTTTAAGATATGAAAGTATTTGTGGCTCTATATGCCTTCCTCCACATGATTATGAATAAGCATTATTCATAGACTCCTGCAAGGAAATGGGAACGCTAAACTGATGTCTATTTTCCAGGTCTGGACCATTCATTATGAAAAAAGAAAAAATAAATGCACAAATAACAAATAAACTACCTACTCCAAGGCAGAGGTTCAGAATACTGTGTATAATATTTTATAATCAATGATGTAATCCTTCAAAAACTATAAAGCATTTCAAATCAGGTACTTTCGGACAGCAATGAGAGCTCACTATGTTAACCACACTTGAACTTCAGTTTGATCATACCTGCAGTCTAATCATGAATTTGTCTCCAATGTTCACCACTTACAGAACCACAGCACAGTCCTGAACCTGCCTTTCTGGCATGTTCCCCTCCAAAACATCCAGTCTATGACAGCTACAGTCTAGCATTGACCCTCACACCCTGTTTTGATTAAAGACAGCTACATCCCTGACCCCGATCCAGTCCCTCCGCCATGCTCTCCTCCAGTGTTTGCACATCACATTCCTGACCCACTCTCCTATTAGCAGGGCGCTTCAGCCCTAGCCCTGTACTGTCCCCCTGTCCTCATCACTGGGGCAAGAGATGGACACTGACCTGTGGGCAGCTCCTCCACACCTGCCTGCACACCCGCTCCACTTTCTTCAGCCTCATGCTCAGACTTTGTGTTGCAGATAAGTCACCAGCTCTGTGTTTCACAGCGGTGCCTGGCCTCTGTTCGCCCGCCAATCTCCTTGTGGCCCCAGCCTTGGCTGGACTGCCTCTACATCACTGCCTGGGAATTCCCTTCTGTCCCTCCTTCCCAACCTGTGATGCTGGAACCTGCTTCCTCTTTCTACTCCAGGCCAGTCACCAACACAGGCACATGAGCACTGGCCCTTAAAGACAGTCCCAGTGCCTGAATGGAAACCACAGCTTCTCTCGTCGTGACAAATGCAAAATGAAAGTGCCTGGTGACTTGCCAGCTTTGTCAACCCCACCTATATTCAGAATGTAAACCAGGAGTGGCTTGTGTACTCCAAGAGAGGATGGACGCCAATCTGTTGATAAACACACACTGTACACAGGGGAGGTTCTATCTATGCTGTTTAGGCTGTTGCTGTCAGAGAGTGGAAAGGAGGAAGCCCCTGTTATGAGTGCAGCAGGTTATCTTAGGCCTTTCGTCAACACCAACCGCTGAATGGCCAGCCCTAATTGTTCCTCAGTCACTGACGAGTCACGTTAGAGCTGAATGAGCTTGCCATGTTTGCCATCCCGTCTCCTACCCATTTAAATCTGCTGACTGGAGCACCGCCACATGCCTTGACTGCATGCAGCCTGATAAATATGTCACCGCTTGCCTTGGGGCTTTCAGGACGTGGGTTTTCAAGATTAACTGTGAAAATCCCTGGCAAGATGTCCATTTCCACAGAAACACTGAAATAAAGGTACATTCTCATGTCTTCAAAATAAGTGAGGGGAAATTCATCAAGAAGGTGTTTTCCTGACACACACACGGACTATCTTACAGGAAGAGTGAAAAAGAGTCAGATAGGAAGAAAGGCTGCCATTTGGCTGTGTAACAATTCATCTTTCCGAGCTGCATAAGATATAGAAGCTATGCATGTATATATCAGATAACCCCACGGAGTTAAGCCTACATGTCCTGAGAGCGTGAAGGTAATTTCAAGGAAACAATGCATGCCATCCTCAATCTTGGCATCATGACAATAAGTCCAAATAAGGATTATCATTAGAGAGCAAACCCACAGCCTGGAGCAGATGATGGTCAGCTGTTATTTGAGCCATTTCTGCTGCCTCAAGAAATGAGACAGAAATCAAAACATTATGATTTGCAATAAGTTCTATATTTTTGAGTGAGCTATTACTTATGCCACAGAGTTCAGACTGCTCATCTGAGAACTCCAACAAAACACTTCAACCATGCTATATTGCTGTCACAATCATCTTTGAAAACAATGTCATGAACCACACCATGTATTATTTATAAGTTCAGCAAATGCTCTTATCCAAGGCAACTTTTGCAGCTGACATTACATTTTAGCTACTGGCAAGGCTGGGTGTGTACTGAGGCGATTCACACAAAGACCTTTCCCTGAGTGTACCACAGCAGAGGTGGACTTGGAATTACAATGTGCAAACTTCAGGTTAAACAAACACCCACGATCACAACTCTACACTGCCAGTCCATTAACATCATTACATTATTAACAGCTACGCTTGTGACAAATGGTGCCCCTGATAAATGGAAGCTGAGAAAGATTAATGAATTACTCCCTAGATCTGACTGTGAGTGGCTTGATTGAGGGACCCAGCAGCTTACCTGGCCACCGAGCTGCTTCATAAGCGGCTGCAGCTCGCTGAACAGGTCATATCCTTGGTGGAAGAAGGTCAGGTGGGCGTACATGAAGGACAGCATCTGAAAAGACAGACACGGCACATTTCAGAGTCAGGTAACACATGCCTCTGAGCAACTACCCAAGCCCGAACACCGGGCAACACAAACCCCTAAATGCATCTTGCAATGCTTTTACTCTCTCACCTACCGATTTGAGGATTTCGGATCTTCTCTTGGACTGCAGGACATTGATCTGAGGGAAGACATCAAGTGTTCGGGTTAATGTCTGTGAGGTAGTGCCTGTCCATCTCATAATGATTTCACAGATCACAGCTCCTACTTTTCACCATCTGTGATACTGGAATTAGTTGTGCTATTCTGTGATGCTCTGTTGATAGTCCCCATTATATAGACAAACAAAAAATCCCAATGAGCTCTGGTTTTCATTCTCTACTCTATTATTAAAACAAATTAACGAGTTGTTTACTTCCTAGTATTGACATCAACTGGTAGCTGAAAAGGATCAATATCTTGTTTTTGAAATTTTGGTAACATCCATCGTTAGTAAGACATATTACAACAATATTACAATGTGTTTAAACGGGACTCCTGTGGCTCCCTCAAACAACATAAGCATGTTCTTAGGGTCATGAAAAGAGTTTCCTTTTTTCTAGCTTTTCTAGGCTAACTGAATTAAACATTTCTGCAAATAGGTTTATGCTGACACAAAACCCAACATTTACTAGAGACTTTCTACATTAAACTCTGAAGCACAAATTACAACAATGAATTGTGTTGCTTTCATAAATCTCCTGCATTATGTACACAAACTATTGTACATGAGAGATACACATTAGAGCTCATCACTCATGAAATGCAAGTCCCTTCTCTGGCCACCAGAGGGCAAAAATACCCTACTCTTATACATACCCAGAAACATGCTGAGTTCATGTGGCAATTACTGAATAACTGTACAGTATAACAGAGGACAACAAACTTGTTAAACCTTATGAAAATTATACCATGTCAATGTATTTAAGAACAAGGTAATGTGTTCAGATAGGTCATTAACCAAACACCAGGTATTTTTTAACAAACAAATGTGTGACCTAGCCATGAATGTAGATCATTAGTGCAATCTTGCAGTCCTTGACACAGTTACAGATAATGTAATAAACATTTACATGTACATCAAGGAGTGATAAAATTCTACAAAACACGTATGCAATGTGAGTTAATGATCACACCTTCACTTTTATATGGTCATGGTATCACTATACAGCACCCAGCCCTATTTGCCAAATCAGTGTAAATCAGATTCTTCACTGGGTACATTAATTGTTTTTTTGGTAGCTGTATAGCCTCACTGTATCATTTCTATTATTTCTGAAGCACAGGTCAGGGCTACACTGGAAAAGGTCAGATAAAGCAATCTTCTGAAACCACTTATGGAATCAGAGGTCGAGTGAGTTCAAAGAAAAACCTGTGCCCATGACTGACTCTCTCCACCCACTGATTTCTCTTTACCATTCTGTAAGGCTTGTCAGCAATGCTTTCCAACACAGATTCAACCCTTAGAGGAAAAGCAACAAAGGTCTTGTGTCAAAATAACTTCATTTCGCGAAATAATTAGCTGCTGAATAACCCTTTTCATGTCTGGGATTAACTCAATTCAGTCATATTTGGTCTCCTTGTTGCATTTTAAAAAAGAACAGCTGTAACCTAAGGAACAAGGAAACTGGTGACATATCACACACAACTAACAAACTAGTAGGCTGTGGCTGGAGGTTAAACAGAAACATTCAGGTGGTCATGCAAATGTCAAAAGAGGTTCCAGTATGAGTCTGCCACTCCCCAACACTAAAAGACACGTACGTACACATACTCTCCGCGGATGCATGAAAGGTAGGTAGGTAGGTGTGTGTGTGTGTGTGTGCGGGCTTGGCGTGGCCGGGCAACACTCTCAGACCTGCAGCACGTAGTCCAGGACAATGTGACGGAAGCATTTGCGTGTGGCCGTCAGGATGTTGGTGGCCTCCTCTACCTCGTGCTGCTTGTTGCGTGGTGCCTGGGCATTCTTTGCCAGCGCCGCCTCCTTCTCCTCGCTCACCTTGTCAAACTGCTTCTTTGACTCCTTGAACTTGCGCAGGTCCCTGGAGGAGGACAGATGCGTCACTCGCCTCGTGGCCACCAGAAGCAGTAGAGTGTGGACACACTGCTGCAATGCAGGAGCTGCTACAACCCTTGTGTACATATTGGGCATATTTGTATTTCCCTGGCACAGTGTGCTCAAGTAGACAAAACATTCTTTGAACTAGTGAAGACAGCAGGTATAACTGATCTGTACCACAGTACCAGTCTGTACCAGAGCATGTGCTGTTAAACACTGTTTGAATACCACTACAGCGTACACTCTAACACACAGCCAGTCTGTACCACAATGTAAGCTCTGACACACAGCCAGTCTGCACCACAGTGTACACTCTGTGACACACACCCAGTCTATACCACAGTGTATGCTCTGTTGCGCACAGTCTGTACCACAATGTAAGCTCTGACACAGCCAGTCTGTACCACAGTGTACACTCTGACACAGCCAGTCTGTACCACAGTGTACACTCTGTGACACACAGCCAGTCTGTACCACAGTGTAAGCTCTGACACACAGCCAGTCTGTACCACAGTGTAAGCTGACACACAGCCAGTCTGTACCACAGTGTAAGCTCTGTGACGCACAGCCAGTCTGTACCACAGTGTACACTCTGTGACACACAGCCAGTCTGTATCACAGCGTAAGCTTTGACACACAATCCGTCTGTGCAGCTTCATGATAAACCACATTGAGAATTTGCCAAAATCTGTCTTTTCTGGGTCAGTGTACTAAGGGTTGCATTTAGCAACTTGTTTTGAATAATCTATTGGGCTGGCTGTGGAGCACAACAGCAGGAGGGAAAACACATCAGCTTCATGTAAAGCATTTTGGAACTGTGCATTCAGCAGAAATACTTACTCTTTCATAAATGTTTGAAGTTGTGACTTGATCGATCTCTGGGCTTGATCAAATAAGATCTGACAAAGAGGAACAAGTCTTGTGAGCAACTTGATTCATAATACAACTTGTTTAAGAAAGGTCTTAATAACACAAATAACTCCAAAAGTAAGTACAAACAACCATGAAACTACAAAAAATGAGACATATAAAAATATAATTCAGAGAAAACTATAACAGATTCATGTAACAGATTGCACAATAACATTTAAAGCCTATACAATTTCCAATAAATGCAACTAAAAAAATAATTCAGTTTTGTTGAATGATGTGCTCTGAATAGCAGATGTTTGGCTTTAAAATGCATGCCTTTACACTTGACAAAGGAAAAACAGTTTCCAAAATTCAGCCTTTAATAGCAAAACCAATGCTGAGCAGACTACAGGCAGGGCAGTTTGTATGCCCCATAAGTATAATGAACAGCATCTGCCCTATGACTAAGGAGCATGTGCTCCACCGCACTCAAAGCACTTTTACCGTAAATCAGGGGATGGAAGCGTGTCCAACTGAAGCCGATGGCTGTTAGTCACAGTTCTCTTCTATAGATACTTTCCTAACTTTGAAGCTGACTTCGGAACAGAGCAACAATGCCTTTTAAGTCCTCAAGCATGCTAATACCAGCGTACTACACTAACCACATACAAGTCTGGTAAGTGGAGTACGCTGCAGTAGAGTACTGAAGCAGAGAATTCAGATAATTGTTCTAGATATTCAGTTAAGTGTCTTCCATTTTGAAAGCCTGGTAGGATTTCACCTAAATTACTGAAAAAAATAGCTCTGCATTTGCTTCACCTTTTCTAATACCTTTGGCTTTCAGCTCCTTGGTACCTTCCATAATAATAAGCTTAAAGAAACTATTGTCCAGAGGGCTACCCTTGGCTCCCTGATGCTCTATTCAGATCAACAGAGGCTCACTCAGACCACATTAAATGAGCACAGATCAGCCTCCTACTGACCTGACAGCAGATACTGTTCCTGTTAAGAGGATTTGTGTCAGCCGGTGTCTTGGGAACTGACAAAGGCAAGCTTAGGAGGACACCAAAAGTCATCACTGGTGCCTGTGTCAATCCCTCCAAAAGCATCAAGGCAACACTGAGAATACTCTCTGACTGCATGCCTCCTTCTGTGCAATCCTTTAAGATCCCTTCTGCTGAATGGATGAACATGAAAATTCAGCCAGGCCACTTACTGTATGATAGTTTATCATCTCCTGGAGGCTCTCTGCAAACTTCGTCAAACTGGACTGCAGAGAAGAGAAAACAACACTTATAGAGTGAAAAACCCAATACCATGCACTGCTCCCACTGGCTGCCTTGTTCAGATATGTGGTTGGGAAAGGTAACACCTCAGCAACACACTCGGTTACATGCACCAAGCATTTTTCAGTCAGCATTGCTGTGTGTTTGGTACATCCAACTATACTGAGGTGTGGCTCCAGTAACTAAATAATGTACAAAAGTATTATGTTAAATGACTGAAAGACAGTAACTGACCCCACTGTTTTACCTTTGTAACTAAAAGCCATATGCACTGTTTGAAAGTTAAATGCTGAAAGAGGCAAAAATGCAGACATAGCAATGCAACCGTCAAGGATTGATGTAATAAAAATAATTTGATAGCACAAGTGAGTGCTATATCTTTCCTAACTGTATTCAACTTGCATCAGCTTCAGGACAATTTATAGCTTTTCTGAAATGATTTGTAGCTTGTTTTTTGAGATTACAAAGTTAAGCGTGTCAGTGAACCTTACTCTGACGAATATTGCCATTGTTACTGCACAGACGTTTAGCATCACAATGGTGCTTTCTGGGAAAATTCCTTTGCTGTTGCATTCTTTCTAAATATGGACGGAGTGCGTGCCCATGGGAGAGCTCGTAAAGGAAACGCACAAAGAACGACAGGGACACAGGCTTTGTTATGGCCAATGCGTGTGAGAAAACACATCAGTGCCACACCACTGGGAGAGACTGGACAGTGTCCGTGACCGTGCTGCACTCACACACCACGGTAATGGCTTTCTCCCACTTGGTAAAACCTCATAGCCTTGTTTACCTCCATGACCTCGTCTTTGGGGGACTGTTGAGCCAACTCGCGGATTCCGTTTACAAACTGCTTGTTGGCTGCGTTGTACGCCTTCCCAGCGTCTATCATGCCGATGCACAGCTTCACCAGCTGGAGAAGAGAAAGAAAGAAGTATGAGAGGTGAAACATGGTCTGGGCACTAGCATGCAGACATGACTGAGGACAGAAAACATGTTGTTTTCCACTGCTCCCATTCCACCATTCATGTTAGTTTAGTCAGAACACACCAGTAACAAGAAAACAGCACATCAAAGACTGACTTACACACACACACACACACACACACACACACACACACACACACACACACACACAGATTTAACCTTTAACCTCTCTTATTCTCTTGCAAACACATGTTGAGAACTACACATTTACTTGTGTGTTTGTGAAATGTAGAAAAGCTGAGGGATCAGGAAGAGGGATTTGCTGGTCAAAGGGGACCAGGACATAGGCTGCTTCAAAAAAAAAAAAAAAAAAAAAGCCCAATACTGCAGGGCATTTACAACTACCGATGTCTGCTTTAAAAATGTTTAACACGTTTCAACTCCAAGGGAAAAGGAACAAAAACACTGCATTTCTTCATACTTTTAACCACAGGTATAAAAGCTCGCTTTCAGTCATGTGGCAGTTTGGGGTTAGTCTGGACTGCGGACAGAACTGTTACTTCATGATCACTCTCCTCTTCAGCCCCACCCCATCCACACAATGACCTCAAATAGTTGAGGATTAAATGATTAAATTGAAATGAACTGGATAAATGATGGTTGCTTTGGAATATGCGTGCTTAGTGTACCTTAATTCACCAGCTATCACATTGTTTTCCTTTCATTAGGAAATGAGACCATCAATAATTTTAAAGGCAAATCCAAAACCCCTGATGATCAGGAACATGTGATAATAATGCCAGTTCATATTTTCATCTGCAGTTTATTTACCTTATTTTGGTGTAGAACTTACTTGCAAGACTCAGTACTGGTGTAATAAAACCTATATTTTCTTTGGATTTTGCCTGTAATCTTGATCTGTACCTCTGCGTTTTCTCAGTATAAGATCAACCAAATCCTCAATTCCAATCTACTCAGAGAGCAAGAGAGGATATACATATATATCTATCTGCCACACAACTAGGAAGTGACAACATCATTCACTCGTGACAGCCGTGAGTCACCCAGCCACAGGACGCAGGGTGTAACCTCTTAAACAATGAGCTGCGGTTCCAATCAGAGCGCAACAGGAACCAGAGGTTGCACTCCACTCTGATCCCCCTCTTGCTACTCCTGTCAGCACAAATGATCTTTGTACAGTGGACTGAGCAGATTAGTGGTGCCTTTGGTCTCTGATTAGAGATCAGTGCTGCTGAACAGAGTGGGGAATAAGGGCTTAATGCATTACAGCTTCACCAATGCAGTTTATACCCCCCCAGGAACTTACCTTGTCCAGCTTGGACTCTAGCTCACAAACATCACCCTCCACTTCCTCTATCGTGGCCCTGCAGTGAGAAAGACCACAGACACCATTACTGTTAGAGAACAGAATGGCCTCATTTTCAAGCAGTTCACAGAGCACTTTTCAGACAGGGTGGCTGTGTTTTTATCATTGTCACCTTTCACAATAACTAGGGATGAAACGGTTACCGGTTTCATGGTAAACCGCGGTAAAATTCCCGACGGTTAGTGTTACCGTTTCAAATTTGAATTATCATTAAAACCGCAGTTGATTACCCCGCTTTGAAAAAATCACGTTAAATACTGTGACAGGATGAAACAGTTACTGGTTAGTATCACCGTTTCAAATTTTAATTATCATTAAAACCGCGGTTGATTACCGCGCTTTGAAAAACTCACCTCAAATTACTGTGACAGGATGAAACGGTTACCGGTTTCACGGTAAACCACAACGGTTAGTATTACCGTTTCAAATTTGAATTATCATTAAAACCGCAGTTGATTACCGCGCTTTGAAAAACTCACGTTAAAAGCTGTTCAGCATCAACCAAAGTTAGCAAGTCTCCCAGACGCAGACGCGCAGGATGCAACGTGGGTTTGTTTTGTGTCAGTGAAAACATGGCGGCAGGCAGCGACAGCGACAGATTTTTCAGCCTTCTGACAGATTTTTCAGCCTTCTAAAAGAGGACTAATTTGCTATTAAGCATGAATTCCGTGTACGTTTGTATTTGCATATTCTTGAAACAGAAGACTGTTTAGACCACTTTATTTCCTCCTTCTCTATGAATTTTCCAGCGTAACTACGATGTGACAGCATTATTTGTATTTGTCTGAAGCTCAGTAAATAGTTGAACTCTTACGAAGTCTTGAGTCAATTAGCCTACTTTGCTGTCAGTAGGAACTGAACATTGGAAAACACTTCTATTTAATTTCCCCCATTCAGCATTATCATGATATTCTGAAATGACCTACAAATTAGCCTATATTATACCAAGACTCTTAGAAAACAACATGCAGAAGCAGACTCGACTCTTCCCTTTGCGCTTGATTTGCGAATAACGCATCCTTAGCGTCCTCACTCGGAAATTCACGTTTTCCTTACAAGCTCATTGCAGCAACTGGAGCCGTGCATGGGAATGTTGGACCAAGTAGCTTAAGTTTTGCATTTAAAAACACGTATCTGCACTTCAATTTAGAGTGTTTTTGTAGCCTGAGAAAGTACTGTCATCTATAAAAGACATAGTAGACTATTGTACAATTCATTGGCTATGTTTTTATTTTAATGCTTATGCAAATAAAAACTGCATAGTGCTGCTAATTCTATTTGTGGTTTTCGATATAAAACTTGGTGAAATGATTTCAGTTTGTGTATCAGTACTTTTGGAACATTTTCAGCACATTTTAACAATACCGCGATAATACTGATAACCGTAATAATTTTGGTCACTATAATCGTGATACTAAATTTTCATTCCGTTTCATCTGTAACAATAACAAATTAAATTGCTCCAGCTGAGGCTCAACTGAATGCCTGCATTACCTTCATGGCCAAAAATGAAAAAACGGGTGGTAAAGGTACACATGCGCATGTACACACCCGTAACCCCAGGTGCACATCTTTAGATGCCCGACTGAGAAAGGTTAGATAGAGAAATTCCAATTTCAAGACTCCAATTGCTGGCATTTTTTGACAAAAGTGACAAAGGTCAGTTTAGGTGTTTTTTTTCTTTTCAGGAACCACACCCTGGGCAACACTTTGCCAGAACAAAGGAACCAGCATATGGGAGTCAGTGTCCATAAATCTCCTTCAGACAAACAACACAGATCCCTGAAAAATGAGGACACATGACAATTGACAACCAGCATCCAGCTGTGTATACCACCTCTTCCACCAAGAGGGACAGAACAATCCAGAAGCAGCAGGACAAACCTGATAACATTGACATTACATGCAGTCTTAAGTCAAAAATGATCTGGTTAATAACCCAATATGTAGGCTCTCTTATTTTATTGAAAACCACTTGCCATAGATTTTTAGGTTCAATGAACAGCTCTTGTTCTCACAACCTACACAATGTCCACAGATGTCACTTGTATGTCAGTGAAATGAGTGTGGACCAACATTAGTAGAAGAAGAGCACACTGATCGTAAACTGCAATTTGATTTCCATGATTTCCATTTCCTTTAATTATATTTACATACAGTATTCAACACCAGACAACACAGGGACAGTTAAGAAAAGGATGTACAAGGATTCTTCTATTAATCACCTCTGTGGAACACACAAATTTTTTCTTTATCATCTCTTTGAAAAGAAATAAAAAATAAACTGATTTAGCTTTGAAGTCCAAGGTCAGTCAGAATATATTTTGGGAGGTCGCTGGAAAAACATATCTGCTGATAATACCTAATTGCATTCTTTTCTGCCAATGATAGATGCTAAAAATAAAAATGATAAAATGAGGGGACAAAAACAATCTCTAACAACAGCAGTAGCAGATACAAGACAGCATAATGCTCAATTCTGTACTGAAATGGCCTTGTAGTGGGTACGGCAGATATGTCCTGATTGGCACAGAGGGGTGAGTGGAAAAGTGAGAGGCATTAAGCTTCTGTTGAAGTGTAGATTCCTGGCATTGCCATCCTATCAATGCCCCATGTTTACTGACACTGTGATGACAGGTCCTCTTGTTCACCTCTACATTTACATGTATTCATTTGGAAGATGCTTTTATCCAAAGCAACTTACAAGGGAGTACAACTCAAGCAAACAGCCATATAGAAATCAACAATATTAGAAACTGTTCCAGGTTGCAATAGTTGGCCAGACAAGGTACATGCTAGCTAGTAGAGATCCAAGTGCATGAAACCATAGATTTTAATTTTTTTAAGGAAAACAAAATTGAAGATATAAGAAAGTGCTTTGGGTGGTAGTGTTTCTCTGACCTATCGTCTCCTTATTCGCATTTCCAAGTGCTGCACACACAGAAAAGCAACTGCACTTGTCAAGGACCGAAATTGCTCAACGGAGTTAAAAGCAGAAGTGGGAAGACGTTGTATGATTCAGATCCTTGACAGTTCATCCTGCTTCTTCTTTAAGAGTGCCAAGTGTGAGTCAAAGATTCCTCTGACCACAAGCAGTTACTCTCACAGCCAGATGTCTGCTTTAGTGGATGAAAATGTCAGCAGCTAGACATGTGCATTTGAGTACAGTCTCAATCCCCTGGCACAAATGCACTGCCTTGAAAGCAATTACATGCTTTGACAATCTAACAGTAAATACCACTCTGAAACAGATAACTAACTAAGCACTTACGGAGACGTGAGAGTATGACTGAAATGTAGAGGGAGCTGCACAGATAGAAAAGATTGTCCCCCTGGGGGAAATCTGTTCTGTGGCACAACCAGGAGTACAGGAGTGCAAAACAGACATGAACAATCAATAACCATGATAAATAAATCAATACTTAAAAATGGAATCCTGTCAACCAGCAGCACATGGGTCAAAACAAAGTGATAAAATACTTAATCCTTTTGACAGAACAGCAGAAAGAACACCACAGACCTACAACTGCAATAGTTAATAGTAAGTAGGTAATGATGCATGCTGAATCACTGCATTACAGAGAATGCGTGTTTGGGAATGGCTAGTAAGGGGGAAGGTTAGGGGGCAAGGGGTGGATCCACACGTGAAATAATAAGGGCTATACTTGGAAAAGGGATGTGAGTGTTCAGCTATCAGAGAAGTCACTGCAGCATGCTACCCTTCCCGCACGAATAGCACATTAACCCAACCCACAGCACTGTGAAATCACCACACTACAATACTGGAGACCCAATCAGCAGCCATAACCATCAGACAGCTCCCCTCCCTTCCTACAGGAACCTGATCCCCGCAGAGCAATGTGTGAAATCACTGAACGAAAATACCGGAGCTCGCTCACAACCTCTGAACACGTGTTTCCCTTGCTTTCTGAAGAAATATTGAAACAGAATTTTGGTATGGCAGCTGTGAGGTTCCAGCAGTGACAGTGGTCTGCATCCCCCCTCAATTCTACTGAACAAGTCAGCCTCTTCCTTGGCAGGACACAAGCCATCTGGTCCCAGCTGCTAATGGCTCCACACAGAGCTGTGCTTATGCCATAGTGCGTCTCCTCCCAGGAGCTGCCACCATCATCTTGGATTCAGGTAAACTGCACTGAGTATAGCTTAGAGAAGGAAAGGAGCACCATCAGCCATCCACAAAACAGAGACAAGAAGGGTAAAAGGTCAAATTTCACCTCTGAGATTCCCTCAACCCCGCCCTGGTGCCAGAGGTACTGTAAAATACTTACTGAACTTGGTCCATACTTCAATTTCCTCAAGTGTGTGACCATGGCTGATTAGTAGGTTGGTGCAGACTTCTTTGACAGACCCTATATTTTCACCACACTTTCAACCAATGACCAACTGCTGTCAAAGAAAGGCCACACTCACCCTCATGAAATGTGACTTTAGGCCAGAAGAATGTATGAAAATCTATTAACCACAGTCTCTTTCAATTTCAAAAAGTATAGATTTCCAGAATCCATGACAAATTACAGTATGAAATCAGCTTGGAATCTTGACAAAGAACATCTGCCGTATGTCTACAGCACTGCATAATTTTGCTAGTCCGCAAACGTTAACATATTCTAGATTTACAGGTAAATGTGCAATCAAGGGCACATATAGACATTCAGAGGCACTTTCTGCTGTAGCAAAAGGCAAGCATTTTTTTGCGCACTGTCGTGTTGTTTCTCTCTAGACCAGTGTTTCCCAACCCTACTCCTGGCGGCACCCTGTCCTGCATATCTTCTATCTATCCTTGCTGCTTGATTAAATCAGGTGTGCTCAGCTAATAAATGTGCCACTGCTGAGTTCAGTCAGGTAGGTAGAGCAAGGATAGATAGAAGATATGCAGGACAGGGTGCCGCCAGGAGTAGGGTTGGGTTACACTGCTCTAGCCCAATGACAGAAGATCCATGAAGTTTTAAATAAATGTGAAGTGAATGCTTTGTGGGCAGCCCGAGTTGTAAGATGCTGCTGTACCGCTGAAACGATGCCCCGGCCTAACGGGATGTCATGGATCAGTAACGAGATGCAGGGACTGGAGTGACACTGTGAGCGCAGGCTGGGGGGTGCTCCGCGGCTGCCGCAAACACATCACAAAGCGCCATCCGGCTCCTGCTGGAAGGACTGAGACGTGAGCACGCTGCTGTCGTCATGGTGGGCAAGATGGCTCCCTCCTCCTCACTCTGCATCCGCCCTCCTGCTTCCAGTGTACGGAGAGCACAGCTTCTGGTGCACCAGACGCAGGAAGTGTCCCTCATTTATCATAAGTAATCATAACAAGATCGATTGCAAAGGTCACTGCGCTCATGGCTGGATGCTGGTACAGTACATCAACAAAGGCATTCATATACCCTCTGCAAAGGAAAAAAAATCCTGCAACATATCTGACTGAATGGCAATTTAGAGGCACATCAGGTTGGTGATCAAACATCCACAACTTTGTTGTATAGCAATACTCTCGATACATCTAGAGCTATAGTCTGAATTTAGGTAAAGAGTAATTCATACAACTGCTAGGGTTGATAACGTGCAGATTTTCCCTTCATGAAATGATATATTTTCTGGATTGCAATTATTCTGAATTTCAGCCTGTGGCCTGCCATGGGTTCCAAACCAAAGTTTGCCTCTAACAAAGTGTCAGCAAAGCTGTTGTTGCATTGTATATGAATACCAAATTCATTATCATTATAATACCTTGTTTGAGTATGGGTCAGGTTCATATATTGGTTTGCAACTACTAAGGATTTCCACATATTTTTAAAAATTAAACCAAGGTACCAGAGATAAAGCTGCACAGCAATAGTGGGGTGATGTGGAAAACATCACTGACTATAATCGAATAAATTTTTAATCTAGCAAAAATCATCCACTGGCATGCGGTGATATCTGCAGCACTACAACTCAGGAGACCAATGGTGAGCTGAATGTGCACAATCAAACTCAGAACCCAAGGAGTTCTGAGATGGAAAATAAGGTTGTTTCCATATCTCTTCCTTGGGTGAGTGAGTCTGACAGTTTTCCTACCCTGGTTCTCTGTCAGGAGGACAGGACTGGAGAGTAGTCATTATTGAAATGTCACGAAATCCAGCCGAGCACAGGAAACTGCCTGAGCCTGCTGAACCATCACACGGTTTCCTTTGTTTCCTCTTTCCAGTTTCACAGTACCAGGGAGCAGTAAGATTGTATACATCCCAGCTGAGTGCTGCATGGGGTACAACAAAGACGCCAATCTCTGAAATCCCATTACAAAAGGTAGAAATAAGCTGAGGGGTCGAATACAGTAACCCTGGGAAACTGAGGTCCTGTTTCCTCCTAAACCCGTTTGGGGGGGGGGGGACTCGCCTTTACTGATTACCCACAACACCATTGTCAATCATTGTTGGGCTGGGGAATACCCGCTGTGCTTTACAAAATCAGACAAGGGGCAAAACAATGGAATCAGAACATGGTGGCAATATTTCTGGCAAGAGCCTAAATGCAGAAAGGAAGACAGCTTGGCTAGTAAATGAGGTCTCCTGAGAAAATAATCAACAGGAAGGATAATGTCTTCTCAGAAAGGAGGCAGAAAGCTGCAGAATCACAATTGCATTTTGGCTGGAAGATGTAACTAACAGAACTAAAGCTACTGAGTTTTCCTCTGATTTCTTCAGTGTATTTCTGTACAATTTATATTTATTTACTATGTATTTTAACAGCAAATACACAGGATAAAGACCAGTGAATGCTTCCAATTCCATTTTACTGAGAATACCTAACTTTTTACTTAAAAAAAAAAACTAAACAGGTTTGTTGACATGTGGAGGTGCCACACCCAAGGTGCCATCCCAAGATGCCCAAAAAGGCAGGTAAGTTTCCCCTCCCATAAAATCCAAAGCTTGAACTTGCCAAATATTTCCCATACGGCCCTTGCTAGTGAATTTCAGGTTCTATAAAAGTCTACACAAAGCCTCCATTTGGCTAGAATGCACCCAATCAATGGGTTAATGATCCGCACATTCACATTATGGTGTCAAGGGAATGATGGAGGTGTCTGTTTCCACTCGGCAACCCTGGGGCTCATTCATTTTTCACAGCAGCAGCTGTGCAGACAGGCGGACCCGCTTGAGTATGCTGTACAGGCACTGTAGCTGCGAGGTAGCAGCACAGTGATCCCATGTGACTGAGCTGTGCAGTTGTACCTTACATTACATTTACATGCATTTAGCAGGCACCCTTATCCAGAGCGACTTCCATCACAATAGAACATAAGCGTAACCATTCAATTTAAACAAGCAACAGTGTCAGAACAGGCTTACGTCTACACTCACATGCAGCCTGCTAGAGAAAAGCTGCAGAGAGCAATTCCCCGCCCCATCCTCGGTCAGGAACACACAATGATACCATACGGGTCCGGGGCTACACATTAATGCAAATCAGAGAGCAGGGAAATAAACTTCTGGACTGCGACTGCTGGATTGGAATAGAACTGTGCTGCAGTGTGACGTTAATGCATTAATGCACTGCTTCTCAATCACACACACATAACACACTGCGCAACAGACTAAAAAAAACTTCTTCAAAACTGCGAGAGATTAATATCTTGTCATTACGCAGAAGAGCTGTGGAAGTGTTTATCAAATAGTTGGTTAACTAAATAAAAAGACACACAGGCCATGTTTCCAGCAGCCCAATTTCAGATGACTCACCAGTATGCAATGAGAAAAACATTACCACTTGTTTGCTTACTACTGTAGCCTAAACTAGACTACATCCAATTTTTGGTAGTTAGCTACTATCAGCTATAAGACTGCACTGAGTACATGGCCAAAAGGCATGTCCATTCACCGCACACTTCATTGTTCAGTGTAAAGAAAGGAATTCTAGCAATCAAACTACTAATTACTAATAGTAACAGACTACAAGGTAACTCTAGTGAGGTAACTATCATGTTAGCAACCTAGAATAACCTGATTATTGACTGTTCCTCTGAACTCAGCTCCTACTTGCTATTCTCCGTTGCTTTTAGGCAATCAGTCTTCAGCCATGTCACTAATGTTGGGCACTCTGCTGCCAAGTCCTTTGTAATCTGTGTTATGAAATTTGTTGGGAGAGGCGTTCAAGTAAACCTTTTTCACTATGCATTGAACTTGTTTGAAGAACCCTTATCTAAGGGTCAAAGCCATGGAGCTCTTCATTTGACCTGTCTCATAAATCCAGATGAAACATTCTACTTAGGAGAAGTGGCAGCACCGCCTTTACACCACATCAGACTGCAAATAAAGTTGAGGTTTCTAACAAGAGGATGCAATCTGGGGATTGCTAGGATCTAACGGTTCCTACCCTTAAATTCTCTACTCTGAACTCTCCACTTTCTACTTAGATTTAACATGACACTAACAAAATATGATCCATTGCTCCTCTTTCAATATTTTCCAAGGGTCTGCTGAAGACTCCTGTTTCTCTTCTCATCATAAGCTGTGCTTTGGGTCAAAGGAGCTCAACTGGGTTTTTGTTAGCACCTCAAATCATGAAATCATGAAAACGTGAACAGCTGGATGGCATGCTGTGGATTTATCCGAATGGAATTGCCAAGGGTAGCTAGAACAAGTGACACTGCAGTCTTTATTCATGAGGAGAAACAAGAAGGTACTTGGAATTCCAGGTCTGCCACTGCCAAGCAGCTTGTACCGAGCAAATTAGGAGGGGTTTTTTATTGTTACAGGCCGCTGATTCTCCCAAAACTGCTCTATTACCAGAGTCCTTAAATCAAGGCCACGGCACTCTGGGGAAACAGCCCATTCACATGGACAGTGAACAGAACAGAGAGCTCAGGATCGAGGAGGCACTTAAATTATGCTGTTCTCAAAGGACGGGCAGTGATGAAAGGCTCCAGCAGCAGCCGCAGCTCTGAATACTACCAGGACTGAATGAGGATGTAAGACAATACTTTCAAAAGCACTCCATTTATCAGTAGGGAAGTCCATCAGAAATCTTGGAACACCCTTCAGTGTACAAAGAGGTGACCTGACAGAACTGACCTGTTCGGTCTGGAGCTTCCCTGTGACAGTTTCTTTTTTGTTCCTTTTATTAAATGGAAGTTCACACGGATCGCTGCAGCTGGGAGGCTGCCATTTAAGATGTTGATGAATCCTCCAAGCTGAAGTTTGTGGTCAAGTGCAGCACAGCCCTAAATAAATGTACAGGCAGGATAGCAGAAACCCACACTGTGCCGAGTCCAGGTGTCCGGGAAGGCCTGGGAGTATCTATGTTTTTGAACCTGTGGCCAGCTCTGCCTTTGCCTCCCTCGTTAGTGCGACTCCCTCCCCCTCCACTTACTGCTTAGACACACCGGACACATTCCAAGGTCATGGCTGTGAGACAACATCCCAGTTTTCACTGGCCAGAAAGCCTGCTTTATCCTAAACTGGCACTTTCATAAGTTTTCTCTCCTGACCAAAGTTACTGATGACAGGAATTGCAATGTGTTATGCCAAAACAAAGCAGAAATGTAACACTAAGATTATCAGTCACAAAAATAGGAGAAATGTCAGTTTAAAAAGCAGGTATGAACAACCAAAGTGGTCTCTGTTCGATCAGCACTCTGTTGCTCTGAAAAAACTTCAGTCAAATTCTGCACCCCGGCACAAATTAAAACCAAAAACTGAATTTCAAACCAGACATACCCAATGACACAGCATAATATCTTACCCTCAACTATTTTCTGAAGGTGCAGTAGTGAAAAGGGTGAGACAGCATGCATACAATTTGTGACACCATGGCAACCGCTGTTGCTTGTGTAAGGTGCATGGAATAGGCTGTGGTATAGCGTGGGACTATGCACAGTAAGAAAGGCGGGACACTGTTCTGAAGGGGTGATGCAGCACAGTGTCATCACAATGCCTACAATTAATGAAATCCCTGTACAATTCAAAACAACAACACTGCATGTGTAGAGAGTAGACAGGGAAGCCGCAGCAGCAGGACTAAAGACTGAATGCTTGAACCAAACATTATTCAAACTTTCATAATCATGTAGGCTTATCCGTTCTTTTTATGAAAAGGCCATACTGTGGTCAGCCACTGGAAGGCATTTATCGCAGAGTGAGAGCAGTGCATGTTACAATGCCATTACCGGTACTTGATTAATGATTATCTAGCTTCCACATCCATTGTCAACCTCCCTGCCTGTCGAACTGGGAGTGTGCTTTTGATCCAGAGACTTGGAATGTGTAAATCCTTGGGTTGCTTCTTCTGTCATGAAATTCTAAATCTCAATCCAATTTAGTGTAAAAACACCTCTGAGAACACATACACATGAGTACACGTTATGTTGTCCCTTACCAAATGAGTGATGGTGCATTCCAAAATGGAGTGATCATTAATACGTAGATGTAACATATGGTGTTCTTACCACTTTCCTAATTTCTGCCTATATGGCTTTCCTTGTTGAAGTTCATGAGAAAATCCTAAGGCCATGGCTAAATCTCAAAATCACCTCCTCTGCCAGGCATCTAAAACTTGCCTTATATCTGAATAACCACATTATGAGAAGGGTGTACATTTCTTTCCGGGGGATTTAAAGTTGGCTGTGCATTGACTTAAACACTGTGTACATTGCAAAAATCCATCCCCGCCTCTATTGTGCAACAAAGCACACTGGGGAAAGCAATTTCCTAACTCGCCAGGAAAATAACTAAATATGTTTTAAAGAGTCAGGGAAAGAGCCTGAGGAATTTGATGAATTGTTCACTGAGTAAACATCAGCATAATACGAACTGCAACTGTGCACTTTCTGAGCACAGTATCACAACGTTGTAATACACACACTTGAGTGTGTGAATGGGGTCACTGTGAGACACATTCTAGGTTGAGCGGAGGAGTTTTATTACTGAGCATTATCTATTTTGTATCTACTCCTGAACAGCATCAGAGCACTCAAGCAGGAAACATCTGCTTTTATAATTGAACAGTAGGTCCTGAGAAATCTAATTTATACCAGACTCCTCTTATTAACCTTATATCATCATAACACCACTCGCCACCCAGGATTAATCTATCCAGTGACATTTACCAGACCATACTGTGTAAGGCATGGGTGACCAGATGACAACTGAAAATGGATTACAGAGAAGCTGCTGAGAAAACATAGATGGTCCACTTCCCATTTAGTTATTAAACAACATTTCCAGACACGTGTTGTGCCTTTTTAGGATGTAACCTGAACACTTCCTCTGTTGTGACAATACAAATATAAACTACTTCTGCTCTCACACGGATGGTCAAAAATAGAAATGTAGCTGGTAAATAAATCACATTAAACAGTGGGTGTTTAGGCTAATTGAAATTGATCAAATCTTTTGAATATGATTTTCTCTTACATTCTGATATGAATCTGAAGTTACAGTGAAGTCACTGATAAATTATTACTGAATAATTAAAGCCGTCTGTAAAGGTGCTATGAGGGACAGCCCCAAAACTGGCTCAAAGACAAAATGTACAGAACATCACACTATACAACAATACAATAGATGAGATACCTCACCTTCTAATCTAAATGATCAGAACCAGACAATTTCACTGGAAAGCAGTATTACATTATGTAGGCCTACCCTGTGTAGAACATTCCAC
This sequence comes from Megalops atlanticus, assembly GCA_019176425.1. Lineage (NCBI taxonomy): Eukaryota > Metazoa > Chordata > Actinopteri > Elopiformes > Megalopidae > Megalops > Megalops atlanticus. The sequence goes on from CM032876.1 coordinate 37,033,678, forward strand.
ATCTTGACTCATCATTACATGTTACCTGATGAATCACTACATTAATAAACCAACAGCACAATATGAATCAGTTGAAAGATGTAGCCCACGTATCAGCTGACAACCAGTGATCACTGTCCTTCTGTAGCAGTGAAACCGAAACAGAATGGCAGCCCCTACAAGAAGTGCAGCATAATTAGCTTTCTCCACCCTAAAGGTGGTGGCAGTGACCTGCCGGTCACCTCCATTAGCTGCACACAAAGCATCACACTACACGGTTACATAGTTTTACACTCATGTGACTTCACGGTGAAGTAAACAGGGCAGTTCACTTTGGATGTTTGGATGCAATGTTTTTTGAATTCAAGCTTTATAAAGAGATGCCTAGGGTGTGCCAGCCACCAGGCAGGAGCAGAGCTTGCCTTACCAGTTGAATCACCGCCAGCCCACACAGCTGAGCGAAACAAGTGCTGCAAGTAGAGGGAGTGGGGAAAAGTGCTCAGGAGATGCTCAGGAGATGCGGGTATGTTCCCCCCACCTACTGAGGCATCATGGCCTGAATTCAGGAACACATGTTCAGCTATCTGAAAATGAGGAACAGATCTGATGAAAGACAGATGCCGAGCGTGTGGACTGGTGGTTATCTGGCTCAGATCTATGCTGAGGCTCCTCAAGGAATGCTGGATTTAATCAGTCACCCCCCTTCCTCCCCTCTCCTCTGATAGGGGCCTCTCTCTGAATGGTAACGGCCTAAGCAGTTCAAACCCTTGCTGTACACCATGCTCCTCAGTCCAAGTGGGGAAGCCAGAATGGGCAACCGCCTCAGAGTATACTGAAAATTGCCTGTCAAAAATGAGACCAGGTTACATAGCTTTAGGGCGGGAAATGTGAGCCAGGAATAGCTTTCATTTTAGCACAGGATAGGGGTGCACAGAAACCAAATGAAATGCAAATGAAGACACCATTTCCCTCAGCAATCAATTCGTCTGTAACATGATGCTGGCCCCCATGAACAGCACTGACACTTCAGGAGGGGAGCAAATTAAACATTACTTTACTGGCATGGTTCACTACTGAAGAGGCCTGCACACTGACTATACCATTCTATGGTGATATGTAAGCGAGACAAGTAAATAAATTTAATCAAGTAAGTAAATTTTCTTGAGCTCATAAGCCCCAATCATTGTTGGGAGGGTATTATCGAGAGACATACCGTCAAAACTCTGAGATCCTGCTGCAATGATCTGCATTCTGTTACCAGCTACAAGCTACCAGCTACCAGCTACCGATACCTACTATTTTCTAGCTAAAGATGCCATTTAGAAATAGGTAGACAACTCCTCAGCAATATGTCGTCTGAAACCCCACTAGTACTACCCCCTCTGCAGGGATAGCTTCACAGGGTTGACATAAAATGACAAAATGATGAAGTACAAACAGAGCACAGCAGCAATGGAACCCAGTCATGGAGCAGCACATGGCACTTAACCCAAGAAGACACATGCTGGTGAAAAAGAAAATCTGCTTGTGTCCCAATTTCCCTCTCCTCCTCATGGTGACCACTCTGTGCTGATGACTACCATTCTGATTAAGTGATCTGGGCTGATTCTCAATTTAATCCTGACAAATTTAGCAAACTGTACCCTGTAGACATCAACAGAAACCAAAGACAGTCATAACAAAACATGACCTAGGGGATCAAAATGTTCAATCTACAACTGAACATAGAAAATGAAAGATTAGGCCTACACAAGATTACAGGGGAAAATCTAGTAAGGTGCACCTTGTACCAGGTGCACTACGACATCACATATATTAAACAATTCAAAAGCATAGTACATAAAGCAACAGTGTATTTAATGGCAATTGGCAGAGTGGTACAACCATGGGTGCTAAACAAGAGGGAGAAATGGAGGAGAAATGTATTGCCCTAATCTTTGGCAGTCCGTTAAAAGTATTACATAAGACATGGCATGATCAAAAAGTGGGGCACAGATGAGCAGCAATCTAGGACAGAGGCTCTGTTGTTGAATTCTAATTTCCACAACAGAGCTACCACTGAAAACCCTGTTTGAGAAATGAAGGAAGGGAAGGTTCAGTGGTCTGGATTAAGGCCTGGGGGGCACATTAATAATGGAGGGGTGTTTACTGAGCATCCTGGGGAGGGAGCGTAGGCAGCCTGCTGGGAAAACTCCATAACATCCCGGATAGGGCCACCATCCTAAGGAGAATTCCCCCCCACAATGCAACCAGCCTACTTCCTGATCCCACTGCAGCTTCACACTATAATAAGCCCTGTCACTCTCACTGCCAAGCCCTAAATGGTGGGTGTAGCCATGTTTAGCAAGCAGCAGGGCAAATCATTGTACTCTGACCCTGATTCTCCACACCCTCATCACAAAAACATGCCCTGATCTGCAGACCGCAAAAGGAGATTGCATTAGACCTGAGCATGCCACTCAAACTGACGAAACAAATTCTCCAGATGGGCTCACCAGGACTGAGCTCTTACTGTGAGAAGTTTTGGAAAAGAAGTCATTTTCATTTCTGTTTGGCCAGTCCCCCTTCCCCCATGGCTGGCAGCCAAGACTGGGCCTGCATCAAGACAGGAGCGATGCAGCCAAACAGGTTCACCCCACACAATGGCCTCCTGTGTATCTCTCTCCCTCTGACTGTTATCGTTATCTCCAGCTCCAATCTCAGAGGGCCGCTTCAAACGCGCTGGGGCAACCTTGGTTAGTAGACTTCCGTTCACGCTGGCCTGCGGAGAGGACGCCAAAATTCTCCTAGATGGCGTTAAAAAAAGCAGGACATGTGAAAATAAAAGACACATGTGCTGCAACATTTGGGACTTTTTCTGGGAGGAATTTCAAAGACCAACGTGAGTGCAACAACAAGCCCCTCCGTGGCGCACATCCTGTCATTGTCTGGGGAAACTCAGAGTGTTTTGATGAGGTGGGAGTTCCCTGCTGAAGAAAAAGCTGACCACTGAGCTCATACTCCAAGTTAAAATGGATGAGAAACTCGTGGTGACATCACTTTGGTGGTGTTTTCCAACATAAGGGGGTTCCACACTTAACACGCTTTCTCCAGGCTGTATGAATTCAGGCAGCCTGGTTCCCCCAGTGCGAAGCAGCAGAGAGGCAGGTTGTGCTACACTGCGCCACACAGCATGGTGATCACCCTGTGTCCCATGCTGCCACCTGCCCAGCAACACAAAGCACCTAAAGAGCCTTTCAAGGTCTCCCCATCAGAGTGCCACCCACCAGTTCTGCACTTCCACTATGACTGTTCCAGACACTAAACTACCATCCTCTCCCTTTTAGGTATGCACCTTTTTCCACTGCTGTCATTGCTTCCGTTGATGAAGCCTGCACTGATATCACACTGAATGCGTAACGGCATTCATGGACAAAGATTCATGGACAAATCTAGCCTAATCATGATACCAATGGCAAAAACTATGTTGGCTTTGTCTTGCACTGTCTATATGTAGCACCATGGGTCCCAGGGCAATGTCATTTCAACCCTACTGTATACTTGTATATGGATGGGCTGACCATAAAGCTGTCTTGACTGAAAACTAGCAATATTCATTTGCCTTTTGACAGAAGGGTGATATCACAATGCCACCCACATGTCAACCAAACAATTGATGAGTTGTACCTCCTGTAAACTGCCTGTTGTGGTCTGTTCTGTGCATTATCAGGGTTAGTGGTGTTGTCAGTTGTGTAAAGCAGAGTAAACTGTCTATCTAGAACATCTGAACAGCATTATCATGTAGCACTGTGCCAAGCAAAGCCCCAACTTCGGCAGTGGGGTCAAAATTACACCAATTGTTTAATGTGGCCATGAAAACATGGGACAGAGAACATGAAAGGAACCTCTCTCCTTCCTAACCTCCTTCAAATGACAAGACACACTCAACCCTTTACAAATCTGTGCTCCAGAGAGTACAAGAGATGCTTATTTGAATATTTTATTACATTCCTAAGGGAAGCTAAATTTGGCACAAACTTAAAAACAAATCTATCAAATACCCGCCTGTCTTAATCTATCATACAGGCATACTTAAAAAGCTCAAGTTAAAACAGAGAAAAAGGCCACTGCGTTGTCTACTGACAGAAATGGCATTCATTTTTGTGTACAAGCTGCAAAGCCTGGGAGGACATCAGTGATACTGTATTCAGTGTTACAACTTGCACTGAGATACTCTTTTAGAACGCACCTTAAAAACTTCAAAATGCTTTCAAAATGTTTTAAAACTTTCCTAGTAACGTATTCAGCAGCACATCCTTCTTCTGCATGCATCCCAGCCTTCACACTAACTTTAAACAGAGTAGAGCCTGCTTTGTCAAAAGAGCCCAAAGCTACAAAAGCAGCAGGGAATGCAAGGTGAACTCTGCATCTCCACTCTCCTCCCAGGACACAGCTGGGAGCAGTATACTCATTTAGCATGAAGCAAAAAGCTGATGCAAAAAATGGAAACAGATGTTATTCCATGTCTTTCTGAGGCCTTGTTTGCCTGCCATTTCTTTCCTTTTTTCCATCACGCCCTGCCAAATGGAACACAGAGCATGAAAAATGGGAGAGGCCATGCTTGCCAGCAGAAAAGCCTCCGATGCCAGGTCACCCCCAGCAAAGCCAGTTACACCACAATCCCAGGAAGAGTTTCTATAGTAACTGAGGTCAGCTGACTGAGCGTCCACAGCTCACAAATGAGGCAAGAGACCTAGTCCTGACCAATAACCCCCAGCTGCAACCCTCTCGGCAAGCCAGTTCCATGCTCTTCTTGAAAGCTACTGCATGCAGTAACAGCTGAATCAATGTGATTTGCTCTCTGCAAAAGAAAGACAACACAAACGCAGCTGACAGACCACCTACAATCTTGGGTTAATAAGAAAAAGCATGGCCATCGTTTACAAAGAGTCATCACACAATGAAACACTTGCACCATGATAATCCAGACAATTTCTTGAGAATGATTGGAAAGCCTCTTTCTACGATCCCTGTTCTTAGCTTTCTAACATCTGTTCACGATTTTAGGAAAGAGGATGTTGCTCACTAACCGGGGGATGGGGGATGGGGGATGGGGTGCGGGTGCGTGCTGTTTACCTTTCGGTACTAGGAACGCCAGATCTTAGATGTAAAAGAAAAAACTTCTGTCTGTAGTTGTGAAAACGTACAAGACACAGATGTCACACTAGAAAGCGCTACAAAGCACGACATTCACTCTGATATACCCAAAGCCACTAGCATAGCCATTTGAAATAAAAAGTTTGGACAACTGTTTATAATTTTGTGTCACATATATTAGGTAACGTAACATAATTATCAATTAAAAGGCCCGTGAGTATCCAAACAGAGATGGCCCTGCAGATGAAATTTAACAACGTTACAACGTCACACTCCAGCAAACAAATCGTACCCTTTAGACCATGGTTGACAGTATTATAAAACAACGCCTCATGCTCGCCTTTTCAGACAGAATCACTGGAAGTCCCTGTGCATCCTTACGGAACAATTCAGCTTGCTAGCTATCATTCCCGATGAAACGGTTCAGTTTAGTTGGTCTACCTTGTTGCTTCTAGCATTTCCTCAAAAGCGCATGATGCTGACTGGACTGTAACTAAATTATAGACAGAAAACGTTAAACAAAATAAATGGCATTTCCCAAACAAGTTTCGGATACAGTTGCCAGACAACTATCTAAAACTAACTAACGTTAACTATAGTTAGCTAGGCAGCTAAGTTACATTTCTTGAGCACATGAAGAGCATCGTACCTAAGTTTGCTAGGTTTCCGTTTATCGTATTAAGCCAGGGTATTTTATCTAGCATTATTTAAAATTGGGGCCATATGTTTGATAAAGTATCGAACTGACTAGCCAAGTTTGCCAAAAGGGAACTGTATGTTACAAGGTTGAAACTGCAACAGCACCTCTTATGTCAATACTTGGATTGTTTCATGTCTGCGTTGAAACAAGTCGCTAACGTTAGCTATCGATTGCGAGCTAATTATGTAGCTAAATACTATACTACACTAGGTACAGTAAAGCAAATCACCTGCTTAGCTAGTTAGACACAACTATATACACAATATCACTGTATAACGACAGCTAACATTTACCAAAATCGTGCGGAATTGAAAAAAACGACCACCGAGACAGCTGCAAGCTATATATGCACAGCTGATTACTCACACATTTTCATCCGCAGCATGCAATTAGCCTTTTAACATACAGCATTCTGCTGTGGTCTTCTAAGGATAAAAGGGCAAATGTGTCCACTTATATTGGATGTTACAAGCAGCTTGACAAGCTAACTTAGCTAGCTCGTCTTTTTTGTTCAAATTAAGAACGGGAAATAAAAACCATCTTACCTGAATCTAGGAGAATCTTTCAGACATTCTTCGAAATCCACCGTCACCTTCATCTTTAGATTTAAAACACCAAATGGATTACACAGCTGTTTCTTCTTGTGTCTTGTTCAGGTTCGCTGTCCGCAATGAAAATTTAGCTAGCCTAGATGGCAGGCAAGCTAACGTTAGCTTGCAACACCTCGACCATAAATACTATACACCTAGCTAATTAAGTAAGTTGGCGAGCCAAGGAATAAAACTGAGGTATAACTGGGGGACAAATAAACTAAAGAATCAATCTGAATTCACCCAAAAAATGAGTTCGGGTCATTGCAATCCCTTGAGAAGTGGCAAATGTTTTCCACAACTACAGGCTAAACTGGCGAACCGATGAAACGGTGTCTTCCCGATCCATGGAAACACAGATGAGTGACAGGAATTCAAGCCAATGAAAACTGTGTCTTCCAACAGAGAGGCTGGGCTTCTCGAGTTCCTGAACAGTAACTGACACCGCTATCGTCCAAACGCAAACGTCGCATTTGGAACTGCTCTGTGTTTTTCCAGCTGGTACGTACTGTTAAACAACAGAAAAGTTTGTAACAAAGTGCAAGAATGTAAACGAGCAAATACAACGCGAATAAAATCAATGGTCAAACATGCTGACAGGGAAGCATTTAGTAAGCCCTGGATATCGTACTGGGAGAGACCTGACTGAAAGAGTATTATCCACAGATTATAGATTTATAGATAGTTGTAGCCCATGTCATGTATTTACAACGATAATCTCGTTATTCAAACTTCTGACCTAGATATAGCTGCTCATAACACCTTCTACGACTGTTTAATCGTAACATACACATAGAGTACTGTACCATAGCGTGTTCTTACGTTTACGTGGTTGCTGTAAGACATCGCCACCTAGTGGATATTCATTATAACAAATACTGTAACTACTGTTCGTGATTATTGTAGTTGGTCTATCTTACGAAAAGATTTTAAGCCAGCTAATGACAAATATTGTGAAAGCAATCTTCTAGCGTAACCACATCACGTTTGTACATAGCGCGACACACTAAAAAACAAAACAAAACCAAACAGCTTTGCCAGGTTTCATTGTACCATCCTCAATTTATTAATGGCGACAAAAATACACACATCCTTAAGTTTAAGAACATGCTAATTTAACATGAAAAGGCAAATATCCCAGTCTCTTTGAGATAAATAAAGATGACCAGAAGGCGGAGTACTTCTGTAAAAAATAAAAATAAAAACAAAATAAAAATGCAAAAGACCATGCACAATGGATTGTAAGAGGGCATGTTTATACTCTTTATATACATTACATAAAGCAAAGGGTGAGACAACTTAATGCATCACCCACCCAGTGTTGACTAAATACTCTTTCCCAATCCTTTGTGTATCCAGTGAAAATTCAAACTTATTCCCATGCCACAAGCAGTAACAAATAACCTGTTCAATGGAGACATACTGAAATGATTAGTTAAACGGAATTAATATTTTGATTGGTTCACTGAATGTCCTACTGCCTGGAATTCCTGTGGGCTGCACTGTTTAAAACACACCCAACACTCCTATCAGCAGTTTTTATGGCTGTAATGAGACAGACATAACTTTGAGGGCAAACATGCATTTCCATATTGTCCAACTAAAACATAAGGACAATGCAATTTATACTGTATACATAAATGTTTCATTAATATACAAATACACAATGTATATATCATATCCTGACAAGCGCATGGAACAGGATAATTGTAATCACTTGCTCGATGTGCTTTAAATAATAATTTAGCTATGAAAAAAAGAACAGAATTAACCCCCTTGTGCCAGTAATACAAACAAACAGGGTTTGCTTCAAATTATGTTCCATATGAGCATACCCAACCCATCACCTTACAAGAACTCTCTCATGGCAAACTGCTAGCGTTCCCAGTCATGGGAACCTGCAATCAGTGTCACAAAATGCTCCTTTTTTTTTTTTTTTTTTTTTTAACAAAAGACAAGCTGCTAGTGACAGGGTTGGGGGTCTCAGAGGAGATTAGGGCTAATGTCATCTCCTGCATTTGTAGGCATTCTGCATTTATATATTTTATGTGGAAATATAACTTGGTAAACACAGAGTATTTAGCATCCAACAGGTTCTGCAGATGGTGCACAGTGTTTCCAAATGTCACTAGATCCAGAAAAATGGCTAACTTAGTAACACTGGCTACAACAGTCCAGGAACATGGCAAAAACTGTGTGCAAAGCAGGAAAATGCAATAAAGCAAAGCCTCTCAAAGAACAAGAGGAAAGGCAAAATCATCAGATTAATAAGCACAAAAATCCCTAACACAGCTTTCAATGGAAAAGATTTAATCTCACTACTATACCATTCTCATAAAACTTGATGTCAGTAGCAATTCAACACCCTACAGGATGCAATCCATTTGTCAGTAGTTCAAAGTTCAAGGTTACTTTTCTAGGATGGCCTGTAAAACTCAGGGGACTGACAAAGCAGAACCAGAGGCTAATACAGGGGAGTGTTGTCACATTTTACCCATCATGCTCCTATAATGAGGTTTCCATACAACATTTTGAACTGGCTCAAGCCATGCAAGACTGGAAAAGATAATTATAATTAAATAAAAATAAGGCCTGTCCTTACCTCCATACAGTGAAAAAGGAGTTCACTTTACCAAAAATAAATACTTACCAAAGGAAAAACACAACATTAGCCTGAGCCAAAAGCCACCAATGGAAACACTAATGTTTTCTTTTTCTGAACTACAGTGCACTTTGCTTATAACAATCACTGAAGGAATCAATTAACACCCAGGAGACAGACCAATACAAACCTATACAAAGTGCCTCACTTTCACAAAAATCACACACAGGAATCAAATTACAACCAAAGAAATTAGTTTCAAAGGATTTGAAAGGGCATCCAACATTTTACTCAAATTTTCAAGTCAGATGACAAAAAAAAGATAGATCACCTTGTATCGGTCTGCCCAAAGGCTGTGTACAGCGAGTAAGATGTTTGAAAAGGGTGTTTTTGCAACAGTAAAATGATTTAAAGACAAAAAAATAATCAGTAATCAAAAAACTTCTGGACATGCCGTAGCTACTTATCGGTCAAATGGTTCAGATTGTTGGTTAGGAGAGAGGAAATTCAGAGGGGAAAAAAAAACAAAGCACACATCCACCCCACCCCCACGCAGTTCCAGCCCCTCTTTGCAGCATGGGTCAGGTGTGCCTGCCCCGAATACACTGGGACTGGCTCTACAGCTGGCAGGGAGGAGTGCTTGAGGGTAACAGTCTGTAAGAACAGTTTTCAGGTCTTGCTCGTTTTAGCAACGACAATAACACTCTTGGCAACAGAGGAAACAACCGCTGGGTCGATATGCTTTGCATTACAGTGTTTGGAAATATGGATGTGAATGGCAGGGTCCTGTGGCAGTGTCCATTTTGACCAGCTCTGAGGAGACTACCTGTGTCTTTTGTTAACATTAATGTTGAGTCGAGTCAAAAGTGGATGGAGTGTGCCATCTTCTAAGAGTCCAAGGAGTCTGCTGCAATAAAAAAAGTATGAGTAAGCCATGTACACAAAGGGAAATTTCTGAATAACAGCACTTCCCCTCTCCCCAGACTATCTGTCATTTAGGTCTTGGTCTTGGGGTTGTTCTGTGATAAAATCATTTAATTTCAACAGAATTGCCACATCTGAGCTTGCAACCTTTTGCAAGCATTCAGCGTCAGCTATGTGACTGTGCATCTGACATTACCACAGCATACTAAATAAGCTGCTATGTGGAAGAATACTTCCTGTATTAAACAGAGATCTGAATCTTGTGACATAAATACAAGTTCAACTTAAGATGCTGCCTTGCTTCAGCCTAAGTTACACATCCAATTAGAAAATGTACTATAGTATAGAATGACCCTGGCTTCTCTTACTAGAAGTTCCACAGTAAAGTAGTGTGTTGAGCACAAATGCCCCCCTGTGGCCTCTCCGTTAGGCAGTGCCTTACCATCTTGAGGAGGATCGACACTGATGTCTTCCGTCTCCGTGTCATCTTTCATCTCTGTATCTTCATCATCCTCCTCTTCTTCAAGCTCACTAGCTATAAGCTGTCTGGCCAATTTGATGTTGAGGCCTTCATTGTAGTGCATCTTCCTCATCATTTGGAACTGCTTCTTTTTTGCTGAAAGAGGAGAATTAGAGGATTTAGAGGACTCGCTGTGCTGAACACCAACCATGTAAAGTGTGGAAAATACACTGTGCTACAGCTGGAGTGCATGTGCCCTATTCACATGGTAGATTATTATGTACTGCATGTAATGTTTATCTATTTCACTAGGTAACTACTGAGAAATAGTGGTTAGAAAAATGGGTTGTAACCCAAATGTTGCCTGTTGATTCCCAAGTTAAGCATTGCTGTTACACCCCTGGGCAGCGTACTTAACACAGATTGCCTCAGTAAATATTTAGCTGTAAATGTATGATTTGTAAACTGTGAAAGATGCCCTGGACAAGAGTATCTACTACGAAAATGCCTACAAATTTATCAATGATACACGTTTGTCTAAAGAGAACATTTTCTGCACAGTTTTATGGAAGGCATGTATGAGATAAGAGATTGAAATGTGAAACATGGAGGGTGCTATGACATACTTCACTCAATCCCAACCTGCAGGCTCAAGGAAAAACATGTAAATTGAACTGCATACACGTAACACAAATCTGTTTCATCATTTTCAAGTATCTTGAAAGACATGCATAATGCAACTGGCTTGATCAAGATGACCATTTCCTTTAAGAAGCTTATTAGCAAACAACTGTTCCTGAAGTAATGTCTTTTCCTGAGTGGCACAGTTCAATTCAAATGAACTGGAAAAGGACAATGTGAATGTGCAGGTCTGGAGGCTTGGTGACATTACACTGAGTCCAAAGACCCATTACAGCACACTGAGCAGGGCCCCAGTGTTACAGTTTGTATTTACACTGGAATAGGTTTATTCTTCCTAACTGCTGCCGTCACATATCACATATCACAGTGGATTTACAGTGCATACAGTACGCTCTCTCTGAAATAGGTGTGTGTGTACTCAGCTTGTCTGACTTGTGTCCTGTCCTGACCTCCAGAATGTTCCGCCATCTAAGGCAGCCCATTTATGGGGGTCAGTCATCCAGAAAACTGATTACCCGGAGTGAGTGTTCTGCCCATTAGTCGAGACACGCTGCATTGTGCTGAAAAAATTCAGCAAATCAGAGAGCTGGGACACTGAAGGGAGAGGAAATGCATCTTTGAAACCAGGCCACTCAAAACTGCAGCTGTGCCTTGGTTCATCTTGTTCCTCACTTTAGAGGAGAAAAGTTGGGCCTGGCAGAGACTGTGAACATGGGTATGTGTAGAGTGCAATGAGGCTACTATAGCCTGCAATTAGCTTTGAAAATCAAAGCTTTGTTAACTGAAAAAAGATTGACTGCATCAAAAGTGGCTTGTACAGAGATTAGAAAACAGCAGTAATATTTTTGCCATCCAGACGTTTTAGCTGGTAAAATGAACCTAATTTGAACTTTTGTATCTTGTATAACTGTAAAAGCAGCTTATAAGGGTTAAAAAGATGAAAAAGTTCACTAAAATGCAGAAGAATGGACTATTAAACATCTTACACGTGTCCTCTACATTAAAAAACTGTAGTTGCTACATGAAATTCATACTGTTTAACATCTCAGTTATATTACATATGTATTTTTTGTTTTTAATCCTTCTTGAAAAGCAAAATGAACCACTGACCTAATAGTTCCATGTATCATTTATCTGTCTTCTGAAGTTCTCAAGGTATGAGAACACATTACTACAACACAGGAAAAACACACCAGGAGTAACATTACTGAAGAGGAAGCTTTTGGAGGGCCAGATAGGGGGTAATCAGTGGAAACTGCCAGGGCAGGGGAGAGCCCACCTTGCTCCTCGGGGGTGAGTTCTTCCTCTTCCTCACTGCTCTCCTCCTCTTCTTCCCTCATGAAACGGGGCTCTGCCCCCTCCGCAGCCGCTAATCTAGAGGAGAGAGAGAGAGAGAGAGAGAGAGAGAGAGAGAGAGAGAGAGAGGGGCAGCAGATGTGGTGAGCAGCACGCGCCAGCTGACTGAATAAAGCACGCTCTGCCCTGAAAGCAGGTCAGGTATTTCTGGATGGGCCTCACTCGCCCTGCTCGCTCACTCCCTGGTCTTGGCAAACTCTGCTGTGGACATTTAAAATGCGATCTAAAAAGGGGTCAACTCAAGACAACGACTAAAAACAGCACAGAAAGGGCCAAGTCGATGCAAACTGTTCCAACAGCCCAAAAAAAAACACTTCAATAATGGGGGGGAAGACAATCCTGTCAGCAACAAAAGGATCTCAAAACCACATGGAGCAGGAATAATCTTGCAATACTTTAACAAGAGAATAGAGAATGGCTGTAGCTCACTGGCCTACACTCTCTTAAGAGGCAGATGAGTAGAGTGGAATAAAAGGCATTAGGCCCTGCAGAAAACCACCTTCACTTGAGAAGCAGAGCACTGGCAGAGGGAAGAGAGAGAGCTGCTATTTCACCTTGGAGGCTTAGGCAGGAACAATGAAGCATGTTCTGTAAGGAAGTCCACAATCAGTGAGGCTTCCCAATACACGCCTGGAGCTGACTAGCCTCTTAGTCACTTAACTGTGTCTATGTTTGTCACAATCCTTTGATCTAGGCGCACTGGCAGTTTCACAACACAAAGGCATGGTCTAGCAAGTTTAACCACATGACTTTCTTTTTATTAATCCAAGAGCTTTTCAATCACAGAAGTGATCCTGCATATGCACCATCAATTTTGGTGCTGAGGTCTTTGAAAATTGGGGATGGAATAAATGAAATAACCAATTGGCAATGTCAACTTGCACCTGACCTGTAACGTGTGTGTGCCTTCAAGCATCGAAAAAGAGACAGAATGTCAAACTGAAAGGCATGTAAGAGCTTGCTCTGTCTTCGGGTTTGTTCATGCAACAGGCTGTTTGTGGGGTTAGGAGAGCGGCACTGCCTTTAAATGAAATGGTGCAGAAGGCAAGAATGATGGTCTGAGCTGGCAGAGCAGTTACCTCAGATTTATTCTTGCTGCCTCTATTCGATCAGGGTGACATAAATTCAGTGCGGTATCATGATCGATTAGGCCACAGATAAATTATAGGGTGCAGATCTATCTGCGGACAATTAACGGATGCTTAGCCAATAACTTCCCTGCATCTGATGGGTGGAGGGACAGGATGTAATTTCAGCCACATCATTCAAAAGAGATATGAGAAATGGCAGCGCATATCAGAGTAAGCACCAAGTCCAAAATTCAGTCTGACTGCCTTGAACTTTGACCTTAAGTCTGTGCAATGAATTTAACAAAGTGCCACTTTTCTCAATTCTTGCCCGTCATTCATTTTGCAGTAGTTGAAGCTCACGGAAAATGCTGTAGAGGTACCAAAAAAGCTTGTCACTCAATGTCAAGGGCAGGCTGCATTGCAGTGATATTGAACCTGGGCCCGAGTCACAGCCACCACAAGAAACGCTAAAAATAGAGGGAGAAACATCCGAACTGGGGGCTGATGCAGTTTTCGGTTGCCCGTTTGAAAGGGCGGATCTTTATAGCTGACCTGTCTCCGTCTGTGGGACTGTGCAGACGTGCAGCTGCGCTCTGCCCAAGCGTGCCTGCCCTGGGGCTGCAGGGCTGCATCTGTTCCACGCGGTTACAGCACCAGCGATGCTCCGACACATGCCATTTGTGCTGAGACCGAACTCAGCCCTTCTGTGCATTAGCAGTTACTGCCGCCATTGCGGGATGGGTAAATAACGATCAAATCAATCACTGTGTGTACACACAGTGTGCTGTGCTGTTTGGTTTGAGGTGCTTCTAATCACTGCTGTAATTTAGGGCTACTGGTTCTCTAAATGCACTGGGAAAATGGAATTCCCTTCAGGCTGATGAAACAACTGACAGCAACAGAGGACCTTATTAATAAATTGTTAACATTATCTCAAGTTGAACCTGTTTGTGTTTTTTTCCCACCAGAACCAGAAACTGTTTCAATGAATTTCAATGAAAAGATAAACAGTCATTTCAAATGTTCTTGATTTTCACTCTGAAGTTATTAAAAGCTGGGGTGAAAAAAAACAATAAAAATAAAAACTAAACAAATAAATGTTAGGTTTTATAACGGACCCCAGTGTCAACATTAAACTTGAGCCCAACAGCGTTGAAGACCAGTTGCTTCACCCCCCTGCCTGTGGCAGGTCTTACTTCTTAGCGAGGTCATCCGCTGTGAGGACTGTGTTTGCCTCCGAGTCGCTCAGAGCTTCGTCATCTTCGTCCCCCACCATGCTGGAAGAGAGGGAGTATGGGAGTATAAATTATTCACAGGCACCTTGTCCTGGCCCTACGGTGTCAGCAGGGGTGACCTTTTCCATGGTGCTCACCCACAGATTCAGTTACATATTAGCAGGGGCACCCTTGGTCTGAGCAGACAAGGCAGGGACCTATTCACTGAACAGGAGGTTTCAGCATCTACTAATCTCACATCACATGCAAGCTCTGGTTTAAAGTGCACTTACAGCTGTGCTCTGAAAAGTGATCATTGTGAAGACTGGATTTAACATGTACAGGTACTCAGAGCTTGGCATCAGCTATAAATGTGCTGATAAAAGTAATTTATAGTATTTCAAAACAGACACAGAAACACACAAAGTATAATGGCCCCTACAAGGTTGATTTATAAGCGCTTAGCTCCCTGAGTTTTCTTTTCTCATAGAATGATGCCAGTTGCCTAATAAAGTGGTACTCTGTACAGGATCCTTCTATTTTACATAGAAGTCTGACACTTCTTTTGCTCCATTTCATGCCATGTAAACTACCCTTGTATGTAAGTCACACTTGAGTGTTACATACTTCCCCTCTCTGAAACATCAAAAACAGGACTATAAACCTGCTGACCACTTGAATGTTCCCCTTCTGAAAATGCTCAGATAGACCTTTTCACCAATTCACCTCATTTTACAGGACTTCACAATAAAGCCAGAGGCCACTCAAATGTTAGCCATACCTGATGAGTGGTGATGAGTGCCTGCCTTACCGGTTGTATGGCGTACTGGGTTCATCGATCTTCATTAACCCGTAGTCCTTATCGGCTGGGTGGTACGTGGCCAGGATGTTCATTTCATCCCACTTCTGGGACTTCTTTCTAAAAGAGGGGGCCCAAAAAGAACCATCAGGGTGCTTATTCGGGTACATCACACATTTTTAACATTTGGACTGACGCAGGAATCACCCAGTGGGACCAACTACACTTATTCTGACTTTGCCCCAGTTTTAACTCCATACAATACACCCCAGCACAATTATCAGAACTGTGATACTAACTGCAGGAAAAATTTTCAAAGACAGCTAATGCCGATTTGTTGCATTTCAGACTAATGTAAGATTAATTTCTGAAACAGTATTTTGTGGGCAGCCTCCCTTTTAATAATTGATGAGTCATTTCTTTGCCGTGTTTCAGGAAAAACAGTACCACAGTGGGTGTTAAGGATCACACCATCAATGAATGTGAGTGGGTAAATGGTACACAGCTCCGCTGGAAACCGTGGGCGTGTCATGCCTAATTTGTCCTTTCCTCCTCTGGTGAGGATCTTGGGCTTGGGACAGGCCTGTGACCCTCTGCACAGGTCTCTGGATGGACGCACACTGGCCTGCCGTTATGGCATGCCTGTGACTCCTTCTTAGAGAGAGCCACACAAATGATCCTCCCTGACCTTCGCCTCTTGACCCACTTCCCATCTGCTTGCCAGAGTTAGGAGTGGACGCAGATGCGTGAGGGGGGGCGAGTTTGAGAGGAGATTCAATGCCTGCAGCAGTAATCCTCCGGAGCTGGCCTCCTCGCATCCCTCCTCAGCAGCTACCAAGTTCCGTGCGCTTGAATACATTCGTGGGATGTGCCGAATCAACTGGACGCGCCCTGCCTCGCCATGACCGGCATCAAAAGCATACACATTTCATAAACTCTCCACTTATTTGAGGGAAAAGACACTTCTAGCTACCACGTGAGATCAGTTTATGGGCACGATTTCTTATTATGAACTTCTGGAGGCACCTGTGTTATCTGCACAGAGATGTGCCAAATAACAGCGAATATATCAGCTATCCTGCGAGGCTCAGTAAACCTACATCGGCGCAACTTCGAGGCTGCCTGGCCTCTGCTGCCGAGGTCATTAAAGTCATCACGCGCTTGGCTCTGTGCCGCTCTCGGCAGCTGTGATGAGCACGGGTGCATCAGTGGCTGGGAGTCAGTCTGGGTGCCGCGCACACAGTGATGTGACCATGGGGAGCAGAGCCAGTGGCGGAGTGCCGTCTGTCTGCATCGAAGAGGGACAGTTACACAACCTGTCACAGGCGCAGCCGCTGTGGCCCAATTTATGCAACGGCGGAAATCCACTCAAACCTGCCGCATTCTAGTCAGAGCTTGACAATGAAAAAAAAAAAAAGTAAAAAGCACAGCGCTATAAAGTGTAAAGATAACATCCGTGCGGAGGACAAACTGATCTCTCACAGTCCGAGTAAGACGTCATTGCTTTCTTTGCATGATGAGAATCAGGCCTCTCACCTTTCATGCCTATTCATTTTTCATAATACAGCAACATACGATGACATAATGCTGTACAGCAGTGTTCTGTTAAAAAAAAATAAATAAAAAATATCAAACCCAACGGGAACTGTAATGAAACCAGGAAAGAAGAACAAAAAATATTCTTAAGGGATCGTGTACAGTCTGAATAAAGGATCTAAAATTAACAATCTCGTTATCTGACTTGATCCCACCTGAATAATAACGAATTGTACGGGCTATTTATTCAGTACAAGGGGCAGAGGACACTCCCAGAGGAAAACTCCCATTCAATATTTTCTGTGTGACAAGCAGTGTAAATTAAATGCATATAGCTCAACCCCTCCTCAGCTGGATAAAGCAGAGCATAGTCAACAATGAAAAGGTATCAGGTTTCAATTCATGTATGTGCACCACAGTTAAAAGTCATTTGATACAATGAATAATAAATGACAAAGCTGAATGGATGGTTTTGAGGAAAATTGGCAAAGTTTTGGATTGCTCCTCGAACAATTTGAACAGAAGCATTGGATACACCAAGCTTACTTTCTGTGCAGAGGGTACCACCCTCTTTCTACATTTTACATTTATTCATTTGGCAGACGCTTTTATCCAAAGCGACTTACATAGGTTTCTCCTACTGTATTAGAACTTTGTGTCATTCACCTCCAATTTTTTTTCTGTGAGGGTGGATGGCAAACAGAGTCCAGGAGTGGCCGCTCTGGGAACTTTCCAGTAGGAAGTAGCAATTGTTTAAGTTCAGGTGCAGACAAATGTTAGCCCATGCACCCACACATCTGAAGTACTTGCTCAGGATATCCTCCGTACACAGTACACTGGAAGTGATGGAGAAACTGCAATGCAAAAAAGTACTTGAAGAAGTTTGTTCCCTCCCTGCCGAGCAAAATGGAAAGAAGAAAATAACATTTTTCAGACTAAAATAAAATCCCCAGCCCCTGAACAGTATTCTCAGGAGGTAAAAACTCCCAGAGGAGCCATAATATGCCTTAAAATGCAACATTGAGAAGGATGTTTAAAGAATGTGAAACAGCAGCTATGACAAGCCCAAAAAAATGTGGTTGCTTATTTCCACAGTTATGGCACTACCTTTATGTACCAGATGACCAAGCTGTTTTCTGGCCAGGACTGCAGTTTGCAAGACCCCCTAGATTACTCTGTGCACAACCGTGCACAGCTCTGTGGTTATGTCTCCAGAACACAAACCAGGGTCCTCTTAAGGGTTAATGCATGTCACTGCCTTGTTGCAAGACCCTGGGATAAGGCGATCGTTAAAGGGAGGCAGCACAACTCCAGGAAGATCTATTGTGGCTGTCTCTATGCCCTAACAGCTGTAAATCGCACTCCTCTGAGGAGACACGCTCAAGGGTAGATTTAAGACAGAGGAAGATACCGCCACTGCTGCTGCACCTTGCTTCAACACAACAACGTAATTCATTTCGACCAGTGCAACACTTACCGCCTAACATACAGGATCAGTCAGCTGTCCTGTGCACAGCCAGAGGATGCCACCCCCTAATAGAGGGACTGTCAGGAGACACCACGGTGCTGAGTCATACTGCAAATCGAGAGGCCCAAGTCCTAAAGAGTGTACAAGTTGCCAGAAAGGTGAAAGAAATGGGATGGCACTTTTCTGCTTTACAACAAGGTGAAAAAGGTGTTTTTTTTTTTTTTTTTACAAGGGTTTTCACAAAAATTGCACAAACACTGTAAATCAAACTTGGTGTAACAAACATGGGAGGAAAATGGTCACCTACAGTACAATAAGCCAAACCCTTGGCTGTAGTGACCCTGC
Source organism: Megalops atlanticus (assembly GCA_019176425.1). Lineage (NCBI taxonomy): Eukaryota > Metazoa > Chordata > Actinopteri > Elopiformes > Megalopidae > Megalops > Megalops atlanticus. The sequence goes on from CM032876.1 coordinate 37,052,499, forward strand.
ATGCACCATGTTATGATGATTATTAATTAATTTGACTGTTGCGCAAATCCTGGGTGCTCTCACCATGTGTGAGGATTTGTTAATGGAGAGGAGGGAACAAAAGCACTGTTTTCTTAATGGCAGAGGGGCTTTACACACCCCTCCAATCTCCCTCGCCTGTCCAAATGGCCTAAATGGAAGCAGTGCTACAGGGATACCAGCCATGTTTCCTGTCTCTGTGGACTTGGACCTTGGCAGCAGAGAATCCTCCTGGAAGCCTTTTCTTCTTTCAGAGAGACTATTTTGGTATCAGTGGAGTGGACTGGAATTCTATATGAATCCACATCCTTCTGAGGCCTACTTATACAATATTGGGGGGCCACTACTTTGCCACAACTTTCCACAGTGTACACAGTAACTTTAACTCAGTTACGGTTTTCCTTATCTTTATAGTAGTACGCGTCTATAGTCAAAAGCCTGTTATTTATTTCAGCAGCTAATTTGAAATCTCTCTGAGGTGTAAATGTCACGCTCTATCTGTTGTGCAGCTGCAAAACAAAGCGAGATTAGTGCATTATGTGTGCACACTACATGAGCTGGATATGTAAATTAACAGAATGTACACTTTTTTTCATGCCCGCCAAATTCAGATCTGAAAGCCCATTTGGGTGGGGTCTGTTCTCAGCAAAAGTCTGAAGTACTCTGCTTCCTTCACTGCTAGTTCATGTGCATTTACACATTAATAACCGGATGACTAAAACACACTAGTACAGGCTCAAAATGCTTGGCAAATCTTTAGCTATAGGTTGCTTTTTGTACATTAATCGGGTTTGTGCCCATGGAAATTGAACATATATTCACTTCAACAGACAACCCACTGTGTGATAACAGACGAACCGAAGGAGAGCTTCATAATGCATAGTGTGGACTGGAGGAAGGCAGGACTCCATTTTTTGTTTTAAAGATATATCAATAAGTGTTAATTAAGTGATAATTTAAATAAGTGTAACTGTCATACATATTTCAGGATAGCCACCTGAATGTGTTGGATATGTTTATTTTCATCAGCACACATCAAATACTGTGAAAAGTAAGACTGAAACATTCAATTTCAGATTTTTAGTGGTGATTGGATTAAAATTACATATTGCTGAATATCACTGTGCAAAAATGCAAGGCTTGCTTCCACTACACAAAATATGTATGACCAAGTCCTTAAGCCCTGTGATTCCATTCATTATTTCAGGAATTAGACCTCAGAAGGGTCCGTAACTATGCCAGGAGAAGAAAAGAAACAGCTGATCGGCAACAGCTACACTCAAAATTGTTTGCTCAGAAAACGAGTTCCCGTACACAACAAAAAGCAAAAATTCCATGATGCCAGTGTTATTAGGGCGTTCCAAGTGCCAACATGGATGAGATCAATGCATCCGACAATAACTTCCTTCAGGCTTTAACCTCACAAATTACCACAGTTCTGACAGGTATGTAGCGACGGTACAAATTCACTGTGACAGCTCGATCCAGGGAAGTCCGCGGCAATAACGTTGGTGAAGACATACCATCTCCTATTTTACTGATGCCACTTCTGGGCAAATGTTGCACGCAGCTGTCATCTCCCCCACTTGCACCACCGCAGACCGATAACGGAACGTTTGTGCTTTCCATGGCAATGGGTTATAACAGTAGTCGCAGATAGATTTTCCCTTATTTCCATATATCCACATCCTTTTCCTTATATCCATGTTTGGATATTCATGCTCCCACTTGTGATGTGGATAACGTGCCCTGTTTCTCCCACAGTATTATTGTTTGTTAGCTACCTTACGTTACGTTATTACGTTATTAACTGGAAACCAAGCATCCATAAAAGCATCAGCCTCTGTCTATAAACAAATCGCGACCTCCCTCGCCCGCAAACGACTGCTAATTGCGTGGCAGTAAACTTAGGTGCATGCCAGGCCATCCCCATGAGTCAGTAGATAGCTATAAACAGCTAACATTAGCTAGCTAACAACTTTTTAAATTACTAGCTTGTTAAACATAATTGATTAGCTATTCTAGCCAGCAAGCCTCTGGTTAGCCCAGGGCCCCATAATGACCTCAGCAAGCGGTTACTTCCATAAACAGGATAGAAAGTATTTTAGTTTGCTAACTAGCTTAATGTAGCTAACTATTCTGGTGAAATCGCCCCTATCCCAAAGTCAAGAGACAGCCACCGTTAGCTACCTACACCGCTGGATAGCAAAAGACTATTAGCTACGTTAGCAATATTAGCTAGCAAGCGAGAGTACGGAGATTACTGAAAAGCTAAACATTAATTAACGAGTTTGTAACGTTAGAGCCAAAATCTAACTAGGTACGTTAATTAGCTAGCTATCAATCTCAAGAAAAGTAACTAGTTAACTGGCTAACTACTTAGCTAACGCTACCTAGCTAGCTAGACAGCTGTTTATGTAGCTTTATTAGACTAGCTTTGCTGGTTAAGTTCATGCTAGCTAATGTTACTATGTAGCTAGTTTGTAATAAAGCTCACTGAAAGCAAGACAGCTTGCCAAAATTTGTTGTTTTTGTAACGTTACAAAACGCGGGATAATAATGTGAGTCAATGAGTGTTCCAGTTTCACGACTGTCGTCCAAGTTACAGTAACAGTTAGCTAATTGCACCGGCACGGACGCTAGCTAGGTGGGTAGCTACTCACTGCTGGTCATCTTCCAGAAGTCCAAGAGCCGCTTGCTCCTGGTTCTCCACCGGCAGCACCTCGGGGCCTTTTTTGGAGCTTGTCCCGCTGTTTTTGTTCTTCAGAATACCTTTAATGGGCCGGGGAGCTGCCATTCCACTCGCTTGGGTCTACAAATGACACCACTCAGACTGCCTTCGGTTGGCGTGAATCTGTCGTGTCTTGTTCAACACTTGAAAATCACTTGTATTGGCTAGCTAGCTAGCTAGCTACTGCACCTTTACTCCTCTCTGCAATCGCTCACGCTTGAAGACTCACACTTGCACAGTGGACACTGTAGCTAACGTTCACTATGTGACATCCCGACTCAGTCGGCTAGCTTGTCACTTAGTGGCCGGCGGTAAAATCAGCAGTGGGTTGAGCCGACACCCCTTGTTTTTTTTCCATCGCGAGAATTAGTACGGGTGTTGCTATAACGACACACAAACGCTGGCTGAGGCGGCGAGGACGCGCAGCCATTTGTGTGGCGTAAATGCGCCCGATAGTCGTTATTGAAATTATGTTATTGTTATGTGCCCCACCCATATTTAAATCTACCAACCTCTGTGTTCATGTGTCGTCTTTGTACAGCCATCAAAATTCATTAGCACAAAATCAGCTGCTTCATCTAATTAATTTCAACAGAGCAGTCTGGAGTGGTGATATTAGAAAGGTGATATGAAAGTGAATATATATGGTACATTCTAGAATTGGGGGTACATTTCGCGTCTCCCAGATAAACCATTTGTTATTTAAAAAAAAAAAATCTTTATTGAATCAGTTTTGAATAATAATACTAATTATATTAAACTTTCACTAATAATAATGCTTGATGTATATTTTAGGCGCAATTTATACATAAAATATTAATTAAATGACTCCCACCCCACACATTACTGACTGTCTTCAGGTCCTGATTCATACATTCAACTTGAATTAACATGAAATAATTAAGTCTAATTTTCAGTTTTTTTGCACTTACTCTATTAACAGTTATAAAATCAGTTGCATAGAGTATCTATTTTCTGTATAATATGCAATTTCAGTAATAAAACTATATTTTATGTCTGTCCCTATGTTCTGGTCAACTCTGTTACCTCTGTTATAAAACCTCATAAAAATCTGCAGAGTTCTAATAAAAAGCATGTGACCTGCACCCAGTGATGTCTCTTCCCCTGGCGGGAAACATCGGGAAGGCAGTGAGGTATGTCATGCTTCTTCCCTCATTAGTTTATACAAAATGTTGAGGATACACCAACAGTAGATTAATTATTTGTCAACTCTGTTATTGTGATATTCCAGTGAATCTCTCATTCAATTTTAAAAAAACAATAATATGATGAAAATCCATGAAATTCTGTTTTTAGACATGCCATGTGGTATCTGGTTTGAGGTTAGCACATGGAGTTAAGGCACAAAATGGTGGAAAATGTCGAGTCTGTTACAGGTTAACGATAACAGAGTTGACAATTTTTTGTTTTCTTTCTATACTTGAAATGTACCCGCAATTCTGGAATGGACCAAACATACATACATTATATATATATATATATATATATATATATATATATATATATATATATATATATATATATATATATATATATGCACACACACATATATATATGTGTATGTGTGTGTGGGTGGGTGTAGTTAATATATCGAATTTAGTAACAAGGATTTAGAGCTTTAAAAACACAGAACAAATTATAGTATTATTTCAGGGTAGATAGTGATGCTGTACGGCATAGCTAACACCCATATCTGATCTGACAAGGGTTATGGAGAGCATAGGCCTATGCATAAATACTCCCATAATTACAAAACCAGGCCCTCAGACATTTGACCTCTTTTGAAAAAATCCAAGGCCACTGCAAAATGGCAAAATGTCCTGGATGAATGAGTCAAGACTAGTACAGATCCCATCTTAAAAAAGATTAATAAACAGGCAGGAGTGAATACTAGACTGTATGACTGGGTTTAGCTGTGTAGCCCATTGAAAATAAGATGATACATTATACAATGAAAATGTAATTTCTGTTGTTAATGTCAGACAAACAATAATTGCTACACACCATTTCTGTCAGAAGGAAGATAGAAGAAAAAGTAAGGAAATCATCCACATTTTTTAAAATTTTGTTTTAGCCATACATGACATATGCTGTCATATAACCTTTATTAGGATTTCAGGATAAATGGCTTTGAATGCCTGTTCATTTTTTCTGTGTGTTTCAATGCGTGTATCGTCACCTTAGGGATTTCATCAGGAATTCCTGGCAACAGCATTCCAGCAAAACACATTCTAATAAAAACCAACACAGCCCATTAAATCATCAGTATTCATTATTAGTCAGAGACATATTTTACTGTACATCATCAACTCCATAGATGCCATGAAGGCCTCCATTACACAATAGCCTCAATTGCAGGAGCTGATGGCAGATGATTTTAGGAGCAAGTACTATTCTTACAGTGGATGTACAAACAGCATTATGAAAAAAAACAGTGTCTTCACAGAATAACTTAATTTTGCTTTTATTCAGAATAACTCACATTTTTGTACATATCTCCACTTTGAGGCTCAGTTCAACTTAATACAAATTCGTAAATAAATAAGCACATTTGGAATCACGGGGAAACCGGACAGCATCCCACCTAACACATAAGGTCCTCAAAATGTCTCTGTGCCACTGCAGCAGCATAATCATGCTCACTGTTACTGCTTCTAGTGATGGCACCAGCCTGATGCCTGAAACAAACAGAACACACCTGTTCAGGCATAATACCTGGATTATTTCATCAATTTAGCCGCAATCGTTTCACATGGCCCTATAACAGAAGAAGTTAGAGTTAATCCTGGAGATGATGGAGGGGAATAGTCTTTTTTTTTTTACTGTGGTATGTTCCATTTTGTGATTGCATTTTGTACTGTATAATCATGCAACTGTTCTTTTGATTTCACTAATACTTATTGTTTGATACATTGATATTGGCCTATATTTGTATTCAGTGCATGGACACATGTAATTCATTATAAAGATCAAGATGTATAAGGAAAGCTGTATAACTAACCTAACAATAATGTTGATGATAGCAATAAGAATAATAATAGTAGTTACAACAAAATTATGAGGACATATGAATAGGGACGCAGCTCTATAAGAATGGAGTTACAGTAAACCCTTGGAATAGAGAGTATCTCCTACTGCTGGGATGAGGGGTCAAGGGGGATTGATGATGTCAGGCAGACAGCAGTGAGAACAGAGGTGACAGGAGACCCAGAAGCAGCACCAGCAGGCTGGACTGCAGGGACACGGCATGATCCGGCACCACCTCCAGGAGGCAGTCAGTGTAGGGCTCCAGGCAGGCAGCATAGGCCATGGCATGTGCAATGTAGCTCTGCTCCTGCACCCCATGGAACAGGTGGGCCATGGGGCCCTTGGCAAAAATGGCCACATCCTCCGATCCATGGGTCTCTGACGCGAGCGGCACGGCTGACTGCTGTATGTAATCATTAAACTCTGAGAGGGAGAAATGAAAAGTGAGCAGCAGGACAGAGGAGGCCATGCCCAAAGAAATGGTGACAGTTCTCTGGTACTGTGAACTATTGTAAGCCACAAGCTCTTCTCTACTGTATATAAGTACTCCTAATTAGCATCCCAAGAGCTGCTAGGGGGCAGTGCTGTCATGAATGAAGGAGTACTATGTTGGAAAGAATAGCCTACCTGGACTATTACAAGTATATTTACATTGTTTTCCACTGATGCACCTCTAGTGGAGTGTATGACCATGTGACGGAGAAAGAATTCTCCGCACAAACGTGCGCATCCGCCTCGCTACGATGAAGCGGGGGAGTGCGGCAATGGATGTATTTGCATTAAAGTAATACATGGACTCAGTTTTAAATTGCATCTGTTTATTTCTTTGGCTAGTGATGTTGTGTTCAGTCCTGTAAAAGGAAAGGAGATTGTTCCAACAATGTAGGGGATTGTTACAACAATGTATAGCATTGTTTGGATTGTTTGTTGTTGCTTGGGGTTTTCTAAAACTACAATGCAGCGAACACGAATGAAGACGCGGAAAGGGGGAGGCGCGGAAGGGGGAGGCTGTGCTGCCAATGTAAATTTTATCCCGCAATATGTTTATTTGGAAGAAAATGTGGGATTGTCAATGGAATGTGTCTATTCCATTATAGGATGAATTACATATTACATAATTCTGTGCTCTATTCTTGTGCCAGAAAAGAACTCTTTTAGTGAACAAAAAGAGTGCAGGAGTTGGGTTTAGCATTTGGTAACACGTTAAAAAATATATATTACTTGTGAATATATTTGTGCTATTACTATTGTGTGTCATACTCACTTATTTCCCTAATATTTATACATCACTTTCATTTTTCAAAAGTACTTTTTACAATGTGCTTCTGATCATATAATATGTATGCATTAATATGGTAGTTACTTGTTTAGAGAAAATGCATTCACATTTTTTTAACAGTCCCTAATGTTTTGTGTTGATATTCCAATGCAGTGTAGGAATCCACCACTATTTCTGAGATGTGCACGATGGACAGGTTTTATAATCTCTATTGTCTTCTCAATTTTACAAACAAGGCCATTAATTTAAAAGCACTAAGCACAGATTCTCATGGGTATGGTGTGAGAAAAGCTGTACATTTGAATTTATGAATCATTTTCATTCAGTTTTATATTATTTTCATTTTAATTTGAATTGAATTTTATTTCAAATTTTATTTTTATTTCATTTTTTTATCACCACTGGTTGTTTTACCATTGGATGTTTGATTATTGTGTATAGTAAATATGAAGGAAATACTGTTACCTAATTTCTATGACAATTTACATTTCAGTTCATTATTCTCCTTAAGATATTTTTACTATGATTTTGCTTTGGCTTGGCCTTACGCCTTTCACTCATGCCTTATATGGGAAGATACTGTGACACGCAGTACAAGTAATGCATACTGTAAATATACATTGTAGTTCATAAATATATTGTATAGTATATAAGGAATTTGACAACACATGTCAATGTATGTACGTATAAACAATGTATGTGTATATACACTCACAGACACACCCACACACATACATATATGATACAAGATGCTTTCACAGTTGCATTTTTCTCAATCATCATTGAAAGAGTTCATGTAAGAAATTGCAGTGAATTAAATACAAGGCTCTTACGTGTAATGGTACTGTTCACATCTGGACGGCTTCCGTTAATGACCTGGTATCCTGGTCCATTTCCATACAGAGCAGTGGTAAATGCCTTTGAATCATCAGCCATAACACGTGACAATCCTTTGAGACACACAGAATAAAAAGGCAAACATTATGTACGTACATTATATATATATATATGTGTGTGTGTGTGTGTGTGTATGATACATATATATATATATGGGGACATATGGGACATATGGGTTAAAATATTGCTTTGAAAAATGAAATGCTGTGCATTATCAGAGGACAGCAGTTACAATGTCAGACTCACTGTACCTAAAACAGGGTTCCCTCTGTCTGAATATCCTCCAAAGGAGAAGACGTGGGAGTGATCAGCAGTGACCACACTCAGAGTGTCCAGTTCGCTGGTCATCTCCGCAGCCCTCTCAATTGCCTGGTCAAACTGTACAGCCTCCATAAGTGCATATTTGGTCCGGCTGTCGTGGTGAGCATGGTCTATTCTCCCCCTTGTTATTCAAAGCCAGCAGTATATCAAAACGTTATCCACATAAATTGCATGGGCGTACTCTTTTTAGTCAAAAAAACAACATGATATTGTTTAACACAAGCTTTGGGAAGTAAAACAACATACCATTGTGATGCCACAAGAACTATGACTTTCTTATACAAAAATTCTGCTTCTGATTGGTGTTGATATGCATTTGTTCATGTTGGGGCAGCTGGGGTCTGGGGTGTAAAGGGTGAAATTGTACTCATCTTCCACGAAGAGGTAGAATCCATTGGGGTTCTTCCGCAAGATTTTGATTGCCTTCTCCACCATCTCAGTGAGAGAGGGGTCAGTGTTAGGGTTGCGTTCCAGCTCATATCTGGTATCCTTCGGCTCAAACAGCCCTGGACAGACACATGTATGCATATACACTTATGTACGCATACTGATCATGATGAACAGAATGCCTTTCTTAGCAGCCAGTGCACTTGCACTGTTTAACTGTAGCAGTAGTGATGAGCAAGTGTGGCCTCTTCTGGACATATGCAGAAATGCAAAAAAATTGGAAATCTGGCAGTTATCTTCCTAGGCAAAGAAATAAGTCAAAAACAGCTAACAGGGGAGACCATTTGTCAACTGTTAGCTTACGTTGGAGTATAGGGCTTTTGAATTCTTACCCATCAAGTAGTCTGTGTTGTCCTCATCTACAGCATCAAAGTCAGTTTTGTTCCACACATAGTGTGCATTCTGTAAGAGTTGCAAGGCAGACAAAAATCTTTTTAAATGAATCCTGCACATAATGTAATATCCTCCATTACTATAAGTAAAATACAGTTGTTCCACTCTGTTTCTAATTAAGGTTCCAGTGAAATACAAGGCTGTAATCAAATGATTGTACCTTTTTGTTTTTGAGCCATTCTGTAATAAGGTTGGTCTTGTCTAATCGGTCTCCAAAGTGGGTAGCGTATTCAGGATCTCTGGTCTCCTTGGGTAGCATGTATGTGCGTCCCCCTCCGAGAATGACCTGTAACAAAAATGCCAGTGGCAGAAAACATTAGGCTTTACAGTAATCAGCCAAAGAAAACAAACATGTGACAGTAGCAATTGATTACTTGCTTATAAGACATGGCATGGAAATTTTTTGCATCTTTACAGCTCTTGTGAAAGGAAACAAGCATTTAATGATTCTTTATCTGATCCCATTTCATTCTTGGACAGCAACATTTTCAAGATTTCACAAGTATCTCTTAATTTCATGGCATCTGTGTCCTCACTGACAAAACTGCAGCATGAAACGCAGATGATGTGGTGATTGCCTTCCCCGCTCTAGCCTTACATTGATGTCGGTGTTGTGGACGAGCTGGTAGGCGATGTCCCGGCAGCCCTCCTGCACTGCGTCGGGGGGCAGGTCCGAGTCGCTGTACCAGCCCCTGTTGGGAGTGTGTGCGTAGCTGGCTCCCGGGGACGCATGCTGCACCCGTGCTGTGGAGATGATGCCCACCGACTTGCCTGGAAATGCACAAAGTTGAGCTGATGCGATTGGCACCAGGATAAGGAGACTCCTCCCCCCTTCTTACTTTCATTCCAGAGGTGCTGTGATCAATTCCTTGAGAGAACAGTTACTCATCTTCCCTCAGAGACACGGGTGGCAGTTTGTGTGGTGTGAAACTCTCAGTGGCTTTGTGCAGAACATTTCAAAGTGCTTTACAATGATAGGATGATTTCAATAGGTGACCACTCAGCTGAGTGATGTCAGCAGACGTTGTTGCAATCTTTTCAGTGCCAATGTACTTCACCATTGAGGTTGCCCATGCTAGAACTGATCAGGCCCAGCCGTGCTTAACTTCTCCAGTTTTACAGTAGATGGGTACAAGGTGGCTTTGCATACTGTTGTAGTTTGTGGAATTTGTGATAAATGTCTGCAGATGCCATAAGGCTAGGTGCTGCTGAGCATTTGTGGTCCTACCTGCCATCCTGGCTCGATGCAGGACAGACTTGACCTCATTTCCGTAGGCGGATTTGCACTGGTAGCGGCGGGCTGCCGCACTCAGCCCCAGAGTGCCATAGTTTGCCTTGACGCCACACAGATATGCAGTCGCTGTGCCTGCGCTGTCAGGCATCTGCTGGTCAACATTGTAGGTCTGCAGGGATACGCACAGAAACAGTCTGACTACCCATTCACACAAGAATATGAGAATACATCCGCAGCGCACACACTTGCTGCGTTCCCATGTGAGTGAGATGAATTGATCCATCAGGCATATTACTGTGAATTAAGGTGCTGAAGCACTGTGTTCCTGCATAGACCCTTATTTTTTCTACATGTAATGGAACAGTCCAATGCGTATAATGGTTGCACAACCAGGGACGACAGAGCGCATTCAGTATAATACACATTACAGAGGCAGGGCTGTGTCTGACCTTGGACAGGGCGAGGTAGGGGAACGTGTCCATGGCTAGGACGGTCTCCTCACCCGTCTTCCCTGCCAACTGTCCCTTGAGAATCCGCGCTGCAGTCACTGTGGAGACACCCATGCCTGGAAAGAGACCAAATAACCTGCTGAGATAACTTTAGGAGAGAAAGGCGGGAGCACTCAGTGTCAAAGTCCTTGAAACAAAGCTATCATGTCATTACTAGCCTTGAACGTGCAATAGTAGTCCAGGGATCAAATAATGGACTTGGCCATGCAAACACACAGTTCTCTGGTCAGCTGAGTTTATGTAAATTTTGTGCTTTTCACCACCACATACATGAAAAGCCATAGTTTGACAGATGCATATATCATCAAAAAGGAAAAAGCAGATGCAGTATGACAGATTGAAATATGAGCTAGCTTGTTAGCTTTCTGTTGCTTTGTAGTCTAATCTAGTCTAGTCTAATCTCTTTTCATCAATTTAGCTCATTCCACTATGAAATAGAAAACGTTTCAGCCCTGTAGGACTCATTTAAACTATCTTAGAGTTTATTTAACACTAAACATTTACTGCGTTCATGTTTTGATGTGTTTTTGGTTCATGATTGAATTAACAAAAAAAAAAACCACCCAAAACAAATTATACAAGGATTAGAAACAGACCCTCCAGCTTCCAGTCTGAAATACTTGGAGGAAAAGGGATTTGTTTTACAGCAGGCAAAAAGACAGTGACGTTTGGCTGGCCTGAGCACGACACGGGCAGGATGTGGACATTCATCTCCATTTGCACAACACATAGAAAATCCTACCCAGAATCCACCCACAGATCCACATTTCCCATGAAAGTAAATTTCTTTCTGGAAATTCAAGTGATGTAACCATATTGGGTCCATAGTGTCAGCAGGTTTTGGTAGGATGTTCAAATACAATTGTTTAGAGGCAAAACACAGTTCATGTCCAAGAATGCATGTCTCATCATGATACAGTGTGAATTGAGATAATCTAGGGTGATGACAGCTTACATTACATTTAAATACATTACATTAAAATACATTTAAATATGTGGACTTTGATACAATTGAAAACATTTACAGTATTGTAAACATCTTTTTGTTGTTCATTGTTTGCATACAAATACAAAGTCATAACCTGCAATTGAATTCAAAGGAATGGCCTGTTTTTAACATTGTGGGAGAAGAAAGCAATGCCTTCCACTCTTACTTCCAGGTGATTGAATGACTCATGATCTGATTGCACAAGATTTGAATCTGCTTTGTGACCTACCATCAGATTACAACTAAATGTTTTACTAGTGCAGTAAATATGTAATTTACTGAACAGCATAGGCTTTCAGCAGCCTTACAAGGTATCTTTATTAGCCTTGTTCACTAGTTATCATGAGTTTACTGTTTGCTGTAATGATATTATTCATAGAACACAACCAATAAAATAACAATTAACTTTTCTGAAAACATTGTGTTGCTACATTTTTAGAGAGCTAAACACAGACTGAGGAAAATGATACTTTGATAGAGGGTAGCTACTTTCTGTGACTAATATTAATTTGTTGAAATTGCAGATGATTTAGTGATGTCTGTGATTATTTGCTTTTCTCATTACAGTCAAAGCAAGCTTTTGAATAATCAAAAGGGACTCTGTCTTGTCCAGAAACCTGCCATTCTGCTGGCAGGTTTCAGTTAGGAGCAGTGTCAGAAAGGTGGACTCACTGGAACGGAATCTAAACGCTGGACTCAACACTTGAATGTTCAAAACTGAGAATGTGGCATGAACTGCATCATTCTGCATGCTCTCAGTTTAACAGGGTGACATAAACCAGGCTGCACTGCCATGCGACCTGAGGCTAGATTTGATCCTTTTGGCTATCGTGACATGGCACAGCTCATGGCCCCAGTCTCAGTGCTAAAGCCTCAGAAATAAACCTGAAGCATTGCATAAAAAGTGCATCTTGTCAATGAAAGTTAACTCTTGCTCTTGGTGGTGCTCCAAGTCCAGAGCTAATAACAAAGCCAGGAGCTACATAGCGGCTCCTATTCAAGTATACTACATGAGGCCAGTAAAACTGTCAGCAATTATCAAATGGACTGTTAGACTGGTTTTAACTTTATGGGCTTCAATTAATGACAGCGCATGATATCACAGCATTATGCCCCTACCCCCTTCATAATACTATCTAAATTTATGGCATGATTAGAGGTCACACAAAGGCTTTATGGCTCTTGCCATGTATCTGCATGTTGCTTCCTCCTGTCCATCAGCATGATGCAGTGCTGCAGAGTATTTTGATAACGTTTGATTTACAAGAAGTCTTACCTGAACTTACCTTGCTTGGATATAGCGATATACAAGAACAAGCAGATTTTAATCTGTTCCCTCAACTAAATTTGCTGTCAGTTATAAGGCCAAAATTACATCAAAAGCTTATCAACCTATTTTATCACACAGTGATTCAATAAATTAAATTCAGTCATTCAGCAGTAACTTCGAGGTAATGTAATTTTAAGACTTGTACCTTGTTTCCATTTGAAATAAAATATATTCTGTAACTTGTGACAAAAAGTAAACACTTTCTTTCTGAAAATGAAGGTACATGTTTCTTTGACTTTGATTAACCCAGTCATGGTATCAAAGACTGTCTGCTTTCTGTTCATTTCTGAAGCTAGTTTGTAAAACAGCTTTAGGCACCCATGCTTCAATGTCACATAAGCTTTAGGTTTATATGATTATTTAATTTTGCAGCAATGGGAATCTGTGTTGCTGTCATTTATGAACAGGGTTAGGGAATTTCTCTATTCCAGGTCTCTCTCAATGTCACTCCCCAGCCTTCAATAATAAAATACTTTCTATAATTACTTTATTACGAGATTCAGTTTTTCCAGTATCATGTGATTGAAATCAGTAAATGAATTGATAACCCTGAGAAATTCGGTTAAAAGCCCAATTCCAGCCATTAAAAATAAAATTAAATGTACAACACAAAAGTAAATGTGATTGTAAAGATAACTTGCAATCAGAATTTCCCTCCGTCTCCCACTTACAAGTGAGTCATGAATAACGTATGGATCCAACCTATAATGATTTTTCTGTTCACTTCAGGATGTCAGAGTAATGCTGAATTTCAAAGCTCTGGATATGGCTTCCATGTCCCAGCTCTATGCAACAGGGGAAAACCTTCTTCCACCTACCATCTCCCAGGAAGAGGATGAGGTTCTTGGCTCGGTGCAGATTTGGCTTCAGGTCCAGAGCTTTTTTCAGAGCCTGCTGACCTTTGACATTCCAGAAATGGGGGTCTTCCTCTTCTACTGAGAAACCACACAGAACAGTTGAGACACTGGGTATCACTGACTCAGACCCATTACAAGCACTGTCCCAGGTAAGGTGCACATATCTATATATGACTCCCATTTTGGCAACACAATAAGATACATTTGCCTTCATTAGAAAGCTGTAGATATGGTACTGTTCATCAAAGCATTCTACATCAACTGATTCAATAAAAATATGAAGCAGGAATCAAGAATTTTTGAAGTAGCTTTGATCTGTGCGTGTTTCCCAAATGTTGATAGAGCATAAAAATAAATTCTCCATTGTAAGGATTATGTTGTACAGTACTTAATAAAAAATAGCCCCCACTAATCTGGAATTCTCCAAAACATACCAGCGGAAAAAAAAATTACAAAATTATCTGTCACTTACCAGGGATCATAGAGGAGGACCAGTCAATCACAAGACAGAACAGTAATCCAGTTATTAGGGGGACACAAGGAGCCATGATGTGTAAACACGTGTGTGAACGACTCTTCAATGGAGACGACTTTGAAGGGACCGCAGAATTCGTATTTATAGCTGCACAGTGGATCAAAGTGCAATGTCTGAGTAAACTTTTAACATAGAGACACAAGGGTTCTACCATTAGCCAATCATAGACATACAAAGTCAGAGGGTAAAGAGATTTGTTGAAGAAATGAAAATCTCATGTGTAATACCACAATTTGTATGCTTTGGTTCTAGATTTAGTCCAGATTTGTGGATTTTCCCACTTGGGTCTATCAATGCATGTTATAAACACTGCAATGTCTGAGGCATATATGCAGTACATGAAATGTAATCTGGTGCATTATTTTACGGCATTGTACAACGCTTTATTATCAATTTGGCATGTGACAGCAGCCCCTTTGCTTAGAGTGGCAGCTAATTAGAAATTCTTGGCTGAGTTTCCCACTTTCTTCATCCCGATGGGCTGCAAACAGGCATCCATAGTGATAGATCATTTCAAATTTACTGGAAGAATGATGTTTGAAGAATGATCCTCTGACAATGTACATCATCAGACGTACCAAGTGCGTGTTGAATCAACTTCCCTTTCAAAGCTGATTTATAAATGTTTAATACTCTACATTGAACCAAAATGTTCCCACAAATTTTATATTCTTACTCAACAGCTATTGGTGCCATTCAAGGAGAGGACAGAGTTATCCTTGTTGCCAGTTGAATAACTCATTTGTGTAACATTGTGTAACCACACAACACTGGTTTGAGCACAAAGCTCCAGAGTGATAACGGTTCTTATCTCCTTTCACCAGAGAGTGTTTTGCCTGCACCCACGCTTCCATAAGTGTTTATGGTACCTGTTGATGGCCACCGCAGGACTTCTGTGTGAGTGAAATCAGATGGGGTTGACAGCACATCCAGGCCACAGAAGTACAGTAACAGCCGAGTGAAGAACATACTGAGGAAACTTGTTGACAATGTGGGCCCTTGGAGAGTTTTCTTCATCAAGACAAAATCTGCTTGATAGAAATTCCAAAAACAACAGTTCACAGCGAACAGCCTTAGTAAATAACACTTTTATTGTTTTCAGGAGAGTGAGTGTTTCATTGAATGGCGTTCTGTACTCACTTCAGGCCACATCGAGCGCAGATATTATGGCTGGCTCATGAACAAAGTGGTGACCTGCTGCGCTACTTGGAGAACGTTTTGGGCCAGGTGCTATACTGAGCAGGAGCACTGAGTGTACAAACACATTTTGAATAAACACATCCTGATACTGACATGGGGCTCTGCATGGACCAGGTCCCTGTCATCACTACACAGGGGATACACCTACCAAACCTTCCCCTCTACCAAACTGCAGAATGGGCAATTTCATTATTATCACCATCTGTGTCTGCTGCATTTTCAGCATGTATGTCAAAAGTAGTGCAAATTTCCATTCACAAGTCAAATTAAAATAGTTTTTATTATTCAAAGAATGTGATACATATATATAAATTGATCTCTGACATTAATGTGCATGTTGGTGACTGAAGGTTGGTTAGTAGTTAGTAGAATTGCAGTGGGGGAGAGATGACACATGGGGAGGTGGAGAGAGAGGGGAGCACACATGTATGCTTTCATGTATGAATACATTTTCTATATATTTTCCATAAAATTATAAAATATCTGTGTTTACAAAATACATTAATTCAAAGACCTCTGTATACAAAATACATTCATTTTGAGTATTAGAAATTAATCATAGAAAATATGTAAACTAAGTTGAGAAGTGAGAAGTCAAGACAGAAAATGACAAATGTCTTATTCTACATGAAATTTATGTTGAAAAGTCCATATTGTCACCAGATTTCATACAACTCTGAATCTTCCATATGTGTCAAGTCTGTATTTAACCCTAACTTAAATGTTGAAGACAAAGTTACTTGTGCACTATAGAGTTGCAAAAAGAAAATCATATGTGAAACAGTTTTCCTTGAACAAACTTTCCTCTAGATTGAGTGGCTTGAAGACAGAGTCCTGTGAAATGTGGAGATAGTGAAGTTTCACAGCTAAGATGGACTATACACTGTACATGGCCATTCACACATATGTTTGCTATCACTTCTGCTTTTGAACAGACCAGAACATTTGAGTAAACAAGACATAAAAGCATAAATTACATAGCTGGAAATGGTTACCAGAGTCAGACATTTCACACTGGGTTTGCATGAGGTTCGCCTGAATTCCTTGGCGAGTTAGTCTGCCCAGTGGAATTCTGGGAGTTGTGAGAAGATGAGGCTCTGGGGAGAGCTGCACTTTGACAGAGTACTGTCATGTCAATAGAACCCACAGCAGAGCAGCCAGAGAGAGGAGGAGCCCTGAGAAATTATGAGTGGGGCTTCCAGACTCTGGTGGGTGTGGGGGACAGTTGGTGTAAGGCTCCAGGCAGGCGGCATAGGCCAGCACGTGGGCGATGTAGTTCTGCTCCTTCACGCCGTGAAAGAGGTGGGCCATGGGACCCTTGGCGTAGATGGCCACATCCTCCCCACCATGTGTTTCCGAGTCTAGGGGGACGGCGGCCTGCTGCATGTACTCCTCATCCACTGAGTGTCCCGAGAAGAGAACAGATGGTCAAGTGTGGATGCATTCATAAATGCACCAATAAGAACATGCAAAAAGGCAGAGGATGGACATGTTCCCTGACCACACTGGAACATTTAACATTGCAGTACAGTAATATGCATGCGTGTATGTTGAAACTTACAGTAATCCACTGTTGTGATATTCCCTCTTGTCCCATTCACATGCATGTATCCTGGTCCGTTAGCATACAAGATGCTGGTAAAGGGCATCTGATCATCTGCCTTCTTGGGAGCTAGACCTGTGTGAAATGGCATACATAACACAAGTTGACACGCAGTAACCAGGGACAGGAATTAGCAGAAAGGACAGCATTTACAGTGTGAATTGAAACAACTGCCACAACATTTCAGAGGCACATGGTGGCCTGTGCCATACCAAAGATGGGGTTTCCACGGGGCGTGTTTCCCCCAAAAGTGAAGACATGGGAATGGTCGGCTGTGACGACGGTGAGGGTGTCCGACTCCCTGGTCATCTGGGAGGCCAGCTGCACCGCTCGGTCAAACATCACCGTCTCAGTCAATGCCAGCTTGGCAATGCCATCGTGGTGTCCATGGTCGATTTTCCCTCGTAAACCACAGTGACACAGCACAGTTTGAGCATGTCCAGACACTTTGGGTATCATCATTTAACTTTCACAGCATGGCAGGCAGAGTTTGGCCTCTGCCACTGATTCTGTCTGCTGGGTATAGGGGCATGCCATAAGCATGAGGCATGGCACCAATCCAGCTCTCTGCAATAATCTCACTTACAGAAATTCCTGAAATTCTGCAACTTGTTATTTTAATGGTGCAGTTGCATTTTTTATTGCCCTTTTGTTTTATGCTGTGTAGCTCTGTTCCCCACATGCTTGACTGTTGGCTACCTAAATTCTCATTACTGCTAGCTAATGATAAATTATGATTTGGGACTTCACTTTTGTTTGATGGGGTTTATCATATCTAATCCTGAACAAGAATGACAGGTGGTATGAGTTGTAACCTTGTGTTGTACTCTACCTCACTTGTAAGTCGCTTTGGATAAAAGCATCTGCTAAATGAATAAATGTAAATGCAACCAGAAATGGTCTAACAACTAGCAAACCTAACTGGAAGTCACGCTACAAACATAAAGTGCCTGCAGTTTTTCTGTGCCTCTGAAGACTGAAGACCACAACCTATGACATCACAATCTGATGGCAATCCTTAATCCAAGTGCAGAAAGTGTACAGCATCTTCAGCCCACATTCATACTTCAGAACCTCTCTCACCTATCATTTCACAAGTTTTGCAATTTGCTAAATAATATTATTTTGTAGCTTTATTCATTAGGGAGAACATAACTGTTTCTCCATTCTGCATGCTCACAGTGCAATAGCTGTACAACAACTATAGTTGTACAACATAGTTGTACATATCCATAGCCTGCACTCAGGTACACTTTATCTCATGCACATTATGCAATAGCTGTATAAACACAGTACAATAGTTGTCTATAACTAATAGTTGCACAGACCCACAGCCTGCACTCATATACATTTTAACTTATTGTGCAGTAGCTGTTCATATTTATTTTTATATATCTCATTCATTCCATCCTTATTCTGATTCTGCGTCTGATTCATATAAAAGCAAGTAACTGCCACAACTCTGAACAAAGTGATCATGCTTGCTTTGA
Organism: Megalops atlanticus; assembly: GCA_019176425.1. NCBI lineage: Eukaryota > Metazoa > Chordata > Actinopteri > Elopiformes > Megalopidae > Megalops > Megalops atlanticus. The sequence goes on from CM032876.1 coordinate 37,071,379, forward strand.
GAACTGTTGCATACTTATCTTCCACAAAGAGAAAAAATCCCTTGGGATTCTTGCTCAGAATCTGAATAGCCTTCTCCGTCATGTCAACGATGGATGGGTCTCGTGTGCTATTGCGGAATAACTCAAATCTCATGTCCTTGGGTTCAAACAGACCTGGAGACCAGAAATATAACTGCACATTCTCAATTGGAAGGAAGCATACCCTCTAGTGGTAATAGTGTGTCATTGTCATATCTTCACCTTCTGCCTACAGCATTCCAGCATGGTCATACGTTACATAACACTGGATTGAAATCTTAGATGTGGATGATTAGTTTGTAACCTGCCCTGGGGCACACTTTGTGTATGAAAAAAACATGCCCCTGATTCAAATGATAACTTACACTACTGGAATGAGCACCTGCAATAGAAATATTCCCTCTTATCTTTGTATTGGAGACCATATATTATCAACTGATAAGATTCTGACAACACAATGTTTCTCTAGAAGAAAAAAATGGCAGTACCCATCAGATAGTCGGTTGATTTCACATCCACAGAGTCAAACTGCTCCTTGTGCCACACGTACTGGGCTTTCTACAACAGAAACAAAGAAACAAGTCAAACTGGGCCTTGATGAAAAATCCTGAGCAAGTTAAAGATTTATTCTTTAAATATGGGTGAAATTAATGACACACTCGATCATTAATCGAGCCCTGTCTTCTCTCAGCTTCGCCTACAGCGTAGTCTTTAACGTAATGGGGACACAGAAGACCATTTAAACAAGTTCTAAGTTACCTGGCGGCCCTTTAGCCAGAGGTCGATGAGGTTCTTCTTGTCTTTGCGGTCCCCACGGCGGGATGAGGAAGAGGGGTACTCGGGGTCGGGGGTGCCCTTTGGGGTCATATACATGCGGCCCCCTCCAAGGATCACCTGCCGGGGGGGTACAGCAGACAGTGGTTGCCTCCACGCTGTAAGCCTATATTACAGTCATGCACTAGGATGAAAGGTGGTGTGCCTTACGTTGATGTCGGTGTTGGTGACGAGCTGCGTGGCGATGTCAGTGCAGCCCTGCCGGCGGGCGCTGGAGGGCATGTCGGCATCGCTGTACCAGCTGCGGCTGACCGAGTGCGCGTAGGCGGCGGCGGGGGAGGCATGCTGCACGCGGGTGGTGGTCACGATGCCCACAGATTTGCCTGTAGCAGAAATGGCATGCGTACAGGCTAAGAGCCTGCTCGGCACAGTCTGCAGTGGATCCAGGTCCTATGTGCTCAAGCCAGCAGTCTATTCTCTGGCATTTACAAACATGCTTTATCATACAACTTAACAGCTGCGTCACCTTCAGGAATAAACGTGCTCAAATAAAATGAGGATTCGTGGCTCCAACACTCCAACATTTGACTGGTAATTTGTGTGTTGGAGATTATTTAATTAACTGGTAGACTGCTGAACACCGTGGACATCATGTTCCTAACATTAACACCTTTACTTCCAGTGTAAAAAATAAAACACCACACTTATTATTATTATTTTTGGCATTTTGGGGGTGTCCTGGAAAAACTAGATAACTACTGTAAAAAGTAGGTATCTAGGACATGTTTTGCTAGGGCATCCTCAATAGAAAACTACAAGAAACCATTGTTAGGAAATGATCAAAAGAAAAATGAATACAGGACAATGAAACTAGGTGTACAACTCCTCAGTTAGCTAACAAAATGTGACTCTCCCGGCCATATTGCCAGTTCAGAGTCTATGCAGTCTATTGGAGATGACTTTACAGTTAGTGAACTAAGCCCTGACAGGACATAACAAATCAGGTCTCTGATTACTCATCAAGTTAAGGTCAACTTAACAGTGCTGGTACACAATAAGTGTGTGCTCTGATTGGCATACATAATTTGAGTGTTGGTATTGTTAGGCTGGTCTGAGTGTGTGTGTGTGTGTGTGTGTGTGTGTGTGTGTGTGTGTGTGTGTGTGTGTATTGTATGTGCGCTCATGCATGCATACCCTGTGCTTTTGCCCGGTGCAGCACAGAGTACACCTCGTTGCCGAAGGTGGAGTTGCACTCGTAGGGCACAGCAGCAGCGCTCAGGCCCACAGTCTTGCCGTTAGCCTTCACCCCACAGTGGTAGGCTGTGGCCGTGCTGGCGCTGTCTGCCACCTGCTTGTCCACGCTGTACGTCTGCCCCGGAGACAGTTAGCACAGGAGCACATTAACTGACACACATCAATCAGGCTAAGCAGAGCTGTGCGAACCTTCATCCTATTACATCCCATCTGCTGTGCAGGGAGCAAATGAAGGGATGTTGAAGTCATTCTAGTGACAAAACCTCTGAATCACTCTATAACTAGGGTCCTTTGAGCCATGAGAAGGGAAATGTGGAAAATCCTGAATGGGACTCAGAGAGTTTAACAACTTGCTTATTGTAATGTCAGAACTGAAGTGGAAATGCACAGATGCGCAGTACGCTGAAATATTTTGTTTGGCTTGAAGCAGTGTGATTCCAGACCTCTCGTGGGTTTTGTGGTTGGTTATTTGATATTGTACATGCAGACGTTATATTTACAATATGATTCAACCCCCTTAGAAGTATATACTGAGGTTGGGTGGTAAAAGACGGTATGGTTTTAGCCCTGACAAACACACACACTCAGTCCTGCACACACACACACACACACACACACAGACACTGAGTTCTATGTCAGTGTTTAGGTGGTAGAGAGACATGGGACATTCTGTTCTGCTCTCTGTTGGCCTGGTGCCTCTCCTTGCTGAGCCGACGGTGTGGGAGTCTGACCTTGGACAGGGCAAGGTAGGGGAAGGAGTCCATGGCGAGCATCGCCTCCTCTCCTGAGGCACCCTTCATCTGTCCCCTCAAGATACGCGCTGCCGACACCGTGGACACCCCCATTCCTGCCAGACAGGAGATAAGACATGAGGGCATCACGACACTGTCTTTCAACACAGAAGTTGGCAAGGTTCCCTGGTAACACCACTGACAGTCTGCTCACTGTCTTCCTGTGCAAATACATCTCTCTGAAGAGGTTGGAATTGTTGTGTTACCACTAACCTACATTACAGGCAATTTTGTTACATTGCTGTGAAAAGGCAGACCCTGTTACTACTGACATTACACTAAATTAACTGGCACTAAATTAATCAAGAATAATCCAGTAATGATCAGAGGCTTTGCTGTTACTGTAGGAGCTTGTGATAATGGGATAAGTGTGAGTGAGAAGTTTCATCTTTGTGATAATCTGTATTGCCTCTGGGTGAAAAGTTGCCCTAACTGTAATTGAAAAGATACTCCATAGGTATGGTTGCCAGAGAAATACATTTACCATAATGGCTTTGCTCCATATCTTCACACAGATTCAAGAGTGATTTTTTATCTGTGATAGAAGCTGCTGTGATTACACAGCTTCAGGCAGCTAACTCTGTCCTAGGTGTCCATCTGTTCAGGGTGGTATATTGTGTAGGGCAGTATTCCACAAATCAGACTTTCGACCAGTCAAGTTATTGTGTCTCTGGTTGCTATGATGGTTGCAGTGTGTGGTTACCGTCCCCCAGGAAGAGGATGATGTTCTTGGCACGATGGGTCCGGGGGCGGAGCCTCAGTGCAGCCTGCAGGGTCTCTTTGGCCCAGGAGTTCCAGAAGGCAGGCTCCTTCTCCTGGTCAGCTACTCCAAAGGGAACAGCAACACAGGGGGGACAGCAGTCAGTCTCAATCGCTTGCCCCCACCAAACACGGCCGCATCAACGGACCGCATCATCTGTAATGCTGATGCTTCAAAGTACAACATGAACCACGCAAGCATGAGCTAGGGAAAGCTGAGCCCTGGGGGGGTGAAAGGTGAGGTGCACTGTTTAGGAAGGGAAGAGGAAGCTTGAAAATAACGCGACAGCAGAAAGCCATAAAACACAGCCTATCTGCCCCCCCCCCCCAGTCACAACCACTTTTCTCAAGCTTGACCTGATACAGGCACAAGCTGAGCTTCGAGGTCCTGAGAGCCGTTATTCCGCCTGAGCGCCACCAGAGGCATGAATGAGCACAATAGCGACGCTGTGTCCTCACCTGCGGATGCTGCTGCCTCTGCCGCTCGCTGGGCGGCCAGCAGGAGAGGGGCCAGGAGGAGCAGCGCGGGAGCCCAGCCCAGTGCCGCGCGCATTGCTGCAGAGACCCGTCCCTTGGCGCTCGCGAGGAGAGTGGCTCTGCAGACCTCCAGCACTGGCCTTTTTAAAGCCGGGGTGTGTTGTAAGCGAGGGCCCCAGCCAGCTCATAGGCTCAGGGCCGAAAAAAGGGGAAGCAAGGACCACACAGGGCTGGAGAGCTTCATGTTCAGAGGAGCCCCTGTCTCTCTGATTTCCAAAAATGGCCTTTTGTTTTTTAAGACAGCTTCCCCTGCGTGCCCTGTTCCTGTATGTACATTATTGGAAATGGAAAAAAGCTTTGATGTGGCGAAAGCTTAAATGCGCATTTTTATGCTTCAGTTAATTTAATAGAAAAAAGTAGGGTAGGGCAATTTGAGTTGGCATAAAACATGACACAAAGCACAATGTCTCTTTTTATTCTCTCCTCAGCAAAACAGCACAACCTGTCAAGGAACAGCAATGTCCTTATTCTCTAGATGTTGCAGACAGATTCAAGTGATATGTTTAAAACAATAGCTACTGATGTGCTCTTCCTTCCCCTCCAGGCATATGCAAAGGATTCCGTGCCTCCTTCCCCTGCTAACTTGGATGTCTGGTTGGAAGTCAGGCTAGTTGCATTTTTCTCTTGTGAGGTATTGGAGACCGCGCACACTGTAAAAAAGTTCCTTTTTTTTTGCAAACAAGACATTTTATGTGTGAAAGGAACAGACAGGAGCCAGCGGGATTGGGGCAGCAGCTAGGCAGCTCACTGTCAACAGGCAGCCACCTCTTTTCGCATGATCTCAGCCCTCGCGCCAGTGAGTCACGGAGCTGCACTGGAGCTCCGCGCCGCGGCCAGTCATGTGTGGTCAATCAGGTCCCTAATAAAAGGGAAACCAGAGCTGCTTTGTGGCCAAGGCCTCACATGATGTGGCCACACCACACGTACTAAAACACAGGGAGGGAAACCTGACACGGGCCTGAAAGAGACACGTCAGCTCATTGTTTTGGAAGGGTTTGTTTAGCAAAGGGGACGGCTTAGGGTGAGAGCCGTGGCTTGCTCCCGCTGACTGGTTTGGGTACGCAGAGGGCACGCAAAGCCAAAGCTGTTTGGAGAGCACCCCCCCCCAACTTCACTCAGTTCTTTTATTTCAGATGGAAAATGACACAGGCCGTTTGTGCACTATGAAACCATGAGCGGCTCTCCAGTGATTGAGCTGGGGGATATGTATAATTAGCACACATCAAAGCACAGAGGGAGCTGTCTGATACCGTTGGCTGGACGGGGAAATGAGTGACATTTTACACTGATAAGCTCACCTGTCAACAAGGATGTAATCCAAACTTCAATTACTGTAGAGACTCAGAGAGCAGACTCCCTTAGGAAGATGCTTAGGGACATGCTAATGCAAAATTTTCTGCCCCCTGAGCATGGAAAGTAGTCATTTTTCATTATCATCTAAGGTAAAGTGAATGGGAAGGAGGGCAACATTTTGAAATGGCCGAACTGGTTGCCTTTGCTTAGACCTTAGTCACTCATACATGAATCCTCATGCTCTTTCCTGCTGTTTGTGGCTCAGAGGCCGCTCAGGTGTTGTGATGAAAATGCAAGGAGGACAGATCCTGTGCAGGCATTATTCATAGCCTGTATCTCCCTTCCTCCTACTTACTCACACTTGCTGAATCATCATTGACTTGTGGTGAGTGAATGTGTGTGTGTATGTGTCTGAGAGAGAGAGAGAAAGAGAGGAGGGTGGGGAGTACAGACAGAGAAAAGGAGACAGTGAGGCTGAGCTCCAGGGCCCAGACAGATTAGGAGTGCCTTTGGGAGAGGGGATGGGTAGCAGGGACTGTTGTGTCACATTTGGAAGACATTTCCGAAAAGAAATTGTCACAGATCTTGGGCAGATCTTGCATTCCCTGGCTGTGTCACACACCACACTGGGCTCAGTTCAGCCTTGTCTTTCATATGTATATAAATAAAAAAGATGAATAATGCAATAAACTAAAGTCAATAATTTGAAAATAAGGGGCTATGAATGACATAATCCCCCCTCTAAATGTCTGAGATCTCATAACAGCTATGCAGTTGGTTACTTATGAAAGTAAGCGGAGCTCCACAGCTGGTAGTACACTTAATGGGGCACAATTACACAACAGCCCCGAAAACTGCAGTCCCTCATGCAAACAGCAGACACAGTGTCATTGAGCTTCCCCTGTTTAACTCAATCAAGCATATTTTATATTATCTGAGAAAAGACTACACCAGGCACTTCACTTAACAAGCTCTACCCTTTAACTTTACTGTGCAATAACCCAGGATATATGGGACTAAAATGAAGTACAATCTTTGGAAGTAATGGTGCAGACTGGAGCAAAACTGCATACGTCCTTGTAACCATGTACACACGCTGAACACATGCATACAATACACTCACTATATTATTCAATGCAGCATCCCAAACACTTGCTTCTATGTCAATGAGACGAGTCTCTAAGAGTTCTTACCTGGCAGTCCCACGGCAAAGCCATGCCCGCAGACCAAAAACAGAGCGAGTGTTACCCTAAGACTCATGGTCTCCTAATGTGAGACTTTTCCAGGGGTCTCACTGTGTGTTCTCTTGTGCTCCTATCTCCACTCATGGCTGGTCTTTGTCTCTGCCTCTCATCCTTCAACACAATGGCTAGAGAAGTTTCTCGCCCCTGGGGAATACAAAAGTGATAAATGACAGATGTAGCACTGGTTTCCTTTCCCCATCATCCTTTGTGCTTGTAAAAAGGGAAAGAGGATGAGAAAGACAAACACTAACCATCTACATTTCCCAAAAATAAAAAAATCCCTGGCCTTTGACAGAGCAGTTTCCCCCTAAGATCTTTTGATGGAGTGCCCAAAGTTTTAAATTCTTTTTTAGATTGAGGATTCCTCTAGGAATGCTCTGGATGGCACCGTAACTTGGGCTTGCCTTTTTGGAAATCTCTTGTCAATGAAGCTCGAGAGGAATTGCGATGCCATGTTTCTAGGTGTGTTTAAGAGGAGTTTTGGATGGATGGTGGATTAATGCCACCGTCAGGCAAAGTTACCATCTGAGATAATGTGATAAGTTTGACAATTGGAGTGAGAAGTTTGATCTTTGTGACGGAGGGCAAAATTAACCTCCCACACATTCTCACACAATCTGCATATCTACTCACAAAATTCATTCCATAAATTAGCAAGTCACCAAATATAACAGTTTGTAAAAGTGCTCCTTGCTAAATACAGTAAGATTACAGTAAAACTAATAGTGACAAAAGACCTTTTTTATTTAGTGACAGTCAGGAAAAATAACCAAAATTTATAGGTGCCTACATATGTTCTTGTCCTTGCCAGAGAGCAGTTACATCCTCTTTATGCTACTGTCAGAGTATCTGACATTTATGGCTCATTTTTGAGATATATCTCATATATATATATATATATATATATATATAAATATAAAGGGGTATTAGAAAAAAAGCAATACTGTCCTTAGGTCAACCATTGCTTCCTGATAACATGGGAAATTCAAATTGGTATTTTTGAGTTGGGTTGAGGTTGGTTTTTAAGAGGTTCTGAAGCTTATGTTCCTCCTTTCCAGGAAGAGGACACCCACCTGGGCTGGGTGGATAGTCTTTCCTCTGGTGCAATTTGAGCATGACGCTCCTCTGCTGTGTTTTGTAGAGGTCAGCTCTCCCATCAGCAGGAGGGTGAGGTCAGGCGGGGATTTATTTACCCAGGGAGAAGCGCTGGAGCCAGACCAGGCCGCTCCAGACCTACCCTGTTTCCAAAAACATCCTCATTTTCAGATTTTACCCTTATGTCCTGCAGGTGTTTCAATACAGAAGAGGGGCCAAACTGTCATACATTTACATCTTTGGGTATTTTCGTTTACAATGTCCGCATATTCGTTTAACAAGGTATATAATCCGACACACACGATGAAGGTCCTTACAACATGCATAAGACAGGAAAAGACAGTGCCACTTCCTTTTGCAGTTGCAGTTGAGTTTGTGTAACTGTTGCCAGGCACAAGACAGAAAAACAATAAACTGCTTGAAAACATTATGCTGACACGTGTAAACAGCGCTTTAAAATATGAATGGCCACACCCAGTTTCCACTGTGTCTCCACATTTGCCTTTAGCATGGATAATGTGAGGCATAAGGACTGTTTACACTCAAGCTGTAGGGAAAGGGAACAGAAACTAATCTTACAAAGCACCCTTTTGTCAACAGCGGTTAGCCGGGAAGAAAGCTGACAGAACACTTCAAACAAAAAAAACCCCCAATATTCAAAGCCTTGAAGTTGTACAAGGGCAGTCTTCCTCTGCCTAGTGAATGGTGTGTCCTCTCAAATCCACACTTCACTTTAATAGGACATGGTTTGCATCTTCACAGAACCCAATTATTCATACATTTTATGGTATTTTCAACTTAGGATGCAATATTATTCCAATGAAATATTCATAGGCTAGTCACACAATAAATAAATCTATGGCCTCACAACTAGGACAAAAAATGATTTAGAGTTTTTTAAAAAGTTTTATCATGGTAGTAATGGATCAAAAAAAAAGAAAAATGTTCAGAACTATTCATATTTCAAATGCATTTTTAAATATTTACCTGGCCACAATCCACAATTTTTATTTTGGCTCCACACACTTTCACAGAAATAACTTGGCTGAAACAAAATACAATTTGGTATCATTTATACATCTAAAAATATAATTATGTAACATTATTCATTCATTCATTCATTCATGCAACTGAGTTAGTTAAGCATTCATTCAAGAGACTGGTGTTGGGAATTTGGGTGGCTTTCAGTGCCACTCATCTCGCACTTGGTGTTTTTACAATGTGTCAGTGTTTAAATTGTATGTGTCTGTGTTAAATAAACATTAAATGATTGAATGATTGCAGTGTCACATACTGGTGGTCACATCCTACTTCATTCTGGCCTCCTCTTTAAACATGCAGAGGAGAGTCCATATTATAACTGATTGAAAATTAAAGGCTTAGACGATACTCTTTATTGCATCCATTCAAACCACATTAGTGTCTGGGTTTTAAAATAATTGTATTAACCTTGATTATATTTGTTTTTAAGTTAAATTTTGATTTTAAGGGTACTGCAGTTAAATGCAGAAACTGAGACATGACGTATACATGCCTAACAAAAGCTTCATTGAAATATGGAAAATGAAGCAATACCTTATCAGCAGATTGGTGGGGGAGCAGAAGAGCTGACCTGAGGTTGATTTCCACTCCACAAACAGAAACGGCTTACCAGTGAGATGACATTTCTGCACCTTCCAATAAGACTAGCAAAAATCCCTCCAGAAGAAATGAAATGGCTGTGTTTGTGAGTGGTCCTAATTACATCTGACAGTGGAGTCCTTGGGAAGTGACTCTGCTCAGAGACAAAAGCTCACTTATTCTCAGGACAGCTGGATTAACTGGCCAACGTCAGGTGAGTGTACCTGGGTGAAGCCAACAGGTCTAGAGTTTGGTTAGTGTTTTCAAAGGGCTGCAACATGTGGTTGGACCCACTTTAAGCAATCAGGTACCACCACAACCAGGGAAAATGTGTACTCTCATTTTAAACCATAAAGTCATATCCCTTTTAATTAACACTTTGTGACAGCAAATAGTGTACATTAGGGATAATATGCAGTATGAGGTAGAGATAATAATTTGCTTCAGCCAAAATCCTTGACAATGTTATGTGCTGAGCCTGCTCAGACATGTGTTATCTAAGTTGTATTTTATGGACCATTTAACAATGGGTGCTGCTCTGATTAAAACCAATAAAAACACCTTTTCTGTACAAAGTCAGCGATGAGACCACAGCAGCCTCACCCATTAAGTTGTTCATGAAGGCTTCATCAATTAACTGAACAAAACAGACTGCAACCAAACTAGTATTAAAGCAGAATTATACATAAATTTGTCTTAAATTGGGAAATGAAACAGAATATTGCTTCACATAGACCAGTATAATGATGTAAATCCACAGAGTACTAAAATCAAGCAAGGTCTCTGAATGCTGTGTTTACACTTCCTATAACAGAGTTGTGGTTCTTCAATTCAAGAAGACAGTGTACGGGAACTGTACACACTGTGAGTACACTGAATCAGCACTGGAAGCAAAAGATGAGTACAAGCCAACAGACAAATGGGGAAAAAATCCAGCCATATAAATCCAAAGGAGAGTTTAGATAAATGTTAAGACAACAGATCCCAATTCCCTGCTGGGCAGTACCCATAAACAGGTGTCCTTATTGAGGTCAGGTGCATACGAGACACCTGCAAGCAATTGGTAGCACACAAAGAACAAAGAGGTAGGCCTGGATTCAAATAAATGCTATTTGGACACACAAATAAATGTCAGTGCTATGGTAACCTTTTCAATATCGTCACAATATACTTCATTCATTTCAGTGATTGCAGAAATCACTGATCTGTGTTTAGAAAGAGTAAAACCAGCACTCGCTTGTAACTGTGATTCACCATGAATTAAATGTGTTTGTGTGTGTGTGTGTGTGTGTGGGTGTGTGGGTACACATCTGTGCTGTATTTGTGTCCTGTGCTCTTTGTTGAGTGTCTCAGATGGGCGTGTCAAAATGGTGATGTATTTCATCTGGGACCTAACTGACTTTCAACACCACCTTGTGTGGAGTGAAGATGGAGATCTCCTGGAAGTAGAAGCATCAGTTAGAGCACAGAGTGGACAACCAGCCCCTCATGTCCGTCATCCTGTGACACAGTTCAGCATCATTGGCATGCTACTTCATTGCTATTGACAGGGTGAGAAGTTTGGAAGCTTGAGGTTCCATTAATTGTGTGAACCCTTGCTTAACATTTGAAGGCTGCAGTGATGAGTGCTTCACATGTAAGATAGTAGAACTCAGAGGAGATAACTACCTCACTGTAGTACTAGATGATAAGGACTTTGATTCCTTTCAGAAAAAAATATATTGGAGGAGATTCTAGAAGCCTTATAAGAACAGTAAACTCTCTGACCCTTCAGAGCACCTGATATAAGCCAGAGGTGTGGCTTATTGCATTCTTGCCTACATAATTCACAGTTGGAGACAGTATTCGTGTAACCACAAAATTCTCAAAATCTAAAAACTATTTTTCATTGATGGGCTCACTAAAAATAAAATGGAAATGAAATAGAGAGAGGAGAACAAAGACACATGAATAGAAATGGAAATATTCTGTGGGCTGTCACTACAATGTGTATTGACCTTTAAAAAAGTCAATGCCTTCATGATCTTGTGGGAAACTAACATGCAAGATGATGTGATAAAAACTCCAGAAGAACCCCATTTGCCACCCACAAAGCATTACTCTGCTTTCACATAGCCTGCGGAACAGCCAAATATTCTTTGTCGATCAATGTCCCGTAGTTCCGGTCTGCAGTGCTCCACGCTGAGGGGAACATCTTTCTTAAATGTTAGAGGAAGCCCTGGTCTGGCTCTTATACCATCCAGATGTGAGTCATATCTGGCTCCTAACCCACCACACATTAATTGACCTTCTCAAGTCCTTGGAAAGCCTACCAGACACAATGAGTACACTAAGTACATTTTTATTTTGTGGAATCTGTTGAACTCACAGGTTCATTTGAGGCCTTGGATCCCCAGAAACCCCTGTGAGTACCCTCAGCAATTGCTCTTTACTTTTTCAGGGATGGTTTGTTTGCAGCCACTGTCATGTCCTGAGTTCTTTGCCTGTATAGAATGTGACATTGGTTTCCTGTTTGATAAGAGATGCTGTAAGACTTGACATTTCCCTCTTCAGTATATAGCACAGCAAGCAATCATACTTGTATTTTCCCAGCATAAGCATCCTCCTAAGGGTAGTGTGGCTCCAGACAGTGTGACTGAACCCCTCAGAGTCACTGTGTAAGACCAGGATCAGAGCTGTTCTTTGTTGTGTCAATTTTCAACAGCAGATCTGACTCTCTGAGCTCAGCACGTGTCTTCAAAGATAACACATTGCGAGCAGAGGTAAAATGAGTCGACATGCTAAAGCGTGGCCTGATCTTTGACAAGGAAGGGAAGTTCCACATACCCTTCCAATGGGACCATTATGAGGACAACAGTATGCTCACGACCAGAGGACTGGGTGGCAGCAGCTCTGTTTTTATTGATCGGAATAAAAACTTATGGCCTCTATGATAGCTGGTCAGAGTGCAAGGAAAAACATGCCAGTCCAAAGTCCTCGGGCTGCGGAGGCTCAGGAGGCCAGGGTGTCACAGAACATGGAGAGATCCCTGCCACAGAAACACACTGTGCAGGCACTGTATCAACGCCTTCAGCACAAATATGTCAAGACTGGAAGAGGACATTGTCAGTGGATCTAAAATTTTATTATCAGAATATTATAAATAATATATAATATTCCAATTACAGCCATGTGTTCTCTTGCTGTTCTATGCAAGCACTGAAAGACAGTTACACCTCCAGTGCAAAAAAAAAAAAAAAGTGGTTACACACTCCTCTGTAACTCCTTTTCACAGCACCATCACAGCTTATAGCCAGGTCCAGAACAGCTGTCAGCATGACACACTAAGAGGAAATGTATTGTAAGGGCTATTGGGTGTCCTCTTTACTTAATGGCCTATTGTAAACATCGGGAGGAGTTCTCAATTCTCAATTAACTGGCAACAGCAGTGAAGTTGATTGCACCACCTGATTGCACCTCTTTTGCTAGGTGGTGCGCTGCCATTGGTATCCCTTAGTGAGACACTTCACCTAACTTGTTTCGGTAAAGATCCAGTTGTCTGAGTGGGCAAAAGCTGTAAAGCATGAACAGCCATACATGATTCACCCTGGATAAGGGTGTCTACTTAGGAAACAAGAATTACATTACATTGTTTTTATTACTGGCATTTAGCAGACACTTTTATCCTGAGAGACTTACACTATATGGCCAAAAGTATGTGGACACCTGACCATCACACCTATATGAGCTTATTGGACATCCCATTCCAAAACCATGGGCATTAATATGGAGTTATCCCCCCCCCATTGCAGCTATAACAGCCTCCACTCTTCTGGGAAAGCTTTCCACAAGATTTTGGAGTGTGTCTATTGGAATTTGTGCCCATTCAGCCAAAAGAGCAATTGTGAGGTCAGGCACTGATGTTGGATGAGAAGGCCTGGCTTCTAATTCATCCCAAAGGTGTTCAATGGGGTTGAGGTCAGGGCTCTCTGCAGACCACTGGAGTTCCTCCATACCAAACTCATCAAAACATGTCTTTATGGACATTGCTTTGTGCACAGGGGCACAGTCATGCTGGAACAGGAAAGGGCCTTCCCCAAACTGTTGCCACAAAGTTGGAAGCATACAATTGTCTAAAATGTCTTTGTATGCTGTAGCATTAATGTTACCCTTCACCAGAACTAAGGGGCCTAGCCCAAACCCTGAAAAATAGCCCCAGACCATTATCCCTCCTCCACCAAACTTTACAGTAGGCGCTGTGCATTCCGGTAGGTAGCGCTCTCCTGGCATCCGCCAAACCCAGATTCGTCCATCATACTGCCAGATAGTGAAGCGTGATTCATCACTCCAGAGAATGTGTTTCCACTGCTCCAGAGTCCAGTGGCGGCGTGCTTTGCACCACTCCAGCCATCGCTTGGCATTGCACATAGTGATGTTGGGCTTGTGTGCAGCTGCTCGGCCATGGAAACCCATTTCATGAAGCTCCCTATGCACAGTTCTTGTGCTGATGTTGCAGCCAGAGACAGTTTGGAACTCTGTAGTGAGTGATTCAACAGAGGATAGGCGGTTTTTATGTGCTACGCGCTTCGGCACTCGGCGGCCCCGAGTGGTCTACCGCTTCATGGCTGAGCTGTTGTTGCTCCTAGACGCTTCCACTTGACAATAATAGCACTTGACCGGGGCATATCTAGCAGGGCAGAAATTTCGCGAACTGACTTGTGGCAAAGATGGCATCCTATGACAGTGCCACGTTTAAAGTCACTGAGCTTTCCAGTACAACCCATTCTACTTCCAAGGTTTGTCTATGGAGATTGCATGGCTATGTGCTTGATTTTAGGCAGCTGTTAACAATCGATGTGGCTGAAACACCTGAACTCAATAATTAGGAGGGGTGTCCACACTATATAGTGTACGTCGGTTACAGTTTTTTCCACAATGTTATCCATACATACAGCTGGATATTTACTGACGCAATTGTGGGTTAAGTACCTTGCTCAAGGGTACAGCAGCAGTGCCCCAGCAGGGAATGAAACTGGCAACCCTTCAGTTATGAGTCCTGCTTCTTAACCACCCTGCTACACTGGCACCCAGGAACCAGGAACACTACTACAGCCTCACGGCATTGCACTGGTGCACTGCTAAAGGGATTTTTCTAGCAAACTTGTCTGACAGTTTAGACACCAAATGGAATATCCGGATGGCATCCAGCACAAGACATAAAAGATGAAAGAAAACTCATGTGACATCATACTGTGCCAAAATGATTTGCCAGTCCTCATCTTGTTCCAAAAATGATCACTTTACCATATATTCCAAGCTTTCTGTGCAAGTTCATCAAAACAAGAAGGAAATGTTATACCTCTCCAAATGCAGGCAATAATGCTGACAGTACAGTATGGAGACTTTTACTGACTTTTTCTGATAGAAGGGGATTGGATTTTTATTCTCCATACACAAGACCACCTCCTCTGGCACCCCAGCAGGAAAACGTCATTAAATAGGATAACCAACTCAGAGAATAGCTAATGAGTAACATGAGTAAAGACTGTGGCTGCCCTCCAAACTGTTCTCTCTTCTCCTAGGTGATCAGCGCTCCACTGTTTAAGCATTTATTAGAAATCAGAGTAGCTGAGGGGCATTAGGATTGAAGGAGCTGTTTTGAATACAACCACTGTAATGTTACACCTTTGTGTTGTCTCCATCTCATGGCTTAAATGTGTTTCCTGCCTGCTGCTAACCTTTGTGTTCTACAGGTGCCTTCTGAACCTCTTTGAATACTCAACAGTAATCCATTCGCATGCCATCAACAGAAAGTAATATTTTTTGCAATGCTGCCATCTGCTGGTTGACTAGTTCATGACATTTTTGAACTACCGCAAGCAGAACTGACGTGCTAATTTCAAAATGTGTTTCCACTCACAGCACCTCACAAAGGTGCTGACAGTGTAAAGGACTGCTAAAAAAGAATAACAAATAAAACCTTTGTTGAAAGGGGATGTTCATTTACAGTAATGAAAAAAACACTTTTTAAATGAAATTAAATTAACATGCTTTTTGGCGGTAAGACAGAGCTAAGCTTTGAACTCTAAAGAAAAGGGCTTGTTCAAAAAGGGCTGATTCAAAATCATTACACAAAACAGAAAAAAAATTCCAAAGTGATAAAAACTAACGGGCACTTGAAAAGTCCTGAAAGAGGATATGGAAACAGTACGTTTTCAAGGATTTTCAACCCTATTACAGTCTGATTGAGGTTATTATGCTTTTTCAAAGCTTAAAAATGTAGACTGACTTTGCCATTAAGACCACTTAGCCTCAAATTTTCAGTCATCATTGTCATATTCATAATGTCACCATTATCATCAGCTCACTGTACTAATCTAGGAACATGAACACCCTCATAAGTAATGGATGAGAATGGTGGGATATTGTGGTGACCATCCTTAGTGTGTGATGGCTGTGCTGCAGTGAAGCATTGCTTTGGAAACGTTATTTCTGTGCCACTCTGGACAAAGGTCTGGGAAGTTCTTGGACATAGTTCTCTTGTCATTGTGGTGTGAGGCTTTCTGGTGTGGATCCTCTGCTGCAAAACTGCATTGGGGGACATACTCTTCGGTGCCCTGACAGTCACAGGATTAGCCCATGTCTGAGAAGCACACAGCTGCAAATTTGCTATACTGATGTTGGATTTAATTAGAACTGCTCCTCACAAAAGTCTCAAAAACTGGTTGCTCTGACAGCACTCACACTATAATTGCTCTCCGTGGGGAGGCTAATTTCTTTCAGTCCTTTTGGTGAAGCTACGTTATGGTTTTCCTTTCAGTGCAAATCTGTCTAAACTGCACTTATGCTGCCCAGTGGCCAAATGGTGTACCTGTTTTTTCCCCTTGCCAAGAGTTATGCATTGGCTTGGATGTGCTGTGGGTGCACTTGCTGTTTTTGAAAAAAGTTGTAGAAAAACACAGACACTCAAAAGTTTTGTCATTGGATGAATTCTTGGAATGTGTTTTAAAAGGGTTGAAAGTGATTTTTTTATGAATGAGGAGTTCATACTATGTGGTAAAACATTCAATGACACATTAAATGCAATGTGCTAGATATCACAAGTGGAGCAAACCCAAAAGCATAGAGACATGTAGAGACTGATGCACCTCCAGAAGGGATGGGGCTTTACTGCAGGTCCTGTGATCCTCCCTGTCACACTCTGAGATGTGGCCAGCAGGTACTGTATGATTACATCATCGTAGGTTTTGTGGGGGACAACAAGCATTTGTGGAGGGACACATTTCCTCCCTTTGGACTCAAGTGCCACCTGAAGATATCAGCAAAAACCCAGCACTATTACTAAAAACCTTGGAAACACCTAAGAGGGGGAACATCTGACAATAAGGCATAACAAAATAATTAAACAACCCCGTGATTTCATCAGTGGCCCTTAAGTACTTCTCCCAAATGGCATATTTGATCGTGTCAAACTTCAATCACGCTTAATATGTTCGGAGCAGACATTGAGTCGTGCTTGTCACGCCTTCGCAAATGCACTCCCTGTTCCTCCAGCAGCCGGGGGTATATGACAGCACACAGGCAGGCCCATGTTTCCAACACGTCAAAGTGCCATCCAGAAAACTATCAGAGGTGAGGCAGGGCTTCAATTGCTGACAGAGAGCAGTTACTGGGCTTCCTCCAAATCTGCCCCTGTGGGGACTCAACTGATGCATTGCTCCTCTGGGGCGACTGGGAGTCTGCGGCCCAGGCAGGCGGCAACAAGCTGGCGTGCGGGGAGGGGTCTGCGATCCCACTAAGAAAGCCCTGCAAGAGACTTCAACTTAATTACTCCTCACGTCTCAGGAGTGCTGCACTGAAACCATCGCTGCAGAACCTGCCACCCAGCTCCCGTGCCAACCGTGTTGACTGACAGCCAGTGAAACCAAGCTTTCAGGAACAGGAACTACCTTGGAAAGCTTTTGGAAAAACCACCTGCTTCATTACACCTCGGCCGAGAAACAGTTGTTTACAATAGGTCATTAATTTCATGCCGCCAGAGGGAAGGTGGGAGGATAAACCATCACATATCTTGACAGGTACACCCATCACGGATGATTAAGGCTCTGAAACATAAGGGGGAGGATCTTGCTTGAAAAACAAGGGGCTAATTGTCCACAATCAGACCTGCCAAACAGCCAACTACACTGACTACACTGACTGGCTGAAGACACTCCAAGCCTGAAAATGGCACTACAAGACCTGTCAAGAATGTCAGAAGCACTCTGGGTCAGGTAAGGTGACAAAAATATTCAAATGCCAGCTCTCTGTCTTCAGAACAAAATGGCTTACTTTTCAAAACAGGTGACTGCAACTGCCCATATGATGAAGAAACACCTCTGTATAATTCTGAAAAATGATAATAATATAGGAAACTTGTTCTATTCTATTTGTGTCTTTTAGTGCACAAGTGGAGAAGGGCAAGGTTAAAGATGCATATGCAGTTAGCTAGTATGCATCCACGAATTTTGTTGTTTATTCAGCTCATTGGTTTTATTTGCCAATTTGTCCGAAGGCAAATGCTGAGTGAATGAGCTGCTTTTAAAAGAAAACGGGACCATCACAGGGCAATTAATTGCAGCATAATGCTGATTCGACTCTCGCATTTGCATTCTGAAGTTGCAAATGATGTTTCATCATCAACCAGGATACAGGCTCCGTTACTCATGCCAGACACCCAGGTGCTTTGTGTTCTGTGACAAAGCCACTCAAGTGTTATGCATTCCGTTCATCTCTTCGCACGTCTTTTTTCGCTGATCTCAGGAACCAAACATGGCAAAGTGAGATGATGCTGCTGTTGCTATGGCTACTTTGCGTTTTGTGTGGGATAATAAACACATCATGTTGTCCCAGGGTAGCACACAAATCTCTGCGGTGTTTCCTACCCTTTAACCACGGGGCACGCCATCTTCCAAGAAGCGAAAAAACCAAACACCGCTCTGCATTTTCTAGGAAAATGGAGGGAGATGAGAAAATGGATCACTCATGTCCATGACCACTATTAAAATATTATTTCAGAAGATGCCTGGGCATCTCAGAGTACTCTGCCTGCTTCAGGCACACAGGGTCGATGGGCTGGCCGAAGGCAATACATTTGCTACCAATTTAGGTGCAGCGGCTGGAATTTCAGCCCCCCCCAAAATGAGTTCACGCAACACGGACCCATGTCCAGGATAAACACTCAATGAGCCATTTGACCCTGACAATCAAAGTGATGGAGGCAGCAAATAAATAAAAAGAGAGGAGGATGGTGAAACATGCAGAAATCTGCAGGGAATGGGAGGGGAAGGGGGCTGGGTGGGTAGGCAGGGGGGCACCTCTCCAACACTTCTTTGAACTCCCCATCACTCTGGTGGACTTTTAACAGAGGCCTGTTATTATGGTGCTGTTTTCTGGCTTCCCATTAAAATAGAGCTTGTTCATATAAACTTTGAGGTCTGAAGGCTCGCTTGCCTGACTGGGTGGCTCTCATGAGGGCCGTGTTTGGAGAGGGAGCAGTAGCCACTCTCTAACCTGCTTTGGCCTGGAGCAAACTCCGCTGAGAACTTCTTTCCTGGCACCAGGATACTGGTCAGTGCATAGGGCTTCGCTGTAAAGACAACAAAAGGAGGAAACCAAGCCCATTATATGCTTTTAAAGATTTCATAAAGTGCTCCTAAGAGCTTTGACAATGAACGCTCCTAGTACGCAGATTTTCTGTGAGGAACCTGTGACTTTCCTGTGCCTAAATCAAATAATTGTCTTGTGAATGAAATGTGTAGTATAAATGTGTAGTCCCACTGACATTCAGCACTGTATTGAATATTCATTTCTGCAAATCAAATTGTAGAGTTCCATTTTAGAGGAACTGTATTTTTGCAGGGGAGACCTTGTGGGAAAGGAGGTAGGAGGTGGGGAGCACTGGTTCCTCTGGACAGACCAAACCCAATAGAAACCACTAGCAAATGCCCAAGAGAACAATGGAGACATTGCATTGCAAAAGATACCATGTAATTGTACCTCTTGCAGAAATCATGCCCCTGCCAACAGCTGACTGGAGAAGGAATTCCATGCATTCCCTACCCTACATGTTTCTGCATATTGTCATTATAATACAGTTCTCAGCTGACCCTCATGGCTAATGATGGGTCCATAAAGAAATAAAATCCCAGGTTCAGCTCAGCTGGTCATGGAACTTTAGGAGGCTGTCCACCATCTTGGTCTGGGGCAGATGGAACAAGGCATGCTGGGAAGGAACTGTGGTGCAATCTGGTGGGTGGTGGTCATGTTGAACAGCAGTATAAACTCCTCCTCCAGTCTGTGGGAGACAGCATACATACTGTCATATTACCACTCTAATGAATTATATTTATATTAATTAATGAACAATTGTATGACGATTCAGGCATGTACTCACTCACATGTACTACTCATTAAATTACATCTGATTACATCCCAAGTGCTGTATCACGTCAATTGTAAATGCAAATATTTAATATTTTAATTGTCACATCAGATATTCAATTCGTGTTTAACACCCCCAGCAGAGTAATGGTGGCCATGGCCTCTTCTTTGCCTCAGATGAGACGCGACTGACTTCTGAGCTCTCTGAAGCCCCTCTCATATTTTCCACCCACAATCTCCCCATCAGAATGACCAACTAACACACAGTGTGTGCACAACATTTCTGAAATGTTTGTAGCGGCACCATAAGGTTTCTAAAAAACATTAGAGACATTGTGAGATTACTACGGGCATTTTCTCCTGGTTGCCTTTCACGCTGATTTCAGGCCTGTTAGGTGTGCTGCTCTGAAGCCAAGCGGCCTTTCACCAGAGCTCCAGAAGATGGCAGGAGCGGCATTGCCTGAGAGTGCTGTGGAAAACTACTTAACCCCCCGAGCCGGATGCAAGCAGGATCACACAGCCACATAACAACTGCTTCACGTCAGACTGCATTAAAAAGGCAATAAAGCTCTGCAGATGCACCACTCAGGGCAGGCTGTGATGAGATGTACTGTATGGGAGTTACGCAAGGCAGAAATGATCAGCATAATGTCATCTCATAGTAACAGTTTAGTTACATGCAGTCATCTTAATGAGCGTACTTTCCGCACTCTAGGTCATACACTAAGGTCTGGAATGAAATGGAAACTTTATTCCGGTGGAAATTTTCTGAACACTTTCGTCATCCTTCATTTAGATATACTGGACAGAGCTGTAGAGTAGCATCTGTGATGGGTCCTTGCTTCCTTTTTGCTGCACAGATTACAGAGTTTTTGCTTTTTGAAATACATGTTGTAGCTATGTACCATCTTAATTACTTCATGAGTGAATTTCAGCCAACCTAAGTCCTGCACTGGAAGTATCTATATTCATTCTAATACAAAAAGTTTTTCACAAAAAACCTGTAGTCTGTTGGGGAAAGCTCAGAAAAAATTGCTATTAGCCAATTACATCATTTCTTTAAGGTACATCTCACATCCAGTTAAGAGGAACACATCTCTGCTTGTAACTGCCCTATTTAGTTAAGCAAGCAGTGTGTGTGCTAACAAACTAAATGGGGCCCTCCAGACCCATTTGCCTTGATGAACAAACTAAGGATACGATCCTCGATGGGCTGCATTAATGAACGCTCCAAAATGCATGATGAAGCTCCCATTTTTACGATCACGCGGCTGGAGACGGAACTCTGAGCTGCCTCTTAATCCGATCCAATTTCAATTTGCTTCTTCCTGGCTGGGGCTAATGACCAGAGAATTATCTCCAACATGGCTAATGTCTGATGGCTGAAAGGCTGCCTTAGTGGTATGATGCTTGGCAAGGGATTGCAGCTCTTATCCATTTTCTCCTCAGAACTTTTATTTTACGCTTCCCTGGTTTTTATGGGGCTTGGAAACACTCTCCATTATCACGCTATAAATCCAGGTGGAGCAACATTCTAATGTCTCCCATTGTTTTAACAGTCAGCTGGCAAACAAATGAGAAAGATAAAGATATGATATAGAAAGAAATCTGAATCACGCACATTGTATATGCATTTATATGTATATAAACTGAAAAATGTATGAAACTGCCACTGAAGTTCAAGGTAATGGCCTTGAGAACTTTTTTGTGCCGCTTTATTGTTGATGATTCCATGCTTTCACAATCGTGCCAAATCATTCCTCTTCAAGCACAATATCTAGGCAATAAAATGGCTTCCATTGCTATGACAAAGTGTGTGTGCACGGTCAATGACCTCTCCTAATGAAGTGTGAGAAAAAGTGACTTTGTGCAAGCAAGGTTTACCGTCAGACTACAAAGGACATCACTTAAGAGAATGAACAGTGTTCTGCTTTAATTTTCGAAGAACATAATCATTTTTAAGA
This sequence comes from Megalops atlanticus, assembly GCA_019176425.1. Lineage (NCBI taxonomy): Eukaryota > Metazoa > Chordata > Actinopteri > Elopiformes > Megalopidae > Megalops > Megalops atlanticus. Next base: position 37,093,129 of record CM032876.1, read on the forward strand.
CTGAAATAATGCACAGTGAATAGAAAACACAAGCAGTAATTTGTCAATATGTATGGCATTGTTAATATATTTTCTGCTGTGAGCAACATTTTCAATTATATTTACCTATTTCCTAATCACTAGCAAAGGGGATTTAAACAAGTCAGTCAGTGAGCTACGGTTAGTGTTATCACCGGCAGGCAGAAGGTTACCTTTAATAAGCTCTGCTCTAAAGCATTTTAGGTGTGTTTTAAGAATTAATGCAGACAAAGCACATTAAAAACCAAACTAATACCTGGCTGCATCTTTCAACATAGCTACATCATTAGGAATGCTTATTCCGAGAACAAAAAATATAATTCATTTTAATAACCTGAAAAAAATGTTTTACCCATGCTGAACTGAACCACAGAAACACTGAAAATAGTGAATTATTTTCTCAATTATAGTCCCATCGGGGAGTGTGCTCATTTTTTCCTGTTTTCATATCCTCTTGCGGTTTGTAATTGCGAGTAAATGCTTTTACTACCCTTTTGGGTCATGCATAGTGTATTGTCATTTTTCATTCACAACTTCAAACGTCTGAATCGTAAAATCTGTAAGAAACATAGCCGCAAAGACATTGGTAACCAAAGATGTTTTCTTAGCGGTTCCCCCAGGTTTGCCTTACCGAACACGGCTCCCGCAGAGCTGCATGGGAAATGGAACACTGGGAAATCCAAGGCGCTGAACCTACTTCAGACGAAAGGCACACAAACACAGCCCGAGGTTCGGCGGGGCCATGAAGAATGGGCACTGGCACAGAAGGCAGGGCCTGCTTCATGAGTCTGATGCATCGGGTCTGCACACAGACGCGAGATGCACGAGAGAAATGGCAGATCTGAGGGTGACTGGTGCACCCTGCTAAAGTTATGGGGCATGGGGGTCTGCAAAATGTACACTAATCAAGGGGCAGCAATACTGCAACGCCAGCTGCATTGAGGCATTAAATGTTGGCAGCACGGCCTGGGAGGTGTTTTATCTCATCCCTGATGTGATAGGAGAAATCAGAACGGTTGCACAAGAGTAACTGTCCTTCCAAATCTGCACCGTCATAATGGTCTTGTCCTGGAGGGCAAGGTTACGGGTTCCCATGATGGCGTATCACCGAAGGCCACATTCTGCCCTTGAAAGCTCATCCCTGAAGTTAAACATTACATGATTCTATTTAGCATTTACTGAAATACCTTTTTATATGAGAGAAAATACATAAGGGCATGCAGTTCTTTCTGCATTCCAAAGCGGCTTTTTTCCTCTTTTAATTGTGCAAGAAATGTTTAAAGGCTTATTAAATGACCTAATGGTTCTAAAATAATGGAACTAGAAATCCACAGCACTGCTAGAGAAGACTGCAAGTCAAAAGCATGTACAGTGCAATTAATAAAGGACAGGATATAATTTAGGGCTACGGATGGCTTTCACATACTCTGTGCTCTGACTCACGCTTAAATGGCACATTTCATGAATCTGCAGATAAAAGGGCACAAGAAAACTATTTCAAACTCTAACACTGAGGTACAGTTGTTGGGAATGCACGGTAAAGATGCTCCCAGATGTATCCAATCTAGGCAAAAAAAAACAAAACAAAAAAAAACAAAAAAAAAACAAAACACAAAAACATGTCAACATGATAATAAACTGTAGCTTGTATCCCTTGACCAGGGAAATATTTAATTGTGTTGTGATTCCTGTATGTCTCCTTTATGAGCGCTTAGGCAACAGAGTGTGTGTGTGCGTCACTGCCAGGAGCAGAGACACGGAAATTAAATAGGACCTCATATGCAGGTGTTCCAATGCAAATCAAGCACAGGCTACCTGCACCACTGCTCATTTCAAACGTCTAATACATATTCAGCTCAATAAGCTGACTAATGCATGATGCAAATGAAGCCGCTCAGCTAAAAAGCTGACATAAATAAATCAAAACCGTTTAACAGCTTTGACCTTTTGGAATGGATGGCCTCCTTTTCCTGTTGACCGTATTCCGCGAGTTGAACTGTCTATAATGGGTGAGATGAAAGAGGTGATCTGTGATGCAGATATATGCTGTGCAGCACCTGTAAATCCCATAACTCATGCTAGTTCCACTGCAGCAAGCACCAGAGCTCAAGAATCTCACACTTTCCTCTCTGTTTAATGTTTTACAGTTTATTGTGGAAAAAAGTTTTGGTTTGAATCTGTTATAGTTGTTTGGGACTTACAATGATTATTCCAAGTAGGCCAGGACAAAATCCACCTTTATCACAACCACTGTGTTTTTTGAAGATAGACTTCTATTCCCGGACACCTGTTTGTTCAAACAGAGGCCAGTGCAGTAGAATTAACTACCTAGATTAAGTCCACACACATTGAGACATTTGATAACATTGATTTGGAAATGTATTTTAAAAGAACTGGCCTGTAAATGTCAAAATTCTGGCTTATCTTACCTGCATGGGGTCTGTTGAACCAACAGCAAAAAAAATGCATTTGCTAACTTAACTATTAATATCAAATTGTGTTTTTTAACAAACATAACTACAGTAACAATCTCTAAATTTGACTGAGAACCAAGTTCTTCCATGTCAGTGTGCCTCAAATATTTAAGCAATCAAGACTAGCACAAACATTCCAAAACAACAACCACCAATGTTCTGACCAACTTATCATAGCACTTCTTCCATAAAACTTTGTTACACGCTAAACAGCTTTAAACCTTAATTGTGCCCTTAAACCTTCAATCAGGTACTTTTTTCACAAACGGTCTCCTCACTGCCTCTTTCACCCATTAATTATGCTTCAAGATTTCATACTTCATGAAATGTGCCACCTATAGATGATGGCATTGTTTCACAATGTTTGATGAGGGACATCATGGGGATGTACACAGGCCCTCCTCCCTTGTTTGTATATTGCATGTCCATGCATTATGAGATGTCTGCAAAACTCATCTGATGTCATTTACATCACCTGCTCATAATTTACTGGAAAATCCAAAATACACTTCTACATCCAGCAAGACACAATCACTTTTGGCATAAGCTATGCTATCATAGTTTGTTGCCTCTTACTTTTTTTACTGTTGAGAAGCAACCCTAACCCTTAAAAATTCTCTCTGTCATGAGACTGAAAATCAGGAAAGTGGTGGTAACTGACTTTAAAATCATATTTGCTATCATTGTAAGGAACCTCTGCAAATTATGTGTGTGAAAGCATCAGCTTTGTTCTCTTATTTTCTGCTTGTGTTCTGTGCTTTGTTTTTATGTTACAAGGAATAAAACCTTGCACATATTCTATTATGCTCTAAAAGAAAACAGATGTAACTAAGACATGATCATTTGATCAGCTTAACATTTCAACTCCTTCAAGGGCTTTGAACAAAATTAAGACCAATTAAGACCATATATCTTACTACAACAATGTGGGAAAGCTAGTTATGGGATGGAGCAAAAATTGGGCAACACACCTACACTACAACATATTTGATCTCTTAGTAAATGAAATGCTGAATCCATTGCAATATCTTGATATTTACATTTAGTTGTTTAGCAGACCCTCTCATCCAGAGCAGCTTACATAGATTACAATCTTTGCATGTTATTCATTTATACAGGTGGACATTCACTAAGGCAATTGTACCTTACCCATCGATACACCAACAGTGCCTCAGTGGGTTATGAGCCCTGTTCCTTAACGCAACAAAACACTGCCGGGTCACTACCCATATCTCTGACCTTGTAGCCCCATCTTCAGGCAGCCGCTGCTGGTTCAGGGAGCCTGTAGATAGATGCTCTGGATTTGTTTCAACTAGTATTGCACAGTGAGTAACGCTGAGTATGATGGTCCTGGATAAGCTATTAGAGGGCAGGGATGCGGGGGTCCAGAAGTGTACTGTGATCGTGTCTAAGACCAGTGTCTATGAATTATCTAAACTATTAACTATCAAATAGATATACCTCTGCATATATGTATATATATAGTCAACACTGAACATTATGTGTGGCCATTTGTTGAACAGAGGTACTTATGAGGGGTGTGTCTGACTGGCTTCCTGCATGTGTGTGGTTTCAGTGAGCCAGATTCAGATCTGGAGCTGATGGGAAAAGCTGTGTCAGGTGCAGTGGGGGGTGGGGTGCTCAGCGAGGGCCTGCCCACAGCCACTGTTTTGTGCTCAGGTGATTGATCTGTGCGGGAGATTGGTCACAGCTAGGGTGTGGGACGTACAGGGCCCTGCAAGTTCTCTGGCCAGGCCATACCAATTACACCGCTCTGGTGGGAGAGGGAGGTGGGGGTGGGGGGGGTGGAGCCAAAAAAACACTGGCTGCTTTCTTTTCCAGGGAAAGTTAGGGAAGAATCAACAAAGCCAGGCAGGTTTGATACTGACCAGTTGTTTTATTGGCTTAACGCAGTTCGTACAGAGTACTGCATGGCAAAGACCCTGAGATGAGGCCTTGTGTGGTTGTCAACTTGGCCTGCTCTTACCACACATCACGACATTTGGGTAATGTCCAACCTCCAGATATTTCATTCAGTTATTTGCTTAAATGCCTGTTTTTTTTGACCTTTGATTCAAATATGATGAATATGTCCCTGACGATTCAAGCAGACATGAATATCTTTCAAACCCAACACCAAAGAGGCCTGCAGCACTGTAGGTACAATATCTACTCTGGATGACATCCAGATATTCAAATGTAACTTTAATACAGTGTCTGAAGCAATGTCTGTAGTCTCTTTAAAATTATTTAAATAATTAAAATAATTCAAATTTACATTTTATAACACCCACTTTTGTATGAAAAACCATTTCCTTTTGTAAGAAGCAGGTCTGGTTTGTCTTACTCACATGAGGAAACTTTGTGAACTCTTCACCGAGGGAAGATGATTCTGGGTCGGAAAACACACCCAAAACATTCCCGACAAATGCTAACTTTTTTTTTCCTGTGACTTCAGAAAGAATGGTCAAAATGATGTAATTCTGCGTAACAGTAGTTCAAACCTCAAATGGACAATACCTCTCAATCCTGCCCTCTGGCCATGGAGTGTGCCCGCACTGTTGGCCCCTCAGTGTGATGTAAAAGGAAGAGTGAGATGTCATGGGGAGAGAGGTGGATGATTGGGGTTTATTCAGTCTTTCCTTGTCTGCCCTGCTATCCGCAGCACTGCTCTGGCCTTTAGCCTGCTGGGCTGGCATTGTGCAGTCAGCCCGTACCTCAGGGCTGGCACGCCGAGGTGGAGAGTCACCGCAATGTCATGCGGCCCTGTGCCTCCACGCTGAATTCCACCTCAGCTTGAGGTTTGCCCTTTAGGGCCCTTTAAAAAAACACAGTGACAGAGTGGACTGGCTTTTGTGCTTTTGTCCAAAACAAGCAGACTCAGAGGCATATATCGAGCAGTCCTTGGCGTTTTCAAAGGTCAATTGTTCAGGTAATCACATACCAAAAGACTGTTTACTTCAGTTTCCGGAAGAACGCAACCTTTTCCATTTTTTTAGCCCCAGTTCAGATCCATTAAATTAAGGGAACATCAATACACAGGTCACAGCAGTAGTCAAAGGGACACAAGTGATGTCACGACCAGCCATCAGACTATGATACAGGTATATATTTACGCATGCAGACAGATACTGGAGCCAATGAAGGCAGTCGCTCTCTCTCATAGCAATTTTAATTACTTAAAAAGGGCATTCCAAGTAGTTATCACACTAACATGAAAGTAAAATCAGCCAAAGAACTGAAAGGAATCAAAGGCTACTTTTGTGACCTAATCTTTAATCTCAGCGTGGGCTGTCGATGCGACTGTCATTTTCAATTAAATCATTTATGAATGCTTAAACGTCAAAGGAGGTGATTAATCAGAGAGGATTAGTACGAGTCATACTAAAACGGTTTTAAAAAGTGAACCCATTCTGCCAGAGGTGCTAACATTGTACTCCATGCATATGTGCATGTGTTATGAAAATGTATTGCACAAATATGCATAAGAGCAATATTATCTGATTTATGTAAGAGATCGTTTATTCATCTGACTGAGCTTATTATGGCTGCTCCTGAAATTTATGAACAGAAAAGAAGTCATCCCTGCTCCTATCTTTCTCCCCTTTACCCTGATGGAAATGAAGATTTAGAGAAAGTGCCTGTTCCCGTCAGGACTGTGAAGTGGAGTTGCGGAGCTGGGGTGCTGAAGATGGCACACCCCGTAACAGGGACATTAGGTGCATTTACATGGAGCCTAATATTCCTTAATAATTGGATTCAAGCTCAATCGCTCAATTGGAATGAAACCCCCAATCTGATCGAAAATTCAATCGGATTTAAAGAGGTGGTGTAGACTTCTGATAATCTGTTCGATAGGAAAATAATAGCCATGTAGACGCTCAATTGGATTGCCTTCTGCACTGGGAACTTTCTGTGCATGTTCATTACACAAAGTAATGACGTATTGACGTTTTACTATGCATGACAGAGTTAAAAAAAACATGGCGACCGGTGTGAAAAATTGGTTGACCACGGAGACCACGCTTACGTTAAACATTCTCAAAGAATTAAGAATAGTTGAGCGACTAGATGGGCGCAAATCCCGCAACAACAAGCTGTTTTAAGCAAGTTTGGGAGAAGCTTAATGAAGCGGGGGTAAACAGGTCTATTGACCAAATTAAGAACTGCTGGAAGGGGCTGAAGAGTGGGTATTATAAGGCAAAATCTGACCAAAACAAAAGTGGTGCAGCCCCTACTAAATGAGTTCTGTCTCCGAGGAAAACATCTCTAAGTCACCTCTCCTTCCCACCTCACACACAGTTACGCGTACATTTGGATTACGGTTGTAGGCTAGATTTTTGTTCAATTTGCCGGCTACTTTTCAGGGTTGTTTCTATAAAGCAACCCGAAGTAGTAGCTATAGTGTAGCCACCAGTCCACTCTAGAACTAACGTTAGTTGGCTAGCTAGAGTATCTATTCCGATTGTACGCTTTGTGACATGTAAAAGCTCACAAACTATCCGATCGCTTTCACGTAAACAGTACGTTCGGAATCATCAGTCGGAATGATTTCATTCCGAATGAAAAAATGTGTGCATGTAAACGTAGCTATTGACCTTCCCCAGAGGGGAAACCCCAGTGAACAGCTGCCACACAGATAAAAGGCTGGCCTTGCCTCGACAAGGCCATATTCTTCACCACTGACATGGGACCAGAACCCAAAAAACTAAAGTGCTGTGAAGGCCAGATGAAAACAGCTCCCACAAAGGGGACAAAACAATTGGGTGTTCCTCCGATGGCTCATGCTACCTTCGAGTGCAGAGGTACCCACAGAAAAGCCTGGAATTTTCCAATCCAATCAGATTAAGATGCCATGTTGATAGTATCAGTGACTGAATATGAGTCTCAAATGTTTTTCTACAAATCTGAAAACCAAAAGTCACTTTGGCTGACGCAATCTATTTCATTTGCTTGCTTTTCTATGTTCTCCAGGTCTACAGATAGGCAAAAACATAAGGAGGAAAAAAGAGCATGCTGGAAGATGGAACCAGAGCTATAAACATTTCTTGACTTTCATTCTTTGGTAGAGCACTAGTGCTGAAGGACAGCACCTGTGAGTAATGACAGCCAGCTGCCACAGTTGGGTGAGACTGACTTCAGGTCAGTGTGTTGGCAGCCTGACCCTTTTCCTGCACCAACCATACAAGTAAAGCACACATTATCTCAGCTAAAGAGTGCTCTTTAAATATGTGAAAATGTGAGATACACAATACTGAAGTAAAAACATACTAATTGGAAAAGGTGACTACTGTCTTGAATGTAATGCTGGCTGATATTTGTTATTACTTGCCTCCTGAAGCTTTGACTGTTTTTTGAAAAAAAAAAAAAATCTATCAGTAAATCCATCGCACTTAACAGAAGATGTGTGATTTACAATGATCAGCTGTTACTTGCGGGTGTCAAAACATTTCTTTAATTACCAACAACACCTATAATAATGGAAGACTCAAGAAAAAAGAAATCAGTTCAAGAGGTCAGTAAAGGCCATTTTTACATAAATTTGGAATGGCCAATATTGTTCCCCCTTTTCTCCTCATTTGGAATGCTCAGTTATATCATAGAGATACTGTTCATTGCTACAACTCCTACTAACAATGCAGGTGAGCACAGACAAACAGGTGCTTTCCTCTGAAACATGTGATGGAAAGTGTCACTTCTTTTCACACCGTTGTCCAAGTGCCAAACCCGCACAGACATTGGCATAGGGCACTTCATGCCAGCTTTAGACAGCCAGACTGTGGGTGACAGGTTGACCTGTGGGGGTCACTGATGTGCGATGAGATGGACAAACCCCTGGCTGATCTACCCACCCTATCACACAGTGAAACAAAGCCCACTTTTTCCACCACGGTGGGCACCCAGTCATTGTCAGGTGATGACGTGGCAGGGGGAGAACCCAGACTGTAGAGCTCAGCTTGCATTCAAAGACAATGCCTTGACCACTGAGCTAGTCAGGAGCTTTTTTATTGTAATATTGCGCCCTCCCTTTGTGCACCCTTTTCTGGGCTGGATTTATACATGATACAAAAAATAATCTTTCCAAATCCTTTCAACCTTAAGAGTCAGTTTCTTTTAACCTGACAGAATGTGAGTTCACTTAGTACAGTACAGTATATATTCTTTATGCACCTGCAAAACATTCCAGACATTGTTAAAAAGGCACAGTGAAATCTTTTGACTAAAATTGTGTAATATTATAAATATCTGATGGTTTCTGAAATAGCATAGTAGACTGAATGTTTGTAAATGTTCAAATGTACAGTATTAACATTTGAAATATTTTTCAAAATTTAAAATTTAATTTAAAATTTCAAATATTCTGAGTAAATGTTTCATGCTGGGGCACTTGTGGAAACTGTGATAGGAGGGCTCCAATTGTTACGATCATCTCAACAAAACAAAGCTACAGAGCAACTGGAGCAGTGCCAAGCCAAAAGAACAGTCTGCTCATTTGTGAACAAGATGTTTGAACAAGATGTTATGCACAGGAGTTTCAATAAAGGTGTTGGAAGACATTTTCACATTGGGTTATGGGATTTAATTTACTTTCCTGGACACTGGTCTGTTTCTTTACAGTTTTTTTCCAAGAATTAATAGAAAGGCATTTTCAATTTGATTATGTTTATATACACGAGACTTATTACTTGTTCTTTTCCTGCTCAGGCTCTCACAACCTTTTAGCAAACATCCTCATCAACGTAATTTATGTGAGCTAACTAAAGCTAAAGTTTTATGGATGAGTCATGAGAGGCAAAAGTTAAATGAGCTATAGTCAGGTTCTGTCAATCACAATTTTGAGCAAAAGCACTCTGGTGCAGTTCATTTCTGTAGTGCACATATTGTAATGCATATAGAGCAATGTTGACAACAGTCACAAAGCAATGGGATTATCAAGCTGGAGTGGGGCAAAAATATTTTTGATGATGTTTATCATACTGTACCACTAACCCCATAATGATAATCATGATGTCTCAGGTTAGTCTATGAGAAAAAGCCGATTGGATTGATATTTCTACTCAAATGGAATATCGCAGCCTTGTGCCGTCAGAGTAGGAAGCATTGGAGAATCTGTTGATTCAGCAGATTCAGAAGTGTGTCGCCAAATAACGCGAGCACATATTATGAAAACACCCTTTTCTGAGGGAATACCCCTGACCCTCCCTTCCATAAGTAAAACAAGTCTTGAGAATCTCCCTGGTGCTGCTTTCACAGCGGGTACACACATAAAAAGTGCATACCTGGTTCTCCTTTCCAAGGGCCCATACTGTTCAGAAAAACAATTGCACATTTCACATTTCCATGTTTACTGCCAACAACAAAGGATTTCCACTGCCGCCCTGGGAAACTCAATCATTATTTCTGCATTAGTGATATGAGTGCACGGACAATTTTCTAAATACCTGTGGTTTTGGAAAAGCCTTTTTCATTCAATTTTTCCCCCTCCCCACTCGTCTCTGAAGGGTCTCCGCCCATGCTAAGATTTTAGACTTTCTTTATATTACGGTCAAATGCAAATCGGACACATGAGGTGCAGCAAACGGCCTTGGTGTCGGGTGAAAGGAGAGCGGATCAGGTCCTCTTTCCTTTTGAGGTCTGGGTTAACACCACTCTGCTAGATCGACAGAAATGGCCTCTGGCTGTCTCTCACAGCAAGCCCTGAGGTGAAAGAGCCCTGAATCGCCCTGGCCCCGAGTGACTTGGAAGAGGCAGGATCTGCTGCCGGTAGGCCTTGAGGTTAGACGCAAGGGTTTGGACGGATATGGAGCGTCAGCTGCCTCTTGGACTTCTGCTCGCGGACTCCCAGCACGACTGAGCAGAGAAGGGCTGGTTTTAGGTGGGCGGCAGTTTTGGCCAGGCGGAGGGCTCCTGCACTGATGGGGTCACGCACACCTCAGAAAGCGAGTGCAGGACTGTGGCTAGCACGGGATGACATTCACGTGCCTGCGCGCAAGGCATCAGCTCATGAGTCTGACATCAGCGTTCTCTTTTGCCGTCCCACACAGAGAGGGTGACAAGGACGGTGTCCCATGCGATCTGACAGATAATGTGATCATACTAAACTCATTAAGGGTTCACGGGCTAATAATAGCTCTCTATTACTGAACTGCCCATCATGAGTCAGGGCTGGGCAAATCCCTGATCGTTAACAGCTGGGAAGAGCCCACAGCGGGACATAAATTTTCCTGTGCGGAGTAAAGCTCAACACGGCTGGATCCCTTTTAATTTCCCTAGCAAGCGGTGTTACTACTGGATATGCTCCCACATCCTTGATCTTTCATCAGCAGCTTTCAGATTGGAGATATCTCCAGTGCTCAACCTTACCATCTTCTACAAAAAAGGAAATCAATAACACAGACTGACCACAACCTGATTAATTTGCTGTGAAAAAAGAAGAGTGACACTTGCTGTAAAAATGTGTGCCAAATATATATGTGTGAAACACAGGGGCCCTAATGGCCCTACTGGAGGAGTTCTGGCAGCTCTGCAGGCCTGTGCCGGGCTCTTCACTTCCTGAACTGTGGGAAACCTGAGACAGTGGAATATCCTCAGGAACCTGCCTGTTAACCTGCTCAATGCCCAAAGCACCCGGTGTGATTTCACCATGTTAAGCAACTACACGGGCTCTATTTTTAGGGACAAATTGGGCTGGCCATCAAGACCAGCAACAAAAATAACTAAATAAAGTTTTACTGGGAAAGTTTAATACCTATGGGGCTCTTGTGTGGTCTCACTTTCATTAAAAGCCTCATTTTCCACTCCAACACTGGAAATTATTCCCATGGCAACGGCTGTGGAGCTCCCGATGCCTCTGGAGGGCCCACTGCTGAGAGCCTGAGGAGAGCCCCTCCACTGGCCGGCTCCCATGAGGAACAGCAAAGCCTGGAGGGAGAGAGGGGGAGCTCCGCACTTCAGAAGACTGAGGTCGAGAGCGGTGCTGTCTGCCATACCACTGAGGGAGCTGGGGGACTGAGGTCAGCTTCTGCTGAATTGCAACATCCTTCCAGTCTGCACAGCCTGAGAATGAAGCACACTTTTTTGGTGCACATAGCACTGCGAATGCGGCACATTTTCCCAGTGGGACCCTGGACAACATCTAGAACCTGACGAACCCCACCATAAACTGACAATCTAATGCCAGAACAACGCATGAAAAATAAGACCTCTACACAGGTAAACATGTGTGTGTCAATTAAAAAGTGGCATCACTTTTTGGGGCTTATAAAGCCTGAGTCTTAAGATTATAACAACCCAGTGGTTTAGAAAAATGGAGCTTTTTTTGGACATAGCAGGCCAACTAGCACCGACTGCAGACCTGCTCCATCATTGGAACACCATTCTCCAGTTGCAATGATCTCACACAGCAGAATTGTGAGTTGTTCACAGTGTGGAATATGCATATATATTAAATTCACAGACACACAGAACAACAAAACAACAAGTTGCCATGTCTGTCACACCAGACAGTGTGATCCACATCACCAGCTAATCTGGGAACCCTAGGAGGGGGAAGGGCAGGGGTATGCAGAGAGACAAAAAAGGGTTATTTCTGGAGAGGTGAAATTCAAGCCTCACCACTGCTGTGATCTCTGTATTAATAACACATGGCTGCGGCGGCCTCAACCAATTGTGATGGCAATGATGTAGCAAATGTAGTTTTGTACGGGGGTGTGAATTGTCTCTGTGGTCTACGTTCATTCATCAGAGTGTGTGCTGACCTAGCGACAGACCCTCATTAGTGAGTTCCGGAATTGTCCCTAACAGGTGAAAGTGGCCTGGTAAGAACACACATGGGAAAAAGATGAAATGTTATAAGCGGGAAAAGAAGACAAAGGTGATGTATATAAATTCACAAGCATACACATGCTGTGCTTGAGGAGTGTGAGTACATGAAGATGGAGAGCTATAAATCAAAATTGATTACAAAGAATCATTTATAAACAGAGGAGGGGTTGGGGTGATGAAGAGATAAGTGTGAGCCCACAGTTTACACAGCATTCTCAAACTAATCATGCTTGCACATGCTCAGACCATCACAAAACTGGATGAGGGAAGGTAAAAAAACGAGCTGTGACCACTTTCTTCACACAATGAACTGCTTATCAACCCACACATCTTTAGTCTCCCCACCTGCATGGCAAAGGCAACCTGTTGCACTGTTTCTTGCTTCTCGGCAATTGCAGGCATTTTATTGCTCTAACAAAGTCTCTGTCCAATAAAATGGCAATCCTATCAGATGATGAGGTGAGGTGACTGCTGAAGAGGCAGCCAGTGTGACCCATGTCACAGATAAGCACTGCAAGCCTTCCCCCTCCCTGAGTTTGCACCCAGTGATCTTGTCCTCACTGTGGAACAGGAAGGGGCTGGGAGTTTGCTCTCCTAACAGAATCTCAGGGTTAAGGTAAGGGCTATAAGCACAGTCCCCACATGTGTGCACATTTCATGGTCATGTCAGGCGTTTGCAATGCTGTCATGGCGCGATGAGCGATTGGGATCAGCGCAGCAATGGTGGCGAGAGTGTGTGTGTGTGTGTGTGTGTGTGTGTGTGTGTGTGTGTGTGCGTGCGTATGCATAAATGTGCGTGTGGGTAGCTATGTGTGTTTAGGGGGGTCTTCCTATACATCAAGAAGCAGAATATTCTCCCTCCACCTCCCTTTGCATCCACATTCCATGACCCACAAGCTTGACATGCTCCATCTGAATGGATGAGATTCTGTTGAATATCTCACATGACTGAACGAAATACCTGAACATTATCTGTGATGTAAAACGTGCTTGACAGACGGTCTGGCCTCCAAGAGACAGGCCTGAGATATAATAAATGAGTGTTTTTCTTCAAGTGCGATGGCTTCAGCCTTGCTGTTCATATCACAGCCCGCCAGGTCTCTTCCTACTCAGTGTTCTTTTCTTGTGGCTATTTGAGTGCTGCAGGAAAAATATGAGAATCTGCTAGACTTATTCACCACATAGGAAATTGGCAGGTTCCATAGGGATTCACAGATAACCTGTGCACACGTTTGTTTAATTGGCTGTGAACATGATTTTGAAGTTAAAGTACCTGCAAACTCAGAGCTGTCTGCACATGGCTGCAAACACAGCCAGGGCTGAGTCGTCTTCTCCACTGCGACAGAACTCAAACTCCAGTCCAACAGCACAAAGAAAAAACATCTAATGCAGTGTCAAGTCACAGAAAAATAAGTCTTTTGTAAAGGCAAATCTAAGCTTCATACATTCCAAACTTCACAAGGTATTTGTTCCAAAACCTATCATTAAATTCCTAATGCATTCTTCATTAGGCACAACAGTGGAAAAAGAAAATTGAGGACGGGTGAAAGAAGCAAATTGTGTGACCCTTTCCACTTAGTGATACTTATTTGTTGCTGGCTCTGCACTGATAGATATAACAGCCCTGAGGCATCCCAGTCACCTCCATCTGGTGACAATGATCCTTTCAGCTGGAAAGGAGGAGGAGAGAGGCCTATTAGTGATGTAAAGCACAATCCTGCAAGTATGCCCTGCATTCGAAGGTTATATTCAGCCATTGGAAAAAAACAAAAAAAAAACAGACACGTTCTTTTGAGCTTTTGTCCATTAAGGCTGACAAAAAGTTTTCTGTCACAGGGTGCTGTTCCATCTGCCTGATCTCTTCCCACATGCATGAAGGGGTGCAGAGAATGGTGTGCAGGTGTGGAAAATGCTGCCTGGCGGCACTGTGAGTGCTGCCTCCTGCAGTATCCCGGCAGTTGCCCACTCACCCTCCTGAAGCTTGCTGCATGGGGGTGCCTTCACCAGGCCCCCATGAGGGCTGTGGTGTGTTTTCACTTTCAGTATCACCACAGGCTGTTACATAGCACCATGTTGGCCTCGGGGGGGATGTCAGGCCTTATAAAAGCTTTTCTGAAGACTAAATAAATATACTGGAGCAACAAGGAATTTATTTCTTTCTCCCTTCTCTCTCCCTCTCCCTCTCTCTCTCTCTCTCTCTCTCTCTCTCTCTCTCTCTCATAGAGACGACTCATGACGTGCCAAAAAAACATTCGGTCCAATCCCTCCAAGGTGGGGAATCTTGGCCTGGGACCTGGGCCAGGCTTAGGTTGAACTAATTCTTATACATATATTCATATATATTTCTTTGTGTTTGTGAGACTTATTCTGCTTATTGGAGCACACTCCCCTCAACCCCCCACTCTGCCTCCACGGCTCTAGGTGCCAGGAGTCATTTGCTGAGAAACATGCACCCAAGTGCACTCCTTTCACAAGAAAGAGAGAAAATATCCACCTTTGGGTGTAGAGAGAGAAAAAGAAAGTTCCTGGAATAAAGGGGTTTTCCTTGTTCTATTTAAGCCATCACTTAAATGACACAAATCACATACTCAAAACACCTGATATACAACCAAACTACATACAAATTTGTCCTTTGCAATTAAATACAAATTTAGCTTTTTTTGTTCACAAACAGTTTTGTGAGTTCAATTAATGAACTTGTGTCTGTATTGTAACTAACATTTGATGTCATTTGTAAGTCAGAGTTAAGGGCAAACGCTGATTCAATCCAAGAGTTTCGGCTGGAATCTGCCAAGTAATCTCAGAGTAGAGTACAATTCAATCAGGCAAAAACAAACTCCTCATATTAATCCAATGCTGTGGCACAATAAAGAGAAAAATGTACTTTTTCAATTTTATAAGCCTACAGCATGAGGCATTTTTACAAATGGGCTAAAACAGTGGTGATCATCAAGTGGGAAGAAAGTCAGACAGATTAACTGAACAAAAGCTGTTAGATATCCTTAACAAAAGCTCCTGCCTCCAGCCTGTGCATGCTTAATGTCAGGTCACATCCTCCTATTTCCTGTTCAGGCCTTATGAAGGTAAAGCTCAGCCTCAAGACTCAGACCTTTCTTTAAGATGGCTTAGTGGTGTTGATTATGTTCAGGTCATACACATATACTGACCTCCAATTCATTGACTACTCACCATTTTCGAAGATCATAAGAAGGACCTTGTACAATGGACTCAAAAACATTATTGTTACAGAGACACTTCATTCACAACATATATTAAAAAGAGATGCAATGATCTTTTCTTTGCTTCATATCACATAGTTACACAGTATTGTGCAATAAATGAATCACTCAACAGGAACAATTACTGACAAGAACATCATCTGTAAAGTACTAACAGGTGCCTTGAGTAAACATTTGACAGGATGTAAGTGGTTGATCCTTTCATTCTTCGAAGAGGTAGCCATACATTCCAGAACACAGGATGCATTTTGTCCAAATCTTCCATTTCTGTCAACATCCCTTCAAGATCTCACTCTTTTTTATCACAATAGACAAAAAATTACATATTCATTTTTCATATTCAATTCAGATTTCAAATCATCACATAGGCTTTTAAGAAAAGGCAGATTAAATCACTAATTAAAAGATGACCTGAGGAGTATTGCTTGCATGCCTGTTTGCTGTAAGGGCCCATTACAAACATGCAGATGGGTTTGGGGTAAGAAGAGACACCCAAATCTGACAGGGACTTTGTTGTTAGATTTATAATCCATTCCAACCACCAGTCCTTTAGGTGTGGTGAGACACAGAATTCCTCAAGCATCACCACAGCGGTAATTAATAAGATAAACAGGGCCCCCTCCTGCCACAACACGCTACCATCATCGAAATCAATTTCAACAATTATAACCACAAACGTTGACTGCCAGAACTGTAGACCTGTGCCGTGCAGGAATTCCAGCCAGTGACTCAACATTTTCTCTCTGCACCAACCCCCAGCCTACCCAGCCCATCCCCAGCAAACACAATAAATTATGTGAGATACAAATGCATTCCATCAGACTTCAGTGCATCTGTTTAGACTTTTTATTTTATTCAATAGAAAAATGACAATATTTAGCTACACACATGGGTATTGTGATTTTAGAAAGACAATACCACTTTCTAAACCATTACTGAAATTCCTTAATCTGAGTTAAGGACAAAATTAATTGCAGTTAGATTTAACATGGGCCTTAAACCTTAAACGTGAAACTTGTTCTTATCTTTACATTTACGTTACATGTTGCGTGCTTAGCATACACTCTTATCCACAGCGACACACATGGGTTACAATTCCTGAACTGTAACCAATTCCCACATGTTATCCATTTATAAAGCTGGATATTTACTGAGGCAATTCTAGGTTAAGTACCTTGCCCAAGGGTACAACAACAGTGCCCAAGCAGGGAAATGAATGAGCACCCTTTGGATTATGAGCCCTGCTCCTTAGCACTACACAGTGTTGTAATGTTTTATTTTAATGTCCTTATCTTAAACATTATTGGATCATCAGAGGAATGGCTTGAGGCTGTTTTCATACCCATTTTCTGAAGGGGACCTTAACTTATTCACACAGACAAAGCAGAACTACAGGACTAAAACTACAGACCATTATGGGCTCTGTTTGTGTGTGTTTCAGATTTTTTTCCCTGTCCACCAAAACAAATGTGTTTTCTTATCAAAGAGCTAATGAGGTTTTCTAAGAATCCTGCATAGTCTCTGAATTACCCTTGTGTCTGAGAAACATCATTTGTACAGAGAGTGACTTTATAACACACCGTTTAACAATTGACCAAAATAGTACATTTATCAAGCAAAACAAAATCACATAAAAATACATAATAATCCAAGTTAAACAAAATGGGAAGAAAAGCCTTTTTGGGAAATGTATTGCATGAAGCATAAATCATATATTTTTATGATTTTAAATGTTGCTTTTCCCAGAGCCCACTGCAGCCAAAGACAGTTATAGCCTGCCGACACAAGGGGCCACCCAACATTAAGAGAGGGGCGCTTTCTCGTACCTTCCCAGAGGCCTGAAGTTAACAAAGGCTTGCAAGCCAGAGCGTGTTAAGCGGCACTATTCAATTAGCTATCGCATGAATAAATCCCAATGCGTTACATCACTCAGCCAAGGCACAAAACAAATGCCAAACACCGTGAGCTTTAATTTGGGGAGGGTGACGCCTGATATGATTGGTCATAGAAATTCCCAGCACGCTCCAAGAAGTCACCGCTTCATTATCAGCGGCCTGCGGTCATCCTGAGGCTTTTGAAGGGTTACTGGGAATCCATCTAACAGGGAACCCAGACCAATAAAACTGGATGCCAAAAAACCACACAGAGAATGGGAAAAAATGGCTATTGAAAGCTGCTCTCGGCTCAGTGAAAGTGGCATTGTTTGGGTCTTTTCGGTGGCACCAGCAGGGGTAGTCTCACGAATGGCTCCTGCTGACGGCTAGGTCAGATCACGTGCCACTTTGAACCAGTCAGCGAGCGCGGGGAAAATGGGAAACTAAAGCACAGCTGAAAATGGCACTCCAGAGCTTTGAAGTCAAAGAAAGCCACCTCATCGATCATTAATTTAAAGGGGTTTTCTCTCTTTTCTCCCTCTCTGTCTTTTAAATGGACTGAACGTTCTTGCTTTCTTTATACCCCTAATGAATCTGTTACAAGCCAGAACCTTCGAAATTAAAAGACACTGCATCAGTTTGCAGACGGCCTGCCTCCCTAACTCACAAAACAGCATATGGTGAAACACCCATACATTTTGGATTAAAATCTAGCAAAGACCTTTGAGGGAGCATCCTGCATAAGCATTGCATGACTGCATACACAAACTCATTATGTAGACCACATTTGCTTCATTACAAGGTTCAACAAAATAAATTTCCCAGAACACTGGATTCAACCCAACTGCCTACCAAAAACAAAGTGTTTCAAAATGTAAAAAGTCACAGCCTGCACCACATTTAAACCTCACTCCTCAAGATATGATACACAAATATCTGCTCCACAAAACTAGGCATTGGTATTCCAAAAATGATAACCTCTCCATGCAGTAAAATGTTCAACACCACATTTACAATTGTGTCTGTGCAGAAAACAAATAAAACTTGCAACCATTTCAAAGGTAGGTCAAACACAGAATGGTGTCAATCACACAGTCTGGCAGTGTCTAAGTCTGCTCTATTTTTATGTTTTACAAGTGCTTTTTATGATGTGTGAAATGATTTACAAAATCAATCTTTCAATAATGGATTACATCTGTGAATCAAGCCTAGAGTGAGCTTGTGCATCTCATTACCTCTCTGAGATAATGGCCTTAGTGCTTTAATGACACACTTCAAGTAAAATGAGCAATTACAACAAATGCCATCAACAAAAAATGCAAGAGAAAAAAACAAAAAAACAAAAATGAAGCATTAGTGTTGGAAGAAATAATCTGACCTGCTAACAACTGGATTATACTCTGTTCATATTTATTTTATATTCCTCATTCCTTTCATCCTTACCCCTTTCCATGTATGTGTCCTGCACTACTGTAGTTGTTTGCTGTACCACTACTGTTGGATGGTATTTGTTGTTGTCACCTTGACATTGTATGAATGCACTACGAGAGACATTGGAACCGGAGTCAAATTCCTCGTATGGGTAAAAGCACACTTGGCCAAGTCTGAGTCTGATTCTTGCTTACATGTTACGAGTCATTGTCACAAATAAGTTAAGTCTCTCTAAAAAAACTGAAATTTACACTTTTTGTACATTTTGAACCGAAGATAAAATATAAAAGCCACAGACAGAAATTGTCATAGTGATGCTCCGAGGTGGAGAAGCTGGGCCTTTAATTGGTTTAGTCTTGTGTTGCTCAAGCACAACCTGGTTTTGGGCCTTTAACAGAAATACTATTATACAAATGCTTGAAGGCAAGTCCTCTTCCTGATAGAGAAAATTCCACAAAACTGATGTTTCATGGATTATTAATTAACATTATTGATGCTGAAATTTCAACATTTGTCACCTCAAAATCTGATTGGAAGTGAACTTAGTGGACCATGAGGGGCCATTCAATCTAACAGCTGTATTTGAACTGGAAAAAAGTATAACACTGTTAGTGGACACAACCCCATAAGGGTTAACAGTCATTTTTAGATTCTTATTAGCTAGCTTTTACACACACACACACACACACACATCTTTTAGAAAAGCAAAGTATACCTGAAATGTGGGCAGGGGAGCTGGACATATGAGCCTGAGTTAATTTAGGAAGGAGTTTCTTTTGGGTATTTTCTCTGCCATCAAGCTGCATGTACAGTTCCCCACTCTTGATAGTTTAGGACAGGCCATAGCACTTGAACTGCTAATCTTCGTTCATCTTCTTCAGATTACCTTCTGAGGTACAAATCAGTCTGGTGGAGATCAGCCAGAGTTTGGGATGAATGTAATTTCTTAACGTTGTGTTGGACATGACTCGCAAAGATCTGTGTGTTGAATTCAGTCAGTTATCTACCACTCAGGTTCTAGGAACACATGCTCTGTAAGTGCAGCTCATTGTGTGATGACTGTAACACTATCATTATGCCCTCCACTCTGAGCCTCTTCAAACCTGAAGGAATATCAACCTAGACTTCCTCTGTTATTGAATGTGAATAATACCCACATGTGGGCAGCATTAAAAATCCCTCATGATAAACTGACAGAAAAATTAAGGAATTGAAGAATATTGTGTAAGCTTTCTCTCTCTCTCTCCCCCCCCCCTCTACACACACACACACACACATCCATCTGTATCTATATCTATAGATCTATATATGTAATGAAACAGACTGGGATCCAAGTGCGGTTAACAGGTTTAATGCCAGAATCCAAAAGGCGTGGTCAGGGACAAAACAGGTCGTCAACAGGAATCAGAAGTGCAACAAAACCAGAATCCAAAAACACACAAGCAAGGTCCAAAAACAGGCGAGAGGTCAAAAACACTGGAACAACATGATGGAGTGACAAAGAGCAGGCACAGTAAAGAATCAAAGAATCAATACCTCACAACGAGGTAACAAAACTGAGTCCTTATAAAGGCAGGGCTTGATTGATGGAATGAACCACAGGTGTGGTGGAGCCAGGCTGAGCGGGGCGTGGCTGAGCTGGCTGACTGGGAGCGGGTGTGACAATATATATCCATATATGAGAAAAATGAATTCAAAGACATTTTGATCTAAAGACTTATGCTTAAATGCTCGGAATTAGACAAATATAAACAGTGAAATTGATGCCCATGTATGAATTTCTTTCAAAAAAAAACTTTAATTTTAAGAAAAAATATTGGAATTTTTTCATGTGGAAAATGGCAAAAATAAAAAATACAGATGTGGCCTATATATATGTCAAGGGTTAGCCGACCCAGACACTAAACCGCCCCGACCACTGTCATCCCACCACAACGCGACACCAGGTAGGTAGCAAAGAAGCAAGCTTTATTTTCGCAAGAAGGGGTTAAAACTTACAATAAAAACAGTTCATCATAAACAGCACACCCTGGAGTCACCCTCTTTGCCTACTCTTCCCACTGTGTGTCCCAGCGGAACCGTAACCCCTCCCCCCAAAGGATAGCACCCCCCACAGGCAAGTGTACACGCCAAATCCACAGCACACAGTGGTCCCTCACACCTCCACACCCAGGCAGTAAGCACACACTGCAATTCCCCTCACAAGCTGCAGTTGGCACCTCCCTCTGGCCGGGGTGAGCCAGTCCCGACACGGGGCTGACCAAGTGGGGGTCGCAGGCTGCCACTGGGAGCGCTCACACATACACGCGCACACACACACTTATACAGAACAGGCGTTACTCGCTCGTTATTCCATTATTGAATGAATGCTGTGCCACGCCCACATGTAACCCCCCGGGCTGCCCAAACCACCGCCCGACATATATATGTAAGATGAAGAGGTATTTATTAGCCATGGTGAACTGCTGAAAACTGGCAGGTCATCTGCTTTCTTAACAGCTTCCCACTACTGAGCTCTTCAGCTGATGAGCACCGCTTGTCTTGATCTGGCTGCTGAAATGTGCTCAAAGGTAAACTCAAATCTACCTTTGATGATCTCAAAGTTATCCAGTGTTTACGATCAGCAAAAGCATTTGAAGGAGAGATTGAGTTTGGTTACTAAAATGGCTTTGGAACAGGTTTCTTACCTTCTGCTGTCAGAAATGAGACATCAACGAAAGGCCATTCAAATTTATTTATATCAAGCCTGCTATGTCAGCTGCCGACACAATGAATTCAAGGGGAGTCTTAAGCTCTGGCACCAATAAATATAAATGGCAGCTAAATGTTTTGGGGGTACAGTTCTGGCACGACAAACTCTCAGTGTATTTTCCAAAAATAGCCCTGAGATAGCTTAACATTTTATAATTGAAGATATATATATTTATACGTTAAGTAGCTGGAGCACACACAGACACATAGGCACTCCATTTCTATCACTGGCACCACCTCGAACATGTGACCAGCTTCCCAGAGGACTCTTGCTCTTATTTGTTTGGCCACAGGGGGTGGTGGCTGACGACACACATTTCTCTTGTGTGAAAATGCCTGCAGTGTGCGAAGCAAGAGCAGTGGAGGTCCACTGCTGATCCCTCCCTGTAATTACACATGACAGTTCTCAGTGCCTAGTATTTGCATTTGAAACCACCCTAACAGTTGGAAGCAAGATACTGAATTCACTGAAGTGTGGGTTCAAGGTCAAACATCATTTTCAGCAGATTAGTCAAACACATTCTCAATCCTTTTGCTATATTACTGAAGAGGTAGCCCAGTGCTTCTTTTGGTCATTTTAACATTTGTGTTCTTATCCAATGTCCGTTTTTGACTACTTACCAGCATTTATTCCCTCTTAATTAGCCTGAATGGACAACAGGCATAACCTGGAACAAATATGGAACTCTGATTTTAGAGCTATTCAGAAGAACTTCAGAAGAACAAATGAAAGTTTCATTGATATGGAAGATCCACAATTATTCTACCTCCTCCTGTTCTTCAAACTGAGTACATCCCGCTGCTGTTGCCTTCGTATCATCCACAACACATCACCACACTGAAAATACTGTACTATGCAGTGCATTACTGCTTTCCTGGAGTAACATGTGACAAACCTGAACAGAAATCCAGGACTGCTAGTTCAAGAAATCCATTTGAATCCATGCACATTGTTTTCCAGCCATCGTTCATGGACGTACTTAAATTTGCTAATCAGACATGTTTCATCATTCAAACATTTCAGTAAAATTTTGAAAATTGCAATGACAAGTAGAAATGACAGACATATAACCTCTTGAACATTCACTGGAATTCTACCTTCAATCAAGGCCAAGCACAACCAAGTGGTAATCTCATTTAGAAGCACTGCATATTTTTGTATAAGGAAGCCTGAGACATATAATTGGTTTAGAGAGACACTGATTAGTCATCTTGGCTGGCGCTGGCTGAGTGCATAGGTGTTTAAACATTTCTTGATCTCTGTTTTGGTAAGCTGTTAGGTTATTATCCAAAGGTCTGTTGTTCTCCCCCTTTGTTCTAGTCTACTTTTAGCTGTCCCTTCTGCCGGACAAGATAGGTGTTGGGATCATGTCCAGAACGCAAAAAAGACAACAAGAAAGCAAAGCCACATAGGAGCTGTGGGAAGACGTATGGATTTGCATATCAAGGCATGTACATCCCTCCACTCCACATTACAGAGGAGATTACTGGAAGAAAACCCAATTGGAAAAACTGTTCAAACCAAAAAAAAATGACAGGCATGGAAATTCAGATGCCCACTCAAGTTCTGATCAGCCATTCCTCTTCAAAATTTCATCACCCATGCCCCATTTTCAAATTTTGAACAATCAGAAGCCTGCATGGGAGTATTTCCTACAAAAAGGAGACGAGTAATGCAAAACAGAATGATGGACAGCTGTTGTTTTGATGTCACTGTGTGTGTATGCTCAATAGTGTTGTTTGGGAATGCATATGGAGGCACAACTCTGGGGATTGATTTACTTTGAGAGAAATGCATCAAAATGTAAATCACCAGTGGAACACGTTTCCTGTATTCTGTTCCAGTAGAGAGAGACACCTCAGGGCTTTCATAACCATACCATACTTGTGTGGGGCTGTGTGCTCCACACCTCAGTGTCTTTGCAACGCCTCCTATCCTTTGTGATCCACCATTTGGTAGACATGAACTTGTTGCCTCTTTAGCATACACCTAACTCTCCCAGACTTTGTCCCAGGCACTAGCTGGCTTGGCAACAACCTAAGACATATTCAACGAGTCCACAACAAAGGTTAGGGGCTGTAGAAAGCGGATGGTCTTTCATGCCACAGTCTGTTTTGGATAAACTTGGGTCACCTGATTGCATCTGCTATCGTCAGGACTACAAAAATGAACCCAAGTCTAGGTACTGTGTAATGTGTTTGGACTGCGTCGAAGCCACCCATATCCGATTTGGTCCTTTCACAAACACAATGCAATTCAGACTGGGGCAATCAGTGCACAATTGTACCCATAATCACTAGCATCTGGTCAAAGAAAACAAAAAACGAAAAAAGGTAATCTGAGAATAAACCCTCAGTGCAGCTCTAACACAGCAGCGATTAGATAGCCACCTACATCAAGGGCAGACGGCTGACACGAGGCACCTCTAACAGCCGTGTGCCGATTTCCCACACAGGCAAAAGCCTCGCAAACACTAAAGTTGTCATTATTGCTCTTCAAGTTCCATTTTCAAATCTCAGCAGCACATGTCATAGGTGCTCAGGACAGAGGAAAGAGATTGTCAAGCCCATGGTTTTACATCTTTGAAACAGTATGTTGCTTGTACTATCAACACACAGGTGAATGTGAAAAATAAATCCAACTGTTTCAAGGTCAGCAGTATGGCATAACAGTAAAAGTTCAACTTGAGAAGGGCATGACAAAAGGTAATGTAGGAGTTTACAGAAGGCCTGTGTGTGTTTATTCTGCATAGCCACCCAATGGACTGGAACATGCTGGGATCATTAGAGAGTGGTTCTGTGGGTCACCCTTCCTCATCACCCAGCCATGTGTTTCAGGCTACGGGGGTGGACTAGCTCCAACAATGATTTCATAGTAATTGGCTTGAAAACAAACACGCTCGCCGGTTACCGATAAGGGGCGTAAACATTGATTTAACACTACACAGGAGATAAGTGCTTTTCAATTCTGAAACTACAGTACGTGCTTTATCCTGCATCTCCTGTACCCCTGCTGACAAAACAACAAGTGGACTCATCGGGTGCTGTGGCACTGGGCTCCTAATGAAACGATGCAGCTAAAGCAACACATGTAAAGCAATGGGATTGGCAAACAGTGAGATAATCCAAAATAAACTGTTCATTTAATCACCATGGAATGAAAGGTTTTCGTCGAGTAGTTTACACAGTCTCACAAGTACTGAAGTGTGTTAATGAGGACATCACACCAGGCAGTCAGATGAAAGGGGAAAGTGTGAGCAGGAAGACGAGCGGGATGCCTCATCAAAGTACACCTGCAATGGTGTACTGACAGATTTACAGGTCCTGCATTACTATATAACAGCCTCCCAAGGCAAGATCAATCTGAAATCAAAAACAAATAAATCTTTTCGCTTGGAGCGCGAGCCGTTTATGAGCAATCTGTTACTGCTGCGTGCTGCCTGTGACATGTCCCATTAATTCTAAGTGGCTCCTTCCCATAAATGTAAAATGAATATGCCATTGTGAATATCCCTAACAGGCAGTGAATTACCGTCAAAATATTATTAACCTGGCGTCCTGTCTGGTGCTGAGCTTGCTACCGCTGCACTTCAGCCTCCACGTGGCAAAGTGCCGATATGCATATTAGTCTTATTAACATATTCACTTAATGTGATCCACCAGTCATGTCACATTACCCTTGGGACCTATTCTAGGAGGTAGTTTTTTATCATGTGATTTAGGAAATATTACAGTGACTGCACCTATAAATTCATACTTCATTGCAGCCTCCTTACAAAACTGAAATTTTGAGGAGTTGAAAAGAACTAAAAAGAAATGCTCAGCTATGGCTCCTTGACCAGGTGGTAGAAATTTTGTGCAGGACATAATGTGCAAAAGATGAAATGCATTGACTGGATCGTGATAAAGATGTGCGCTGCATGCACAGTAACATCAAGTGTTTCTTATTGTCACTGAGTGAGACATCCGCACAGAAGACTCCGCTTGTCTTGCTGCAAAAGGCAGCAACAGGCTATCTTCAGTTCTTGGCAGCTTTATAATCACAGCGTTATAGCGGTGTGTGTGCCTACGTGTGTCAGCGGATGTGTGTGGAAACTAAACCAATCAGTGGCTGTGATGGAGCCTCATTGTTCTCCCTCTGGTGCGTTTCCTTCTGTCTCTCTGAGTGCCATGCTGCAATGTGCCCTCTCATTATGCACCTCATTATTGGGAATACCAATGCATCACTGACAGAGAGACAAAACCTGTCCTCCTGCCCTGCTCGGCTCTCGCGTTACTCAGGACGTCAGAGACATTGTCTCCTGAAGCTCACATGCGGCCCCGGCCCCTGCAGGTGGCGGCTGATTTAGGAAGCTGGGGGACAATGACAAAGCCCCGGCCCCCATGCGGCTGTTATCACCCGAGACACATGGGCCTCTCTGGGCTGCCTGTCACACGTCTTGTCCCTCTGCACGTCACTGCTCCGGTCCCCCCCAAACCCCCTAAACCCCCATCTCCTATGTCAGCGCCGGGGGAGTGATTAATGCCTCCCTCTTTGTAGTGCTTCTATATCTCAGTTTGTCTGATGGCAAGCAACTGGTGCGCTAATGCAAGGCAGCTCCATCCCCTATGCAGTTTATTAATGAGAGAAGAACGTGTGTAAAACTATGGACACCTACTTTTGCGTTATATATGAAATGCTGGCTCAGCATCACCAGGCCTTTTTAACAGGCTCAGGGTGAATTTGCTGTAATGAAAATACAATTACACATTGGCTGTGTCCCAAATCGCACACTAGCACTCTATGTAGTATGCTTATCAAATATATTTGACCCTCTAGTATGTTCACACAAGACAGTTTAGATAGTGTAGTATGCCTGAAACTACTTGGCTGTCATACTACAATCACTAAATAAAGAAGCGTACATCAGCTGCACACTATCCAGGAAATGTTTCATGTTTCCTATCCCAGAATTTACTGCAAAACAAATGGTGCAGGGCGTATGGTGGAATTAAAAATGGAAAAAATGGTGGACAATTTTTAATGGTGGTGCATAGTCAGTATACAAGCAACTAGATAGCAAACAACCATTTGTATTTAACAAATATTACAGTTGTTGTCACTACTATGCTAATATAGATCATTTGATGCACTGTCATGTAACTTAACATTCCAGTAATAGTATCTATTATGACAGCAAAATACCATACGTAGCTAGATAGCCCCTACTGTATCTTAGGTCAGATTTTGTTCAATTAGGATTGTAACAGAGAAGTACGTTCACAATGGATGCATACTGTGTACTTGAATACTGATTGCTGTGTACTGAAAGATTTAGTGTAAAGTATATACTATGCAGCATATTAGTGTGCAGTCTGCTAGTGTATGACTTGGGACACAATCACTGGTTGCAAAGTGCAAAGCCTGCATGTTCCAAAAAAAGAAGCCTCTGAAGTTTTAGACCCAGCAGTAGCTAGTAATGCCTGTGGCCCCGGATCAGCTGGTCTCCTATCGTGTCCTTGTAGCCAATTTAGCCAATTGATCCTGGGAGAGTCTTGAAAGATGGGCCGGATTTATGTCAGCATGCAGGCATCATTCATCCCACCTCATCCCAGATTGGTGGCCTTTGAAAGGTTAATTGCACTGGTTAATTGCTCTCTCTCTAACTAATGGCAACCTTCTTCTAGAATATGTCACACAGAGCCTGAACAAAAAGCTTTCCAGCTGCCATAGCAATAGCATTTAAATCAAAAAGGGTATCTGGATATCCAAACAGTCAACCGGATGCTACATGCAGTGCCTCAAAGTTGAGATTTTGCTTGTAAGTAAGAAGCAAGCTTTAAATATTCAATATAAAAATATTTAATTTACTAATCAAACATAATTAAATATGTATCCTCATATGGCCACAAATTCAGTCTTCAAAGTATGATCGAAGATGTACATTAAACCAGATCTATCATAACTGATTCACTGCTATAAATATTTTATTTAGTGGAATGATTTCTTGACTCCATTCATTTGTATCAGCGCCAGTGTAACATGTATTGTCTGCCATTAGCTTGTGCTGATTTCACCCAAAACAATACCATGACATCTATTCAAAACATGAAAAGTACATTCACATGTAAAATTGTGAGACTTGTCTGACATGAGACCGTGTTCAGGACTTCTGTATTGAAAATGTCTAGAGAAATAAATGAAATCTGCTCGCAAACTGTCCAAAGGAGTTGAAGGCAACTTGAATTCAACCATGGACAGAGATGAAACAAACAAAATCAATCAGAGCGTGCGATAAGCACACGTTGTGCGTCACTTTCAGCTGCTGGAGTGGCCCCAGGAGAGACGTCTCCACAGTCATAGATAAAACGCAGGGAAGTCAGCCGGGTGGCAGAAGAGCTGCCTAGAGATGGCCATTATGCCAGAGTGGGAGGGGGGCTTTTAAACAATTCAATTAAAGCACGTCTTACTGAACAGATCCACGCTATCATCTGCGCCATGCATGGTTGCACTTCAATAGAGGGCAACTGATTCAATTGCACTCTAAAAACAAGAGCACAAGCTTAAGTGCCAGGGAGGTGCACAAGCGGGGTTGGGAGTGGGGGGCTCCACAGTACTGTTTCCATAATTGCCTTTTGAAAGCTGCTAATTGATCTAAGATAATAATTCTAACCCCCATCCCCCTACCTCCCCATCCTGATGAAAACTGCCTTTTCAATATGGCTTTCATGTTCAGAACAATACTAACTGTCAGGCTAATAGAGCACAGATGCCATCTTTTATCAAAATCTTGACTCTCGCTCCTGAGTAACTCAGTGGAGCACCTGCTTTGAGCCAGGTGTATTATCAACCCACAATGACTGGGAGTCCACAGCAAAGGATCAAACTGGCTTCTTTGCACTGGGGATACGGGGTAGGTAAGTCAGCAGGGGCTGCGCGGCTCACTGCTCTCCGGCACACTGCAATTTGTCAAGCCCCTGTGAGTTGCTAAGGTGAAATCAGTGGATTAGCCTATCCTCCAATGAGTGCCAACTACACTGTAGCGTGTTGTATAATTTGTAGAGCAAAAAATAGCCATTGGCTGCTTGTGAGTGTATTGGAAGATAGCATCCATCTCACCCCAGCATTCCTGTGTAAGTGCAAAGGTTGTTTAAGGCGAAACAAGCCTTAAACACAATTGCAGATTCCAAACAATAGGGTTTCGTAAAGTGGAAGAATCATGGAAATTAAAATATTTTCTTTTTCTCCATATTCATTTGTACCCCTCACCACTGCTCTGTCATTTCTACCAAAAGCAGAAACACTCTGTCTTCAGTAAGTCCGCTGTCTGGTAACCTGCCTTGCAGAGGGTTTTCCTGCTTTAGGCCAGGGCATATACTTTCCCACTTCGTTTTTGCTTGCACAGCCTCTGAAAAAAGGTTGTGGCTCACGGTCAAGATTAAAATGCATGATAACAGCTAAAGCAGGAAATTGAGCATTTTGAAAACTAACTGGAAGAGTGAATAATTAAGTAGCCTTATCCACTGTGTACAGTAAATTTTGCATCACACTGTATACAACATGTGGCTCCTCTTTACAGCAATCACAGAGAGACAGGGTGGGCTAAAACCAATCACACTTGTTGATCTTCTGATACTGTATCATGACACTCTGATGTGACTGTTAATTCAAATACTCAACTATCAAGCCACTTCACCCAAAAAATACAAAGATACAGGACTGCTTGGAATTCAAACAACATCAAACAAGAGAGGGCACACAGGGTAAACAGTTTCCACACACAAGAAGTCAAGTATATAATTAGAATATGTATGCAATATTGATTTATGAGTGTGTCACAATAATATTCAACCCCGATGAGCTTTCCAAACGGTATGATGCATTTCCTATTAATATCTCCCATACCGCTCCTTCAGACAGCGGTGGGTAGCCATGCTGGTTACACTGTGGATTGTTCTTGCTACAAAGGTCACTTGACCATGCTGTTGCCTGAATGAAGGCTTACAGTACATCCAGAAAATAACTCCCACACATAGCTTGGAGATGTCTGCTTTCATCTATTCTGTCACCGTCCTGCCCAAAGCAACCTTTACATATGGTGACCGTTCAGGGGTTTTCAAGCCAATGTACAGTTCTTCTACATACACAGAACACCACATTTGAGCCTAAGGATTCAGCAGGACTTGGATGGATAAAGTTCTCATGGGCCAGGCCTGTCAGTGCTCTTGGGTTTTGACAAAAATCCTGATCCCCACCTGGTAGATATAGTTTTTAATTGCTTGAAAATCAAATACCATCTGACAATAACATGCATTGTTACCTATGTATGTTAAGTAACCCAAGCAGCTGTGCAGTGTTTATTTGTAGGGCTGCAGGGAAAGCTTACAACCTGCATGGTGTTTTCGGTTGTTAGTATGAAATGAAAATTGAGCTTGTCATTTCAAGTCTGTGTGCAAATAAGCAAAGAACAAGAGAATATACAGTAGGATGAATCATGTTAGCAGCTTGACTTTGACCCAGTGTTCCAGGTAACGAATACATGTGGAAGACATTGCTTTGAACAGAAGGTAGAGCAACACACTACTGACCCAGTCAGATATCCATTCAAAATGACTCTGTACAATGATGAGTTGGTGCAATTGTGAGTAACTGTGATGGCAATCTTGTGGTATGCTCTTTGAACAGAGGCATTAATGAAATCCATACACTTTCAATTTCCATGCTTCATAATCTGGGTCAGAAGACTGCTTTTCACTTTTAGTATTGGTTTTTGGTATGAATGCCCATTACAGTATGACTGTATACCAGTCATTTTGTTATGTAACAAAATTGGAGCCAGACTGATAAAACTCTACAAATCTGACCTATGTTTCTATGAATGAAATTAGATTAAAAATTTGTTTGCCATCTGGGTAGCCAGTCACAATCCTGTTTTGACCCAGAGCTTGATCATAACCCTCTGATTGAGAAATCCTTTACTACTGTATCAGCGTTTTTGGGTTATATTTACAGGCACTCCCAAAAAGTCAACTTGTTTCAACTGTAACAGGGGTCATGGTGATTTAATCCAGATAGTGGCATCCAGCCTAATGCTATTTTAAAGTATCTGAGGCCAGAATGAGGAGATAACACAGAGAGTTTTGAATTAAACAAGATAAAAAAGGGTTTCATTGCAAAAGAAAACAAATGGAACTAAAACTAACAACATTTTCTCACGGCTTTTAGGAACAGGATGTCAATGGCAAAGACAGCCTATTATTCCTCTTAGTTTAAAAAGTAGCACAAGGAAATGATGTATAGACATGAAAAACTCAGAGGCATAGTGGATAGTGTTACTGCTTGTATGTTTGTGCATCTGGCTTTCATGGGTGGTGTGTAATGTATCCTTTTAAGCACACCTACAGCTTTGCCTATGTTGGCAGCAACATCTAAAACGTCATCACTTAATTTATTCCACATTAAAGCAACCTGAAGGGAGAAAGCTCATTGATCATGAAAAACTGTGCTTTTCCATCACATGATTCCTCTGGGATTTAGGCAAATTTTAGAAAAGAAGTGATTTATCAATAATTTCTCCCAACAATGACATTTTGGGAAGGATGAGGCAAATGCAACAGATTTAAAGGAAACTGCACCATACGAAGTTGTACAAGTGAGCAGGGAAACCCTCTGTTGTTGTTTCAGTTCAGTTGGGATTGAAAGCATTACTTAATGAGGCCTATTAAAAGTCTGGATCACATTAGTTCTGCCAAACCTAATGCAGTTCCTACTGGATATATCATTGTCAGAGTCATAGTGTTGAATAACCCTTAAGATAGGTAGCCAAGTGCTTACAGTAGGACTTCAATGATGCTAAATCTAGTTTTTCTTTCATTGTAAGAGAAGACGCGTGTGCTTATACAAATGTAAACAGTACTCCCATTTCACTACAACAGTAAAAAACCACTAGAGTCAAGCATAACATTTAATAAAGGGGAGGTTTTGAAAGTCCACATCTTGCTATATATGTTCCCAAGGGCCCTGGGGAAACATGAGTACTGTAATGCTATTTCAGTGAGCACAGTGGGACCCTGAACATTGAAATGGAGATCTGGTGCAATAAGAACACAAGACAGAACGAAGGAATATTATTGTACGAGCCAGGGTCATGATAGGCCAGCAAAAAAAGAAGGGTGGGACTCAACATCCATCTGGTGACCAAGGGTGGTCTGTGCAGCCTGTCAGAACTGTGTGTGTTTGAAAGACAGGCCTGCACAGACACTGCAAAAGCAGAGATAAAGGGCCAAGCTACTAACAAATGAGCCCCGGCCTCTCCTGCTGAACTGCCTTGACTTGGGCGTGGGCTGCGGATTGAGGAAGGCGGCTTGCGATGAGCCGCCCTCGGTTTCCTCTGCAAGACGTGACCCCTGCCACGGCAGCCACAATGGTCTCCTGCCTCTATGCCCCGCTATCATAAGGGCCCTGCAGTCATCACACGAGATATCGGAGCATGACGCAACATGCCAGTTTGGCAATTGGAACAGTGACATGACTAAACATTACAGCTGTGGTGGACAGTTTCGGAATGTGAGCGCGATCACATTTTCAACAATTGCAAAAGTGCAGCTTGCTTATGCTGTGTGCAATGGGAAGATTGTTTTGTGACCAGCATAGTACATCCACAGTAAATGGAAATAATATTAAACTGGGCAGTAAACTACTGAGATTTTTTTCAGAGACCATTCAAGGTTCTTTTCAAGGAGAATATATAAAATGCCAAAAGAAACAGGGGCAGGAAACACCTCTCAGAAGGTCTTAGACATTCACACCTAAAGAAAACAAAAAAAGTCATTAGGATCAATGTAGAGACTTGAGCTCCAACCAGAGGCTATTCTGTGGAAACTTCAACCATGTCCATGTGACCCTGAGAGTCAACCTCAAGTCTCCAGCCCTATAACCACAATGGGCAAGAACAAACAGAGATAGGTTGTGACGCATGGCTGCACATCAGCAACAGAAACCTGCTGCCTACATTTACATTTACACTTATTTATTTGGCAGATGCTTTTATCCAAAGTGATTTACAAGTGATGCAGAGTACAACACAAGCAAAAAGGCATATAAGGCCACAATAGGAGCCATACAAGGAGTCAACAATATTAGAAGCATTGCCTGATTGCCTGAGCCAATCACTGCCACCAAAACACTGCACCTGTCTCAGGGACAATGAGCCTAAATGCCAAAAGGAAAGCTTTATTTGAAGATACATTATTCAATTTCCTCTTCACGCTGTGGATGCTGATGTTGAGATGATGATCTTCCTTCATTCCATTTAGCGAGGAAGCTTTTGTGGACAAATGACAAATGCAACATTTTGCCAAGGACACAAGTTCAAAAGTGTCTCTCACACTCATGGAAGGTGGTCAATGTAAGTGGTGATTCAGTAACACAACAGCCAAATTTCCAGAGATGGAATGTTGCCTGTAGTCTGGTCTGAAGTGAAGAAAAGATAATTTTGTTTTTAAGGGCCTATCCAATGAAAAATTCTTTGTCCACCTGTGCATTCTGGACCTTTTGGATCATAGATGTGATTTAATCTAAATGGAGTGTTGCTTTCATGTTCCCTTTTTTTGCAATGCCACTTCTACTCAGAGATTTTCATTTAACTTCTCAAATGCTGTTACTAGATACAGGAATTAACCGTGAAGTTTTTAATGTATCCCATTATTGCTTCACTAGAGTATTTCCTTGTAACATGAAACAACAACTCCTTTTTACATCAAACTTCCTCCTTTGTAATGTCTGATCTTGCAAAAAATGCCAGGAAAAATGAAAGCCGATCCCAATCGCCCTTCCCTTCCCCTACCTTCCCACCACCCCTGTGTCTGGGTCACCTAAACGCTGTCAAACTGATGGCACTGTCCTCTAAAGCCAGTGCTGCCTCCTTACAGCTACACAGCTTTGATCAGGACCTGCACAGTCCCATCCATGTCTCCTCCACTGTGTGTGTGTGTGTGTTTGGTCTTGAGAACCTTGAGAACCTGGAAGTAAGAGATCAAAGATTACTGCCCATATTTCTGTTCGCTCCCTGAGTGGGTAAAAGTGCAAACGGCCACACATGCAGAATTGAATGGGGAGTTTTGATCTGAAAGAGGCCACATAAGGCACAGCATTTCTCAGTTTCTCATGGGATCAAAGAAGTGAATTGTACTGATGTAGGCAATGAAAACTTGTGTGCAGAAGTAATGAAATATGGGAGCAGACGTTGCTCAAATGACTCCAGAAATCTACTGACAAAACCATTCTGGTGGTGCACTTTTGTTATGGTGATACCAGACAATGATGCACTCCACTTTTAAAGAGCCAGATGTTTTCTATTAAACCTAATCAACATGTGAACACAGGACATGAACATTGGTTTGAGCATTAAACACCAACAATGAACAGTAATTACCCAGCATAAGAAAGTTAAAGCACTTCAATTAATGTTTCTATGCAAAACAATAATTCTGTGAAGCTGGCTGACAAAAAAAAATGAAGAGAAAGCACAAATGTTCAAAGAGCCAATAATTCATGTTAAAAACAAACAAACAAAAGGAATCAGCCTGAACACACAGTCAGCTGAAAAAGTGAGCCTCCTGCTCTCCAGCCACACACTTGTATTTAATATCCCTTTAATTAGGCCGGTGTGGCTCCTTAACTGATGGGTGGTTGTCCACAAGTAAACCACACATACTGAAAATTATAATTAACAGTTAAATGAATTGACAATTGAACAAAAGCTTTAGGGGAAAGGTAAAAGTTCTCCCTCACAAATTCACTTGAGGCACTTTAATCAACTACAGGTAAATCAGACCCAACAAGTAGCAGTACAAATAAAACAACACTGTGTATATAAAACACTCAAATCATGCAGTGTTGCTGAAATGGCATGTGTGGATACAGGTGTCCTTCTCATGTCATAACATATAAAACCAATTTAGTCAAATCTAAGGGACACACATCATGACAGAGGACTCCATTTACCTTCTTCCAAATCCTGCCACAAACTGGACTGATCATAAAGTTGATGTGGCTATTGAAAATGACTCTACATATTTCTTTTCTTTAAAGGACGGAAACGAGGAAAAATCGCTCTAAAGTGCCATGCAGTCGTTCCAGCGTAGCAGTAGAACAATGCTGAGCACAGCTGGAGTGAGCTGCCGGGGTTTTGTCTTACGAGCCACTGACGCAAAGCCCCTCCGCTCATCACTCCGTCTCAGCGGTGCATGGCATGCTTCTATTTTAGCTTTTCTTTACCTCCCTTTTTGTCGGCCCTCTATCTGAGCAGCCCCCGTCATGGCCCGCATTCACACTTTGGTTTTTGCTGGTGGGAGTGGGGATAATGGGGCTGAGTCAAAGGCCAGTGATTACACCCCAGCTCCCCCCGATGATCGCGGTCACCTGCTACTAGAGCCACAATGGGCAGCCAGCAGATTGCCCAGAGTGGAGATACCAGCACCTTCACACACAGGCAACAGTGTGTGTGTCAGAACATGACTTGTCCATCATGCGTGCTCTATTATTCTTTGGCACACATAATTATTTCCCCACAATGTACTGGCTACTGTGTGTACTGGTGTATTCCATTTTGACGCAGAACACAATGTTGATGGAATAACTTTGAATCAAAACAAGGTAAGGAAATGCAGTCAGTGATTACCAGCAGATATGTGTTGGTAGGTTTTTAATTCCTATCTCCATGACACCTCAATCATCTCAAGTAATTCTTGTGAACGTCTATTACAGGATGACATATCTAAGATAAAACTAAATAAGTCATTGGATTCAATAGGCTAAATGGGCTACTCCACATTACGGTTACATGTAAATAAAGAAAAGCAATTCAATGAGATAATGTGCTTGGATGAAACTGCATGTAAAGAAAGTATGGTAATAGCAAATTATAATGTCTGGAATGTGTTTATATTCCATATTTCATCAGTGTTTGAGCTACTAAAATAAGGGGTATATAACAAAGCATGCCCCCTCCATAGTGTCTTTATTTCTGATTGCTTTCTTCCATCAATATTTCTGTTTGGATTTCGGGGAGGAGTTGGGTGATGCAGTATCATATGAACAACAGTTACAGACACTTATATCACCTTATAACACTTATATTACACCAGCTTTTTCTCAGATCCTCCTTCAAATGCCACTGACATTTACTAATGGATACAGATATCTCAAGAGCTCAGCAGTTCAAATATGATATAGTTTAGTAGAGCACTGTGTCTTTCCTATAACATCACCAGCAGCTTTCAACTGAGCAGAATTGTAATGAAAAATAATTATGGCATTGAGAAAATGAAGGTGTCAATTTAGCATGTCTGTGGAAAGGAAAAAAAGGAAATGAATGTGGAACAGTAATATTTTAAGAGCTGCACTGACATCCCTTAATGCTTCACAGGTATTCAGGAAAAGAGTCTAAGGATGCTAAGTAACATGATCAAGACAATCAGGTCATCATGTCTTGCAAGGAAATGAGATACACAAGGTGCAGTAAGGGTAATAAGTATGGTTATTTGTTTTTGAAGCTCCAGCATTAATGCCTCTAAAACCTTTATGTACAAATTATGTACAAATTACAAGACAAACACAGGAGAGTGACATTTTTTATGACATAGATGACAAAGCAAATCAAATCAAAGTATTGCAGTTGTAAAGTTGAAAACAAGACATACGGTGGCTTTTTGGCTCGCAACAAAATCCAAAGCTTTCCCTTCTTCCACAGAATAACTCACGTCAGCAATATGAACTCTGACTTCAAAGTTTCCTGAGCGAGAAGGGAAAGGGGAGGAAATGAAAAGATTTTATGGGCAAACCTCCTGTATCACATTACATGAGAATACTGCAATGTTCCAGCTACTGCTGTTGTTATTGGTTTCATCTTATCTTTTTGATTGACTGGAAGCTCTGTGGAGATAAAACACGCTTATCTGCATTTGAAATTCAAGCCCTTTTGGTCCCGCGCACTTTGACTACATAAACATTTGACACTGCACTATTTTTGGTGTGGATGGGCGTGACCTGAATCTGTGACATGGCCAAGGATTGGATAACACGATCTAGGGAGAAGCACGACCGCTTCCATTCTATGACTATTGTGACTGAGATTAATGTGGCGATACGGGCACCTCATGGCTGGGACAGCTGCTACTACACAAGGGAAGCCCAGACATTTGATCAATCAATCCCAGGGTTCGATCTGTTGGCCCAGCCCTCTTTGGTTCGTGCTGGACCACCACAGCGCGTGTGCAGATGCAAGGGTAAACAAACGGATCATCCATTTTCACCACATGAAAGAAAAGCCATGTGAAACACTGGAACCCTGCATGACTGCTGGGGCTTGTGACTTACAGAGTTAAATCACACCTGCCTGATTATTCTTTTATGTCTCATTAAGGATGTAAGTTGAGAAAAGAAAGGAAGGAAAGGCAAAAAAACCAAAAAAACATTAGCCTTTACCAGTGGGAAAAACTACTACATATGACAGACCCCATGAGCACCGGGTTCTTGACTTTCTTCTGGACCACCTAAAACGTTGTTCAATAAAAGCAGCATGCTCTGAGAAAACACTCAGGTTTGCTCACACAGCAAACACCCTTTCCGTGTACCCATCAACATCTCTTTCTCTCCCCCCGAGGAGCACAACGCAAACAGTACGGTTCACACATCCCACATGGGTTCTTTTGATCAGAAAGCGGGGCTTTGGTGCTGCTTAGCCTTACATGCCATACATCTTCCATTTTGTAATGGTGTGGCCACATCTCATTATCTCTTGCGAGAGGTCATTCCATATCTTGTCCAAACCACAGCATATTTGGGCCCCAGGGTCATGAGGTAATCAACACCTGAAACAATTCCGTTTCTCCAAGTGACGGCTCCTGGCCAGTGATGTTAGGCAGGACGGCTCAGACACATACTGTGTTACACATGTGAGCGAGATACAGTCAACACCGTCCCCCAGGTTCTTTTCTTAGAACAGAAAAGGTCTGTGTTTACACTGTACGGATGGTTAATCTAGCGGGGCTCCGTGCTCTCACAAAGAAAGGTCCAAAACTAACATTATGAAATGAACAGCACAAATTACTACAAAAATAGAGGGCTACTTTAAAATAAACCCAGCTGATTTCACATTCACTGAAATATTAGTTCATCTGAAGGGTTTTCTTTTTTTCTCAATGAAAAATAAAATGTAAACACTGAACCGGGTCTGTATTTTTTCATTCGTGAATGACTGGGGCAACATTTCCTTCCTTTAGAAGATCAAAGGCCCAAATAAATATGGACAGCACAAGATATGAAGAATACCTTGGAAAAGCTTAAAATACAGCTGATGATCAGCTCTTGCAGGGTGAAGGCCCTCCTGACCTAGAAGTCGTTTGGAAAGGGACAGAACCCAGCTCTACTGAGTGTGACCCCCCTTCCTCTCCTCTCTACTGTTTAGTCTGCCGCAAGTTTTCCTAAGGTCACGCCGAAGGAACGAAAGCACTCAGCTTCAGCTGAAACAAACCACCACCAAAAAATTTTTTTTGGTGTCATTTTATAACTTTAATGTGATTTGATTGCGGGCGGCTATTACAAATGAGCATTCCTCCCAGATGCAGGTGCACGCCAGAGCCCAGTGGACTACACAGTCCTTCCAGTGGGTCTTCCATGGTCCTTAATAATCTATAAAGTCCCCCTATTTCCGATACACGTAACATGACCGCTTGGGTACTCTCTCAACCACATCACTGCTGGCACGTCAAACCCATGAGCATATGTCCTCATCAGGTCACTTACAGATGTAAAATGGGACAGTAAGTTTAAGCTCTGTGTTATTGCCTAGATTATTAGGCGTAATTTAGGACCATCTAATATTAGAAACAGCTCGTTTGTGTTCTAGTAAAAAAAAGGGCCCAAAAATAAAATTCATACTTTCTTTTTCCTTCAAAGCTAAAGAAAGCCAGGGACTCAGACAATGACTTAAGTGGAAGAGTATCATATAGCTGGCTGTCTGCTTTCTTAATGAGCTTTCTCTGTTTGCATGTTGCTCAGCTACAGACCAACTGTACCGCAGAATCCCTGTGGAAGGCCATTGGAATATGTTACCCTTAATTCTTCTGCAAGGAAAAGGAAGCATTCTGAGAAACTTTAAAGGGGGAAAAATGAATGACTGACTTGTGTATAACACCTGAAATAAAAAGGCACTCACTAATGAATGCCCTGCTGAACTATTGAAAAATGTGTTTCATAAAAATCCATTGGCAATGTCAAAAATAATTATGAGATATTTTGGACTATGGAGCAAAAAAAACAAAACAAAACATGGAGGATCATATCAGATGACTTCACATTTGATCACTCATTAGAAGTTAGTTATTATGTACTCATGTGTGGAAAACAATGCTACTTAAGTTTTTTTGTAGTCAAAACCTCAAAATCTGTCATGCTCATGAATCAATTCACAAATACGAGGTCTTTTTCCTCAAAGGAGCCCACTGAACACAGGGCAGGCTGTGAAAACAAAGGACGGCAATAACACCTTTGTGCCTCCTTGAAAGCTCATGACAAGCAGTCGTGCATGACACGTCGCGCCCACGCCCACACCCAAAGTGCAAGTCGTGCACCTTGTCTGAAACCTATATTCTGCAACGAGCAATTGACGCAACACCTGACATGTCCAAAGTGAACCGGCAAGGCAAACTGGGATCCTGGCACTCTCCCCACTTATATTATACTGTGACCAGATATTCAGCTGCAGCATTTCCTCTGTCCTTTGTCTGGGAGGTTCCAATTGGTAACAGGAGGTGCCAGTGGTGCCTGTGTTCCTGTGCTGACCATTGATGTTTTTGGATATATCCAGTCCAGTGAGCCACCAAAATTAGAATGTTTGTAGTTTCAACAACTTGCAGAGGCAGAATGTTTGGTGTGATGTGCACTGAGCTGACTATCTGGACCATACATGAAAAAAATCTGTGCTACCCCTCATTCGCCTGACCTGCCACCAAGGCCTGGGAGGGGGAGAAATAAGGCCTTTCCTGCCACTGTCTCATCTGTGCCTCAGGATGCATGCCGTCATTCAGAGCCGTCTAAGTGCTCTATCTCCGCAGACGCCGGCAGTCAAATGCGGAGATGAAGACGTGCACTGCATGACGCAACCTTCATCCACTGCGACGGTCCAGACAACAAGGACAAAAACATAACAACAATAGCAGCACAAAGATATTTAAATTCCTCTCCCTCCTCAGATAACTTCAGCCTGTCAGACAGGGAGAGTATCCTCAGATTGAAACTGATTGCTGGCCTCATGAAGGCTGACTCTGTTATGGTTACAGCAACAGTAAAGCTCAATGTTAAAACCATTATGGCTGCACGTATTCGGAACTCAATGTTACAGAAACACAGAGACATTCCAGGTGTTCCGTAGTGCCTTATAAAATCTAAATTATAGCTGTTTTTTTTCTGTAATTGAATTT
The DNA here is from genome assembly GCA_019176425.1 of Megalops atlanticus. NCBI lineage: Eukaryota > Metazoa > Chordata > Actinopteri > Elopiformes > Megalopidae > Megalops > Megalops atlanticus. The sequence continues at coordinate 37,133,203 of CM032876.1, forward strand.
CTTTCATGTTGCACTTCCTATAAAATGATGATTCACCATTACTGTGCTGCATCAACTGTGATCCTCCAAGCCACAGCCCTATTTGAAAAATATAAGTATTTGCTGAATTAAAGGGCTTCATTAAGCACACCTAAAGGAAATAGGAAAACGATGGGAAGGATGACATTGAGGATAATAATAGAGGAAGGCTGTTTAGCAAGTGCTCTAATTTTGTTTTGCAAAAAACTTTATTTACTGCACTGCTTTGACATTTTGAAATTTTTTGTACTTTTAAATTAAGAAAACAAAGACAATGGCAGAGTAAAACAATCTCCTCTGTGTCAGATTAAAACATTTTTAGCAAAGGCAGTTTGTCATTCAACTTTCAAGCCATATGAAATTCAAAAATAATGTTTTAACCATCTATGGCAAATCATAAAGGAATAGGATGAATTTACAGCTGATTACTAATGTTGAAAGTATTATAATTACACAGGCTCTATGGGTCACACTTTGAGAGTGATATTTCAGTTTTCTACCCCAACTGTCTGATTTTCTCATTACTCCATTTCTGCTCACCTTAAACTTCATGAACACAAACCTGGCTCACTTGAAATGTAAAATCAATGCTGTGTTTTTCTGTTTTACCCCCCTGAGCTGGCAAATGGTAGAAATTAGAAGGAGCCCATCCATCTTTGAAGCCCATCTTCTGAGCTAGGTTCCCGCAGTGGCGCCTGTCACCGGTTAATGTGTTAAAAGGCCTTTGTACCCACTGAACAGGGCAGGGGCCATTACATCAGCCTGTCTTGGGGGCGCTGACTCACTCTGACATCATGGCGTTCAGTCTCCGCCTGATCACAACCATCTCGTCCCCCTCCACCTGACTGCTTTCTTCTCCAATTGACCCCAGCTGATGGCAATCATCTGTATCAGAACCAGCTGATTCTATTGCTCACCAATTGGACCCACCTGCCTACAATCATCAGGTTGGCTCCATAGGATCAGGTCCATCTTTGTGTTCCTCCTGATGCTAATCGCCTGTTTATGTGAATGCTCAGGTTCCCTATACGTGTTGGGAGACATGGCAATCTTGCCTTCCGCAGAAGACCAAAAGCAGCAATTGTTTGATTTATGAATCAGATCTTCTGATTGGAAGAGCAGGCCTTTGGATGGAGAGTCAGGAATGGATGGAAGACGACACCACCACTCCAGCAGGTGGCCTCTTACTCATTAATTGTTTCATGAATAAAGACAATGCTTAAACAATGCAGACAGAACCATGGAGAGTGAGCTGTTTTGTTGAGTTGTAGAATTTGGCCTGGGCTTTCATTTTGTATAGTCAGTTCGAAGATTTAATTGGTTTGGAGAAGCAGGTGGAATCTGGAACCTGATGTTTCACATTCCAGAGGGTACATTTTGTCACATATTTAATACCATAAGGTAGGACTGGTGTCTTGGTAGCTTTTTGTATCAGAGTCATTTTACAATCTGATGGTGTGTACAAAACACATATTAGGGCTTCTGTGTCACTTTTTTGAAATCCTGACAAAATCCAAACTTTGCGTTTCAGAAGGGCAAAGGTGCTCACAAACCAGACTGATCATCACCACACCATGTTCCCTTGACTTTCTGCCTTAACTTTTAGTATGTTAATTGATGCAGCATGTTAGATACTGCAGCAAATGGATACCTCAGTGCTCACGCAAGAAAATGCTCCTCTTCTGCCTCGAAAGCCACAGGTAATGGAGTGGATTTTCCACCATCGCCTTCCAGGGAGCGAGGGCTTGCATCTGCAGAGTGACAGGCAGAGGAAGGCTTCTTCCAGGCTGCGTGAGGTGCTGCATGTGGCCGTTCAGATCACGGAAGGGAGCACCACATTTAGTTAATGGTTGCAGGTTTCAGCCAGGCTTTATTTTTTCAGGGCTGAGCTTGAACGGAATTCAGTCAGTTTCATTCCCTGTCTTTGGGTTACATCACTTCAATCATCTGGGTAGAAATAGCGCCATATAAGATATATGAAAGTAATACTGAAAGGTATTTAACTCTACCTATCTGTATGTCAATGGCACCAAAAAATGGAAAGGGCAACACAAATTCTTCAGACTAATCAACAATTAAATACCCAGTGTCCTCTTCTTCTTTAAATTTCCAATGTCTTGCAAGTTACACTGCAAAATTACTTACAGTATTTAGTGTACTCAGGTGATTCAGAGTTCACCTGATTGACTATTGATTATTATTTCCACTGGGGAAATTTGTCTTGTATCCCAAAGCATGGCAATATAAGCAAATACAATATATACAAATACAGCAATACAGACAGGTAGCAAAAGGGTGGGGGTGTTACACAGTCCTTATAATGTTTGCTATGGTTAATGTATTTAATGCTTATATGAACAAACAACTTCTGGGCTCTGGTTGTATTGTAGACTGGTGTTCCAAATCTTCAAACTAAGTGCAGTTTGTATTCACTATTCACACGGTGAGTATGGCCAGCTGAGATTTTCTTTCCTGTTTCACTGACCCTGTCCATGTCTGACTCTCCAATGCCTCTAAACTGTTCCCCACTATTGATAGATTTGTTAAATAACTGGCTGTTCCAAGCTTGAAAACAAAAATGAGAGCACTCTGAATGAAGACTGTGTAAAATAGTGACATAATTGTTTTGTCCACATCGTACAGCCAGAGCTTTCTCTTTAAGCATAGTCTCTGTTGACTTTTCTTGTATATCTGTTGTTTGTTATGTGTGAATCTGGATCCTGCCTGTCCAATAATCTTCCTAAAAGGAATTAATATTTCTTTTATCCTTTTAACATTCAGAATAAGTCCATTTGTTTTTCTCCACTTATAGAAACCATTTATTTCATGTGTTCTGTTTGGACATACAGTTGTTTGTATATATTACATTACATTACATACATTTAGCAGACACTCTTTTCCAGAGCAATTTCCATCATAATAGAACATAAGTGTATCCGTTCAATTTAAATGAGCAACAGTGTCAGACCAGACTCACAACACTCCCAGACCAGTGAGTGTGAGCATAACATTATTCAAGCCCTAGCACAACTTAACTTACTTACAAAAGCCAAGTATACTGTAATACAACAGTCCCTAGAACACAAATTATGATACATTGTAATACTACACATAAAAATAACATCAAACATAATTATATAGTTTAAAAAGTATAGGAGATATGACACTGATATAAATGAACAAACTGAGATTAACCATTCACAGTCTGAGATTGCATGTAAATCTATTACACATCATTAGCTAAACACTAGGAAATTGCAGAGATTCTTCATAATATTCAACATCAAGATGAAAACCAATATCACAGAAGAAAAGGGAAAGTCTTCATAATCAAGGTAGACTCATTACAATCTCATTAAAAATTAAAGGGAAAAATTGGGTAACCAAACCAAAAAAAGATTTTAACCAAATTATTAGAAGGAAATTTTGTGGTTTGCTTTGAGTGTGCTGTCTTTCCTTGGTTACATCAGAATCAACAAGACTACAAAGTGGAATCAGTATTGCATTGCTACAAAATGGCAAAGCAATGTCTGTAAGATTCCAGGTGAAAGTGTATTTCTATAACAGTTGACTTTCCCACATTTCGTTATAGTGAACCATTTATTTCTGTGCTTTTAAGAATGTTTAGCTTAGTGCCAAACAAGTAAAGTTCAAAACAATTACAAAGGCATATTAAATAAAAGTTACATACCATCTGGGAATGGTTTGCAAGACAAGGCATTGTCCAGGTCTCTAGCAGTGGCTGGATCAATCATGAATACACATTCTTTCCTACAACCAGAACAAAAACACAAAACTAAGTGTTGAGCATTACTATAGGATCACTGGGAAACACCACCATAAACAAACGCCTCTAAGAATTCCAGTGGAAAATTACATAGTCACTGCTGCAAACATGTGGAGGCTCCCTTTCCATGTAAATGAATGGGGCCCTGCCAACTCACTGTTAAAACCACGACCAGAAACATAACGTTTTACAGGTATGATGGTTTTGATTTGGTGAGAACCAAACGCAAGGGGAAAAACCACCTTTGAGGAAATTAAACTTGATCAAGTTCAAATGTTTTGGTAAATTAATCTTAATGACTTAATGCCGATTCGCTAGTTTCTCTGCCAGATACAATGGCTTCAGCCTGTGGCACAAATTATCAAAATCATACCTGACTTTTAACATTACTAGAAAACCTATTAATGTTAACCCTACGAGAGATGGAAGGGCTTTTACCTTAGTAAAATAGAAAATTTAACTCTGGATTTATGGATCACACACTGCATGCAGTCCTCAGTTTTTCAAAAGAATTGACCTGCAAAGGCAAAAGACCATGAAACTAATGCCTTGCTGCAAGTTAGTTTGCACAAATCCCTCCCCAGTGAGAAGGCCAAGGTTCTCCAAAGGCCAGCTAGGAGATTGAGAGAGGGCTGTTTGCCAAGATAAGGGACTATGCACTGTTTTAACCCTCTGATCTCAGCATCTCAAATTCAATCTTTGAAAAAGAAGTTCCACAGCTGGGGCAGTAGTCTGCAATACTGATGAGGCAGAGAGACAAAACATTTTCCTTACATCTGCTCACTCACATTAATTTTCGTTTCTGTGTTTCAATTTTTAGCATGTTTATAGCATCCTAAAAATTGATTACAGCAATTGTAATTACAGAAATTAATGTTACGACCCCAACAATAACCCAATACCAATGACAAGGAATGTGACAATGACAATAATAAGAAATGTTTAAAGATGAAAAGAGGCTATTGAGCCCACCCTCAGCATTTGGTCGATAATGTAGATTTTATCCAGCACTTTGTAGAGGTAGGTCTTGGACACTCTAAGGTTCTTTGTTTACATCATCAATCCTTGCAAAAACTACAATATTTTGATGAAACTAATAAAAGAAACTGAAAGTGTCAAGTGAAAATGACCTTAAACTCATTTCCACCTATATCCTCTTGTTGTGTAACTGGAATCTTAAAATAGTTGTTTTTAAATTATTAACAATACAAATTGATTCAATGGTTCTATGGATATTTTCATAGATACACATCCACTCAATGGTGGCCATCAAAGATAAACATACACAGTCAAAGAAATGACTCCAGGTGCAGAAAAAATAAAGTGAAATAAAAATATTAACTGTCAAGGCCGTTTTTGTATGTGTTGACATATAATCTCACAGAACACTGAAGAATGATTGTAATCAATAGTGGTAACCATTAAATAAGACAAATAGCTTCAGACTTGAATAAAAATGGTTAAAATAGTCAATATAGTCCATTTTATTAACCTCAGTCAAATCCCCCAATCCTCCTTTTGTTAAAACTAAAAGAGATTGTGTCTCAAGTCACTTTTCAGATGTATCTTTGATACCTTGAATCACTCTTGTAGTCCTTCTCTGCTCATTCAAAAGCTTCTGCCCTTCTTACAGTATTGCGCCAATATGAGGACACAGTGCTCCAATGGCGGTATTAAAAAGGTGGTGTATACCGTAAATATAACCTCCTTTGATTTTTAAGGGACACTTCTTGCCATATACTCCAGTACTGCCTGTTAACTGCTTCAGCACAAACCTTCAGCTCCAAATAGACTTTAGTCAATTCTTGCACCAGCATCTGTCTTAATGCTGCACATACTCTCATTTAGTGCCTCCAATAAAATAATCCTGGCTTAAACTGTTATTGTCCACCTGTAGAACATGTTTAATTTCAATTGCCAGGGCTCTTTCCAATTCTGGATTCTATTTAAATCTTTTTGCACAGCTTTAGTATCTTTTAGCCTGTTTGCTTCACCCCTGCATCATTTATGAATTTAAGGATTTTGCTTCTAAAGGACTTATTAAGGCAATAATAAAGTATTTAATTTATGTAAATGGAATATAGAAATAATTTAAAAATAAGGGACATAAAAATACTTTTTGAGTGACTTCTGTAGTGATTAGTTGATGCTACATACCTTGCACCTCAACACGTCTGTCTCACTTCAGGTAAGTAGTTTTTAAATTCTTTATGCCACCCCACACCCTTTTTACAGGAGTGCCCAAGGCAAGTTCACTAAATTAAATACGACTGTTCACAGTAGCTCTAAAATTGGTGGTGGAATATTTTAGTTGGCTGGAATCTGACACATTACCATCACATCATAGCCAAAATGTAATGCAACATCACATCATCCATTCACAAAAGATGAGATTTAATCATGCTGTTCTTTGTCACAAGAGGGTGGGAAAATAAGGTGGGAAAATGTCTGGAGACCTCAAGGTACTGCAGGCTACACCAAAGATACTCTTTTTCTCCATCTTTGTTCCACCTGTGTGATCTGAATGGGAATTGACCCCATGACCACTGCAAGCAGGCCTCACGATTCCCCAATCCTTGGATGGGGAACTAAATCGGACTCCAAACTTCAGTGGGTGACATCACTGCCACTACTAAGCTCATATGCACACAGCATTCTGGTACACTTGCCCTGTAGTTTTTAACAAGTTGCTAGGTAACAGTGTAAAAACAACACAAAAATGTGATAATAGCCCCCCTGACTACTCATTAAGTCACAGATACTCCTGTATATCAAATCTATTCCCACAAAAAAGTTCTGTACACTGAAAATAATGATCAGAAGTAAGCCATAATAATAAACCACAAAAGAAAACTCTTTTTAGCCATCAAGCACTTCTGACGGCCCCAAGTTTGTTTCTTGAAGGGAATATTCCAAAGCTGCAAAAATAATTAAAGTCCTTTTGGCAAGAGTCAAACCCATGTTTTGAACTTCATGAAGCTGCTACCACCAATTGCATTCAAATATATATTGGACTGAACAGTTCATTTTTTCCATTACCTGATTCTGATATTTCAGTTGTGATTGGAGTGGGGAGATAGGGGTGTGGCAATTAGCAGGCACTAATAGCAACAATGGAAAACTTTTAGAATGGGCGAACATTATGGATGTTTTGATTAAAAAAGAGTGTAGGTTTAGACTCGGCTGTTATATCCTGACTGACAGAAATTTGATAAAATGCCTATTGAGACTGTGTGCGTCATCACAAGACAAAAAACATCCCCCTTTGAAGATGAAGACCTATTTTCAAGTCAGGCTGAGAGGAGAGGAAATAGGCTGGCTACCTTGACAACTTCAGAAATGCCTTGTCTGGAAGTGGAACAGCCAGATAACACCTGTCCCCTCATTGTGTTCTCTGGCGTATTTCAATTTGCTCCCGTTTGATTTCCATTCCAGGGCCGTCGAGCCCATGGAAAGGATGGTTTGATAACTGAATAAGATGGGTAGCTGCTAGCATTCAGCAGCTTTATCTTTCTGTACCACACTGTTCATTTCAAAAAGACACTTATCCACTGCATAGAGTTCATTGTATTTCTGAAGGCCCACACCCACTCAGAATCAGGCGTATCTTGGATTGACCCCGCATCCCCACCCCCACAACCCGTAACTGAATCAACCTTATTTTGTGTAGTGCACGTGGACAGAAAATGTGTCAAAAGTCACTTTCCCCCCACTTTCATCTCGCTGTAACTTCTTAAATACGAGCATCACAGGGCCCATTCTTCTGTGGATGATGCTTGCCCTATTAATAGTTGTTTGCTTTGTTTTAGCCCTCTTTCGTTACTTTTCTCCTCAGCTTCACAACGATCTGTTTTTTCCATGTATATTGCTCAAATTTCCGACACACTTTATTGTTACCCTTTATAACCTAACTATTTGTCTTCTCATATTAAAAACAGATTTCTATCCAACAGAATTTCCGTGAAGGCCAATGGCCGATTCCATTGAGGCTGCTACTAATCTCAGATGTGTTATTTTAAAAGCCCCCCTTTTTTCCCCTCACATAACTGGTTTCAATTAAAAGTACGACAGACTTCACACCAAGGAAAATGTGCTGTTTTGCAATTACTGTGCACAGCAAACTGTAGATAGCATGCTTCATTAATGATTGATTTATAGGCATATAATGATTGATTTATAGGCATATTACTTCTAAAATAAGAAATGAGCACTTCAGTGTGTTCAGAGGAAGAACCAGTAGGCAACCACTAGTATCCGTTCTGCATTTACAGGACGCACTTACAATGCATGGAAAAAGACGGAATCCAGAACTTTTTTGGATGCTGTAACCAATTAAGAACATGCATTTGTACACTATTCCATAAAAGCCATCAATTAAAAGTGTGATTCATTATTTCCTAAATACCACTGTTGTCCATTAAAAAGAAAAGAAAGAGACAGCTGGGGCTCTATGAACAAAGCAAACTGATAAAACCAAGATGCTGTTTACTCATGGAGCAGAAACATTCTCTACAGTCAGCTAAACCCATGGGATAGCCACCAAGCATGGCTGCAGAGTTACTGTCAATAAAGCAGTTCAAAATTGCAGTTTACCTCATTTCAATTTGAAAGTTTTAACATTTTCACAAAGTTCATGATTCAAGTGCAGTCAAGGTTTTTGGCACTAAAGAAATTTTCCACTATACTTCAAACAAATTTCTATCCCTTATGTAGGCAGCTAATGTTGTTGTCAAATACAGTCAAGAATATTACATTTTAACTTGCTTCACAAGATTCAAAATGTAAGGCCACAGATGTGTAAAAGAAATGACATTGCCTTCTGGCAGTTCCTGATTTTGAAAGAAATCATTCAGAGGAATGTTGTTTTCATAGTAACACAACCAATACTTGCACAAAAGTAATAGCACAGGTCTGAATATTATCATGAAACCTTAACCTACACAGCCAGGTGGTTGTCAAGATTCCTTAAACAAAGATAAAATGAGTGTTCAATTGTTATAGTAACTAACGATGAAAATAATAATAAAAAAACATATTGGCAGCAGATCCCTCCAAAGAATATCAAGCAGGCTCTTAATTTCAATGCAAATTTCAGTTCGATCAACAAAAACCAACTCCTCTCTAGCTTAAATTAAGACTATTGTGCAAAGTGTAAACACACTCTGTCAGAAACTGTTTGCAGAGGAAAACGGAATCCCGTTCCAAAAAAGGGCCCAATCTGAAATAAATGAAATGTACGTAAGGGCATGCAGTACGTGGGTGACTTGGAAAGAATGGGAGCGTTTAACGACCCACAGTGCACCATTCCTTGCTCTCAGTGTGTGCCACCGAGACTGGCGAATGAGCAGATGGAGCAGAATGCAACCGCACTCCAAGATGCAAGTTCTTCCACGCACCAAACCCGGACGGGGGGTGGGGGTGTTTTTCAAACATGGCAAATGGAAATCCCCATGCAAAGCCACCCCTTGCTGAGCCAATGGGGAGAAACATTTGAGGGTTTTTTTTTCGGCATGAGAAAGAAATAAAGGGAAACCCTGATGCTTTTAGGATGGGAAAATTGAGTCCGATTTCAGATTTGCTGAAAAAAAAATCATGATCATGAAGATAAATCTCATTGCCAACAATTCACTGAATGGCAACAGCAACAGCTGTTCTAAAGAGGCAAAGCGCTGGTAGACAATGTGGGAGAGCACAGCTGTCCTCACTCCTTAAAACAAAATCTACCATTTCTCAGGACAAGAATATGGCCCCAATAAATCTCAGCCAGTGAAAGGGAGCCTTTGAAAGGTATAGGCAACATAAATCTTCTATTCAACGATCCAAAAGAAAGCACACCGTCATCCCAAGCATACTTTGCTTTGGTCTCATCTACTCTCAGCAGGCCATCACCTGAAAAGAATTCAATGCATGGAGATGTACACTGGCAACAAGGGCAATTATAAGATCTTGGCATACAATTTGAAAAAGGTTAAAGCAAACAAAGTAATTATTTTCAATATCAATAAACCATGTACGATTTACATCTTTGAAGTTTTCATCAGAGTAAAATGTAAGTGTGAATAAGGGTCATGTGGTCTACTGTAATTCTAGAGAGTAGCACTTCATGAAAGCATGTATACAAACTGGCTTGACACCAGTGACTGAACAAAATATAGATAGTGGATGAAGTAGAAGAGTCCGATCATGAATTAACTTGCGAAAACATTGCAAGTGAGTATATTGACTGATTACATTTCACAGGAATATACAAACAAACTGCCACTAAACCTTTTCATTAGGTGCAGATATGGCACATGGTTATAAACAGACTTGATAGAAATGACACATTACAGCAATAAAAGCACACCAAGACATTTGTATTAGTTGTAGGCAGACAGCTACCCACTGACACCTGTGACTTTCCTGTGTGTGCCTCTCTTCCCATTTATCCCTGCTTGCTTCAGGTCTCTCATGTGGTGCAGCTCCTAAGGTGTGTTGGTCCAGGATGGAGTCTTGGGCAGGCAGCACTTAACATCCTCAGAGAATGCTGGGAAAAGTCGGTACCATACTCTGTCAGGATGACCTGCCTGGTTATGGCTCATAGCTAGTCCCCTTAACACACTGAACAAAACAACACTGGTTTGTGTATGGTATGTGTCCATGGTCAATTTGTATATCCAGCAGATTTGTTCTAGAATGCACTTGGTACTATGTATTGAATGCTGAAACGTTGGAACTGTACTTAGCACTGAGTGGTCAAAGGCAGTGACTTTACTTTACAGCTACTTTACTTTGACTCAGTGAGACAGTATTCTGTGACAAAATTCATATCAAGGGCCTCACAAAGGAAAACATGAACAGGATTCCTAACTCATTCTATTTTCCTATCATAATTCAGTCACTCACAGAACACTTCCCAGAATTCGTCACACTTGTGAAAAGCTTTTCACCCATCAGTTTGTAGAATGTCCTGCCTACCTGGGAATTAAGTGAAGGCAGATTCTGTACTGACGAGAGATTTCCTAGGTTGGAGGGGGGTATGGAACACATTACTGGGCCCTGTAATGGCTGCAGATCCAGAAGATACTCTGAGACCTCGCCTGTTGAGCTTCTAGGATCAAACGGTTCCATAACCAGACAAGCATGAGGGACTGACCAGCCCCCTTTTTTTTCTCAGAAATTCTGATGGTCTTTAAGCGACTTTCCCCCTTCCTCAGATTGTGGAGAGAATTTCAAGTGATTCACCATTCACGCTTCGTACATAGGGAAATCTTCATGAATCAGTGCTAATTTCCCTCTCAGGTTTAATTCCAGGTTCCGCACCAATGATGTGTTGTTAGTGATGTTTTCTGGGTAAGTGGCTCAACATGCAGTTTTATGGGTTTGTCTCTTAGGTCACATCCTTACAGAAATTAAATGCAGGCTTATATCTCCCAACTTAGAAGCACTGATCTTCCTAGCCAGAAGCAAGCTTCCAAACAATCCAGATTCAAAGGAGGAGACTCCATTTTAACATGCCCCCTCTGGTAGCTGCTGTGACTAATGCAGAAAGTGCTGAATAAATTATGAAAATAAAGAATTTCCATGCAGTTTTAATATGCAGCCATTATGGAAACGGAAAAATATGCTATTACAAATGCAAATAAAACCCCTCCTCTACAACCTACCCAGATTTTAATGTAGTTTTAAAAGACTGCCTTACACAGTGTTAAATGTCTTGAATCACAAAATTCCTTTTCTATTTGTAATTTTTAAGGTTTCATGAAAAAGACAGTAATTTGCTGAAATTGCATGGTAATTATCACTTTTACTACAGTTTCCAACAGCTGCATCACATTTAAGCTCAAGATTTACACAACTCTCTGAGACTCAGATTTTTCAAAGTACTCCGTGTGAGCAATTAGTAACAATGTACCCAATTACACAAATGAAATTGACACTGGTGATCTTGCTTGTAAACATCCTTTTCAAAGCAAACTGCAACCCCGCCAAGACATTCTCTTTTAATAATTCAAACTTTAGTGCTTGAATTGTGTTGATATGCTTTGTAAAAAAGTGATAATTGGGCCCACAATGGACGGTATAAAAAGGTATGCATGTACAATTTGAAACAACTGCTACTCCTTTAGGAGAAACAGCACACAGTTTTGGACGGTCCACTTCAGTGCTCCACTTCAGTGCTCGTGCCTGCCTATCTGCTTCCACTCACCCCCCTAACAAAGGATGGTCCCTGTCTTCATTCCCTTGGTGATGCAGCAGATGAGGAGGGCATTGGCTCAGTTGCTGGTGCCATCAGTGACCCACAGGGGAGAATGTGATGCGTGTTGTCCACGAGCAGTCTGACCTGAGAGTGTTTCTGCTTCATGTACATCATCTGCCATCAGACTGAAGGTGCAACACAGAGTGCCACCTGGGAGAATGTGACCAAGGAAGGCCAGAGGTATACAGGTTCACCAGTGCTGTCCCTTGTTCCATTTAAGAATACTATGTAACCAGCATTTCTAAGGTTTTGGCTATTGGCAGTGACAACACAAATACAGCACCTAGCACTTTTCCTAGTTGAGGAACTGACAAATGAAAGCACATGACAAAAATAATGTTGTAATATGGATCAACTGCTATCCTTTTCTGGTTAGACTACAAAACAGAAGTGTGTGAAGAGGGTAAAGGGGCCTAAAGAACTACATTTAATGTCAAGTATTGAAAAGGTTTTAAGAAAAACCCTTTTGGTTTTTTCCTTCAATAAGTTCAATTCCGAAACACAGAAACGCATAATAGGTGACAGGACTGAGAATCTTGTGTTGACAGGGTGGCAATTGATTGTTTAACATGCCATTATACTCACGTTACTACTGCTTGTATGGGGCAGGTGGACTATTTATTGTTTCAGGGTAAATGGAACATGTTTGGAATGGGCAGAGTGCGGAGCACTGCAGACCCCGACAGTGCCAAAGTTCTGCCTGACTGCTCTCAGGATATAAACTCAGTTCAGTTTCTCCGACAAACTCTTACAAGCCCTCACCATTATGAATTTCGCCTCCCCATCCTCACAAAAAAACCTGAGTAATTTAATCCATAATTCCCCTCTGTCTTCTATACTGGGCCTTTTGATAAATTATTTGCCAGCTAATGGATGTTTAGTCAACTATAAATTGCAATTTTGCTTGTAGAAGGATTATGCTCACTAAGAACAAATCAATTCTATGGATGAAAGAGACATTGATCTTCTTGACCAGACAGGGTTATGTGACATCTTGCTCCAAGTCTGCCTGTAGATATCTCTTCTGCTCAAATAAGCCCAAGACAGAGCAAAAGTCTACAAAGTCACTGTTACTGAATAGGAGCATCACTCAAGGTGAGGGATGAGACAATGATGTGATGGTACTGTGTCAGCATGTAGCTCTGCAAATGCCTGTCTCCAAGTTCTGAGGACAACGTGAAGCATTTTAACATGTTGAGACTCAAAATTCTGTGAGACTCAAAATTTTAACATGCTGAGACAAAATTGCTGAGACTCAAAATTCTGTTCTAAAAGTGTGACAAAGAGTCTAACTCAATTCTGCAAGTTCAATTCAGTCTAATTCAATTCTCAATTCATAACTGCAGCTTTTATTAAAAAAGAGACAGAAAACATTTAGGCTGAAGGAGTGAAAGCATAGAGAGTTGCAGAGATTTGGGGACAAACCATGTTGTTCTGCTGACCCTGATTCAGCGAAGTACACTGTCTGCTACACTGGTCAGGCATACTGCACACTGCAGAGAGGTAAGCTAGGCTAAGGCATAACATTTTGACATCGCTGTTCTCCACAGTGATAAAGAAAGAGCCTCCTGGGCTTCCTAGTTACTCAGGGGCCACCTCTAACCTAGGAGGACTTCTGCTCTTAATTCCCTTCCACTATTCTCTAATTAGCCCAAACAAAGCCTCAGTAGCAAAAAGAAAGCCTTTTGAACCTCTGGGAGCAGATGTAAAAGCACAAAGGCCATGGCTATTGCCAAGTTATCAATGCTCAGCCGAGAGAAAATAATACCAAGCCAAATGCCAAGCACTGGACAGGTTCTTAGCTAATAATTACAAGCCAGCAATTTTGATCATAATCATTTTAAATCTCAAGGAACAAAAGGCGCCCCGTCAGGGAGCACGGAGGTCTTGTTATGATAAAGTCAGTGGGAAAGGCCTGCTTGCAAGGTTGTTATTCTTTTTTTCTCTCTTTTACTGTAATCTGCTCCGTCTTCCCTTAAAGCAGTGACCGCTAGGTTCACCACAGACAACACACAGGAGCAGCAAGAGGATATGGAAATAATTATTAGCCCTTTCAAAAACATGCTGCCTACCTTTGCAGTCCTTTGAAGAGACTTATCAGTGACTGAGAGAGGTTCAGCTAAGTTGTAGATTTTATCATTGCTTGAACTTGGACTTGTTGAACCTAAAATGCAAATAGAAACATCAGTTAATTAAAAAAGAAATTGATCAAAATAGTTATTGGAAAGATGACAGCTACTCACCATACAAAAAGTGTATCATGTGACGCAGAAACAGAAACAACTGGTATTATGTATAACCAATCTTTTTAGTAATAGGTGTTTTGAGAAATATTTTTACATGCCAAAAAGTTCAGCTACAAAAAGCGCATTGGAAAAGTTACTTTAAGATGTAACTTGACTGCATGCATTCCTTTACGAATAAACATACAATATAGGATTTATTACTGTATCAAAATATCAATTATCAATGTATGCTCATCTAATAAAACTTGTTTGAATCGTCAAAATGAACGGGGTGAGACAGATTGCAAGAAGATCCACAAATGAGTACATTTGTACAGAGAACATTTTAAACATTTCAGAAATGTAATACAAAGATATTTTTACTCTAAACAGTGTCTGGATAGGGTATGACTAAACAAAACCTACAGCCCTCTAATGAAATGCTAGAAGCAGAATACTGACTTCTAAAATGTACAGTATTACATTTTATTGCTTAAGCAGTGGGAGTGATGGCATTTAAAAGTTTTTAATTCATCAGGCTATCAGAGATCTCAGGAGCTAGAGTAATGATTACGTTGTGAAACCATAACAAGCCAGTCACCATTGCGTAAATCTGTAAATCCAGGCAATGAAATGCATTGTGCCCAAGCCAAATTATGCTTTAGGAGTTCCTGTGTGGGCGTCATTTCAGACAAATGGTGCCTCCCGATTTCCAACATACATCACGGCCTTTCTCTCCCCACGTCCACTTCATGTCTGTTGTTAGCTGAGAAAATTATCCGAACAGAGGCACTCCATGACACCCTGCCAATATGGGACAGATAAAACTTAAAAGGAAAAGAATTCCATATTTCGGAAACTTGAGGAAACTCCTGGGACATTTAGGGCGGTGAGCACGTAACCACAAGTATTACTCCCAGAGTCTTGTTCCATGTGAATATTAATCTAAGGCAGGTGCACTTTCCCAGGTGTTCTTCCCTCTCTGCATCCTCCCTGAGTGAACCGTTGACTGTACCCACATAGTGTCAAAGCTCTTACACAAATGTTTTCACATTGGGTGTTTACCTTTACTCAGTATTAGCCTCCTTTTGAATCCTATGTGAGGCTTTAAATCAGAGAAGGACAAATTATAGTGTCCACTTTTTACAGCTAAACACTGGAAATAACTGAAGGTTTAAAACTTGCAGTTGTGCGGAAAAGCCTTAGAAACCACACAACAGTTTGTCTTCTGCATGGCTGGTGCACTGCAGTATGGAAAAATGCCCAAATTAAACACGGATCTCCCAAGGGAAACACATTCAGCTGTGACAGTCTTTCATTTGGCAGCAGAGGAGGAGAGCAAGGTCATGGTGTACGCTCCAGTTGAAGCCATGCTCCTGCAGCGTTGCCTGATGGTGCACCACAGTCTCTGCACAGCATATAGGGTTTTCTCCATCTCACTTTTTTGTGAGGATTTGAGAATACTGTATTAGGGAGATCAGCCAGCTTTCATTAATGATAAAACCCAAGGATAATATAACCGAAATGCTCTAGAGGAGGACATTATCTCACTATGCAAAAATACTGCCAACCTTGGTAAATTACCCATGTCCTAATTTTTCTCTTTGTGATAATCACCAGGAGATGAAGTCTTGGCTAAATGTACCATCTGTAAACTCACTTGACCTCTGCTTTTTAACTTTAAAATGGTAGTACTACATCCAAAAACTACTAACAATTTACTACAAAGCCTCTTACAAGAAGTCATCAGTATAAATTCCTAAACAAGCAAAATGAGTAAAAATATCATACTAAAGAGGACAAGAAATGTTACGTTTGTTTTTCCAATTTCAGACCTGTGCATTACTAAGATACTTTTAATATTTCATCAAAAACCTGTTTCCTACAAATAAGGATGTCTGCTCTTTACAAATATACAGACCTATTATCCTATTACACAGCTGAAATTGCACACTGGCCCACTGGAAAACTATACTTTCTTTAAATAGTGTCCTGTAGTGGTTTGAGGTGATTGGCTCAAGTCTGCTTACAGCTGTTGCTGCATTGCTGCCATTTCCAGCTCACAAATCACTACCTATTAGTTTATAATGGGCTTTAGCACGAGTTTCAGTTTCTTTATACAAGGACTTTAATTACAAGGACAATTAATTCCTGGATTTTTTCTGCAGTGTTACAAATTCCAGGGTTCATAACCCTCATGATTTGTTTTGTTTGCAAGTTTTCACATATTCTATCAGTAACATCATTCTCTTTGCCATATACCATACTCTGCAGTTTTTGTTTGTATCTAACAGATCTGCGTATTCAAGGCATTTATTGTGGGAACACATAGATGTATGCACATTCATACATGTTTATAGGTATTAATATTTATTCCAGCTGCAAGTGAGAATATGGGGTGCAGTGCCGATAGAATAGTGATAGCAGTTGTTCCCATTGGTTGGCTAGAAACCACAGCACCTCACATCACCTGCATCATAGAATAGTTCTGTATCAGGATACATATTACTGGTGGCTAAGCATTCACGGTGAACATTATCATCATCCCTAAATAAGGTGAAGCAGGTAGGTAGCGATAAGCACAAACCCAGCCAGACTTAGAAAAATGGCATTTAGGAAATAGTGTAAATATAAATATCTATCCATATCATTTTCAGAAACCATGCAATTCCTATTTGCTATGCTACTTTTTACTTTACTATATTATGCCCTGCAGGATTCATATTTCAATTGATCTGTGTGACTTTTGCATACCAATATTTTTCATCAGCAAAATTAAAATGGACTGATTGAACATACAGATTACAGCCTACACTACTGTGACCTTTTTTAGGTTAAGGCCAACAACAATGGTATTAAGACTTTGTTCTCTGTACAAAACCATCTACACTTTTAATAAAACAAATGGCTCAGCAGACAGACCCTAAAAACAAGCTGTCCTGGACTTGTGATCAATATCAAGCAACTATCACTAATGAGAAAAAGAACAAAACTAAACTGAACTAAAGAAGACAACGGGTTGTCAGTATTTTATGTTTTCTGACTGACTGTGGAATTTCCATATGTTAAGAGTAAACCCATTTCAGAAACATCAGAAATGTTGCCAATCCCATCCCCCACAGCTGTGGGAAAGTTTCCCCCAGAAGTCTACACAAGACAAGTAATGAAGTTAAATAGCCCCTGACAGTAACTGGAGTAACTGGAGCAAACAGGATTTTGTCCAATTCAAGTGATGGGGCCATTTAACTTTATGTTGCGACTGGACCGAGTACACATACTTTGTCTTTCATCACTTGGCCATCTGATCAAAATCCATGAGAATACATCATACATTGTAGTAACAGACACATTGCATGAATATAGTTGACACCAAATGAATTTGCAGATTTAGTCATCAACACATTGTGTTAGGTACAGCACACAACAGAACCATACACTTTTGAAAATCACCAATCATGAGAGTACTATAAGAAATCTGTACAATACATAAAGCTTGAAACACAAAGAAAAAGCAACAGAAAACACCCACTTTACTCCATGCTATTTGCGTCTCAGATATAAAAAAGCAACTGTTGGGCAAATCACTCTTCACTTCAGGAGTCACTTTCTCCCTTAATTTGAGGGGCTTAAGTGAATGTACATCCACAAATTTAATTACCTAAGAGCACCTAAAATAGCACCATTCAACTGGAATTTTTGCTCCACTATAAAATCTGAAATTTCATTATTTGCAGTATGGAACAGCAAGGAGTAATGGAACATTTCAGCATTCATAATTACTGAATAATGAAGGAATGTTAAAACAGATGTTAATTGAACCCTGGCAGGCTGGATGTTTAAAGAAACCCAATCACTTGTCGTGGACTTTCAGCCATCTCAGGACCTGTCAGGCTCTTGTATCCTATGTGTGCCATATTATCTGAATGCACCTGTTTAAAAACAACATGGTGACAGAAAGACAAATTTTTCCTTCCACAGTGTGGGGTTTTATTAGATCCAGATGAAAATTCTGACTTATTTCTGAATTTAAAAATAAATGCAGCAAGCTGTCATGTTAACTAATACAAACAGATTATTTTTGGAATACCACTAAATATTACACTCGGAGTGCCTTAAGTCACAGTTGGCACGGGCAAAGACATGAATTGTTAATCTGGCACTGGCAAGACAATCACTTCTTTCATCTGCTGCATTCCCTCAATTGTTTTGTGCTCTAAATCAGAGTTGACATTCTGGGATCAGTCTCAATATTATGCTGTGCCTGTCACCAACGATTAATTAATCAAATACACTAAAGCTATGTGGAGATTTTTTGGTATGCAAGTCCTGACGTGTCCACTCCTGAGCTTGCTAAAACGGGGGAAAAAAATCAGAATTCTTGTTAAGTGCTTTCACCAAAGATGATCTCATACCTCAGCATGATATAATGTTTTAGTGAATGTGAAATAATGATACTTCCATGTTTTATATTTAAACATAATCATGGCTATGATGGATGACTATGAAACGAGACTGTGGCCATAACCCCATCTGAGAATTGTACATAAATGTAGCCACAGTAAACAAATGTAAAGCATTCCTGCTTTTCTTGGAATGTTTTAGGGATATACCAGAGCTGGAAATGATCATAAAAGGAACAGAAATAAAGATCTCTTCGCAATAAACAATTACACCTCTCCATTTTTAAGTGAACAATAAAAACAGACAGTAAAGATAGTGCTTTACTTTCACAAGTACCACCATGTAAAAGTAGCCACTCTCCTCCACATTAAAAAGGGTAAATATGCACGTGCACTGCTTAGTGACTACTCTTATGTTATGGGAAGAAGGAAAGGGAATTTGAATTGTAGTGCACTTCCTGCTGGAGAAGCCTAAGGCAGGTCTTTAGTTTACGATAAGACATAACTGGAGCGATGTTTTATTGACCTGGCTGAAAGCGGCTGCACTACATAAAAGGGTTTCCTTTCCTGTGGCACCTGGGCACAGTGCCATCCTCCCTAACTCACTTGGAAACAAAAGCAGCATGGACGCACATGCAGTGACTACGAGAAGTCGTGTCACTCTCTTTACATCAGCAACCACACGTTTCTCAGCCGGATGAGGATATGAGCAAACCCAGACAGGCCCACAAGTGGGGCTTCCCACGTTGCATTCAGAAAAAGGGGGACGTGCTTTGCCAACATGCGTCGGCATTTCCGTCGTAAACCTGTGTCCATATTATTTCATGTGTTTACACTACTGTAGTAGTAAGTGGTAGATGAGCAACACTGATGAGTCACAGTCAGTCTATGCCAGGAATGGTATACGCAAGCTGAGCCTCAGCTTTCCCTCACTCATTTTTACAGATACATGAATTTGTTTTTTATAACAAGTTCAGACCAATACACAGGTCCACATATTCACAAGATTAAAAACATGGATGTATTTGTGATGCAACTTCTCGGAGGTCTTGTAATTTGTGAAGATATGCATCAGTCATGATGAACCACCTGGGGGATTTCAGTTTCATACCTTGGCTGTGCCTCTTATTATTAAGTGCCCTGTTCTTGTGCCTCAGTGGGCTGGGCATTGGTTTTCGGGATAGGGAAATTCACCATGGCGACCTTGGTCCTGCTCATTGGCAGAGACTGCTAGTGAATGAGCAATGGGAGTCCTGAGAATGTCTATGCCTTAACTGGCTCACAAGCTTGGCTTGTCTCTAATGGAGCACATTACAGCAGCAGGCAGGACAAAGCTTGTCTCCAAATGATCTGGGTAATGGCAATCAAAATCCTTATGAGGAACAAGAAAATCTGGATTTCATCTCAATCTGGGAATGTCCAAGTTTTATGCATTAAGTCAACTCGAAGCATGACAATGTCTAAAGTCAAAACGTATGGCTTTTTAATATTCTCTTTGAAACTCGTAGCCATGATGAAAAAAAAAACCAAAACGTTTTTTCTTTAATTTCAAGGTTCATTACTGTGGCAGATACTTTCAAGTACAACACAATACTGTATGAAGTCGATCTGCTACCTGACCAGCTGGGCAGTAACTGGCCTCCTCCCTGAAAGTCCCTGTTCTGCAGATGACTGAAAGAAAAGAAATCAGTTGATCAAGATAGATCTCTTCCTAGTGCAGGGCTGAGAGAACATGTGCTGAATGACCTTGATGGTTCACAATAGAGAACAGCTTTTGTCAGCATTGGTGTTGGCATTTATACAATTTTATGTACATGAAATCAGGCATTTGATCTGAATTTTTACAGGCATACACACACACACACACACACACACACACACACACACACACACACACACACACACACACACCTTCATGAAAATCTACTGACATGCAAAGAGAACATTTTTCTGTATATATTGCCATTTTAAACACTTGTACATCACATCACCGCATTATTATAATTGGTATAAATGGTTGGTGACAACAACTTTGACATATGAGAAATTCTTAGCAATGGTAATTCATGTGTAGACAAGTCAAGACATGTCAAAAGTGCTTTGATGGTCACTGCAACTCAGTATTCCTAAATACTATTCTTACTGTACTAATAGTAGCATAGAAATACTATTGTTAGTGAAGGTCCACCTGTAAACATGGCATAAAAGAAAGGCATCTTACTGGTAAATATAAGTGCATAAAGCTAAGACTGAAGACTATCCACCTTGAATGCTCCTCTAAATAGGTAGTTAGATACCAGACTGTTTCAAAAGGCATTCCTCTGTCTTTGTGGAATTTAATTTATATTTGCTGGGTGCTATTTAGACACAACAAACTTGATGGGGAGGCAAAGACCAGAGAAGCCAAATTGTTAACCTGAGAGTTACCCCTCATTGAGGTTTAAGTGGCTGTTCCCCCGTGCGGTCTGCTGCATGTGTTTTAACACACTGTTCAGAAGTTGAGAACTGCACACCTGGGACAAAGTGCACACAACTAAGGAAGTGGTCTGCCGCCAAAACAAGCAATAGAAATTTCCAGCTAATTCACTTTTCTGCCAAGATTCCCTTGCCTTTTCTCCCTCTGAACAGGCCTAATTGGAGTTTGTCATATTACTGAACAATTTATAGCAGTTCTCCCACTACACAGGAGCACTAGTGAAAACGTCCTTAAGGGGAGTCCACCTTCCTTGTGTCATAATTTATTTATTTAGTTATAGGAAAGGGAAAGTCAGAGAGCTTTTTGCTTGCATTTCCCCAAAGCTGTTTGGTGACACAACAGGGTGAGGGCACTTCTTGAGAAACCCCTATGTCAAGGTCTAAATCCAGCACTTATTAAGGTGTTTATATTCTACATCAATTAAGTACATACGTCTGATCACCCAATTAAAATAATTTCAGTGTGTCAATATTTCACATGGTCTCTACACCTATGCACAAGTTACATGGGAGATCAAATAATGCTTTGCCAAGGCACATCAACAGAACATTCATCATGGATGACAAAGTAATCAAGTTCTCTTGTCTGGACCTGAGAATTTAACATACAGTTCTTTTTGTGCTGAGTCACAATACATTACTGGTAGAATTTTATAATGGGCATCTCTATTGCAAATGCACCCTACATTAAAAAATATAAATAAGGATAGTGAACACAAACATATTGAGCACATTATTTCAGGAATCACTGCTTAACCTGCAGTCTGAACTCAAATTATACTGTGAACTACACTTTGTATTTATATTTACATGTTGATGTAATGATTTGAAGAAATGCACAATTACCTTGCATCATTACAAGGTTGGAGATAATTTGCATCATGTGAAAGAAAAGTATGTCAGATACAGTTTTAAAAGTTTAAAGTACCCTTTGAAATACCTGTAGTTCTATTGTCCTGTTGAATGGACAAAATATCAATTTATCAAACTCATACAATTCATTGTCTGTGTTAAAATCAGACACTTCATAATCAGGCTGTTGACTCTCTTTACCTGGTGAAAGTGCTTACTATTCATGCAGCACTTTGCTACAATGCAGACAAAGAAAAAGCAACAGTATAATTGCATCCCTCTACTGCAAACACACTTTAGCCAGCTCAGATGTGGATTTCCAACAAATGAAAATATTAAACATGAAACAGAATAGCGAAAGAAGTGTTCAAGCACATTTGAGTAGATTCAAAAACATTCTGCGAATGTGAACATTCAAGTGGTGAGAATATTAGCATTTTATGACATTTAACAATTCAAGATACAACTTCAGGATTATCACCATTATAATTGTTACCATTATTGTTACCATAATTGCTATGAATATCATTTTTATCATGTTATGTTAATGAAATCTGGTATGCAGGCTGATTTCAGTGCCAAAATCTGTGTACCTTAAATCAAGTGGCAAAAAGTTAGTCACAGTATAAATGTTTCATTGCGGTGAAAATCTGCTTGGAGTGGCAGATGTGATCAAATGAAATGCTGGGGTAGGTAAAAATGGAACTTTTTTACTTGATGGAAAAAGTGGGAAAAAATGGCACATGACACAGATTGAAAACTGAAAATTAAAATTGAAAGCAGCCTATTGATAAGACTCTGGCACAAACAGTATGAGGCAGGAGAGTCCACATGTTTCTCAGATTTATGAATTTTGAATTACGAAGCTCAGATGTCAAAAAGTAAAATTAGAAGAGGAATCTGGGGAAGTGATTACAATGATTGAAATGTGGCCGTCTATTAGCACTATAGTGTACAGAAAAACACAATTTTTTCCCTTTACTTCTGAACTCTATAATAACAGATTGTGGCATGAGACATGTTAGAAAGGATTTCACAGTACATGAGTACATGAGCAGGCTTTTTCTTGATGCCTTACTTATCTTTTTGTCATGAGACTGCAAGCCTATGGTTTCGACCGATCATATTAAAATGCTGTGGCATGGTTATTTTTCATGGGATTATTTTTCCACTGGTTTTATAAAAATGGCTATAAAATCTTAATGGCTTTTTGTGGCCAAACTAGATTTTATATAAGTTTGGAGGAACTTTGCCTATTGGTGTGAAACTTGAAGGCTGACATGATTGCAATTACCCTGTGTAAAATTTATTTAATAATTTTAATTAAAATAAAATTAATTTGTTTAAAATGAAATCTTTTCTTATGGCAATTAGATAGATGATCTGATGAAAACACAAATGTTACAGGATTATTATACGTTAGGGTAAGTTTCCTCAGACTGAAAATGGCATTTAAAGGTCATGGCATGGTCACCACTTTGTGATTAATGTGCAAGGACCACTGCTCTTAAAACAGAAGTAGAACAGACCTGAAATTTCAGCCCAGATTGAAACTCACCACCATGTGCTTTGTCCTTTTCTTGTTCATTCCTGCAAAGTTCATCAACCTTGTGGAGGTATGAGTGAAAGTATCAAAATGTTCAGTACAAAGTTGAGTACGAAGCACATTGTGGTTACATTATCTGGACATTTAAAAACATACAGTAACTAAGTCATGTTCATTATGTGTACATGATATTGAGATTTACACTGATATGCTGATATGATATACTGACATACTGAATTTTGAGCTATATATATACAGTACCAGTCAAAGGTTTGGACACACATAATGAGAAACATGCATTCAAAGACATTTTGATCTTAATGCTTAAATGCTTGAAACTTGTTTCTTAGACAAATATAAATAGTGAAGTTGATGCCTATGTATGAATTTCTTTAAAAAAAAAAAAAAAAATTGGCCACCTTTATAATCTCACATACAAGATGGTTTTGTTTAACACTTTTTGGTCACTGCATAATTCCATTTGTGTTGTTTCATACTTTTGATGGCTTTACTATTATTCTAAAATGTGGAAAACAGTAAAAATAAAAAAGCCCTTCTTTGAGTCAGTGTGTCCAAACTTTTGACTGGTACTGTGCACACACAGATACATACAGACACACACACATACATGTAGCGTGCCAAACAGAATTATATTAATTCTGTTTGGCACGCTTGCAAATAGTAAATAAAAGCAGCTCTCAAGATTATGAAATACAAACTGGTGATGGAATGCATCTTTGATCATCTGGGTTCTTTATTGGGCAAGGCAAGCTGATGCCAAATCAAAATTTCAAACACAGAGCTCCTGAGAAAAGGACAATGTAGAGGTGCCACAACCCACATAATGTCTGTGTGGTGTTTCCTATATCAAAGAAAAATTGGAGGTCTCTTGTTTTTGTCTTTATTTCATTCATGTTTTGTTTGCAATCTGACCTTTGGAAATGCTCCGCATTGATCAGAAAAAAAGAACTGACTCCAGTTCCTAATGGAAAATGAACTTGAACAAGCTTTGCCTGCTATTTGTCACTTATGATTATTCTCTCTGCTTTGTGGGTTGTGTGCTTTGCACGGCTTACATGAAGAGGCCAAGATTCCCAAAAAAGCCACCAAAAAGCTTTAATCAATGAATGGGTTGGACCACCACTTACATCAGTGATGTCAGAGGGAAGTCAGACTTGAGTGACTCAAATCTGAAACAATACCTGAACTATATTCCTCACTTTTACTGTGAATTTAAGAAAATGTCCCTTTATTTGTTAGTTCTGCAACAGTTGAGGGTAGCCTGGGACCATGTCAAAGAATATACAAATTACAAATCATACAGTTTTGTATTATTTTCAAATTTAGAACTGTGCCTTTAGGTCACATTTGTTTTCTTAAAATGCCGACTCTAACAGATTGCATTTCACTTTAAATGTAACCTGTTAACATTCATTTTAACAGATTCCTTTGCTGTTAACATTCATTTTAATAGATTCATTTTAAACCTACGTCATGAGCAAACATGAACTCACTCACAAATACACAGACAGGTTTAACATGAAACAGGTACATGTGCTCCTAAAAGATTTAAATCTCCACCCTGGAAACTCTGTTATTGTCCACAGGGCAGCAGGTGTTATGAAGAGATGAACTTTTTTTTCTTAAAAGTTTGTTTTGATTGAATTAATCTCAAAAGCAGGCATCGACAACGGCAAGCCACATGGGAAAAAGTGATGCAAAGGTTGCCACCCAAACAAATTCTAGTGGTTTACTTTACCAAATTACAGCCATGGCTTTTGAATATGAGGGTTAAGTACTCCACTTACACATAGTCATGGGGATTTGAAACCTTCTTTGCCAGAATGTTCTGAGACTAAAATCTTCAGAGAAAGAGAGAGTCCTGACACCATTATGAGGAAATTCATCTATGTTTTGTGTCAAGCCAAGTTTGTTTCTTTGAACACATAGCAGATATGTTTGAAGGTGGTTTGCATTTATGAAGGAATAAATTGTAGATATGTGCTCAGAATGTTTCTGTGGAGTCTCCTGAGATGACTGTGATCTCAGTTAAACAATGACAGCAGTACAATCTGCATCAGCTTGCAGTATAATGCTGTTGTGACCTTTGAATGTTAATTTTGTCAGGATTTAAATTGCAATCATCAGTGGTGGAAACATGGGCTACATTTTCCATTAAATCCAGCCTTACAGCACTTACAGCACTGCATGAGGAAAAATCCTAAAGTTCATTTTACAGAAAGGAAGAAAAGAGTAAAGTTCCTGGAAACCCAGTTCCTCAGAGAAGTCAACATGAAATTTTTGAACATTTTCATCTTGAGAAAGATAGAATGCTGGTGCTTGTAGATACAATGCAACCTGGAAATTTCTATATGAAAAGAGTATGTTCTAACCCCATGAATATATTTAATCTAACCATGAAGCTTAGATTATAAACGCTAACCATGATTATAAATTACATTAAAGAGTTCTAAACACGCCTGTGGCATTACAGAACATTCTTTTACTTTTATAACAGAAAGAACAAATGGATTACAAAACACCTCAAGTGACAGCCGGGTTGAAAAACTATGTATGGGTTCCATACGGGTTATAGAGGTTTATAAACTGAGGTGTGTTAGAATCCCAGACAAAATGCAGAACAGATTCCCAGTAAAAAAACATGCCTCATGTGTTAGTCTCTAAAACATTTGAACAGAATTCATCAAACTGAAATAAATATCACAAGGTGAATGCCTTCATTCATAATATGAAAGGAAAATCCCCATGCAGAAGGGTCTGCCTTTCCATTACAGAAGCTCAAAATAGCAAATACCATTAATCACATTCTACACTGACACAAGCCAAGGTTATTAATTATGAAACTGTAGTTTAAACACAATGGCAGTAAAAATGTTAAGGATCTGATAAACCACAGGAAGGAAAGAAAATGTGAGGAGGAAGCGATGGAGTTGGGATCAGCGGGGTGGGGTTATTTCTGCTCTTAACTTCTTGTCCCTATCTCTCCTCCTTCCTGCGTTGTAAGGAATTGGCAAGGAACTTAATTGCTTTGCACAGCCGTATCTGTTGACAAGTGAGGCTTTTTAATGTCTAATCAACTTTATGAGGCAAACTGTTAGGGGAAACTGTGGGCCAGTGGACACTGAATGAAACCCCACACTGTACCAAAGAGTGTTAAGGACCTCCTTTTTGTGGATCATTTACAATAACTGAGAAGACAAAGGAAATGAGCAGAGCAAGGGAACCTTGACTTGTGATGCCATTTAGAAGTGCACTTTTTGCCTGACAGTTTCTGAACAGACTGTAGGCACCTTGATTTCATTTACAATGAACAATTAGATAGATGAGGAACTAGCTCTCACGGAGCCATAGAGTCCTCTCAAAAAAGTACTGACACAGCAGATATTTTGAATGAACTCCAAATCTTGTAGAGGAATTTTATTCTGTGACATTTAGTAAAGCAGACTAAAAATATGTAATCACTACTGAGAACATAAATGTCCTCAAAGAAGTTAACGTCTGTTTCTGCACTCTCATATACATTTCAGGAGAGTCTTTCTATTTGTGGGAAGTATGTATACTGCAAGTATGTTGTCTTTGACTAATCAAAACAATAATAATAATTCCAAAGATAAATATACATTGCATTATTTTCATCTATAAGTGAAATACTTTGATCAACAGTTTGTCATGAGTATTCCACCTTGGCAGATAGGAGAAATTTTGTATTAGCTTTTTTTCTGAACTGGCATATTTGCTGCACAATGCCCGCTTGTGGTCGGAAGTGAAGCCACCTAGCTTATATCTTCCAGCTGAACACGAGTAAGGCAAAGTACTGTGTGTAATGGAATTCTCACTGTTATAGCTCTGTTTGGAACTGTCAAACATCAACATCACTTATGCATTAAATTTGTCTTGACACTGACCTCCGGTCCTAAACTGTGAGATGTTGGAGCACTGTCAGGACATACAGCATGATGCCGAATTATGGCCTCTGAATCACTGAAAGCTACTACGTCACTACAGGTCAGCCAGTAGTTCCAGTTAACGTGATCAATGCCAGATACACGACAGAGCAGAGGATTGATATTACTGGGAAACATACAGGCAGGGGCCGATGTTATGTTTGGTGTGCAGGAAACCAGTCATAGTGATATTATACACAGCACTGCCCTTCTCAGCCTTTCCTACCCTCTGTGACGGAGGACACACCTACCGGTTCCATTGTGTCCAAATCAGAAACTGACTACTCCCAGTGGGAAAAGGGGATTTATCAAGAACGGAGTGTGTTACTGCTTTTGATCAGTGCCAGCACGCCTCATGACATAGCTCATTTGTCACTTTCCTCCTGATTCCTCAATGCACAGCCTGCCCCGCCAGCCACCGTCTCTGACACACACGCTCTTGCCCATCACTTCTGGGAACAACACCCAAAAAAGGCAAATGGTACCAGAGGGCAAAATCAAAGAAAAGCTTCTTTTATTTAATTGGGGAGAGGCAATCTAAACCACAATTTGGTATTTTCAGTTATCAAACTACTCCCTTTAAGGCTAATTTGTTTTAAACTGGTCTTGTGACAGCAGCTGTAAGGTTCCAATAGCCCTGCCAATAGGAAGTCTGTTATTGCTTGCTTCTGGAGCTGAGGCATGAAACCTGAACAGGCAGGAAAGGATCAAAGGGCACATCAATAGACGAAACATTGCATTTTCTTTCTTTGCAATCATAGATTGTGATGATGTTTATTAAATTTAACTCCACTTCAAAAAAAGACCATTTTGTGGATCAGGAAATATTTACTTCAAGTGTGATTCTTGCTGTCTTTTTTTATTCAATTTCCTAACCTTGAATTTGTTGCCCTATTCATAACCACATTTCTAAAATGGAGATGGTTTCACCTTTGAACTCCTGCTTCATTAGGCTCCCAGGGAGAATATTCCACATGTGCGACCACACTGTGTGCAAAATTCATTGGATGTGTCAACAGCTAACCAGTCCCATTTGTGCTGTGTTCAGTATAATAGACAGCCTACACAGTGGCAAATGTACAACATACACTATACGTAACTGGAGTCGATACTTAGAACATCAACTGCATACACGCTGACTGTAACAGTCAACCGTACAATGCAGCTGTGTGTCAAACAGTGTGAAACCAGGTACATGGCAATGTGCTGATAAAAGCAGTAGTGGCCTACAAAACAAAGGGAGGGAAAACTTTTGTTAGGTGAGGACCACCTAGAAGACGGAGCAGGCAATAAGTGTGAAAGAGAACTATAATGTAAATATAAAGCTTCAGAAAATGTGTAAAATAGGATTTAGAGCACCAGCCCTGCTCACTTAAGATATTATTTCAAGGTTAACATACAAATATCCTGTACAATGTACATATTGAAAGTTAAAATTAATTTTAAGCTTTCTGGAAAAAGTAAATAAACAATCATTTACAAACAAGCCCCAATGAAAGTGTTAAACAGGGTGGACTGAATACATAGAACTCACTGTACCAAACAGACTTATAAATTCTTGGTGCATCTAACCAAATATTCCTCTCCTGTTTTATTTTGTCAAAAAATAATATAACCCTCATTGGCTTGTGAAATATTAAATTACACTGTTATTGTCATATTTTGAATACAATGGAAAACAAAAGAGGAAGATAGAAGAACAAGTGCTTTGTGCATTTTCCTAAACTGAAATGGTTTTATAATGACAAGAGATTGAAAAAGATGAAAGAAATTAATCTACTCAGCCTATAACATCAATGCCCAAAGGTCCATTTGATCTATATATTAAAAAATCTTGGAAATAAACATCAATTGCATTTATCTGTCCTGCACAATGTTACAATGGAGATAACATTGTCATTAATAGAGATTCTTACCTGGTGAAAAGAATCAATATGGGCCAGATATGCAATTTTTTCAAGGACGTCACCAGTTAGTGTGTCCCATGCAATGCTCCTCCACTTCACTCTCCTGCATTTACTCTTAAAACTGGATAGTAAGTGAAAATGATCCATCATGTCCTATGTCCATCCTACCCCTGTGTGGTCGAATGAGCTTCCTGTAGCAGTCAGAGCAATGGAGTTGCTGGTCACCTTTTGTCACAGATTGGGGATTGGGGACTTGCCTTTTCAGACTGTACCTCAGTCCCCCTACACAAGTGTGATCTTTCATTCCCCTTTTTTGTAATTTTATATGTGGTAGTTTTACCTACAGGGTTTGTGGTAGCTTTCTGTCTGGAATTGTATTGGGTATATTGTGTTGCACTTACGCGTTCAACCAAGTACACACTTGCGATCTCAGCTCTGTGTTTGGAACCGACCCATGTTTGAATATGGTTACCACTGTCCTGTTTGCACAGCTGTTCATGCCATTTTATTAGAGGATCTGCATACTTACACTTTGTATGTCACACTGGATAAAGGCATCTGCTTAAAGACAAAATTGCAAAATGTAAACTGTAATGTCTGTATTCTCAGGTATAAACAGACCCCCAGATTTAACCAGAACCGCCCCCTGTCACAGAGAAAGAACTTAACTTGGAGGAGTGGTCTATCAGTGTGATGACATTCAACGGATGCGACTATCCCCCTGCTGCTACTGCTCATTCTCATTTCCTGGTTTTCTCCTGAAAATGATCATGACTTTTAAATGTGATTTGAATAAAGGTATACTGTGTCGTCTGTATATTTCCACTTGCTTTTTTCCCCATGACATGCTTTACTATTGTAAATTGGTTGAATATTCGTATGATTATTAATGTGAATTCATCATTCGTTCCATTCTTACAATATTCATACTTTGCTCATTCTTGATTTTGGTTAATATTATCCATCATCACTAATTTCATGCACTGTGTCACACAACATCACAAATAATAAAAAATCAAGTAAAATTTCTAAGAAACAAGATTTCCAGCAGTAAAATGGTTGGGCCAATTGTCTTTGTGGTTAAATCTCCTATACGTAACAGACACTGTGTTGGGATGTTAGACAAATGTGGCCTGTGAATGATTACAATATGATGCACTCATCAGTCATAGTTCTGTCATAGTACATCTGGTGACTCCCTAATTGACATTTGACTGGGTGGGGGGGGGTGATTGACACTGTGTGTGGCTACAGATTACATATGTACACTTCACCACATGAGAAATCATTTCCAGCACCTCATCACAGTAATATGCTTCTTCCTGCCTGTCTAATTTATCATTTTTCCTCCTAAAAAGGTTATGGGTTTCTTTTGTGGCAGAGACAGACATGACCTAAAAAAACCTAAAAAAACCTACGTTCCCTCTATTTGAAAAACATGAAGTCAGAATGGAACAATGCATGCTACACATTGTTTTCTCAGTATGTCCACATGTCCATTACTTAAACAGCCTGAGCAAATGTTCAAATTACCATCATTTACATGCAAAACCCTACTACACCAACAAAATGCAAACAAGCTGAATTTGGGCCATCAGAGAAACTGATGAGATTATTACTTTGTCACAGCTGTGAGGTTTCTCACAGTGCCAATGTACCTTGATGTAATGAAACAATAAAAGTAAAAATCCGATGTTGCAAACTTTTGAACTTGTTAATTGAGGACAACCAAACAGAAACATCACTGATGGCAATCATTACAGCTCTCACATACAATGTGGTCTCACCATCCCAGATTCAACATTAATATCCATACTGAGGCTGTTACTTCAGTGTGTGCAACTCGGAATAGCAACGACAGCATAGCATCACTGTTTGGATTTGTTGTAGTTTGTGAGGTTAAAAAACAACAGAGGGTAAGCAAGCATAATCCAGAAACAAATGGAAAAGATTAGAGAAATATGACGAGACAATTAAGAACGGGTAACTGACTACAAAAAAACCACCAGGAAGGAAGTGATTCTTTATGACTGAAAAGGGCCGCTGCCCAAATTCAGTCATATCTTTCAACTGAGAACCACAAGTGCTCAAATTAAATCATCTGGTAACACAAAGTTTGTTTTGATGCCCTTTTTAAATGAGCTTCATTGACTCACTACTTGACTCCTAAGCCATGGAAAGCTTTGCCTCATACTTGTTTCCTTTGTGTAGTTTTTTTCTTATTTTTTCCTGGTAGTATAACTATTTACGATAGGCTTTCCCACCCTCTGCCCTGATAAGAGCAAACACGTTTTTTCTCCATGCTAAACATCACATTACACATGTCATGGACCACTACATAAAACTTACATCCTACATTAAATGAAGCAATCACACAAAGCCATTTGCTGGATCACAAAACAAGTTTGAAATTTGAAGACAAAAGCTCCACAGAAAGAGTAGCTGTCAGCCATCTAATTTAATATACTCAAATATGTCCTTTTATATTTCAAGCAGAGTATGCTTCCCATTACCTCTGGGCATTGATTGCTGTATTCTGGGTTTATTTGCCATATCGACCACCTACAGCACTCTCTAAACAAACAAATGAGCACAATTTAAAGGAATACCTTAGATATAATACAACTGATACAAAAAGGTCTGCACAACTTCTTGTGAAAGACATTGTGACTTTACGTTTTTTAGCATTTTACTTTCTTCAGTGAAAAACATATGCATTCACTTACTAATCACGAGGCAAGATAGCGATCACTTTCATGTACAACCCTGACAACATTGAATGCAACTAAGTATTATGCCTCTGATTTATGTTTGGCATTAAATAAAAGGTTGTGGATCATTAAGGGAGAGTGGTAGTTTAGATAATGTATTTTTTGGATGAATCCACATAACTTACACAAGTCAACCACCTGCGGCTTTTTTCCTATTCAATGGTTTTCACTAAGCATACACCCTGTATTAAGTAAAATGCAGGATCTTGTCTCAGAACAAATACCTCAGCTGACTTTTACAACAGATCACACAGGATGAACAGGGCACAGTATGGGTGTCTCTGCCCTTAATGCCTCTTATACTTAATGTTCTGTACAAGAGAATCAAAACAAGCAGAAGCCTTTGCTAAGTGTCTTTGACATAGCCTATCCTACGGCATGTTGCCTTTTTCTAAACAAAAACACTTCAGTTTTAGACATTGGGGGTGGGAGTGGGTAGGGCTGTGGATGACAAAATGGATAGGTAATTAAAGCACTGGAAACCTGTGAAAGAAAAAAAGTGCCAAGGGCAGACTGAGAACATAGTCCAATTTAAAAAAAATAAAACAAAAAAAAAAAAATCACTAAAACAGACTAGCATTGTTTATAACCAATAGATCAGCTTTGAAAAGGTTTGGCAACACTGCAGCGGCTTGACACTGAACAATGATGACTGTGCAGAACTGAGATGCCCGTCGGGGAAGTCAATCAGTAGCTGAAGGAAGATCCCCTCGGAGGAGATGGGAGGCAGGAAGGAACATGGAAAAGACACGAAGCTCACAGAGTGTGGCTGACTGCCAAAGAACGCTCAGGTGGACCACGTCTGATGCAGTGCCTGCTGCCAGGCCACACAGGATCTCTTTGGTTAAGGCTCAATGTCTTCACAGGAGAGGTGCTCACAAGCCACACAACAAGAGGCGCTTACTGTTTGGAGAGTGATGAAGCCACATCTTGACATATGTGATGAATAGATTGATTAAATAAGTTACGTAAGGGTGCTGAGTTAATCTTTCGGCATCTTGAAAGAGTGGCTGTAGTGTGACAGATTTATATTAGTGTGACAACTATTGTTTATAGTCTTCACTGTACATGTTTCTGACTAGTTCTGCTGGAGATACCTAATTTGAAATGAAAGCTGTTAGCATTTCAAACACTTCCAGTAGACATTGGTTGTTTCTATTGCTATAAATCCTACTGTTAATTGCTGCATTATCATATATATTTCTATCTTTTCCTCACTAGTGTGCTCATCTCAATTATGTTTTGGCTGTTTTGGGGTGTAATTATGTTGTTATAATCAAAAGCCAATTCATGACAATATATATTTTTTACTGTTGTTGGCTTAGTATTCGGTCATCCAAGTGAGTAAAAGGTTATTTTTCAGACAATTATCTCATCATACTCTCCATTCTATCCAGTTAAACACTGATCAAGACAACTGACCCAATATATATTTTTTTTGATGTTTTATGAAGCAAACCTACCAACAACCCAGTACCATTGACTGGATCAACCTGTAAGTTAGGAAATTCCATATTGTAAACATTACCGTTTACATAAATTATTATGGCAGTGACATTGACATGAGTATGAAAGTAAATGCCAAAAACACATCGACAGTTCCAAATGAGTTGTTCTTGGCCCATGGCAAAATCATGATTTATATAACATTGAAATGTTTTTTTCATTAAGTGTTCTCTCTTTTTAAATGATAATTCTGCATTTCAGGGCAATAGATTTGGTTTCCCAAGAACAGTGTCGTAAGTGACCAAGGATAGGGGTCCTCCTCAAGACTCCAAAAAAAGTAGGGACTATACAAGGGTCTACTATAACCCTATATGTGCAAAAATGGAGAGGTACCTCAGGCAGTGAATCATGTTTCTACAGGTACTTACCATTGCTCCTGATGGGTGACATATTCCACCACAAAGTCCCTGTTCAGTGTTCTTTTTGACAATAGAATCCCATCCAAAATAACCTTTGTACCATCCTGTCCTGTCCTGTCCTAAAATTATAGATACATTTAGCAATACATATGATTCCCCAGTAGAATTAATCAATGAACTGGTATAGTTGTTGACCCATATGAAAATGTGAAGGCATTTATGTGCGCAGCATTGAGTCCAAGACAAATTTCCCTAAGGGGACAATAAAGTATATCGTATATGATTTGGAATACATTTATACGTTTTGCCAAAGTAAAAGTGGATGATATGGATTGATTTTTATCTAATGTTGGATTGGTCCCTGACTTTGCTAGTCAACATTTTGGTAAATGAAGCAGCAGAAATCACATGCACCCTGCAAGTCAAAGACTGCTGCTTCTGTATGAGCAAACACTGAAAACATGACACAATAATCATATATTTAATGATGTTCAACACAATTCTTCTCACTATTCTTAAGACATGTTATCAACATGTGTAACCAAGATACACCTGGAAAATGCACGCTTCTGCACCTAAAGTAGTGTGCCCTGAGGGAAATGACATGAGCTGAGCTGTTGAGGTTTCCTTCACCTGGAAAGGAATCCTGATCTCTCAAATTTAATTAAATACATTATTTATTCAGCCAAAGTCATTGCTAAGCGTTTTAAATTGTCTGAAATTACCTTCCATCAAATGACAGTGGTCTCTTAATTTGACAACAACAAAAAGACAGCAGGAAGAACAATGAAATCACAAAGACATACAACGTAAAAAAGATTAATCAGGAAGGAAAAAATTAATAGTATCCATTAATGCAAAATCTTGTGCAGTTCATTAGTCCTCACAGTAGTCTGATTGGAATATGCTTCCACTGATAGACTTGCACAGGGATGCTAACAAGTATTGTGGTGTTTTGGTACTCCTTAACAACAGCCTAACACTTACAGAATAATGATTACTGTGAAGAATAATATTTTTAAAAGAAAAAAAAAACAATATTCCACACTTCAACATTGAAAATCAAAATTAATCACAACATTCTGCATCAAGGGCTTTTGATTTCTTTCCAGAATTGACAGGAGGGGAAGATTTTACAAATGCTGTTGCTGGAAATTTCAATACCAACAGGACACTATTGTCACTACTAGGTAGCCTGTAGTCATCTGAGGATGACATAATGTGAAACTATGCACCTTTGCCAGTCAGTGGGTAAGGACATAATATTTTCTTTTTAGATCTAATTTGTGAGACTGCTCACTTCATTAGCATAACACTTCACTGTTATTTGGGAAAATTCCTTTTATTTATGTTGGTTTAGTGCCCCTTGGTTACACACCTTTCCTGACCTAAACTTGAACCCAGGTTCCTCCAACCTGCTGATTCAAGCATAGATGGACATGGAGTGACATTGAAATTATAAAATGACTAGCTTGGTTTGAAAGCTGTATATGTCCAGCATGACACATTTTTACTAGTGATTTAATACAAATACTTTTGGTAAAATGCCTTTGTTTAGCCAGCAACTCACTTTACACTGACTCAAATGGAGGACAAATATTCAATCAAACACTGAAAGAGGGGGTTATGAGAAGGGATGGGTATCCTTAGGATTTTATTGATACTGATATCGATACTGATACTGCTTATCGATATCGATACTTATCGATACTCTTATTGATACTACTCTCCATAATCTGGTGCAAAAAATAAAGACATGACATGAAAAAATGTGAAAAGATCCAACACTTATTATATTATTACTTTTTGGGTGTCTGACTTCTGCTATCCATTGACAAAGCTGTGGCTGCTGCTTGACTGACGTTGTCTATGGGATTATTTAGGGACATAAATTAGAAGTGCTTAAAACCGATGCTAACTGTGTCCTGAGTTAATAACTACAGACTTATTTTTGTAACGATAATGAGTATTACCTTGACTTGATGAGGTCGAGACAGTCGCATTTTAGTTTGGCAAATCCGATCATCATCGGAGGCGGGAGGCTGCACTGAGGACGTAGGTGCAGCAGCCGCTTTGCTAAAGCAGTCAAACACGCTGCACTGCTTCAGAGTCATAAATTGTTGTATTTGTGAGTGTTTCATGAGGTTGCTGGTGTTACCCTCTTTACACGCAACTACCTTTTTACGGTCCCCGACTTTACGATGGTGCGAAAGCGATACGCATTCAGTAGAAACCATACTTCGAATTTTGAATTTTGATCTTTTCCTGGGCTATGCGGTACAATACTCTGTCGCCATGCTGGGCAGCGGCAGTGAGCCGCAGCTCCCAGTCAGCCACGCGATCAGGAGGGTAAACAACCGATACTCTACAGTGTACTGTGTTGCCAGCGTTTTTTGGATATTGTGTTTTGTGTTTACAACCATTGTTTTTCACTTTCAGTAGAGTATTCAATAAATTACATGAGATATTCAACACTTTATTATAAAATAGGCCTTGTGTTAGATGATTTTGCCCAACTGTAGGCTAATGTAAGTGTTCTGAGCACGTTTAAGGAAGGTTAGGCTAAGCTATGATGCTCGGTAGGTTAGATGTATTAAATGCATTTTCGACTTACATTATTTTCAATTTACGATGGGTTTATCGGGACATAACCCCATCGTAAGTTGAGAAACATCTGTATCGCATTTAGCTAAATGTTTTGCCCTCTCAGCCATGACTGGAGAGCACAGAATGGTTCTCGGAATTCAAAACGGTTAAAGTTAGGGTGGGGTTAGGCTTAGGGTTAGCCAATCAGAGGCATGCAAATGCTTTCGTCACACGGAGCAGAGCGTCCCTCCCGTCCCTCCCGCTGATCCAATCCAGCACCAACCATTTGAAAATGCCAACTATGTTAGAATGAATTAAAGTTACATAAATACCAATAGTAGCACCGTTTGTCCAGGTGCTTATCAATATTTCGATACTGACCAGTCAGGAACCAGTACCAATTTAGTATCGGTTCTCGATACCAATCCCTAGTTATGAGAGGGCACTTCCTTGATGATAGAGAGTACTGGATTTGTATTTGTAAAAAGACTAGAGGAGAGAAACAATAAAGCAAAAAAGGTAATGCTCTGCTAAAGTGAGCAATGGACTGCTTTCAGAGTGAGGGCAGTTAAAATTAGATCTGTGTGACAAAGGAGACCCACTGTCTTGGCCTCATCAGTCAGCCCAGGCCATTGCTGTAGCAAGAGGGAAACTGTAACACTGTTTTAAAAATCAATTGCAGTTTCCCAGGCCAGCAGCCAGCCGCTAATGTGATGACAAATGATGGCAATAATTTGGAAAGCCCCTCCCAATTTGATGGCTGTCCTATGTCTTGTAAAGCGAAGGACTCCAAGTTTATTGCTGCCCGCTCGCCCGGTCACTGAAAGGTTTCTCTTCCGCTCCCAAAGTATTTACTTTGTTGGCAAACCAAATATAAAAAGGCATCTTTGGAAGCCAGTATTTTTTTCTTTAAATGTGGTTGCCGGACCCTGACTGTATGAGCTATTGTAGGACATATTAGCGGTGACTCATGGAATATATGAAAATAAATAAAAGAAAATAAAATAAATAATTTATCAAGCCACATGAAGTCATCCAAGATTAATTCCACAGTCCATTAATGTGAAAGACACATTTTCAAAATGTGGTGAATGAATCTAAAACAATGTATACATGGAGGAAAAAAAGTGAAATAATGTTTTTGAATGTAAACATAAGCAGTCAACTACCATTATTAAAATAGTTGTGTGTATCACAAAATACTTCACCTCTCATAAACAGGCATATTCCCTAACTGTTCTGTAAACCAGAAGTGTTTTTTATTCTATAGACATTGAGAAAGTTCATTCTTTTGAGATTACTTTTTTATTATCATGAAATTAACAAAAAAAATCAAAATTAGAAGAAAAATATTTGATCACAACAGCGACTACAGCAGTGATGTGAAATGATTAACCTCTGAGAATGAGCTGGAGCCAATTTCTGACCACTCCCAACTCCACAAAATGGGATTTATTGTCTTGCAGTCTGAAGAAATGCTCAAATTCTGTATTATTTTTTGAAATAACAAGTAAAGAATAAGTTCAAATGGTTAACTTGAATCTAAACCACCAAACAAGACTAAAAACAGGTCTTCTAAAGAACACTGCCTCTAAAAAGTGTATAACTCACATTGAGTTAGCAGATCAGAGCATGCATGGTGACTGCACAGTTTCACGATACAGGGCTAAGTTAATCAGGTGGGACTTGATGACTAGTTTTAACGTGTTAACCAAATAAGCAGATCTATGAAATGGATCATCTTTTATTTCAAAAGCCAGACACCAGATCTTGATCTGTACTTAAAAAACAAAAATTAATAGCACTTGCTAGCTTGCCAGGAAAAGCCACAGTCTAATATTAAACCCCTAGGGAGTCTTAAAAAAATACATTGAATATTTCACAGATAGAAGCCTGGGAACATGTTGAAGTACTGTTGGCTGTTACATTTAGTTTATATCTGAAGTTAACAATTATTTAGTGTTCAAATTACATGTCAGAGGGTAAATGAGGATAAAACAAACAATAGTTTCATTCACCTCTGTTTTGTTGCTACTGCTTACATACAAAGCTGTGCTTAAGAGTTTCAGGTATTGAACAAAACCATGTGTAATTCACCTGCATTCACATTAAAAAGCAAAGAAAATCTATCATGCTGTTCTGTATTTTTAAACTCTGATAAAGATACTCAGATATGACACAAACCATTCTGATTCTTCCCATATACATGATAGTTTTATTGGTATATAATTTAATTACATTTAAATTAACACTGTATTCAAAAGGCGTATGCAAGAAATTAATTCCTAAATAACTGGAAATGTAAATTTGCAAATAGTATACATTTAGATGGATGTTGAAAGATGGATAGCCAGTATTTGATAAATGTATGTTTGATTTGTAGTTTGAAAGGAGGTTTGTCTTTTTTGGTTGTTGTTTTGTTTTTACGAAACACAGGATTAAATGTTAATGAATAA
Source organism: Megalops atlanticus (assembly GCA_019176425.1). NCBI lineage: Eukaryota > Metazoa > Chordata > Actinopteri > Elopiformes > Megalopidae > Megalops > Megalops atlanticus. The sequence goes on from CM032876.1 coordinate 37,172,295, forward strand.
AAGCTGGAAACACTTCAAAATGAGACAAGAGGAACCAACTATGGAAAAAGTGTCCTCCATGCACACGCCCAAGTGCATAATGCCTCAAACATGGACTTTATGTGCATTACCAGACACTAATTTGATTCTCCTGTACGATCCGGAACAATCAGCACCGAGATGTCTTTAAGTATGGCTGGCAAAGTCCTCCAAATGGAAAAGTTAGTCAGCATGGCAACTGAGAGTCGACACAGAAACAACAACAGACAACTGAGCAGAACCCATTCTTCATTTCAATACAAGGAAAAAATTTCAGCATGGAAAACGCAGGTGACACAGGCTACTCCAGTAACCTGTATGGATGAAAGTGTTGACTTTTTTGGAGCATGCACTTAATGAAACCATCCGCCTTGTGGCTGAACAATATGAAATCTGCAATCTTGTTGAAGAAACCTGATGGAAACTTGTTCCTCATCATTGCCGTGGCCACTTTAACTACTTTTCCATGGGAAGCCTCTGGTACTCCAGCTGTGGGACTGGCCAAGATATCCAGGGTTTGAACCATGTCCCAGGCCGGCCACTATTAAACTGGTGATCCCAGCACAGCGGTTAACCTCCACATGCTTCAGTCCTTCCTACTGTAAAATCGGGTTAAGGCAGCAGAACTCTACTTTGTTTCCTTGATTGAGATCCTCATTTTCACAGACACAGCCATCCAGTGCAACACTGCACTCAACAGACCTGATCAGTGTGCACATGTCAACAAATTATGAGGGGTAATGGGTCATCATGGCTTTATCACTGCAAACAATCCAGTGCTAGGGTTATCCATCTCTCCATTCTGTTCCATCATGAATTTTCAGGATCAGTACATCATCTGTATGAAGTTGAGTTGTCTGTGTTTAAATCTCTGATTGCCATTGCAAACCAAGCTTATTAGGCCACATAATGCTCTATGATCATACGGCTGCCGCCCGTCACTGCAGATGTTTTCAATCAAATCGCAGCTGCTCAGCCTGAATTGTGTGATGAACTCTGTCACTGTATCAGCTTCTGTGATTCCTGTTTGCAATGAGCAAGTTTGAAAAAATGAAGTTATCTTTAAGTAAGGCAGAATGTCGTTTGTAAAGGGGACCAGGGTGCAGTCCAGCCATCGAAAAAGAACTCAGAGTGCAGAGATGGTCCAGGCTGTGACTGGTGGTGACATTACTAGACTGTCTGGAACCAGACCGAGACTTACGTTGGTCAATACAAAGAATAAATATCATGATAATATTCACCCTTTTGAAAATGAATTTAACATCATGTAAAGTCAAACTAAGTAAATTTCTGTTATATTTCTGCTAACATTACAGAGTGAGTGCAGGCCTTCATGATGACATCTCTCACAGGGACATGAGATTTTGCCTTTCCCTGAACTGCAGTTCACCTCAACTTCAGACAAAAAGAAGCCTTTTGAAGGCAAAGACATCTTTTTCAACTGACTTGTTAGAAGCATTGTACTGTGTGGAGGAGTTCCTGATTGCAATCTATAAACACTTACGGGATGACTTTGGTGACTAGACCAAACTTTCCAATTTATATATTTAAAACAGAAATTCAGTTTCAATGCAATGAAAGAGCGACAGGACTGCCACCTGGGTTTACACAGTGGGGGGGACAGAATCATTCACGGCACAATGTTTATACACCATCTAGAGAGGTTAACAGGAGATTAGATTACCACACTTAAAAAGGTTACAGGTGAAAGAAAACATGAGCAGCACTGGTATCAAACACAGCTGCCACCATTGGGATTTACAATGACTAAATCATCAAGACAGACATTTGGTCAAAATAGCTTTTCAGATACCCACAGAAACAGTTAGCCATTTGTCCAAGGACAGTTAAAAGCAACAAAGAATCTTTGCTCTTTGAAGCCCCTACTAAAGTATACCCTCACTGAAAAAAGAGCTTTATTTAATGATATTCTTTCTAGCTATGAATGTCTGCCTATCCAGCTGACCTGTTCTATTAGGCTATGAAAAAAGTCATCACAACAATCTTTTTTTAGCTTGGAATTCTTCCATTCTTCTAGCTATTCCTGAGAGTTGTTTGTGCCAATTCAATTATGATGAGGGTTATCCAGGATCCTCCGGCTGTATTCCTGGGTACCTTAAGCTTTGTGAAATATCAGAAGTTGAGGTCACCTTTTTAAAATAACCATTTGGTCAGTTGTATTATTCTATTCCAATATATTGTGATGATTTGCATGCATTTATGACATTAAACTGTTCTTACATCTTACAGAAAATAAGTTATGCCCATAAATGAGGTATAGAAAGGGAAATGTATAGGTGAAGTGTCAGGCAAGGATGAAATTAGACAAAAACAGACAAAACTGTCAAAATATAAAGAAGAACATTTGCCCATTTTAAGACTGACCACATCTGATTATTGTACCAGCACTGACTGTTTGAATGTTTTAACTTCTGGGATTTTTTTGTCTTCTTCAAGAAACACACAACAGAGTGGGAATGTAAGAGTGGTGCATTTAAAATGCAATAAATGAATTCAAGCAAATGTCTGACTATGTGAATGAGACCAAAACTTCTCAAGACTCAACCAAAGTTTATCTTGGTTTGACATCAGAAACCTTCGCAGAATCTGAGGCAGATATTCTAAGCGATGGGGTGTTTCTTTAAGAACTTAACAGAAACACCCGGTTTGAATTAGACTTTACCTGGCCAGTGTGTTACTTGTCAGACTTCTCATTTGGTTGGTAATGCCTCTGGCCTGTGAATTGCTATTTCAGGACAGTATCCCAATGGACATGAGTTACAGTGTGATGCTTTACAGTAATATAATTGCTTTCACTGAAATGGAAACACAAAAGGTCCTAAGGCAATTTTCTCACCATTTTCCCCAAACACTCCTATTCAATCACACAAACAAAACTATTCTGCTCCCTACTGAACACTGAGCAAAGGAAATAACTCTCCATAAAAGTGACTGCAGAAATAACATATACAATATAAAATATGATAACATATACTCAGTATTGGTATATCTTTCAGCTATTTTTTTTTCTTCAGAATAAAAATGGTTCAGATGAGATCAATAATCCTGGAAGTACATTGTACTAATTGTATTGTTCTAAATCCTATGTCCTCTGGTTTTAAAGCTACCAACATTATAAAGTCCTAAAAGCAGAAAGAATGAAGACTTTGTAGCACCTTTAAGCGTTCATTCTCAATGGTCTCTGGTGGGCGGGAGCTCAATTACTTCCAGTAATAATCAATGACATGCAAAATTGCACGTGGTGTTTACATTACATAATAAAAACAGTTAGACCACATGAATACTGCTCAATACATTCAGAAAATTTCATCCAGCAGCACTCTGAGCAGTACCCAGATACACTACCTTTGGAATGTAAATTGTTACCTTACATAAAGTTTTCTAAAATTAGATGAGGGCCTAAGATACTTTCCAAAACAGTCTAGTAACACATTTTTCAATAATACAGCACAGAGGAAGACAGATCTTAAAAATGCACTGCTAATATGTAACCCAGTTTGTTTCAGTCATTGGGGCTTTTGATTTATTAATATTTAAGACATCCGGAGAGAGTGGCACACACCTCTGACTGCATAATATCATTTCTATTTTAAATATGCAACATGACATTGACGTCAGCTTACCATTATTTGTGATAGGCAGACATCAAAGCAGCACAGATTATTATCTTCTTACAAAGTATAACCGTTGCTACACTCAAGATGAAAAACTTTTACCTGACTAAGCTGTTCCTCCTTTAGCCCAGCAGACACAACCTGTGCATGCATGTAGCCTTCAAGCACTTGCTGCTGCTCTGTTTGCATTATTCTTGTCAGTGGATAACATATTGGTCCCAGAGGCTCTATTTGAAAATAAAAGGAGAGCTTGTTCTTACTTCTATACATATACACACCCCCATCCCCCACCATGCCTATATTCTAGGTATCTCTTTCCCTCACACTATATACTGCTGTTTCCTAAAATAAGCAGGACAACACAAATGGCAGAACATCAGTACTTGCAGTGGTGTGAAGACATCCTGCAATCGAATTTACACATTAAAAAATCCTTCCTGTTATCCTGGGCCTTCAAAGAATCAGCACTTGGATGGCCACCCTTTGTGGCCTTTCCAACGGCTATCCCACCAACTCCGGTGCCACAATCCCCAATCACCAAGCATATATGTTTTGCTGTGTTTTTATCATTGGACTTTTTTGCATTGAACTGACACACTTGCAAGGCTGCCGCCTCCATCCTTTTGGCTGGGCAGAGTCTTTGTGCTCCTGTCCCCAGAGGCAGCCACAGATACATAAGACATATTCTGCTACCTTGGTGGTGGTCCATCTCTTGCCATTGATTTGTTGCTGTTGTCAATCTTGCAGTCCTGTCCTCACAAGTTCCCAGATTTCGTCTCTATCTGCTGTAAGTGTCCCTCTGCTTACCTTGTCACTGCAAAGTGTTAGTACACTGCTTCATCTGCATGAACTGGACAGATCCCCATCACCCCTTCAGATTCTCTGTTTGTGGAGACAGGCAGCTGCCATTATTCTTTCTATTCACAGGAAAGACTAAGCAATCTCTGGGGCTATGGCTCCACTTGGGGTTTCTTCATCAAGAAACTTCTTTGTCCAGGGTTAAGACCTCCACTCAGGGTCACTTGAACTGCTGGTGGTAGGAAAACTGATTCTGGTAAGAAAGGACCTTGCTGTTGTGGTGCTGACTGATCAGTCTAGGAAAGGCAGCTCTCTGGGAGCTGCAGGGTTCCATTTTTCCCCCTGCCTCAGATCTCTAAATCGACTGGACCCCTTTGCTTTCTTGGTGTGTTCCAAGACATATGCCTACAAAACAGATAAGCACTTTATAGACATGAAAATGAAGAAAATGAAGGGACGGACGATAGCAGCCTTGGTCACCCACAAGTCTCCTCTCAGCACTTCACTTCCAATATGAAAAAGCATCAGTAAAAAGCTCTGACTAATTAATTAACTATCTATCCAAAATAGGATATAACTAACCACTGGAAATGGATGCTTTGGCAGCTTCAGTGTACAACAAAATATACATTTTAGCCATCTCCAGCATAGCTTTCCACTGCCTGACTTCAGACTTGTCAGAAATTTTGACTGGATGGCAGGATTGCCAGCCTTATTTCGAAGTCCTATGCCAAAGTGACATCAAGCCAAAACCATGATGCTACACAGCCAAAATAAAGCCAGCTCTCAACAATGTTCACTTTGGAAAAAGCCTAAAGAAAAGTACCAAACTGCCAACTGACTTCCTACAAGAAACTAGTCACTTAGGAAAGGCAAACTATGACTATTTCTGCTTAGGAACAATTCCATCTTACTATTGTAACTCAAAAAGCATGTTTTTCTAAAGTGTGATAAAATGTTTTTAATGTGATTTTTTTTGCTTTGGAAAAAAATCAAAACAAGTTAAAATGCCAAGTAGTGTTTCCATCCCACAACTGAATGCAAAATTACTGAATAATCAATCCATTTGGCTGAAAAAATGGCAGCCATTTTGGATAGTTAGGGAATGGGGATTAGTTGGGAATTTCAGACTGGAATATACTTTTAGATGAACCAGAAAACTAGAAGTGGATATAAATAAACACTGTACTTTGCTGCAAATTAATATAATCAATTTCTGATGTATGCTGGAGTTTGGTCTAGAACACAATTTAGTGAATCTTCACTCAAATTTATCTCCTATCTTCTGAAAGAATAGGCTAAACAGCATATCATACCTGAAGAGAGCACAAAAAGTTCACTAAGCGTTTCTATTTAATGAACTCTTTCACTCTTACAAGTCTGCATGTTCAATATAGAACCCCTCAAAAAACAAGTTCATCATTCTGAGGAACATGTGGGTGGTGTAATAAGAAAAGGATGATTATGATGCACATAGGTTGAATGTTGCATTGTATGCTTATTCTCCTTTTGCTGTAAATCTTTGTATTTTGAGCATTTTACAATAAGAAATAGCTTCAAATTATATGTTGTAGACAACCTTTCCATCTTCACAATCTGTGGTGTAGATATATGCAGGATGAGCTCACTTTCAATAAAATGTTTAAAAGACTGGGAAACACTGATTAACCCTTTGAGTTCCATTTATGAATGCACACTCCTTGCCACTGTTGTCCTCAGAGTGGAAGTGGGTGAAATTAACTCATAAAGGCATCTGCTCTTCTGGATTCCTAGTTTAAGAAGACATGAGCTCTTACATCATTGCATAAAAGTAGCTCTTTTTTTCAGACATTACAGCAAACATTTTTATGGGTCCATTGACCTAGTGAGACAAGATAATAAAAGTTCTCTGTGAAGTCACATATTTTTGTTTAATGTTTAATTATCAACTTCAGACAATTTCATTGCATCATGCTTTAAGTATGTGAGGATGGATTTTTCACTCTAAACAGCCTTTGTTACCACATTTCAGCATTCATTTCATTTGCAGACATGTTGCATTTGCCTACAATTTTAACAGGACAAAGTAACCCCTTTGTCCAGCAGGACTGTCATTGGAAGTGAGGAATAGTGTCTGCTGAAGGAGATAACCCACCTGAGATCTGACACCCAACAACCCTTAGACAACAGTGCATTGATCTAACCAATTCACAGCACATTGCATGTCTTGATCACCCAATTCAGTAAACGCAAACTAGTTTCTTTTCTGTTCATACTTCTTGGTGTCCTCTGAAATTGACAAGTGGAGAAGAATTCATTGGGCAGAATGACCAAAGCAAGGTTTTTATGGAAAAAAATATATAAAAATGGTATGATATGAAAGGATATGTTTTATGTTTTATGATAAAAATCAAATTATGAAAATGATTGCTTTGGTACATCCTGAATAATTTGGTATATTATGAACAATTCAGAGAGAACAATGACATTCACTCATGGATTGATTCATTCATATGCAAAGAAATAGGCTTTTCATGGTATTTCAGTTATTTAGCAGACTACTTTCACCTTCATAGAGGCTGAAATGTCTTCTCTTTCACAGAAAAGAAGCTTTGGGAAGTGAGAAACATGCCATCGATGGATGACCACGTATGCAGCAAACCAACATTTTTGGGTAATTACTTTAAGACTGGTACACTTCCACAAATAGGATATTTATGTTACCATGAAACACATTACTGGGTACCTTCTTATGAGATTACATATCTGCTAAAAATGTTCCATTTCCACCCGGTTTTACAGGAGCATGTGTTACCCAACCCCTGAAAACATGTGTTTTTCCTCCTGGTTAAGAGCACAGCTGAAAAACAAACTCTGAGAGTACAGCTGACAACCAAACCAAAGCTTAGAAAAACACTGCAACAACCAGCCATTTGCGGTATTTCTGTGAAAGCTGCAATGCGCTTTCTTATTTGGATGGTGCTGAAAATATTCAGCAAACTAATTATTTTAATAATCATAACCATAATCACAATTATAAACACAATCTGAATCATAATATTATTTATTTTACACAACTAACAGAATGACAACAGTATTTCGGGTCTAGTTGTGCAACCTCAATGTGATAAAGACATCAGCAGTTACTGGTACTGTAATAGGGAATGTAAGTAATTTGTCACATGTACTATTAAAGTTATTACTAAACTACCAAACACAAACCACACTGAAATTAAAAGCAGACTCCAGCTCTTCTGATCCAGAAAACAAATTAATATTTTCCCTAGAACTGCTTTTGACCTAAAAGTCCATAATGCTATTACCTGACTGGCTGGAATTTGGCCAACCAAAGCAAGCTATCAGTTCAGACATAGACTGTGCACAAACAGCAAGGCAAAAGTCATTTGCTTTTTTTTTCTTTTACAATAAAATCCTCTTTTTTTCTAAACACATTCTGCTGAATCACGTTGTAGAATAACTGTAATTGGTTAAGTGCTTTACAATGAGACAGTTTCATAAGACAGGTATTTATTCTATTTGCAACTACATGATTTGTTATGATTTGCTTCTTAATGAAAGGACAGAATGTTAGTTTTGATGTTCTACAACTTTAAAACGTAGAAGCAGTGCCACTTTTCGGAGTATGACATGAAAGTTATGTCATCCAATCCCCTACAAACAACACACTGTCTTGACATTCCTATAAAACCAAGTTACACAATCCTCCTGTGACATGGTTTCCTATTTTACTCTGTACATTGAAACTTACAAGTCTCATATCAATGGGAAAGCGATAAGTGCAAGCAGTTCACCTTCTGTAGGTTTTTGCCTGGTATTTAACAGTAATGATCCAGACAATGGGATACAGTGCTTAGTTTGAATGTCTAAATTGTGAATGTACAGAAATGCATGCAATTGAAAATGATAGATAGATATTGAATTATGAATATAATTGTTAATAAAATGATGAAGTACAAGAAGACATTAGATACAGCTAGTTGTCGCATGAATGTGTGCATTGTTAGGGCATTATGTGGGAGCCCATTGTTGGCAGAACTAGATGAGGAGGCAACGTCTTCAGTCTTTAATGGCTGAGATATGTTTTATTTTGTACTTGCATTAATTACAGTCATGCAGGAGTCACTTAACAATTCGGTGTTCATTTGACTATATTTGCATTCATAGGTTTATAAAATGCATCTGCTTTAAGACCCTATAGATAAGGGCATCTGCTAAGTGACATAATGACACTGCTCATAGTGATGATAATATTCATAAATTTAATGGTGATAAAATTCCATTCTGTGCAAGCATAGGGACTTGCTCAATACTGGGTAGCGCACAGCGGCAATTTCCCCACTGTCGCTCAGCCTTAAGAACAACCTGGCTGACCCCTTACATCAGCTCCTTCCCCCCTAGCCTGTGTCCAACTGCTGGACAAATGAAGGCTGAACGATCCCACATGTGAGACTGTTCAGAACTGCACTGTGAAGTGCATAAAAAACCCAGCATAATAAAACTTATTTATAGGACTGTAACGGACTTGTAGTTTGTCTTGCACTAACCCCAAAGTGCAGGAACACACAATCCTTGTTGAGACACTTCTGAGACACCAGGCAGTGCACAGGCAAGCAGCTCCTCTACTGGCAGCAGCAAGGCAACATCCTGATGTAAACCAGTAGTTTTTTTCTGTTTTTCCGCCACATGAAAGCTGAAAAACGTATTAAAAATTATGCATATAACATTTTGCGGTCCAGGCTTCAAAACGCACTCAATATTCTTCATGATGTCACTGGGAAAAATCTGTAACATCATTAAACATGTACAAAAAGAAAAAGAAAAAAAAACTTGTTATCCCACACTTGCGGCATTACAAAAATTTGTCCCCAGCTTGTTAAAAATTAAAATAAGAATTAGGGGGGAAAAATCCTGTATTAAAAGGCATGGCATGAGGTAACCAGTCCCAACATCACATGGGCAGCTGCTCCTGAATCCTGGTGCTGGCAATGCAATTGACAGAGCAGTCCCTCGCATGAGAACCTGTGTGCTTAATCTGTTCTCACACTGGCAGCCCGGCTGTGAGTGGGATTTTCCAGTGCAAGCTGCTGAAACTGGTAACCCTCCATTATTCACAGGAAAGCTGACTGTGGGCTCCGTCTACCCAAGTGTGGGAAACACAAACATCCCTCCTGTGGCTCTGAGGCAACCATGTTCTCTGTGCTGCAGAGCACGATGGGACATGTAGTTACAGGCCTATATCTAACCTAGAGTGAGTCCAGTGAGCAAACATAACATAATGTTACATGGATACTTGTGGCAGGATTTTAATGGCTACTCCATTAATCCAAAGGCAGCTTTCAAAGTTCCTGAAGTAACCATTTACTCAGACATATCCTTTAAACCACACATAAAAAACATCTACAGAGTGGTTTTATTACATCTCAGAAACATGGCAAATGGAGGCATCTTCTGATCCCATGAAGATGCAGAAAAATTAACTCATGCTTTTGTTGTAGACAGATAAGTCTACTCCAGCACATTACTACTAGGTACTACTATGAACCATCTCCAGCAAAATGCAACATTCCTCACATGCACAAAAACTATAAATCTGATCCTACTACTCCAGTTCACCACTGACTGATTTCAAGGTCCTTCTGCTGATTTACAAATTGGACAAAAGACCCAAAATATAAAGGATATTGCAACCTCTAACAAATCCTCAGTGGCTACTTCATTCACAAGGAGTTGGCTATCTAGCCATGTGATGAATAACCAGTTTAGTCTTTTACCCTGTTAGTTAGTTCTTATACTGATCCATTCATGTTTGTTAATTTTACATTTGTTATTATTGCTAATTTCCTTTAACTGGATTTGTTAGAGTTCCATTGTAAAAAATGGGCCATACAATGACATTTGAATTACTGATTGGTTGACAGAGATTTTGAATGAAGGTCAGTACGTTACATTACATTATTGTCATTTAGCAGATGCTCTTATCAACAGCAACTTACGTAAGTAACAATTGTATCCATTTCTACAGCTGGATAATTACTGAGACAATTGTGGATTAAGTACCTTGCTCAACGGTACAACAGCAGTGTCCCAGCAGGGAATCGAAACAGGAACCTTTTGGTTACAATCTCTGCTCCTTACCAATGTGCTACACTACTGCCATAACCACCATAACCATGGATTTTACCTGCTATTGCAATCATTGTAACATGTTGTGTGTTTCATTACTGGGTTCTGTTTAATTTTTCTTTCATGTGCAACAAATATTTTTGTTTGAGCAAAGAAAATTTGCCTTATAGCAGATGTGACAGGGGCAACAGGACATGTAACATGAAAGTCAGTATTTGCAATGGTTATGATTCCACCAGTGTGATGGAGAAGAAAAATCAGTTTGCACATCAAAACATTTCCTCCAGAATGCGATCTAAAGACATAACTTTATTATTTTATGAGCCCATAGAGATGTACGTAGATGCCAGACTACAAGCTTGCTGAAACAAAACAATGAATTTAAGGATATTGTAAAACCTATATGTATTGTTCATTAATGTGGTTTGTGTTCCCTTATTCCTTTTACTCACGTGCAACCTTATTATTCATCACAGACTATTGCATCACTCAGAAACACCAGACATTTTCAAAATCTTGAACATGGTAGACAGTACACCTTTTGTAAATATGAAGAAATGTTCTGTGTCACTTTTCAGAATCATTGTGTGAATCACATTACTGTACACAATACTTTAACACATCCCTTTCCTGCCCAGACTGGTGTACATCAATATTTACTCAAATGAAAGACCTTTTGGAGTGTAGTCTATGATGCCATATAGCAGATTTGAAATGACTAATGAAGTTGCTGTTGATACAGTTTAAACTCTCAGCAGTGGCTGGGTCATGGAGCTCAGGGTGTTATTGGTGTGTGGGGGTCGGGGTGGGGGGGCAGTGAGGTCCTGCTGTGAGTTCCTCATAGGAGAGTTCCTGCAAGGAAAGGGTGGGGGAAGGAGGGGGTAACAGGAAAGGGATGGGAAACAGAGGCATTCCCGGACCAGCACAGCCAAATTGAGATCCTTTTGAAAACTGGGAATCGGGTTATTTTGGATATTAAATTGAATTATATAACCTTTGATGCCCACACTAATAAACCAAACAATTGAAAAATGACAAAGACAAAATATGAGTGAGACTGTTCATATGTACTGCGTGTCATTGTTAGGTCCCAGGCAGGGAGTTGTGAAAAGTTCAGCTCCAATCAGATATTTTATAAATGACAAAAATTCAATCAATATGGATCCTCACCATTTACCCAAAAAGATCCAACTGAATTGAGACTTATATAGGCACAAACATACTTATTTGTAGCTAAACAGTGATCAGGCTTCACACAATGACAACATATACCAAGTAAGGATGCAAAGGTGCAAAATCTGTAGATTTATACTAGATGTAATGTTTAGGACCTTTCTTGGTCTTTATCTTGGGGATATACATTGGCATGTTTATGGTATATTTTGTTGATATATTTTATGTACTTTCTGTTGTTGGTTGGTTTTGGTTTAGCTTTAGGTTATTTCCACCACAAAGACTTGGCAACTATCTGCCTCACCACATCTCCTGCAGACTAAAACACCTCCCTCCCTCATCTTAACTTATCCACCAGCCTCACCACTATAATTGACAAACCCCCTGTATGCTCATCAAGAAACACCCATAAAGAAACAGCAAAAAGAAAAATACATTAGGGAGTTACCAAAAAGGCAAGAAAGGTTGCCACTGTAAAAGTATTCCTATGAGCGCCTCACATTTACCAAAAACCACCTGACAACTCTGGATCATGAACCTGACCTCTCAACAAAATACCAGTCGAGATGAATGACACATATCAACATGTCTGCTCTCATTTCTTGAAGCTCGTCGAACGTGTGCGATGCCCTCGGTCAGCAAGAGCCTCCAGACAAGCGTACTTGTGATGGTGATTGCTAACCTTTCCGCACAATCTATTGACAAAGAATCATTCACCCTTGACTGCCCAGCACAGAATCGGCCCTCCTTTTTTCCACAATGAGCTGTTGTCTGGCGACCTCATAACTATTCCTGTGCTGCTTAGCATATGCCTGGAGCATGCTCACCCTCCATCCCCACTCAGCGGTGTCCTGGGCCGAGCTCTGTGGCACTGTCTGAAGCCATCAGCTTTCACATTTGCACCCAATTTGCACCGCATAGGTAGATTTCTGTCAAAAAGGCCATATATTGTTCAACCCGTGTCAGGTCCAATTTGCTGTTGCAGTCTCCCTCCACCATGTGCCGAGTGAGATGTCAGACCTGTTCCATCATTTCAGCCCACAGCTGAAAGATGCCAGGTATGGAGGCCAGTCCATGCAGGTGTCATTATCCCCACCCCCACCAGCCTCCAGCACTGAATAGGTAGACCTACTGTACTGGGACTCAGCAGAGTGTTCTGTTACACTAGAACAGTGAACCATGTGTCATTGCTTCCATAGGGCGCAAAGAAGGAATTCAGCTTCTCTAACAGCCCAGCATCTCCACTTCATAAAAAACTCCGTGCACCTTTTATGTTTGGTGGTCTATCAATAGGCTTTCAGTGGGTCACGCAGCTGAGCATTCCTGTTCTTTTGCTGGGTGCTGGTATGCGTCAGGGACATGTGCCTCATAATTCTACAATGCAGGTATCTGTCACAAGATGACATTTGCACTGCATGTGATGCCTTTGAAATCATCCAAACACTGATTGCCTCATCATCTTGTCAATAGCCCTGCAATTAGCATTCCATGTAATTGCATAGTGGGGGCAGGCTGCTTGGGATCAGTGGTCTTTGGTAGAGCTCCACCACCTAACAGGAGCACATCATCAGGTTGGCATATAGTTTCCTGGGTGATTAGCACTGGTGTCACTCGTGTCCATGAGAGAACAGCTCCCTTTCTGTTCTGAACAACAAGCTTGCTTTACATCTAAATACGGCATGTTCTAACTTTGGGAATGGTAGTTGAGTGGAATTGTCCTTCTTGGAGTTGGAATGTATAGAACCACTTAAATGTGTCTCATCAAAAGAGATGTTCACATCCGTTACAGGGGTAATTCAGCCGAAAATTTCAATGTCATTGGTCTTGGATTGAAGTCTTAAGACAATTAATGCAAAATAAGCAAATTCATCAGTTTGATCTGAGGAAGGGGGTAACAGCACTATTGCAGGCAATAAACTGTCAGGATTTGGATACCATTAATTAAACTGACATATTTGACTGGTGTATTTATTAAGGAGTTGTGAAATTATAAATAGGAAAGTATGTGATAGCCAGTTGTTCTCAAATGAGACTATTTAAACTTCAGCTACAGAATCATACCTTGTGCATCTCACTAAGTACTTTGTATCTCAAGACAGCAAATACTGCCACTCTGTGTTCCAATACAGAAGGTTCTCTTCAAAGACACCTCTCCTCTTTAGATATGTAATGAATTTGGAAAAAGACATAAAATAACTACTTATTTTCCTTATTTTTCAGATATGTGTTTTATTGTTTTTCCATGGGTTCATAGATCACTCCACGATTTTTTACTGTTCAATAATTCCATAGCGATCACAATAAGGATGAATAATCCTATCAATAGCTTGAAGCAAGTGCCAGCGCGCGACCATAGAGATTGTACATTGATTGTTTTCTGTCCTATATTAAGACCATTACTTTAGAAACATCCGTATACTTCTTTTCTGTAAAACATCCATTTCTCCCTGATTTTGAAATGAATACAGTCATATTAAATCAACAATATCTATGTGCAAGCACCTATAGTTATCGTAAATAATGTACTACAACCACCCTACAATCAAAACTAATTTACAGAAAAAGTATCCAATTGTTGTGTATTTAGCATTACCATCATTTTGGATGCGAGTTCTGCTGTAACCGTAGCCCGTTGGGACAGGTACAGACAGTAGTTTAACTTTGACTTTGAGGCGCACAGTTAAAAGAGGCAAATACGCAAAATGGATCTTACTGTAAGCAACGCGTGGAGCACGCACGTTTATGTTCTCCAGAAAGAAAGAAAAAATACTCGGCAGAAAAAAATTCTGAATTAATTAGACTACTATAGCCCAGGTATTGTAAATGTGTTCAATGTAATAATAATAATAATAATAATAATAATAATAATAATAATAATAATAATAATAATAAGGGCACATTCATGCATTTCAAGTGTCAACTTTTAATATATACATGTGTATAACATTATATATATTTAAACACAGCAATATTTGTTTGTTAATTTACCTTTGTATATCATAGGAATTCAATTACAATGAAGTCACACTGTTACAAATTATACTAGGCATAAACCGCCACAAAATGGTCAATTCCAGCAAGAGAATTTGGATGTTTGGAGTTATTGGACGATATCAGTGACTGCTCACTGTTTCTTACCCGTTTATTTAATTTTCTTTAAATGAAAGGAAACGCCATTCTGAAACAACTGAAATACTTCATCAATATATTTTAATTTCTGTAATCTTCTTACGCAACAAGTTTTTTAATTTTACACAACGGCGATACATATCGTACAAACATCCATTTCATGTATGATCGCCTCTCTACACTCCATTAAGGTACAGTTAATATTTAGTTGTTAGCATCTGTGGCACCGGCAATGTTTACATCGTTTACATCCCAAAGATATTATGCCAAAGAACTGAAATAATCCAGCAAATACAGATTGATTTACCTAAAACGTAGCCCAACTGTCTTTGCGTTTATGTAATCAATTTGCTTCATTTAGAAGTCAACGAGGTGGTATGGTAAAGGATTGTGATGTTTATGGAATATGGAAAATAATGGAAAATAATCCAACCGATTGGAGAAAATTGGTTGCGAAATAAATATACATTGTGCTTCGGCCATAGTGCGTAAGCAGTTTTATTTTAGGCTGATGTGCAAAGCGATTAGATTATTTTGCAGGTTCTCAGACCGAACTGTTCCATTCAATAACATCCGACTGCTATTATAATCCACCAAACAACACTTGTGTTCGCTCTGCACTTCTGTAAAAGGAACACCTGTTTATGTACTTTTAGTGTAATGCCGTTTGAATTTGTTTCAGTGTAGTGCTTTCATTCATTTAGTAAATAATTCAGATCATGTTGATACTGAAATCATGTGCAATGAGTAGCCTATTTTCGTTACTTGATAACCCAGTTTGCGCTCTATCAGACTTAACTGAACATAAAGCGTTTCATGCTCTTCTTTCAAACGCAGGTAAAGAGAAAAAAACTGGCGCTACGTGAAGGAAGGGGTGTGGGGGGGGGACACCATTACGCAGGTTGCTATGACATCACCGGTAGTTAGCTATAAAAAGAGTGAATGGTGTATTACACAGTCAGAGAAGCACTTGAGAATCTTGGAGTAAGTGAAGGAGCCGAGAACCTATCCATTGAAAACAGTCAGCGATCTAAAGACTTTTCGCGGAGGGGAAACAACTTTAAAACTCAGATCAGAATGAATATCTCCCATTGGGTGGCTTGTGGACTATTGATGACCCTCCTTTCAGTCAGCATAGAGGCAAAGCCTTTAACGCAGGAACAACAAAAGGTAAGATTACTCGTATATATGAGCGCTAATACACAGCAACTGGAGGGAAGAGTCATCTTTGGGCAATCGAGGAATTAACTGTTTTTTTTCTGTGATTAATTAATAACAAGTTCTAAGAGCTGCCCAACTAAACCACGTTGTACTGTATTACTGCTTGAGTTACCTCTAATTTGTCCAATTTAGTGTCTAAGATCATCATCGATGGTAATATTTGAGAAACTGTAAAGGAGATAAACAAAAATGGAACTGGACTAAATTTGCGCCTGTGTTTTTTATTTTTATTTTGGCTATATTTTGGGTTAGTTTTCTTCTTCAGGGTCATTGCATTTTGTACTCAGTATATAGGTTTTACACTTTTAAATGAAGGCACGGTAGTAGACTATTTAGGGAAACTCAAACCGGACAGTGCAGAAGGCAACAAGAATCGTAAAATGTATTTCGAGTTGATTTTCTACTCTGCAAAGAACACATTACCAAATGAATGATATTCTTGATTGCTCATATATACAGTGGAGTTATATTTAGCATGAACATCGGTCACACTATTACAGCAATGTAGTAGAAGTACGCTTTTCTCGGGGTTTGCATAAATTTACCTCGAGAACGGGATTTTCTTCCACATTACAATTAGTCTTCGTCGTAGTTATTTTCCCCGCGTATTCATTCAGTCATTCATTATTTCCCCATTCCAGTCAGGTACCGAATCCTGCTAACAGCAGAGACGCGCACAAGGAATAAAAAAAAAACCCACGGAGTGTCATACGAGAGGCAAGGATTACAGCAGATTTGCTGTGGTTCCTAAATTTGTATTCACACTAAATCTGGTATTTTAAGAGGGGGAATCACTTGCTATTTTACTGTGTATTTATGAAAAAAAACTTCCCCTCTTTTATCGGATCTTGGTGCTGAAGCAGCGCACTGCCACCAGCAGGCACATATCACCGCTGCTCTCTGCCCAATGAAACGTTCAGAGGACTCGGTCGAAAAAGACAAACATCATTAAAAACGTGCGCGTGACAATGGGTCGTACAGTGTCCTCAGTAATCACAATGTGGGGGAAACATGTGGTGTGGTAAAACCGCGAATTCACCATTCGTGGTTAAAATGCAAGCACCTGTTTTTCAATGAAAGACGCTCGGCAAAATAAGACGCGCTCTTCAACCCATCATTCTTAAACATGCTACTTACTGGTGAAGTAATTAACTGAAAGGCGTGGTTATTCAAAACCGTCTTTACATTGCTTTAAGGTGTTTATCGTCCATAAACTAAACTATCTAGTATTCCACAGCAATTATGTTCTGTTTTGCGTTTTATAGAAAAGGAAGATCTGCAACAACAGTACAGTTTTGTATACGTTTTAAAGGAAATTTAGATACATACTCATCTCTAAGTACAGTGTCTGTCACACATTAGAGACTGAACGTAATAGTACTGAGACAGACTGTGTCTGCTACTTTGCTACTTTTCCGTAGTCTCCTCTTAGGCCTTAGATCTATAAGGAACAACACAAAATTAGATGTCTGTATATGATTTGGCGTGTTATTAGGCAAAAAATACTTGGATGAGAACACCGACTAAACAACAGAGGAGTTTCGTCTTTCCTGTAATTATCATCATCATCATCTAACAGCAAAGAAAGAGAATTCACTTTTTTATTATACATATATTTCAGGTGTTGGCTTGGAACAAAGTCAAGGGGAAAACTTTCTAATGTAGGGGTGGGTCTCTCTGTCTCTAGTCTCTTAGAAGTTTGCTAGGGGAAGAGCTTTCTGAGTATCTGGCATCGGGGGAGAGGAAGCTGGAGAACATCAGGTCGAGGGTGCGTCTGTTGCGGGACCTTCGGCTGGACACGCGGGCCAAGGGCATGTGGGCCCGCATCCTGAACGACCAGCCCAGTGTACGGAAACACAAATCGGGCACAAAGAAAGGGGCCTCGTCGTCCCGGAGTGGCTGCTTTGGCCACAAAATGGACAGGATAGGCACCATAAGCGGCATGGGCTGTTAGGGATGCGGCTGCTACGTGTAGTGGTGAGTACAGCCGAGGACTTCTCCACGCACCGAGCTCTCAGCATGCAGCGGGACCACCTGCTGGCCCGCACCCTGCAGCACACACTAGTGAGAGAGTAGGCTCCCGCAGTCAACCCCATACAATCCCCTGCATTGGCCAGAGGCATTTGATAAACCGTTTAGAGGTCAGGCTACTGAGGAGTCACACAAAGTTCGCTGGGTCACTGGGTTTAACACTCGTCTGAGCTGACAGTATTGCCGCTGCATCTCACCACAAATTCCCCCTGGGGATGCACATCACTGACTTCAGTTTGACGGTGTCACTTGTCAGACATATGTTGATCAGAACTTTGTTGCCTGCCACCAGAAACATAAAGTGATTTGAAAGTAAACAGAAAAAATGCTACCAGCAAATGTCCCAACTCACACATCCAGAGTTGGGCTGTTTAAGCTTGTCCTTCGGCTAGTGCTGAACATAGAAAAATATACCATTCTCAAATGATAGTTTTCTCTTTGGACAGTTGATCAGGATGTAGAAGAACACAAAAACTTAACAACCCATTTGACCAGAGGGAGTCAGTTAGACTGAAATCAGTTCTAATGTCAGCACATCAGAATGATGGTGTGAGGCCACTGCAGTGTCTATGGCACTGTATCCTGGAAGGCCCTGATTTGACGAGAGTGAAAGCAATGAAGACATGCTTGTCTGTGTCAAGGTTAAGACCACTGGTTAAACACTGTTTCGAATGGTGTGTGAGAGGTTTTGAGAGGGAAAGAGTGGTGTGGCAGTGGAGGATGCAGACTCCTCACTTAGTAATTCACAAAGCTGAATGAGTTGTAGAACACCCTGTGGGAGCTAATGCAGCTTGTGCACCCATGCCCCCACCCATTATCGGAGTTATGTTGCGGGAGTGTTTTGGGAAATCTCTGCCCCGGCGCAAATAAACACAATTATAGGTCTGAGCAGACTTAGGCAACAAGTGAGCCAGGTGATGTGAGACAGCCCAGGGCAATGCACTTCAATAGTCACCGACAACACTCTGGCAGGCTGTTGTTGTGCCACCACCAGTCACATTTTTGACTGGCTGTGTGACAGTGACTACATGTGCCAGTCAGGCAGCACGACATCCCCCATCTTAGATTATAATGGGAAAATGTGCTCACAATGTATAAGAGCACTGTGTCAGTGTAAGCTTTCAGAAACAAGAAAGAAAGGACACAGAGGGAGAACAGACTGATACAAATGCTAGTTAGGCCAACATGCACTTTTTGTTTCTACTGTATGACTGACAGTAGAATAGAAACCTTGTACTATATAGTAGCAAATTTTTTTTGCCTGCATGTTTTGTGTGGCATCACAGACTCACCACATTTTCTTTCTTCATTTCAGAACATTCAGTGGACGATGGGTTCGGACAACTTTTCTTTAGTTGGCTTTCACCTGAGGAAAATATGAAAATACCATCTCTATTCAAGATATGGATTTTCGGTACGAAAAAACCCACCATAACCAGCATTATTGAAGACTATGACAAAACAATTTAAAAAAATCACATGTATAACATAAAAAAGAACACACACAGACATGCACACACACGCACACACGCACACACACACACACACTACAAGACGGTGGACAATGTTATAGAAACTAAAACCGCAAAAGCTGTATATTGTCGCTGCTGCTGTACATTCATGTACTTCATTCCTGCATAAATGTATTTATGTTTTAAAAAACTATTTATATGTTTATAAAAGAGATATTTATAAATATGAGTTTTATTTATGTAACATTTTTTGAAATGGATGCAAACTGCAGGTCAATTATGTTTGTAACTTTTTTGTCTTAAATAGCTGTAAATGTTTTAAAAAAGGAAAAAAAAAACACATTCCACATGCACTTTTGAGTCTCTTCCGAGTTTGTTGTGGGGAAAGCTGGAATCTGACCTAAGTTTCTGTGTGCCAATGATAAGCAATAGAGTGATGCAGTTACAGCAAAAGCCATGGATTCTGAAACGTCTGCTGTAGTTGTATGCTTAATTCCTTTGCTTTGATGTAATGAATGTTGATGCTTCTGAAAAACGTACATAAATGACTTCATTTGTGGGGAGGAGGGGACATTTTTAAATACATGGAAACAAACCATATGTAGCTGCTTCAGAGATTTTTTTAAGCATGGCATATAACCTTCTTACTCGAAAACTTCTTTTACTCAAGCCACCTACCAATCACACTTGAACAGTGACCATCTACCTTTAGGGGAAGGGGATTTGACAGGCATGAGTATTGCAGAATTGCAACGATGATGAACATAAATCTGAGACCTGGAAGCAACACAGATGACAGTCTAGGAAAGTGACTCAGCGTAGCATTCATACACAATATTGACTCTTGATATGTACTAAAATGAGACTGAAAAAACTTTAGATTTAGAATATCATTCTTCTACAGTGATCTCAATTATTACATCAGTAGTGAAAAGCTATGAAGGGGTCACATGATTTTTAGATCTGTTAAGTGTCTTAGTCTGTTCCAACTCTGAAATATAGAAGGTGGTCTGCAGCAGTTAGCTATTTATACACCAGAGGGCAGCACTAAACCAAAAATAAAATTTCATATTTCATATGAAATTTTATTTTTCTTCAGCGAAGAAGTCCTAATGGTGCTATAACAAATGTGTATCAGGACATCAATAATATGTTATCAAATGCAAAATGTTTCAGAAGAACAACAGTGGTTTTTATTTTAGACCTACGGGGGAAAAAAATCTAACAATAAAAATTTCTTCATAACTCTACATATCACCAGTTCAGCACCAGGAGCAAATACAGAGAGGGTGCACTTGCAATTCATGGGAGGGCACAAAACGTCATGTCTTAAAAAACATAATAAATACTATGTAGACATCAGGATATAAGGAAACAACTTGGGGTGCACTGAGGTCCATCTGGGGGTACAATGCACCCCTAAGCACCTCCATAGCACCGGCCCTGCATATCACATCAATCTTTGCAACTATGCAGTAACTACAGCATATGCACAGACACAGGGATTAATAATCTGTACTGACTGTTTGATACTGCTGCACAAGATAAAATAACTATGATGCGTGGAAGTGAGTGTCATAAATCATTCAGAATTTCATCTTAATATTTATCAATACACAGCATGAAGTGAAGAATAACCCAGTCACACATACCGCATGATTACAGTAGGATTTGGGACTTTTACGAGGGATTCTGGAGGCACTGTGTACCTTATGCTCTACACTTTTTTTTTTGGAGCAACAGCAAAGGGTAGCAGAGGCCACTTCCATTGTCTAAAACTGCAGGGGCTGAGCTTGACTGCGGCACATGCTCAGGTCTACTGACATAGACAACCATCTCCTAATGGTACATTGACGGGACGCATGATCCTGACAGGCCAGTGCTGGTACAAGGATGTAGGAAGAGCACTTTGCTGCAGGTATCACGGCCAGTCGTCTTCAGGACCACATGACAGTCAGGCAGCGCAAAGTATCAGGGTGACACTTCCCGTCTAATGTGCTGTGGTCAGTGTTTTTCCCAGTGTGCTGGGACTGTAATTCCCCAACCAATCAGGAGCATGCTCGAGTGTGCAAAAATACAAAGCTAAGCCTGCCATGCGTGACGGGTCCATGAGGGGTCGTTTCACTTGAGGACCTGACCAGAAAAACACAGCCTGGCAAAATTCAAAATATTGACGTTTGTGGCTGACACAGTGAAGAACTAATTTGCTGGTTCACGGGAAAGGTAAAGGTGCTTCTGGAAGGCAACCACACATTGTACTGATTCAACTAAAATCAACGTGTGTACGTAGGCAGGCAACTGTCTTCCCCTTTAATGCCTTACTGCACACAATTGGTTTTCAGTACTCCTGAGAAATATATGTACCCACAACCTTTCCACATGACTAGTGGTAGCATTCAGCAATATTTCTTCCACATCAAGTGGGGGAAAAACATGTTCTTGGTTTTATTTCAGTAAGACTAACTAGGTTTGCAGAACTCTGGTCCTGAGAAGGTAGAGTGGGTGAAGCCCAGAGGGTTTATTGTGCATATCATCTGACTCCAGAAAGTAAAGGATTACCCTCACTGAACTAACTGACCAGCTAATCTGGTTGTGTGGGAAGGAGCTATGGTGGATTGCAAAGAGGTGTCATTTTTTTCTGGCCTCAAACCCTCAACAGAATAACCTTTGTCTGCTAGCCTGGATTAAGTATTAGCAGCAAAAAGTACAGTGCCTCTGGGTCCCTTGACCTAAATTCTGCACCTCAGTAAGGACAAGGTGTTCCTTTAGCTGATGCTATGTTCTGTTAACAGATTTTGGGAGCTGATTTTGTATTTGGTATGAAACAGACTAATATTTAAGAAAATGTGTTTTAAACTCATTGATCAAATTTTAAGACTTTAACATACAGAAGAGACACAGAAAGTTCTGAAACAAGCAGCAAGATCTCAGCCCGATGTCGTATCTAGTTGGAGAGGGTAAAACAAAGGAAAAATATATACTTGTATTGGCATTTTTTCCTCTTTGAGTGACAAAGGTTGAATGCCTCCTGTTTCATTCAACAATGCTGCCCCCTTGTGGCTATAGGATTTATTACTCCTAAAGGTTTTCATGCTCGGAGCTGTGCCTTGATTTAAAAATATTTTCCTTAAAGAGAAAACACAACTTAAGAATTACGTGTAGAATGCTATATCATAATATTCTGTGCTCTCTCACTGACAGATTGTCTAATATGTTGCTTTATTAGTGTCCAATTTATGCAACATTACGTCCATTGAAATATACATGATTACCACTGAAATATCTTTGCTCATATTTAGTAGAGAAGTACTTGGTACATGGCCAGTTAAGCAATGGCAGCAGCTGAAATCAACAATTTTGGGAGAAACTGTGCATAATCAGAAGGCAATTGGATGTGATGTGCTTTTGGTGTGATCACAACGGAATTCCATCATGCTTATGGAGCTCATACCCACTAACGTCCTCTAAAATAAACCACTAGTTTACTAGGGTCCTATTATTTATTCATGTTTTGTTTTTAAAGGAAAGCATCCTTTATTAGACTTCAATCTTAAGAATACGTTCATGTGTCTAGGAAGGTAAATCAAACCATTGTTGGGTGATTTACGTAAGCACACTGCCCCCTTGTGGTGACAGTGGCTCAGGAGGTAGAGCAGTCACCTGGTGATTGAAAGGTCTCTGGTTTGAATCTGGCTCCTCATGGTAGAATGTCAAAGTGTCTTTGAGTAAGACACTGAACCCCAAACTGCTCCTAGTGGCTAGTTAGTACCTACCATCTACCTACCAGTGGCAGCCTCTGCCGCTGGTAGGTAGATGTGAGGCATATAAGTGTAAAGCACTTTACTCTGTGTTGTCCCATTCTCTCTTCCTTTATCATGCTATTTATTTTTCACTCAAGGATGAAAATGTACTCCCACAGTGCTGAGGATATGACAGGCCCAAATACTAGGAATCAAAGTGAAGTCTGAATAGTCCAGCTTACAGTAAAAATCATAGGACGCACACAAGGTCCTGGATCAGAAACTGGATATAGCAGGTGGTAAGAAATGGAAGCATTGTTACAATGTTGTTGAAGAGAAACATTCTGTGGATATAGGTATT
Organism: Megalops atlanticus; assembly: GCA_019176425.1. Classification (NCBI taxonomy): domain Eukaryota; kingdom Metazoa; phylum Chordata; class Actinopteri; order Elopiformes; family Megalopidae; genus Megalops; species Megalops atlanticus. Next base: position 37,195,996 of record CM032876.1, read on the forward strand.
GAGGCACTGTGCACTGTGAAAGAGAGCATGTCATCATTAATAGACTGTTGTACACTTTTTGGCAGACAGATAGACAGAGGGATTTGGTAGTTTACAATGCTGAATGATGCAAAGAGATGTAGAGAAGACAATGGTACAGGAGTGGGAAGATGCAAAGTTACTCAGAGAAAAGCCATCCCTGTGGAGTGTCTAGTCCTGACACAAAATTGATCAGTGTCCTGGTCCCTCCTTCATCAATGTTGTGTATGCACAAAACTGTGCATACAATCATTTAGAAACAAAATGTGAGATTTATCAGTTTCTATGTTTGCTTGAGATAAATTTACACACAGCTTTGACCACGCGTACACATGTAACATGGGTAAAAATGTGCTGTCCTGTCTTCTGTCAATGTTAGTAATGGCCAAGGTCACAGGTATTAGATGGAAAGACAGGTACTGTTTGTTTGATAAGAGGACATTAACAACACAGTTCCTTCCACGTGATTGCACCGATAGCTAGAGTAACTTAGCATACTTTGCACCCTCGCTTCACCTTCTCACCTGCACAGACAGAACAACCTTGCACAAGCACATAGTTCTTATGCTAAAAGGTTGTTGTTACAATGGCACCAATGGTAGAATTAGGAAACTTAAAAATGACAAGAAAACAGACAAGATACAACTTTGCATGCATAACCAATTTCAACATAAGCAATGATAATATGTGGGTTTGAATGAATTGCCATTTTGCCCACATAGACATTATTATCATATCATGCAAAAAAGGAATGCTCCCAGGCAATATTTTTATGTGTGTTAGTCATGTCTGTATTAAATAATCCAAAAAGTAGTTTTTGTTAGGACTCAGTCTCAGTAACTAGCACCTCTGTTTTTGATTAAATTTCTTTCTTTGAGCTATACTTATATACTATACTATATTTTGGCTATAGCCTATTTCCATATGGCCTTTAAAGGAATGTTTATTTACCATATGTGGTCATTTGGGGACGTTTCTATGTGGAAATGACTAGGACTGTGTACAGTCAATCTGTTTTTAACAACACAGATTACTTACTGGTGTGCATACAACATGCTTGCAAATGTCTGATAAATCTAAATCTTCTGGTGCTTTAGAGCATTCTAAATTTCATAAGACACAATTTAGAACTTCTACGCAATGTTGATAAATGAGGACCCTGGTTGTTTTGGAGGAGGAAATTGTACATTTAGATACAGCAACCACGTTATATGTGACACTTTCCATCACTATCTAAGGAAGTCCTCTCCCTCACCCCTCTCCTCTATTACTCCGTCACTCTTATCTGTGCTAGTCCACTCAGTCCTACACTATTATCAACCCTTGACACTCTGTCCTCTCTCATCCAGGTCAGCAAGAACATCCTCCTCCAATTTATGGCTGATACCGCGATGAAAGATTCAAACAACGATTAACAGAGAAGAGGGGGAATCCGAAAACACCGCTGACATAATCCTCTGCGAATCTGCCTTCTCCTCATCCATCACTTCTGCTAAAACGTCCTTATCCCCCTGTACAAACTGTACTCTGCTTTCACATTTCCCCTTCTTCCTCTGTCAATGAAACTGGCTCTAAGGTGTTCAAGGACATAGCCTACAGTATTTGCCATCAATTAGCAACAGACGAAACATCATAATATCAAATTTGCAGAAACAGAAATTGACTAAATGTTTCATAGCGTTTAGAATTTATGAGAAATCAGATTACCACGTGACTTAGATTAAAACTGGCAAGAACTTGATATACGTTTTTTTTGTTTTTTTTTTTACAAAAAAATATGTCAATGGAAGTTTTACTTGCATTTCTTATTGTCTTCAAAAGTACTTTATAAAACGGTTAGTTCCTATCCAGTCATTATAATATTCATTGAAACGCCGTAATATTCGACACGACAAGGGTTTGAATAGGGGTGTAACGATACCCTCAGCTCTGTTCGGTTCGATACACGATACTGATGTCACGGTTCAATACTGTCATGATATTTTGAGAAAAAAATTGAATGGACATTAATTATGACTGAACAAGATTCTTTGTTTATTCACGACGTATGGAATGTACAAAATATTTTTATTTAAAACAAAATGTATTGTTACAAGTGCTAATAATGGTTTCTGTTGTTATAAAGATTTCTAAAGTAAATAACAAAACAGCTTTTAAAAGCATGTGCCCACATTCAAACAGTGCAAGTATGGTTTAAGATTGAATTCGTTTGCTTATTTATTGCGCCCTCTGCTGTTCAGACAATGTAATTAAACCGAAGAGTGCATTTTGGATGTGTTCTGTAGAGATCAGTACCATAATCCGTAGAAACACAACAACAGTGATGTCGCGAACCATTTTTCAGCTTCACGATACATGTCATCACGTTTTTGTACTGAAATATATCGTTTCACGATATTTCGCTACACCCCTACAATGAAGCCAAGAAAAGAAGAGAATTTGTTCAATCATGTTATACACTATACTGTATGTTTGTTTTCTGATCAGCATTTTTGAGCTGAATGTACTGTTGCACGCCTCGCTATCAGCCATAGGCTTTTAAAGTCCAAACTGCAGCCTACCAGCTTGACAAAACCTCCATACTCACCAGGTTTTCCTTTCCTTTCCACCCTCTTCTACTCAGACTGACATCTCCTGGCTTCTGTTGCTTCACAACCCAATCAGACAGTCTGGATCCTATCCTGCCTCGATCAGTGTTTTTCCCTAACTAAATTTATGTGCTGCCTTTCATCTCCTCTCTCTTTAATACCTCTCTTACCTCTGGCTGATTGTCTGCTGTCCACAAACAGGCACATCCCACACCTCTTCTCAAAAAAGGAAAAAAAAAACAATCAAACAAACAAAACACCCTTGACCCTTCAGTTGTCAAACCAAGCCACTCCAAAACCAAAACAGAAGATTCAACACCATATCCAATTTTCTCTTGCAGGACCCAAAGCACACTAATGTCAAGGCTGGACACTTCATGGAAACGGCTCTTCCTTCGGTTCATGAGGCCTTGCATTCCACAGCAGGAGCCTCCAGTATCTCCTGCTGTGACCCTTCTGGTCCTCCCTGAAGCATTCTAATACATCAGAGCAGTACAACCTCCTATCTTCCATGGGAGGGATGGAAATATCATGTGCTACCCAGAGTTGGTTTGCTTCCTGTCTCTCATATCTCTCCCACAATATAATCTAACGAATCTCCACTTCAGCTTCTCAGTTTCAACAGGAACTCTCCAGAAAATCAGTGCAGACCCATTCTAATTCTCCCTTAACACCAAGTCTTTTCATTAACACAAAATCTCTGGTATCTGCCCAGGTTTTTTCCCTACCACTCTTATGCTGATAATGTTAATCTCTGCCCCCACTGGGACCCACAGTTCTGTGTGTACAGTAGCTCATTCACCATTTTGTTAGTTGCTACTTTGGATATTTACACTCCATTAATCTATAAAGAATGCACAAAGCACATTTCCAGGACAAGTAGTTAACTGTCAGTGACTGAAGTCTGTAGCTATCTAGCTATCCTAATTAATCATAGAAAATATCATTACTTAATCAGTACTCACAACAGTGGAATTATTGATAACATTTAAAAAGCGCTTGCCCTTGCCCGTATATAGCTTTTTAAATTCATTTTAATAAGTCAGTCATCTGTTGGTTTTAGATGGTGATGTCTCTTGGCAGTTAAGTTGAAGCTTGAAACAAAAGAGCACATCTCTTTCTCATGCACGTATACACTCACAAATGTTCTCAATTTTTGGAGCCACTACTCAAGGGGCTTGCATCTGAATAATAACCAATCATGCTAAACTCATACTCTGAAAGAACTGCTGCACTCACTGGCTGAACCATATGTTGGCCAAACTAAAACATAAAAACATGAAGAACGTCTGTTCACCTACCATTCATAAACCAGCTATAAGGGTTCAGCTATCGGGAAATTTCATCCGTCCAAGTGACAGTCAAGGATTAAAATCATTTCACTGAATTCTATCCATCATCATTCTATAGAATTCGAAAACATGGTTATCAAAACATCTAGTTACATATAACCAAAGTTCTGTCCTTTGTCTGATTTGTTTTACAGCATGAGGCCATCAAACCTTTCACAGGAGATGCAATAATGTAAATATGGGAGGGCCACAATCCACCCACCTGTAATACAGAGGACTGGGAAGGTCTCAGGGTGTCAGAAGTGGTACTTGTGAAACTGAACAGGAACTGGACAGAGCCAATGTACATTACTGAGGAAAGGCTGAAACAAACATACCAGACAAAATGTGCACACCGGGAATAGTGAGACACAGAGGGCTGCAAGATAATATTGCAGCAGGAGGATAACACCATACTCTCCTTTTAATAACTGAAACTTGCAATAACAATAAAATACTTTAACATTTAACATGGTTTACAAATAAGAACTAATTTAATATGATATATAACTTTATGGTCTAATCATATATATACACCAATGAGCCAAAACATTATGACCACCTGCCTAATATGCCTCCGTGTGCCGTCAAAACAGTGCCGACCTGCTGAGGCATGGACTCTACAAGACCCCTGAAGGTGTCCTGTGGTATCTGGCACCAAAACATTAGCAGCAGATCCTTCAAGTCCTGTAAGTTGTGAGGTGGAGCCGCCGTGGATCGGACTTGTCAGTCCAGCACATCCCACAGATGCTCAATTGGATTGAGATCTGGAGAATTTGGAGGCCAGGGCAACACCTTGAACACTTCATCATGTTCCTCAAACCATTCCCGAACAATGTGTGCAGTGTGGCAGGGCACATTATCCTGCTGAAAGAGGCCACTGCCACCAGGGAATACCATTGCCATAAAGGGGTGTACCTGGTTTGCAACAATGTTTCGGTAAGTGGCACACGTCAAATTGATGTCCACATGAATGGCCGGACCCAGGGTTTCCCAGCAGAACATTGCCCAGAGCATCACACTCCCTTATCGTCTTCCCACAGTGCATCCTGGTGCCATCAGTTCCCCAGGTAAATGGCGCACACGTACACGGCCATCCACATGATCTAAAAGAAAACGGGACTCATCGGACCAGGCGACCTTCTTCCACTGCTCCAAGGTCCAGTTCCGATGCTCGCGTGCCCATTGTAGGCGCTTTTGATGTTGGACAGGGGTCATCATGGGCACTCTGACCAGTCTGCGGCTCCGCAGCCCCATACACAGCAGGATGCGATGCACTGTGTGTTGTGACACACTCCTCCCGTAACCATCATTAAAATTTTCTGTGACAGTATATGTATGTGTGTGTATATATACATTTTTTTTTTTAATTATCATTTGCATTTCCAACTGCCCATTGTGCAGTTGAATTTTTGAATGTACCTTTAAATCACCTTATGCACCCAGTGATCTGACTTTACATGCAATGTCTGCAACATGGATTATAGTGACTCTAAATGTTGGTGCTGGAGAGCGAAAATGATTTGAGTTTCACTTCCAGGTCTTTAAGTAGGACTGAGTCCACTGGTAATTCAACACTGCTATGGAGGGGACATCCTCTATGCTTTGTGTGTGCGTGTGGAAGGTTTTGGTGAAGCACGGAATAATTGTACGTACTTCTGTACTACAACCCCAGGCAAAAATTATGGAATCACCACACTTAGAGGATGTTCACCCAGCTTTTTTACTTCGTAGCAAATAAACAAATCACAGATATGACACAAAACAATTTTTGTTGAATAGCTGAACATTCTAGCTTCGTGTAACATACCTCAGACAAATTAAATTAAATTAGTTTAATTAATGGCATATTTTTTTCCAGATCAAGTAGAGGAAAAAATTATGGAATCACTCAATGTTGAGGAAAAAATTATGGAATCATCTTGTAATTTGCATTTCTAAAACAAATACCGGCACAAGTCTAAAAATGCAAATTAGTCTTCAGTTACAAGAGAGTACTTGTAGACCGTAACGAGCTGTTGGACTTGGCTAATTGAAAAGAAACATGGCCCCAACAAGAGAGTTGTCAATTGAAACAATGGAAAGGATTATAAAACTCCTTCAAGAAGGAAATCCAACACAGAGTGTGGCAAAAGATGTTGGTTGTTCCCAGTCAGCTGTGTCTAAAATTTGGTGCAAGTATAAACAAAATGGGAAGGTTATAAAAGGAAAACATACGGGTAGACCATGGAAGACATCAAAGTGTCAGGATAGAAAACTCAAAGCAATATGCCTTGAAGATAGAAAATGCACAACAAAACAAATGAAAAACAAATGGGCGGAAACAGGGGAGTCAATGTTTAATGTTTATGACAAAACTGTAAGAAATCGACTGAATGAAATGGGATTTACATACAGAAAAGCCAAATGAAAACTAGCACTAACACCTACACAGAAGAAAACAAGGTTACAGTGAGCTAAAGAGAAGCAATCATGGAGTGTGGATGACTGGATGAAAGTGATATTCAGTGATGAATCACAAATCTGCATTGGCCAAGGAGACGATGCTGGAACTTTTGTCTGGTGCTGTTCTAATGAAACATATAAAGATGACTGCCTGATGAAAACAATCATATTTCCCCACTCATTTATGATATGGGGTTGCATGTCAGGTAAAGGACCAGGGGAGATGGCAAACATTACCTCAACAGTCAATGCACAAGTGTACATTGAAATTTTGGACACTTTTCTCATTCCATTGATAGAAAATAGGTTTGGTGATGATGAAGTCATTTTTCAGGATGATAATGCATCTTGCCACAGAGCAAAGAGTGTTAAAGCTTTTCTTCAGGAAAAGCATATCAGCTCAATGACATGGCCAACAAACAGTCCGGATCTCAATCCGATTGAAAATTTATGGTGGAAATTAAAAGAAAAAAAATGGTCCATGATATGGCTCCATCCTGCAAAGCTGATCTGTCAACCATTATTTGAGAAAGCTGGAACCAGCTTGACTCAATATTAAATGATTCCATATTTTTTTACTCTACTTGATCTGGAAAAATATATGCCATTAATTAAACTAATTTAATTTAATTTGTTTGAGGTATGTTTCATGAAGCCAGAATGTTCAGCTATTCAACAAAAATAGTTTTGTGTCATATTTGTGATTTGTTTATTTGCTGTGGAGTAAAAAAGCTGGGTGAACATCCTCTAAGTGTGGTGATTCCATAATTTTTGCCAAGGGTTGTAGTAAAAGGACATACCAGTTTTTCTCTTCAAATTAGAAATACAGATCTTAATTGAGTTTAGTTTAGTTTATTTGTAAAATTATAAATGTAAAAGACGGTGTACATATTTAACAAATCAAAATGCACAGGTGGTTGAAAAACACCAGAAGGGCTTGTAAGTTTACTACCTTATTGGAAAAACTTCTCATTCAAAAAAAGGTAGCCATCGGAAGAGAACTAACGACTTTTTTTATGTAATCAAGATGGGTCTTTCAATCAATCGTTATAACACCCAAAGTACGCAACTACTGATATATAAGTGGGATCTTTCCTACTTTTGAGGGAAATAACAAAAATGAAAAGAAAAACAGCATATCTTTTTAAACAACATACTACTAGCACACAAACAACTACTAAACGGGTGAACTTTGAGGAGACGGTCTGTATCAATACAGACAAATTTTGACAAATGTCATTTTGACAAATGTAAAAAAAAAATAACGTTTCGGCATAACTTCCATTTAAACAGAAATAATCTATTTCAAACTTTCTATCAAACAAAACGTGTAAGTTACCGGTAAGGGCAGAGAAACGGTACCTTGGGGCACCTGGCATACTCGTTGATCACCATACTGTACACTGCTCTGGTATTTGAAGTCGCGTCCGCTAAAGTAATGTAATGTAATGCAATGTGCTGCCCTCCATGCACACTGCTCATGCGGACTTCCCCGGGCTCATGTTAAACTTAAGGACAATTCAGCACGTGGTGAATACACAACTGCAGAGAGCACGTGGCATGGAACCCAATCCTTCCGCGGTACAAGAAAATGATCAGCTAAAGGGTTCAAGGAAGAAAACTCTTAGGTCACAAAGCTAGTTCCACCCAAATTCACGATTTTTAGGGCTAAAAAGATATACCCCGAATATTATCTGAGTACAACAACTTTAACCAAAACAAACACACAAGCTCACTTACTATTAAATATTAATAATTGACGTTAAAACTGTACTTATAGCCGTGATATTGTAAATGACACTTTTCACGGAGCCGCAAAGAAATCACAATTGGCGTAGAAAAGTAAGATCCCTAAAGTGCATACATTTTAAGGTATTACCTCTGGCTAAGACAACGTGTGATTCGGACAAGCTGATTCGTCCATTCATTCGCGTCTGTTTATGAGATACTTAACCGCGTTCACGTAAAGGCAGTGCGCAGGCACTATTTAAATCTTTTATTTTTGACTGGACGATGCAGATATGTGGGAGGAGAACAGTGAACGCGCAGTACAGGAAAGTAACCCCCGCGTCGTCCTACGTACCGTCTTTCTTCCCTTAGAGCCTCTTAGTCCGGGCAGGGCCACGTGTAGATTTAATTCTCTTTCCATCCTTTCTTCCCGTCTGTTATTCGTGTTTTGTCGTAGAACGTCACATACAGCAAAATCATGGTGAAGCTGGCAAAGGTAAGAGCCAACCTATGGAAATTATCATTTAAAACATTTTTTGCTAGCTTGTGATATCTCCTTGCTAGGGAACTGTTAAGTTCCTGTGCTCGGGTTTGTTGTAGAGAAAATGGCTCGGGACAAATGCGTTGGAATAAGATTATTGTTATGTCGATAAAAAGGTTTCGACTGAGCTGCCTGTTGTAGTTAGATTGTTAACTACAAGACAAATACTTAAGTGTGTGGAAAGACTAGCCATGATAATAAAGAGTTGTTGCATTTTAGTCGACCCAGATTTCTAATGATCAGCCATGTTTTTTCTTTCTATTTTTTCATTACACTCACAGTCGCTAGCTAGTGTACTCGTCTTCTGGCTTCTCAAAATGGCCATGTATGCGCGTTCTCGGGATGACCATATGAACCTTGTTTTTCGGTTGTTTTAAAAAAGGTTCCGTATGTTTCCATGTGTTCCTTTAATTAAATGTGTTGAATTTTAAAATATTATTAAATAGCATGCTTAGCTAACGAACGTTATACGAAAGTTCAACTTCCGTACCCGTTCACGGCGAGCGAGTCGACTTGCGAACATCTGCGCTTTAAGACATTTACAACTTTACAGCAATTTACACGATTAAAACACTTTTACTCGACGTGTTTGCCTTAATAACTAACTGTATTTTTAACATGGTTAGTTCACTACTTCGTAAACGTGAGTGCAGGAGAGAGACGAGGGGGACGCTAGTAGGCCGTAGCTCACTAGTTGGCGAGCCGACGAACACCACGTGGGTTTGTTAACGCCACATGCGGCCGCGGGTTAGCTTGTACCAGCTAAATGCTAGTTAACGAGAGATGATTTTGTAGCTTTGCTGTCACCAGTCTGACGATGGAATATTAGTAACATTCATCTGAACGCGTTATCTTTTATTTAGTCTCTAAGTTCTGGAGGACGAGTCGAATGGAAGTGGGTTTGTTGTATGTGGTAAATTAGATGACTTGTTGAGTAGCTAAAGTAAAATACCGAGCAAGTTTGAGATATATGAGAAGCGTAGAGTGCTTCAGTGTAACACAATTTTCGGGTTTATGCAGGCCGCGAAGAAACAAGCTACTCCCAAGAAAAAGGCTCCACCACCCCCCAAAGAAGTAGAGGAGGAGTCAAGTGAAGAAGACAGTGAGGATGATGATGACGAAGAGGAGGTAATATCAGTAATTGCATTCCCATGCGGTCATTAGGTAGCCTTGATTCACATATGCCTGTTTAGTTGTTGGGTTTACAAGTCTTCCTTTCAGTAGAGCCATGGGTAGTGTACAAACTATTCAAAATACCTTCATAGTGATAAATTCATTTACTTTGTTTTCAGTATTTATAATTGTGTACAAGTATATGATTACATATTAGAGCTGTATCTGATATATCATGTTTTATCATGTCACAGGCACCACCACCAAAGGCAGTGGCCAAGAAAAATGCTGTCCCAGTCAAGGCGGCTAAAAATGGAAAAGTAGCAAAAAAAGCAGAAAGCGATGATGATGACGATGATGATGATGATGAAGACGATGATTCTGGTAAGGAATAATTTTCCACTTGAAGGATTTCCACATGATTGCTGTCTAGTCCGAATTGTTCCTTTGTAATGATTATGAATTTGGGGTCTTCAGTAGGGATGTGGAGAGTTGTTCAGGGGAATGCATTGTCACAAAATGGCAAAAATAAAAAGCCTCAAGCCCCCTGTTGCCATTGCTACATTTTTTTCATCAGCGTCCTGGGGATGGGGCCAAGTGCTGCCCACAAATTTGTCAGTTTAAAAGAATCCACTTGCTTCAGCTGCAAGTCAGAATGAATGTATAGCTAGTGCAAATAAGGTTGTGTATGGAGTGGTAGAATGCACCAGAATGCCATTTGACCTTCTATTTCTTAAAGTCAGTGCAGGTCAGGGAAGCTCGCACATTTCACTGAGAAAATGCCAGAATTGTCTGTCCTGCTGCTTATATAGCTGTTCAAAATGAAGGGTTACATGCATTAAAATTATGACCTGTGTACCAGTTTTTATGTGATAGATGTGAATGCTGTTCCCAGCCAACTGGTCACTGTGCTTTAATAGTTCAAACTCATGTGCCGTGAATGAAGGTGGTTAAAATCACTCCTTGAAGTCATGGGTTGCCAACTCATTAAGAATGATGATTAACTGGCAGATGGGCTTTCAGAAAACCTGTGGGCCAATCAGTCATTTAGCTCTTGCATTGCCTTTCAGAGGAAGAGTCAGAGGAGGAGGCTCCCCCTCCCCCAAAGAAAGGCAAATCCGCCCCTGCAAAAGCCACTCCTGCCCAGGCTGCTCCTCAGAAGAAAGCACCCCCACCACAGGCTGAAGAATCAGATGATGACGATGATGACGACGACGACGACGAGGATGATGGTATGACTGGCCTCACTGGTGGCAAAATGGTGGTGAAAACTGTCACCCTGCTCCCCAAATCATCATCAGTAGAAATTTCAGTGTCTCCCCCTCCTGATCAGTTTTCTCCTGTCACTTCTCTTTGGGTAAAGAATCAGAGGAGGAAGCCCCTCCCCCAAAGAAGGCAACTCCATCCAAACCTGCTGTGAAGGTCACTCCCGCGAAGGCAGCTCCTGCTAAGGAGGAGTCCGAAGAGGAGGATGATGATGATGACGACGACGATGATGACGACGACGACGAAGAAGGTAAGGATGGGTTTTTTCTGTCAGATTCACAGAACCGCACAGTGTCTGTGGATGCATCTGCGGTCTCCCCGGGTAGGAAGGCATGCTTGTGCAGTTTCGCACAGCTGTGCTTGGCTAGGAGGGCAGTTCAAATGCAGTTTGCTTGGACTGAGGCAAGTATAACGAACAGAAATGGACTTAACCCTTTTGTGAGTACAGTCACAACGGTGTGATTAGAACACTAGATTGAAAAAATTCTAGCTAACGTTAGCTTTGAGGATTTAAACAGTGATTTAACATTACAAAGTATAGCAAATGCGGCAGTGAAAACTGAGAAGCTTTATAACGATAATGAAAACATAATGAACTGTGTAACGTAACACACAGTACATAGCATAAAAGAAGTCACATGCGAAAGGGTTAATGCAGTGTTTATTTAAGACTGGCATCAATCTGATGTGGCCATATTGGAATTTGTATCTTAGCATTTGGTGTCTTGTAAATTTAAGAAAGGGATATAACGATGTTTCCAATGCACATTAGACTCTGAGGAGGAGAAGATGGACACAACACCTGCTCCTGCTGCAAAGGCAAAGAAAGCAGGCATGGTGAAAGCCAAGGAGGAGTCTGAAGAAGATGAGGATGAAGATGATGATGATGACGATGAGGAAGATGAGGAGGAGAGTGGCGAAGATGGTGAGTAACTGCAGAACAGACATTACTTTTCAGCTTTGATGTACATAGAGAACGTAAAACTTGTGTGACATGTCAGCATGTCGTTAAATGCATTTCTTTTCCACAAACTGAAAGTACCATTGTCTCTCAGAACCAGCTGTGACTCCTGGAAAGAGGAAGGCAGAACCCAAGAAAGAGACTTCTCCAGCCAAGAAGGCCAAGACTGAGGGTGAAGGTAAGGGCATTAATGTTCTTGCCATCCAGAAATCCGATGGAGAGGTGCCTACAGAAGTGATGAGCATTAAGGGACTTAATACTGAAGTATTTGATGTTACCTTTATTGAACTCTGATGCGTAGCACAGAGGTTTAAGTTTGACTGGTGTTGTTATCGACATTGCATCTTAATTGTTGAAAAAAATTTCCAGGGTTTTGTCTTTTCGTTGGTAATTTGAACACGGGCAAGGACTTTGATGAAATCAAAGAGGCCTTGGCAAATTTCTTCTCCAAGAAGAACCTTGAAGTCCAGGATGTCAGAGTTGGGTCATCAAAGTGAGTATCTAAATACTGTGTGTGTTCATTCTATAGTTACCTATAATGAATAGGATATTTTATCCAATGAAATAATTTGCACATTAAGATCAAAGATGGGTAGTTTGTCAAAACTCTGGGTGGATACAACTTGGTTTGTAAAGCACGGTCAAGCCCTTCATTCTTTGTCCAGGGGCGATCAAAATTGTCAGTGTAGTTTTGTGATCAATATTTTGTTTTCATTAATGTGTTTGACTAATGTACTTCCATAAATTTGTTCTGTAAAGTGATAGTGGTACAACTTTTGTGCCGTTGCAGCTTTTTCTGTAGTTTTGCCTGTGTTGAACATCCCCTTAAATTCAGTTTTGATTTCTGTCATTGTTCACCGCAGGAAATTTGGATATGTGGATTTTGCTACAGAAGAAGATCTGCAGAAAGCTCTGAAAATGAATGGAAAGAAGTTCATGGGTCAGGAAATGAAACTAGACAAAGCTAGGAGCAAAGAAAATTCCTTGGAAGGAAAAAAAGGTTAGTCTCATCCTAGCGAGCTCTGTCTCTGGTATTAGTTGCACCCATGAGAAAACTGCTGCTCCTTTATGCTCCTTCATGTTGCAGAATGTGACAATATGACAAACCCAAGCTCCTTTGTCCCCACAGAGAGAGATGCCCGCACCTTGTTTGTGAAGAACCTCCCTTTCTCTGCAACACAAGAGGACCTGAAGGAGGTCTTTGACCAGGCTGTTGAAATCAGAATACCTCCGGGTCAGAACGGATCCAACAGAGGGTGAGCATTTCGCCCTGGTAATGTGCACCACCAGGGTTTCAGTTCTGGAGGACAGATGTGAGATGTTAAGGTGTTGGAGTTGTGGGTGGGGTGCCAACAGAACTAAGCAAAATGTAGACTGGCTTTTAAGAGTCAAGAAGTCAAGAGTACTGGTCCTTGTACATGTGATTAGTGTTTAAATATGAAACAAGGCTGCTCTCTTTGTACTTTGTGTTTTAAGATGAAATCTGTCCTTTCCATTGATAGCATTGCCTACATAGAATTCAAGACAGAGGCTATTGCCGAGAAGATGCTGGGAGAAGCGCAGGGAGCAGACGTCCAGGGTCGCTCCATCATTGTAGATTACACAGGAGACAAGAGTCAAAAGGGTGCCAGATCCTCAGGTAAAGTAAGCTTCCTTTCTCCATTTTTAATGCACCTGTGGTGAAGCTGCAGTGTTTCCATTGCTCCTGAGTTTTGGGTTAAGCTGTATGTTCAGAGCACCTGTGGTGGCATCTTAACTGCAGCAGCAGTTCTTCAGAATTGGTTCTTCTCAGTTGGACTGGATATGATGCAGATTTTTTTTACTCCGATACAATGTGGGGATTTTAAAGATAGTCAAGTACTGATCTAGTCCTTAAAGTTGGGATATGAGTTGCCTCGGAAATGACTAGCAACACACTGACCCTCCCCTTTCCTGCCACTTCACAGCTGCTGCAGCAGCTGCAAGCAAGACATTGGTTGTGAACAACCTGGCGTACAGCGCGTCAGAAGACACACTTCAGAGCACATTTGAAAAAGCAGTCTCTATTAGAATACCACAGAACAATGGCAGACCAAAGGGGTGAGTAGAAGAACTCATGCTGCAGCTCAGATTGGATAAGCACCTAGAGCCTTTGTGCCTGAAGTGATGTAAGTGCTGCATTTTGTATGTGAGATTGCTTTTTTAGCCTTACCTTCTGCATGCTCTCTCACTGTAGATTCGCCTTTGTGGAGTTTGAGAGCATAGATGATGCAAAGGAGGCCCTGGAGACGCTAAACAACTCTGAGATCGAGGGCAGGACCATCAGACTCGAGTTCAGCCAGAACAGTGGTCAGAAAAGTGAAGGGGGCAGAGGAAACTCTGGTAAGTGTTTAACATGGGACATGAAGAACTCTGTCATTCAAATTCAGCTTGTGTTTTAGCTGCCTGTTATGCCTTTGCTATGTAAGGCCACAGTAATCTGAAGGCATTTTACAGCATCGGTGTAACTTTATTTGGTGTGAAGTTGGCAGGTGTCAAACTTGGTTTTCTGTTCTGTGCTTCTAGGCCCAACAAAGACCCTGTTTGTCAAAGGTCTGTCAGAGGACACAACCGATCAGACACTGAAAGACTCCTTTGAGGGCGCTGTTGCTGCCAGAATCGTCACAGACCGGGACACAGGATCTTCCAAAGGGTATGCTTGCAGGGGGCAGTTGGAACTTGGGACTAAAGTTGACGGGGGTCGACCTCAGGTCTTCTCATGAGCTCCTCTCCGTCCGCTTGATGACGGTGTATGGATTCGCACGAGAAGTAGATCAAACCACAGCCCGACTGCTTGGCGCCACCCATTTTGTGGGAGTTTGCTTTGTCAGCTGTGAAACATCAGCTGCAGTCTGACCTGTTTGATCAGACAAAGGTATTTGATAACGGCTATTTGAACAGGAAGGCATCTTAAGGGATCTTCTGGGCAAAGAATGTGCAGTCACAGTTAATCAGTTGAGAGCATAGATATGATGTGTGTTGTAATTGTGTAAACCCCCTCAGTGGTTCAGCAGAGATCTGGAGACATGGTGGCAGTGTGTATTTTCTCCCTCAGTGACTCGCTGCTTCTTTCCTGCAGGTTTGGCTTTGTAGACTTTGAAAGTGAGCAGGACTGCAAGGCAGCCAAAGAGGCCATGGAGGACTGTGAGATCGATGGCAACAAAGTGACCCTGGACTATGCCAGGCCAAAGGGTGAAGGGGGTCAGCGTGGTGGCAGGGGCGGATTTGGTGGTCGTGGAGGCGGCGGCAGAGGTGGAAGAGGAGGGTTTGGCAGAGGCGGCGGCGGCGGCTTTAGGGGAGGACGAGGAGGCAACCGTGGAGGTGGCCGTGGGGGTTTTGGAGGTAAGGCCCTTTGATTAGTCTGTTCGTCCACTTTTTGGGCACTTTATTTCTTTTGCCACCTGTAGCAGTGAAAGTGTATGTCTCTAGGCCTCTTGGTCACCGTGCATGGAAATTCATTAAGTTTGAATTGGTAGTAACGGGTGAAATTTTCTTTCGACATTGTTGCTCCCTGTTAGCAGTTACGTTTGATACAAAAACTATTCATGGGAACTTTGGGCACATTTGAAAGTGTTTTGATTTAATTTTTTTTTTTTTTTTTTTTTTTACCCCTTTTTTTCCAGGAGGTAGAGGTGGTGGATTTGGAGCAAAGCCCCAGGGGAAGAAGATCAAGTTTGATGATTAAATCTGTATATTTTTATTTTTGAGTGGACTCTTTTCACCTGTATTTCTCCATGTGCTGACAGAGCCTTTTGGACATTCCAGAATGTGTCAATGATTTAAATGTTATGGCTGCCCCAGTCCATTCCCCTTGGCCCTCCGTACCCTGTAGCTGAAGGGAACAGAGTCCTGAAATGTCTGTTGCCCATGTGCATTGTCATGCTTTTTTGTTCACCCACACCCCACCCCCAGCCAAAGGAGTAAAATGGAATGCATTGGCAACCCACCCAGTGAAAATGCGCCATTGGTTTAGGTACACATTGTACATGCGACAATTTGTATTATTTCATTTTACCTTTTGTAAAAAGTGCTGTTTCCTTTTTTTCCTTTTTTTTTTAGTTGACTGTAAATGCAAAAAATTTTACCATAAATGTGTAAAGCATATTGTAATGAATGGAAGATTAAATGGACCCAAACAGTCTTGGGTATTTAGAATCTCTGTTAATCTGTGTACTGTCTTGTTTTGCATTGGCAGCTGTAACTTGGAGGTGTAACTTGTATGTCCTGAAAGAAGTAGCTACAAGCGCTGTGTGATTTCAATCAGTTTACCCTTGAGTAGGGTAATGGGTAATTAGTACTGTCAGTGGTTTCATTTTATTAGTTTGTTTCACCACCCAAACACATAGCAGCTTGTACATATATGAACATTGTCAAATTTTTAACAAGTAACATGCCTAGGAGTTGTAGTCTTAACATTTGAAGTTAACTGTATCAAAATCTAAATAAAGCTAATGCTGAAATTTCTAAACAAAAAATGGTCCGTAATTTTGTTTTGACTTTGGAAATGGGGGTTTCACTGACAGAAGTTTCACTGACATGGAGTTAGCATTGATTTACTTCTAAACTTTTTGGCACCATGAAGATTTAATGATTGAAAGTGTTCCTATCATTTTGTTTTCAGAATGTAATATTTAAAAGCAGTGACAGCTTTTATAAACTGGAGTGGATTAGTTGGAGTTCTGGTGTGTTACTTTGTGTTGTACAATGTTATGTACATATTACCTTTTTAATTAGTTAATCCCATGTTGTCTCATTATAAATGTTGTTCAATACAGGTATGTGGAGACATTTTCTACTGGTCTTACAGCATGCCTCAGACATAAACCTAGTCAAGTTCATTGATGGGTGATCAGACATTCAGGATGTGGCCATTGCCCTTACTCAAGCACCTGGGATTCACAGGGTTCCTCTCTCAGACATTTACTGAATGCAGTCAGTGCAGTCTGAGGAACTACACACTATGTAAATATATATTTGGGCTCTGGCAAATGAGTTGGATCCACAAGTGAACATATTAATGGTATTTGCCAAATAGAAAGTTTATTGTGCGCATCAATGTCCGTGTCGTGTGGAAGCTAAAAAGCTCATGCATGCCAGCAGATGTTAAAAGCAGTTGAAGCAGCCTTCTGTCAAGTCTTATCCAGACATTAATTTTGAACTACTTGAGAATTTGAACCTTGGATGATTTCTTTGACAAGAAAATATTGATTCCATATTATGTAATGTATGTAGAGCAAGAGAATATTTGTAAAAGTACGATGACTCTTTGATGCAACAGGATTTTCACTGAGAGGGCTATAAATGGATACCTCATCTGGGAGCATTTAATATAGTCACGTACTCAATAGAACTGTTGCTCCATTTAGATGACTTCCCTAATGCCGGCCTTACACCAAACGACTTTCAAGTGATTTCACTGTCGCAGACAAATTTCCAGTGTCGGAATAAAATCATGAGAGGTTTGCTAGAGTTGCGGCGCGCTCCTGTGATCTCGACCGTTTGGTGTAAGGTGGTAATCCAAGCTGTTTCAAGTCAGTCTTTTTCTCGTCTTGACGTTCCGATAAAATCAACCGTGTTTAATGTTTTTAGTCTTGGCTCATGCAAATAGTGACGTGGACATTGTCAAAAACCAATAGGTGAGCTCTCTCAGCACCAAACAGGAAACCGCAAAGCGGATACTCTGTGACTAATGACACATTGTCTTTAGATGTGAGAGGGTGTCAGACTAGTCTTTTTAAAAGTCTTTTCAGAGTCTTGTCAAAGTCTTCTAGTGTATGGTTAGCATAAGTTGATAGTGAGTTGATCTGATCGACTTCTGAACCTGATAATCAAAACAAACAAGGCTGATATGCAAATTTGAAAACAAGCTGAAGTAACTCCAGGTTTCCAGAAGATGGCAGCTTCAGCACAGTAACTTGGAACAACTGTTTTCTCTCCATAGATATGCTGTTGAAGAGCAGCTCATGATATAGAATTATTTTTGAGCATGGCCCTTCTCAAGAACCAGCTCACTTCATGGCAATATAGTGATGAAGAAAAAATGGTAAAAGCTTTATCAGCTACCATATAGCATATACACAGCTAGGTCCAGGTACACTTTTGTACAATGACTGGCAGCAAGATATTTCATACCATCAATTGGTAAGATGTTTTTAGAACAACAGATTATTCTGTCAGAAACAGTAAGGTACATGTGTGTTCAGGTCATAATCACTGACCCTGACACTGACACTGACACTGACACGAACATCTGCAGCACGCAGCATTGTGTATTAAGGCTACAGAAAGAGGAGTGGGGGGAGAGGTATTGTTTTCAGCTCCAAAGTGCGAAGGGTGGGGGGTTGGAGGATTCCAGCATGTGTTGTGCTGTCACTGTTGACGTGGAGATTTGTGTGCAAGGGAAGGCAGCACCATCTGAACGGCACACTTTGTGCCACTGCACTGGAGGTGCTCTTGAGGAGCGGGTGGCTGAGGTGTTGACAGGGCTGCTCACTCATTTGATTGGCGCTTCTGAATGTGGCTATTTAGAGATTGAATCCCCCTTGCTTGTCAGATAGTGCAGGCAGACTTGTTCTCTTCAGCTCTAGTGCTGTCACCCTCATAGGTATAAAAGGATTCTTTATTTGACTGGTAGCTTCACTAATGCACTATTCAAATGCTGCCTGTTATTGTTCTAGAGATTTATGTTTTTTAAATGTCTGATGGTGTTCACTGAAGAATGTTTATATGTTTGTTGCCAGTTGACAAATCTGAACCTAGGTCTAGTAAAAAAAAGTGAGTTTTTACTGCTGCACTGTTGGTTATAAACCAGTCATATTGCAGCTGTTCTTTCTCCATTTTGCAGCAATATCAGATACTCTTTTGAAGAGATTCTTAAGAATCTCTTAATCCTAAGAATTTCCAAATAGTGGACTCAACAGTGTTATAACAAGGGAACATTTATTATAATTTTAGCATTACAAATTTGTTTGAGGTAACAACATGCATGATAAATACAGTTATCTCTGTACTAGGACTGGCTAAAGGAAGCCATGAATGCAATAAAGAGGATCTGTCCTGGTATGATTGCGGGATGCTGGTCCTCCAAGTTGTTATTCATAAAGCAGAGCATAGCTAAGCATACACCGTGTTGTGTTGCAATTGTGTTGTACCACAAACTATATGAAGTTGCCCACCTGGAATGCAGTCTAAAATGTACTGAATTGAATTTTTAGTGTAATGGTCAGATTTGTAAAACAACATTTTATATGAAAGCACTAAAATAATCCAATCAATCGAATCAATTATCCATTAGCTATTCAATGTTAAAGTGATTTCCCTGACAGAGGCGGGTATTATAGCCAGGTATTCAGTCTATGTGTAAACCTCCTTTCATGCCGTAGAAATATGAGTCATCCACCCTTTATCCCCACCATCAGACATAAACAGAATGCCACACATCCTTGCAGCTGTATTTATCCTTCATAGGGGCATTTATTCAAAACACTCCATTGAATGAATGCTGATGGTTTTGAGAAGCAGCCCAGAGGGGAAAAAGCTGGTGTTACAAGCAGTTCCACCTCTCCCTCATTATCTGTTGCTGCATTCCTCTTCCCCTCTCCTGCCTTCCCCCCTACCCACTTATTCCCAACCACTGAATCATATGGCAGTCTTCAGTGTCTCAAGAATATCAGTCCTTAACTCCATTGCATTGCATACGTTTTCCTGCTTTAAGCAAGTTATCGTATGTATTCATTTATTTAGTGTTAGATTCAAAGTGCAGTGGTTGTATTTGCACAAATGGCCCAGTGATTTCATTGATTCACTGACCGAGCGGAAAATCTGAAGCAGCTCACCTGTCTGGTGGAATTCATTTTATTCAGTTTTATCACAGCTTATTATGTTGTTATTTTGATCATGCGTCTCTGCTGTGGAGTCTGATGCACAGTTGAAATCAACCTTTTGCAGATGGGGAACACTCCAGTTTGAAAAGGGGATTTGTTAACATGAGAATGGCATGTCACACAGCTGATTGTGTGGGTATAATGGTTTGCTGTTGCCCTGTGTTCTGTGTGTACATTGTGCAATCGAGAATTTTCCCCAGATGTGTAGGAGACAGCAGATATAGGACGCCAGGGATGACTTTGTCTCCCACTCTGACGGGGGTGGAGATAGGGGGTCACATTCCTTTTGGCTGCTTGTGGAGAGAGGTGGCTGAGGGCAGTCTGAGGTCTCCACTACCCTGCTGTTCACCACACTAACACCAAAGTCATCCAATTACTAACAGCAAACAACAAATGCCATTAAGAATGGGTTTCCCTTTCTATAGAGCCCACACGTTATATAGACACAAGCATCATTTCACCATCCCCCCTTCCCATCTTCAAACAACCACTTAGCTTATGGTCACCCATCATCTGTGGCTTTGTCTCCATGGTCCCTATACTGTTTTTACACTGAGGCCTCACTTGAGTGGGCCATATCTTAAGGCAGGCCTCTGTTCTGTTTGAAATGCTCATTATGCAAGGGCATCCTGGGCATATTTCTGAATTACCAATGAGGATGGATATTGTTATGTTAACAAGAGGCTGAGCAGTGTATGCTCACACAGAGAACCTAAAAAACTTATTTTGAAGCACATTCTGAAGCACAAGACAAACTAAAACCAGACACAATGGGACTCATTTTTGAATAATTGACAAATCATCATTGAATCACAATTTCCTATTTCTTCTAGGCAGGTAGGGGATTATATAACAGAGACTGCTACAATGGTCAGTTAATGTGCCTTCATAAAAGGCTACTTTTGACTCTAGTCCAACAGGTTTTGTTTTTGACTGAATGAGCACAAACTTAAATAAATGCTATGACAGTGAAACCACCACGTGCATTCCCCGTGCTTGAGTTTTTCATAAAAGAGTGTCTCCAGCAGGTTTACCCAAAAGGGATCAGATTACCTGGAATGACCATCTTTCTCTAAGCATTGCATGGATTTGAGAACTGACTTCACAATGGAAACTAGAGAGGATGGAATCAGCAACAAAAGAAATGGCGACCTCAATAAACTCCCCTTTGTGAGGGAAACCTGTCACATCTGAACCACATTCACACCTTTTTCAATAGGAGTCTGTTACTAATATTGTCATAACTGCTGCTTATACTCAATTCACATTGTTTCATGGCACTTTTATATATAATAATAGGGTAATAAGGTAGCCATTAGTTGCTGAGGACATCCTTTACTGAAATGATAGTTAGAAGTTACAAATTTGTCCTTTCCCACAAACAATGCCTTCATGTGACTCCACTCCTGAAACAGTATACAGATGATATCCAGTTCTGTATGGTATTCTCTTTGTTCTTAAAGTATTCAACAACAATACAAGGAATGTATTTATTGTGTTTTGCAATTCCTTGACTGGCATCTTAAGAACAGATATCTTAAGAACAAACTTGATAATAAGAGGTATATATATATATTCCTCTTGTGTGGATTTTTATTGTGGCAAACATTTACAATATGCATGTGAGAAACATCAACTGAAATAAAATCACATTTTAAGACAAGATTCACTACTGATTAATACACAACTCACATAATTCCAGATGAAATGTTTCTAAGCAGCAAATGATGCAGAAATGCATTTTCAAAGCATTATTTGAGCATGTATGATAGAACATGAAAGACTTATTTCTGTTCCAATATGTCTCTATTAAGTATGACAGACAATTACCTTTTTGATGACATTTCCCTTTCACCCCTTCAATTGCATCTTATTCTAAATTGCCTCTAAGAATTAAATGACCCTCAAAATTAAACAAACCAATGCACAAAAGACTGACTCATAGCTGAATTTTGAATATCTCTATTCACAAACAGTATATCCCCCCTTTACATCTTTATGTTTTCACATGTGTGCACATCATTAACACATGATCACCTTACCCACTTAATTTTAACAGAAATATTTTACTAAAAAAAAAAAAACAAATGTCTGGATGAAATTGTGGAGAATATTGCATCAACACATTCTATACAGGTACCAGCAGTAGTTCTCTGTTTCACAGTTAGTTTTACTTACTTGTAATGTAAACCCTATACCTTGTGCAATTCATAATTATTATTTCAGCACTTTTCAGCCTTATATTAAGCAATTCCAAATAAATACAGTATACATTTTTTTCACAAATGATCTGGAATGCTGTTCAGTCTAAAGTATGTTGTTCAAGCCAAGAACAAGTTTATACAAAATCCAATCCAATCGTTCAATGAAATGAAAAATGGAAGGTTTTGTTCTGTATATCTATTATGATTGAAAACATCTTTATAATGATTTTTCCATTTTCTATTATGTGGGTTATGCCTCTGTAAAAGAAACTAACAAATTATATAATTATATATGAAATGGACATGCTCACGCTCACTCAAGCACGCATGCAACCAACCACCTACTCACTCACATACACACACACGCATGCACACACACGCACACACGCATGCGTGCACACACACACACTCACGCACGCACGCACGCACACACATACACAAACACCTTTGTTGACAAATAATGTTGTGAGGTAGAGACATTTTACTAAGGACTCTTCCAGTATTTGTGGTCCGTTGTACCACAGTATCAAGACAAAGTATTTGCAGGTTCAGTTCTTGGTCCAATGCATATTCTTTATACATTCATTTCCTATTCAAAATAGCTGCTGACTCTGCATGCAGAATTCAGTATTACCAGAAATCCCTTCCCTATAGTATGACCACCCTCACTAAATTAGTGTCAAAGGAAAGGGTAATACCCACTGTTTAAAATGAGCAGTGACAATGAGTGTTCTTTAAACACCAGTGGAATATAAATAATAGTTCAAATATAGTTCAATGATAAAAAAAAAAACTAAACTAAAAAACCGAGGACAACTTTTACATTGTTGGCATTTTAGACAACTGATACAGTACATAGATTTCACTTTAAAATTGTCCACATGTTCTCCAAAATAGGAGTACTTCTCTTTGAATTGACTCAAAGTTAATAACTGTCCCTACACCCCACCACAGTGCAGTTTCTGACGGTATCTGAGGCAAGTTGTGCAAGCTATAAGATCTCTACTTTCTGTGCACAGATCAGGTCACTGTTGACCAGTTTCCACATATTGAGGAGCTCTGGGGGGAGCAGCTTGTGTACCACTATCATGCCTTTGAAGAAGCAAGGTTCTTTGTTCAATTTGCTGTTCTTATTTTTCACAAGTCCAAAGGTCTTGAAGGCATTATGTCTAATAGGGGTGACCTGGACCACCTCTAGACACATGCCCAGAAAGACATCATCAATAGGGTACAGGTCCAAGGTCTCTGAGGCTCCATAGAGCTTCCTAGCCAGAGGGCCATCCATCAAGAATCCCCCTCCACCTGCATATGGTGGGTAGTGGGTCTTATTGTACAGAGCCTGGGGGATGTAATATTTGTTCTCTTTCTTTCTAATAGGCTTGGCCTTGAAAAGGACATCTCCCACAAAAAGATTTTTGATGTTGATATCCCCCAGAAACTCAAATATGTTCTGGACATTAACAAAGACATCATCATCCCCCTTGAATATGTAGCGCACATTGCCGCAGTATGTGGAGAACCACTTGAGGAAGTGAGTCTCCTTGAGAGTGAGGTTGAAGAAGCTGTCCATAAAGTCCCACTGGAGGATGTCCCCATAGATGTAGTCTTCGTATTCCAGCAACTTCTGGTGGTTGGCTTTCTCTACCTCATTGGCGGAAGCTCCCAGAAGGAAGAGAGTCTTAATCCTTTTCCCATCAATTTCCTGCTCCTTGCCCCATGTCTTCCGGATCACCTCCCTGCGGTCATGCTGAGTTATGATGGACTTGATCACAATCAACAGGTAGATCTCCCCTCTGCACTTCTCTGGGTGGTTGATGATAATGGGGAAATACCTGCAGTGCCTGTAGAGCAAGAATTGCTTAAAATTGGCCTCCAGACCTGCAAACCACTCTGTGTTGGAGAAGTTGAGGTTGGCGGTGCAGTTGGTAGTGGTGACGTCCCAGGTCCTGGCTCCTCTCTCCTCCGTCACTTTGGGGTCCTCGGTGGTGGGCTCCTGCTTCCGCTTGCTCACTTTCCAAAACCTGTCTGTCCCAGAGTAGAGGCCCTTCTTCTGAAGAGCACCACCAGTGGCAGCCTCTTGCCGGGTCTGCCGCTCCACGTGAAACTGGGCCCCAGTGCTCATGTGTCCTCTTTGGACCACGGTGATGGTCACAACTGCCAGGAAGAACATGAGACACACCCTCTTGTACACCCTCCATCTGTCCCTGGCTGTCATCCTAGAGTCAAATGAAAAGTGAATGCTTATTTATCTAGTGATCACTTGTTCAACCAGGTGGTCCTGATTAATCAAATATGAAATTATGCATGAAAACTGTTACAGCTTACATAAAGTTTTTGTTCCAACATGACAAACTAGAAGCATGCTACATAAGTACAACAGAATAATAAAAAAGTCCCCTCTCAAATTTCTGGGATAGCATTTCTGGGATTGAGGCTGGTACTTACTCATATACAATGTCAGAAGGGGTATACACACAGTACTCCATAATGGATGTAATGGATAGAATATTCAAATACTATAGTTTACACAAAATCAAGGTCAAAGGTAGCTGAGACATGCTGCTTGCTCATGGGCATCACATCAGGGCGTTACATGTTGAGATATCATTATTCCAGCTTCCCAGGATTAACATTTATTTTGGATGAAAAGAAATTCCCTTTATGGGAAATTGAGCCAAATATTGTGATTTGAAAAAAGAAAAAGATTACCATAGATTTTATATGGAGAAGATGTTCAGTTTTGTGTGTTCTGTCTCTGCCATTGTTGAAGCTGTAAGTGGCTCTAAGCTATTTAATCATTCTTGAAGCTGTGTCATCTAAAACAGAACAATGCTATCATAGCTAAGATAGACAGCACCAG
Organism: Megalops atlanticus; assembly: GCA_019176425.1. Taxonomy (NCBI): domain Eukaryota; kingdom Metazoa; phylum Chordata; class Actinopteri; order Elopiformes; family Megalopidae; genus Megalops; species Megalops atlanticus. The sequence goes on from CM032876.1 coordinate 37,220,952, forward strand.
AACCTTCAGTTTGGAACTTCCTAAACAATGTAGTACGGAGGACAGAAGGAGAACAAAAATTTGGCTTGATTTTGGTGTTCCTCTACAAATATCTAGCCATAGAGAATGTCTGAAATAGCAGATTTTACTTAGATAAAGGACAAACCATCAGACCCCTCAGAGTGTAACTGGAAGGCCTACATCTGTTTACCTTCAGAGCCATCTCAGTTACATTATTCCATAATAAACTTTGCTGACAAATTTACAGCAACATCTCTTTTAAAGCCATGAGGCTTTTTTTCATTAAGGCCACAGGCATTTGATAAACAACTAAATAAGGCATTCCAACACAATTTATTTCATAAAAGATTTGGGCTGGAGGGCAGAGAATGAGCTGGTTTGACCTGGCCAACCAACAAAGCAAGAAGCAAGGCAAGAGAAAAGTGCAGCTAGTTACCGAATGACTTCAGAATCATTCATTCACTTTTTACTTTAGAAAGGGGAAATATGTAATTGGGGGGTATACTAGAGGCAGAAGATTTTCAATGGGTTTTGAAGAAATACAGGGACATTCCATTTTAGCAAATGGTGTGTTCTACACCACCTCTACTATTACAAAGTGACCTTTTCTTTTATGCATGATTCCCCATCCTGAAGAAATCTTCCATCTGGAGCCTTGTAGGCCATCCCACAGAACTGTATGATTTTGGAATGATTTTTCCAATTTTTCCGAGAAGTAGGTAAGACAGCTAACTAGCAAAACTCCTGAACTCCAAATCTTGCTGAAATTTCATATGTAGAGAAAATGTTTCTTCATAATTTCCAGGCATTTACAGACATTTACACTGAGTGGAGTTCGCCATGCAATAGTTTGCTATACATATTTATCCCCTCTTAAAACTCAGTGGTGCCCCCACTCCCCACTGCACTGACTTGTCAATACTCATAAATGCATAACTTGTCTTTCTGCTTACATAATTAATCTCATTCACAGACAGATATATGAGATATAAGTAGTTAAATATAAACATTTAAATGAAAGTGAAAGTACTCCAACCGTAAAAGCAACTGTATGAAAACCCGCCAGGTGGGTTAGTTCACTGTAGCTTTATCGCATGCAATGGATAATGATTAAGATTTCCTGATCAGTTCAATGCTTAAGTCCAATGTCCTAATGCTAATCTTCCTGTAGTCCTACAATTATTAAATCTTAGTTACTTTTCTTTGTATTAGCCATAAAGTCTCCCATGAACTTTTCCCACTTGTATTAGTGTGGGGTGGAGTTTGGAGTTGGAGTTCAGGATCAACATTCTCTCTTTTTCTTGAAGTGAAAGTGTGTTATGGATTCATTTATGAATCAAACTGAGCCTGTCCCACTCTCCAAAAAGACAGCATCCACTACTGACTTAATGAGCTGAAAATAGTGGCATTTTTTGTTTGGCTTACAGGGGCACACTTTCTAGTTACACCCCCCTTGATGCAGTCAATGCATATATGACATCATATAATTGTGGTATTTACTGTTGTAGTTCATTGTTCAGTAAATGCATGGTAAAAATGAACTAAATAGATATTTTTCTCTACAGGTTGTGGCAACAGGCAGAGAATATCCAGACATTTTTATAGTGGTTTGTCACTAGCTTACATAGCATTATTACACAGAAAGTTATTTAAGTATGTTTTTATTTGGGGGTCATGCAACCATTTCATGGTAGGGAGATTTGCAAAGGATTTGCTTATCTCACATAAAAGTAGGGCTCAAGTTATGTTGACTATGTTGTGGTATACTTTTGTGTCAGATAATTTAGACATGGTGTAAACCATCTAAGTTGCTTTATTTTTTCAGGTTTAAGCAGCTGCCCCTTTAATGTGCTGTAGACATCAGCTATTTGCTATTGGTCGATGTTAAGTATCAAAATAAGAAGACGCCATTAACAAACTGAATGTAATAAACATGGTTTAAAGGCTGGCGTTTTCAAATTAATGTGTTTCTGGTATTTCCACTGAGAAAAAATAAAGTGTTAAACATGCTATAAAGTATAACACAATTTACTTAAAGGTTAACAGAAAATTGAACATTTAATAGGTTGTTACTTAACAACCTACTTTCTGCAGTGCATGTGCTTATTTAATGCCTCTTCATTTGTTTTAATAACTAAAAATGTGTGACAATTTGATCTGATTTCATTTAATTCTTTCATACTTTGGTAACACAGTTCAGGTTATCAACCCCTCATGTAAAGACAAAAATGTGGTACCCCACCTCCTTCTCGGTGTATAGCAAATTATGTTTACAAATCATGCACTCATTCTTTAAGTATTGATACTTAAATGCAATACTGTGCATACATACAGACTTCAATACCTGACTAAACAAAGCTGGATATATATAGCTGGGTTGGGTCTTACAGTGGGGAATTTGAATGTCAATCTATTTTAGCAGAGCAGTAGACACATGCTAACAGGAGGACAGGGTATAAACAGCTTCAAATTTATCCTGGGCACTGGATGAAAACAGGCATAAAGCAACAAACAGTACACATGACTAACTTAGAAGTTAAGGAAATAACATTTCAATAATAAGAAAAAATGCATGTACATGTTGCAGGACAGCCATCTATGAATGCCTTGAAAGCACAGATAAAGAATAGAAGACTAGTGGCAAAGAGATGCATATCAAGTGCTCTTTACACATGCATGATAGTAGGGGAGTTTTACAAACTGGCGCAAGAGTGTGAAAAATGGAGAAAATTGAGGTTGCTCTCCTATTAAACTAGTTCATTGCATTTGAACATTCGTACTCTCTAACCTGTAAAGTATGGAAGACATATTACATTTTAGATTTTGCTAAGTCATGGAGAGTATGCCTGGTTGGACATCTTGGAGGTTGACAGGCAGTTTACATACCTTATACGTAGCACCTAAAACATGGGCTAAATTAGATTAAAACGTATTAGTTGTATTCTTTGTCACCAACAGCAAAAATAAATAAATAAATAACGGGATCACACTGCTTTTGATGAACATTTTCAGGCTTGGAAGTTCTATAGAGAAAACTTTTACTTTGTTGCGCATAATGTCGCTCTTGGACAATTTCCGTAGCATTTCTGAACGGGATTTTTTTTCACCAGCTGTTATTATGAGATGGAAAGGCATGTGTGACACTAAAATGTAAGTTGTAGGCTATTCACTTCCAAATAGCTTTTCACGTTCAAAATGCTCTGCAGTCGCCAAAGACCGATGTATATTAATAGATAACCCAGCTTCTTCCCACATTCAGTAGCCTACTTTACATTTTCATCTTTGGTCGTTATATTACATCAGCAAAAAGGCAAGCTCGTCAAAAATCAATACAACTGAGTTTTCCGTTACTATGAAGTTTTAGAATATGATTCTGTAACTTATTTGAAAATAAATGGTTTTTATTTATTTATTTATTTATTCAATTTAGCGCCTCAGACACGGACATCTTCCATCACGATCTTAATCAACGGCGAATGTAAGAGATTTAACAAAACAAAACAAAATGCTTTATATTCTTCGCGAAACTGGGTAAAAAGACGCTTGAACAGCGCTGGCTAGACCTCCGTACACAGTTTTAGGAGAAAACAAGAACAGTGCCTTCGGGCAAACACACTAATTACAGTCCAAGTGTATTAATAATGTGTTTCTTGGTTTCTTGCAGAAAGAGGCCGTACGTTATTATATTTCAGATTTAGTAATCCTATGCAATTTATGAATTGATGATGCGTATTTCATAAAGTAACACAAATTAATTAGTCACATTCATGTACCAAAACCGAAATATTACGTAAACAGTACTGCTGTCCATAGTATAAGTAACGTGATTCCTTCAACAAAAACACGGCTATATTTATATATCACCAACACATTGAAAAGATAATCATATCAATACTTACATTTTTAAAAGCTTGAGACTGATGCTGGTGATAATTGGTGAAATGATAGTTGACTAAATACCAGGAATCCAGACGACACGGGCTTGTCCGCCTTGAAGCTGTAACTTGAACTACCTCCTGGCTAAGATGTGCGGCAAATCCTCGTGTAAGCGTTCTCTGGCATCCAGCTGCGAAGGGGAACGGCTAAACTACGGCTTTTAAGGTAGGAGGGTGTACGGTTTTACGTAGATGCAAATAAAAAAACTGCGCAGCGCTAGGCACTCCCTCCCGTACTACCAGAGCAATAAATACTGTACATGCATATTCATAACAATCCACGAAAACCCCCCTCCATGCTCATTTGCCAGTGAAGTAGCCTTTTATAAATGGCAGAATTGGAGACGAATGAGACGGTGCTTGAGAAAAACTAGTATACATAAAGAAACAAACAAACAAAAAAGATTAAAACAACAATAAAAATGCATATTTTAATAATTATTACTACTTTTCCTCCTGCTATTGCTATTGCATTACTACTGCTTTACATGTACAATAGCCTGCTAGTTCAAGCGGGGTTCCATTTATGATCAACGAACTTACGCAATAACGCTGATGTCTATACGCTGGATATTTTTTCCATTGTGCATTTGAGAAGAGGTAGAACACCATGACCTTCCTGAAAACAGCCCATAGCAATGCCAATGTCATTAATATAAAGCCCTGTAAAAACAGGATGTCATTTGCACAGGTATGTGGCAAATGATTGATTAACAGCCTTCCATTGCACCAAGAGTATCACAATGACTTCTTCCCCTGCAAGTGCTTCACATGCTGCAGCTACTTCTACAGTAGATCACGTGTAATGGGACATTATTTAGTAAAAAAGAAGAAAACCAAAAACGGGACGACATGCTTGAATGCATAGTAAGTAAATAAATAATTAAATGAAAAGAAATTTGCCTTTGTGAGCATTTTATGGCTTTCACTGTTCTTTTACCACTGTTGAAATGAGTCAGATCAAAAGCCAGGAAGGGGGGGGGGCGGTGGTTGTTTACTTATTTTGCTAGTAATATGGCCGTTGGATCTAATTGTATATGCTTGTTCCAGTAACATCTGCTGCTTGTGCTATGACACTTACTTTTGCTGATGTTTCCTGTTTCACCCTCTGTTTCTCAAGGTTTTTTAAAAAAATCTACTGGTTTAGTGGAAATTCTGAAAAAAATGTGATAGACATTGATCTTCTCAAATGATTGTTTCCTGGAAATGTTTAGAGCTTGGGTCTGATGTGCAGTCTCTACAGAGTGTGAGCAACCTCCATTGTTGTTATATCATGAATTCTGCTTCGCCCAGGGCTCTTGTGTCTGTAATCTGGTTTTTGTTACTGTTGCAGTCAAAATTTTTAAATAAAGCGTGTTGAGGGCACCTTATACTCTCCACCTTGAAATTCAGTGAGATGAATGGTAATGGAGAAGACAGTGGCTAATATCTCTCCATCAGCTCATTGGTGTGTTAATGTAATTTAAAAAGAAACCAATAGAAAAAAAAAAACAGGAATGGTTCAATCTGGACCCACTTGTGTTCCAAATTCCCTCCATCCTTTTTTCCTCTCTCTCTATTTCCTGAAGACTACCAGCTATCGTTTCCTGGCCATGTGCATCCTGTAGTTTACAGAACCCTTTTTCCCATCTTCCCCTTGGATCAGTGCCTTTGTGCTCACCCGGCTGGCCCTATGTGTGGACACTGGTCTGTGGAACACTGTCCCTCTTCTTCTGACCAGCACTCAAGCACACACAAAATAACGCTGGCCCAGTCTCTCCCTGCACTCTCCCAAAGGACCTGCCAACTGTGCAGAGTTGCGAATGCTACACTGCAGTCTCCTGCCAGGTCACGGGGCCCAGAGCAAGGGGGGAACTCATGATCATAAGCCACCTATTCTCCACATAATGGCCCATTAACTCTTTAGTACTTTCTGCAGCTGCGGTTTCTGTTTTCAAAGGAACTGCTGATCCAGAACTAGTCTTCTCAGCAATGACTCACTCCATGAGGAAGTAAAAGGAGAGTAGTGGTGCTGGAAATGCATGTGGCTGATGGGACCGAGACCACATGCGACTATTGCATTGTTAACAAGGACGAGTCTGGGGAAACCTTGTTCGATAACAACACTCAAAGGATAGAAAGTATTAAGCATCTTTCATGCCTTCTGTCAGTGTTCTGTTCCAGTAAAGTTAAATAACCTGGAGGCACTGTTGTCTATAGATGAGTGATGGATCCCACCTATAGAAATATCTTGCCTACCTCATTGTAAAAGAATTCCATGGAGAGACAGAGAAAGAGAGAGGGAGAGATAGAGACAGAGATTGCCGAGCAGAAGTTAACTCTTCCATAATACAAGCCTTGAACTCCAGTAAAAGCCACTGGGAACAAAAGACATCTGAACTGTGTAACATTTTGCAGCTATGGTCTAGAATAAACACATATGTTCCCTCCTCCTTTTTTAAGGCTCTCTGTTGGTCAAACAGTGTTATTGGATTGCTGCGGTTCAAGTAGGAGGAACAGGGCACCGGTGTGTGTTGACTATTGAAGAAAACAGTCATTTATGGTTTAAAAAAACGCTCACTAATGTAGAGTGTCACCATCTTGCTCCCTCTTGATAGGACTCTTGTTTAGGTACTGTCATACAGGGCTTTTTTTGTTGCTGTTTCCCATTTTTCAAAACTTTACCTTCATCCTCTTGGGCTTTTTCCTTTCTATTAGTTATTTTGCCTTTCTCCCCATTACAATTAACTAAACACTGTATAAATTGTTAATATTCAGAAAATATTTTGAAACTATTTTAACAAGTTGTAAAGAACATTAGTTACTAACAGATGTATCTTTCAGGTGCCCTCATACCTTACGTTTCTTCTAGCACATGCACTTCCAAATGAATGCAAAATAAAATATAAAAAAGAGCCTAACTGCTTGAGTCAGTGAGGATTCAGAAAATACCAAACGAAACTGATGGGGGCTTGGTGTGTGTGTGTGTGGGTATTGGTGCTGTGATCACAATGACCACAAAGTCGCTTGTCACATAGCCAGGAAGTAGCAGGGGAAGATACACCACAATACATTTGTCTGAACACATGGAATCTGCTTTTGTAGTCTGCAGGAGTGGTGAGATGTGTTTAGCGTTTTGTCTGTTGCTTATCTGGTTCTTCACACTTACACAAACGCTGGCCTTCATGTTATGACCATACAGGCCCATGGCTGTCCCCTCTCAGAAGAAGCACAGAAAACAGCATATGGCACAAATAGAGAGATACTGTTATAACCAACCAAAATGTCCCGCCATGATATACAATTATGTCATGGGTCGAAGTGTGGCATGGTTTTTAGGCAATTTTACTTTTAGGAAGGTTTGAACATTTGAATCATTGGGAGGAACTACTGCTGTATCCTTGAACTCAGTGATTGACCTGCATTTTTCCCTAAATATTCAGCTGTATGAATACTATATAAACTTTGTCAGTTGTCTGGATAAGGGCATCTGCTGACCAAATAAGTATTGTTGTTCGTGGGTCCATACACACTTGCAAAGGCTGCAGTTGTCAACTCCCAAGTGTAAAGTTAGACATAGCCTGCTGACACATAACATGCCCATACTGCTGTTGCTACTTATAGCAACATGAGAATGTTGCAACCATGTTCAGAGAGAACTTAAAGTGTTAACTGGGCAGGCAGGAAAATATTATGGAACATGGCGTGGACAGGAATGGCTGAACCTGCCTCCAGACATGGCTGTAATGTGTAAAATAACCAGTTTGAAACATCAAAATGTACTACTTAATACAACACCTGTAAATCTTGTAGGCACGGCCACAGACTATTAATATATTTAAGTTTATAAAAAAAAAACTAGTCAGAGATTGTTTTCTGGTATGATGAGCACAGTCACATACTGAAACAGTCACACTGTAAACAGTAAAGTACAAGTCGTTTTCCTACGATGCAGGAATCTTCCAAAAAACAAAAGAGCTCTTCCACAAAACCTTTCACAAAATCAGCGAGGTTAAAAATGTGTTAATTTCCTTCAATGTGCAACTCACAAATAAACAGTCAGGTGCATCCTGTTCCATATTCAAGTATATAGCGCTTCTCCTCCAATGAGTACCCACTCCTCTGTAATGCACTGTGTGACTTGTAATGGGAAAAACAGACCATTGTCTGCATTGAAATGTATCAGAGATTTGCATTCATGTTGCTTGAGCACTCCTGCAGACGTTGTCACAGTGAGACAAGCCCAGTATGCACATGGTGAAAATAGGTTTGTATAAGAGGCAAAAATCACATTAGAAAATTAATACTGTACCTGCAAATGCAACCCATACGCAAGGCTATACCATCAGTAACTCTACAAAGCCAAGACAAAAATCTTAATTCTTATTTCTAATAGTTCGAGCAGAACTAACCAAAATAATCATGTGAACATCTGCTGTATGTGCTTGTATTTTCACAAAACCTGTAAAGGAACTGCTCTGTACCAAATTAGGTTGCGTATGGTCAATGCCTCTCTATCTGTAGTGTCCTTACTAAGTCCTTACTTTAAATATGCATACCTAACTACAAACAAGAATTAAAAACATACTTCTAATGTTCCCATTCTCTCAAATGTCTTTCAGGAAATTGTGGTATAACACACTCATACACACAAATTCTCATAGAAAAAAATCAGACTTCCATCCAACTCAGAAGCTGTTCTTATGAAAGCTGCAAATAGTGTACTTGTGTCATCCTTACTGAGAATGTTTCTGTACCAATGCTTCTTTAAGATCAGAATTTCATTATCACATTTTTCTAGATTGATGGATAATGTCCTGTTGACTTACCTGGAGACACTCTTGGTTCAGATGCTATCTCTCAGACAGTCTGCAATTTGTGCAAATAAAAGATATTTCCTCTGTCCTCTGTAGAGTGAAGTCAGGGTTTCTGTATACATGTTATGCTTTAGAACAGTTACCTAGTGATATGGTATTTATTTCCATTATTCATTTCCATTCCAGTGAAGCATGATTCACAACTTCATGTATCTATGAAAGCAGAGGGAGCTTTAGTGATAGCAGTTTTTACTATGCATACATTTTGTGTCCAGACCAAGTCACAGTGATGTTGATTAAATATAGATGGCTTTTCTTTAACTCTGAATGTGTTACCCATGTCACAAATGAGTAAGCCATATAATCCTTGCAGATATGTATGACCTCATCCAGCTGGCTACCTTGTTTACCCCAAACTTTCAAAAGTTACAATGGGTAGCAGAGCTTTTGGTGACATTAAATCATAGACTTGCCTCAAGATTTATATTCAGGCTAAGATCCAACTTGCCTTTCTTTAGGTTGCTTACCCTTCCTCCTTATATTCCACTGTATTTATCCATTGGCATGTTGCTATAGTTTAGATGCTGCAGAGGTTACTACGAGTCACCTATATACATGCCAGCAGAAAGATGATACTGAGAAACTACTGCACGTTCTATTAACCACTGACTGCATGAAGTCTGTTCTTCTTCACCATGTTGCTCGCTGCCAGATGTCTTAATGATCCTGTATTTGCTGAAACACCTACTTTTGTGAAGCACAAGGAAATGCTAATCATAACAGTGAACCTGTATTCTCCAGACCAACACAAAGAAATAATCGAGCGTGCACATTCAAATGCCAGTGTAATATGGAGGACAAACAGATGACAATGTGTGAGGATATGATTTCTTTTGGCTGGAGCAATAATGAAATTACCTTAGAGAAGCCCACTGCTGTTTTCTTACTGATAAACAGAAATCACTTTAGGAAAGAATTACAGGGAATTACACTTACACAATATTAGTATTGTACACTTAGTTTTTATCTTCATACTTAATTTATTGTGAAAAATGAATTTGCAGTTACTTGTTCTTGTAAGAGCAAATCTTATTTGCATAGGTATTTCCTTACTAAATGTAATCATGAACTTTTACATCAGGCTATCTCTGTTAACAAACGCACGGGCCAGGCAGAGCGGAAAAACTTGACATCGTCTTTTATCAGTAAAGCACACAGGCTCCAGATAAACGCAGCTGACTGAGTGCCAATGATCCTAATGAGACTGAAGGCATTAAACTGCAAACCATGCTTCACAGACCCCCATGATCACCCAGACTGTAGGGAAGGGCCACAGCCGAAAACATCTTTCATTTTGATGGCACCAGCATCACTGCATATGCTAGATAACCTTTTTAACTTATGACCACAAGAAATATAACCATAAATTCAGTTTATCTGGAGATGCCCAAGGAAATGATCATGTTACTGTTCTGTTATTGCAATAATTTGCAATTGAATTACAGATTACAATGAGATGAAATTGTCAAGAAATTGATTACTGAAATATTACAATGATATCTTGTTAAGCACAATATGTGAGAATGCAGCTTCTTACCTGATCTGTTTTTTTTTAGCTGTCATCAGGGTAATGTATACTTTATTTACGCTGTTATTTATTCACCTTAAGAAATCTCATTGAATGAACAGTGTTTTTTAACCTGATGGTCCGCTTGTAAACTTTTGTGGAAAAACAAATCAATAACCACATCTATCCCACATTTAAACATTACAATATAAATGCTGGAAAAAGTCACTGATCTCTGGTTTGTTGCCTTCCTGAATTGTTGAGAATCCACTGAAAATGCTGTCGTGTGACTGGTAAGGCAGTGATAAGGAATGACAGACGCAAAGCAGAGAAGAGATGCTGTTCATGATTTGTGGAGAAATGAAGAGGTAGTGGAGGGACAATAGCAGACACGCAGACCTCTCTCCCGGTATAGGGCGTACCAGGCAATACTGAGAAAGCTTGTCCGCACAGACAGCACCCACTCTGAAGAGCCCAAGTGGAACACCCAGCGTAGAAGGTGAAAAATACATCGTAACATGAGCCACTCCCTCAGTATCGTTTACACCGCACATCTTCCCTGTAATTCTTTCCTACTGTGATTTCAGTCAAAACTCTCCAATCTGGTGGGACTATTAGAGTACATGACTCTATTATGGACAAAACGATTAAAAATGCAACATTGTCCAAAGATTTTAGTAACATTGACATTTTGGCAAGGGATGCTTGGGGGCTTTCCACTAATATGTGCACTTTCCCCTCTTCATCCTTTCTTTGTTTTGATAGAAACTCTGGCTCATTTCCTCTCTGTGACTGTGACAGCTGCATGACGTTGGCGGATGCTTGGATTGTTTGTCCACCTAAAGCGCGCGCTGTGTCAGTGCGACTGTGGATGGTGATATTCCCCTCCAGCAGCACGTCCTGCTGTCACTCGGGCCACGGCGCAGTCAGCTTCCTTGCATTGTGCTGCTGCTTTGCGTCTGAGCACCAGCAGCAGGTGGTTAAAAATAATAAACATAATGATGCCGGTCTTTTGGCTGAAGCATCTGGCCACGTTGTAATAAGGGGCGTAATCTTGGAAGCTGACAACTGAATCGGAGTGAAAAAGTGAACACCACTGCTTTTTGTTGCAGTTGGCGTTAGCCGTCCAACTGTGTGATTTCGTCCCACAAAACTTCCTTACGTCTAAGAACATACAGCGTATTTATGAGGAAGGCTATCCTCTGAATCTACACGTATTATACAACAGATGCCTTTCTTTATGTGGCTCTGTTTATAACTGTTAGTTGTACATTAGGCCTGTCACTGCGATAAGCGCTCCTGCATGAATGCACAGGTTAAGTGATATGAATGCAATCCTTTGATATACTTTTACCTTGTGGGCAGCCGGCACCTTGCACACACCATGTTCCTCACACCCACTATACATTCTAAACCAGTGCAAGAGCAATGTGGCATGGGTAAAAAAAATTCAGGTTTCCATTTTAACCTGGCCACATTATTTTCAGTCAACCCTGGGCAGGAGTTAATGAGACTGGCATGCTTTTTCCAGTTGTGCTGTGCTCTTCCTACCCTTCATGGGTCTATCATATGTGCAGCTGCCAGAGCTGAGGGAACAAGTCAAAGGACATTGACACACAACAGGACATGACTTCACTTCTCTGTCAGACGTGTCAGCTTTATGTGCTGGGAAACACAAAGGCTGCACTGTGGAGATCACCCACTGATTGAAGCCACTGTTCTCTTAATTTCTACAGGCAATTCTGAACAGCACAAAAACAACTCTGCAAAGTATGATGTGGGAAAGACATTCAAATTACCAGCCATTACCCATGATAATGAGCCAGGAGGAGGGACTAGCATTTTGTTGAATTGGTCACAGTGCAGTCAGTAGTACATTTGTTGTGTGATTTTTCTGGAATTAAAAGTCAAACTTCAGTTGGATATCCAGCTAAACTATCCATTGGATCTCACTCTGAATGCATAAACACATCTAGCTGATGAAAGCAGAGCATTTCATTACCTTTCAAGGGGTTTGAAATAACAACTTAAGACTGAATATGGATGTAATTCCATATACATTGTATACAATTATACTGAAAATGGGAAGTAGCATAACAATATAAGGGTGACATTTTCTTCCACTGCACACATTTTATTGTTTCTTGTAGAAAAATAATGCAATTAATAGCTATCTAGCTACATCATCACAAAAACACACACAAAAACAAAAGCAAATCTGAACTGAAATATCACAAGTTAATGCACTGGTAAGACTGTGCAAATGCTTTTGTAACATAGAGAAATATAAGGTCCCAATTTGACATTTCCTCCACTGAAATTTAATATGCATATGATTTTATGTGTGTGAATATTATGCGTTTATAAAGATGTGCTTGTTCAAAGAATTACAGTAAGCAGAGCTAGATAATCATTGATATCACACCAGATAAAAATTACAGAATTAATGTATTATGCCCCCTCTGCCCCATTACTACCAGTCTAAAGTGACATATGAGAAGATCAGAGGGACAGTCAAACAGACCTATCTATCAAAAATAAGACACTGGATATCACAGAAATTAAGCACACCAAGGTATCAAAATGCCATTGGTTTAAAAGAATGAGTCACTGGGGGTTCTATTATGGCATGCTGGTAAACCTTCAGACTTATCCAGCCCAAAGTTTCTTTCCCAGAAAGAGGACACGGACAAAGAGAAAACTGTGGTAAAATAAGAGGTGACTAAAAAAATGAAGTCCAGCAATGAGCACACAATAAAAATGTAGGTCACATACCTCAAAAAGCCAAGTACATCACCAATCCCGTATGTGCAGGGTAAAAAAGAAATGGCCATTCCTAAAGGCCCACACTTGAGACCAGTGCCACGTGTGCCTGGGCTCTGATGTGGACAAGGAAAATAAAAGGAAATTTTTCAAAAAATAAAGTAAATAACACAATAAAAACCAAGGAAAAGTTGTTCATTTTCACTGAAAATAACAGACCCAAAGTCCAGCTTCATTATTTTGCCTGGGCAATTCCACTCCGAGACTACACCACAAATGGATATTAGACAGACAATTCATAAATAACAATGAAATTGCAATCAAGGAACATTTCAGCTATAGCCAGAAATATACTGTTGTACTTGAGGTTGGAGGCAAAGAATGAAAACTTATACTACAACAAACATTTTCTGACAGGCATCTTACAATTACCAATAAAATAGATCATGTAAAAGAACCCATTATCCTAACATAAAGGTTGTTTAAATGACACTCGAATATTGTTCACAGCTAGTTTGCATCGATGCCTTTTCCACTCCTTTAAGCAGCTCTGATATGTTCAAAAAGTCAAGTGGTAATGAATGAAATATTATCTTGTATGAAGAGAATAACAAAAAAGAAGATGATTTGCAAACTGGAAAGGGTACACCAGCGGCTCTTGGGGTACTAGAATAAAAAACTGCTTGTTATGACTATCACTGAGAGTGTTGTGTTACAGAAGTGTTCTGTGCTGGGGCTGAAAGGAGCTGGGGGTGACTACAATCCAGCGTATTGTTCCATGCCCCGGACCCCGCTATCGTCTCTATTGCAGTGACCCTCATAAGTCCCATGCATAGAGTTACAGGAAGTTGGATGAGACTCGGGAGATACTGGGAAGGACACAGGTGCTGAAAGGTTCGTTTCTCACTTCCTGTGCAACTGGCTGCCTGAAAAGCAAAAAAAAAGGACAAGTTGGCATTGGATGAGGGGTTCACAAATGTTTCCAAGCCCACCACCCACCTGCTGAGCAAAGGAATGAATTTGAAACATTAAGTTTGAGGCCAAAAACTCAAAAAGAATATACCCTATATTCTATGGTTAACTGAACAGTTTGATATTTTATTGCTCTTTTGTAAGTTGCTCTGGATAGGAGCCTCTGCCAAATCACTTAATGTAAATGTAAAAGTTTATTATTGACATAAAGACTACAATCCATAACTATTAGAAAACTATTAAACAACTATTGGTTTGCACCACACACATTTATCTAAAGCCATATATTATTTGCTGAATTAAATCATAATACAATTATTATCATGTTACTGCTGTGCAAGATTTGATTTGTTTAAAGTGACGCACATGTAAAACGTATAACATCTATTACTTACCACATAAAGTAAACCTATTCAGGCTGCTTCAAGACACCAATAAACTTCTCAGAACTACTGCAGCTGAAGAGGGTAGCAATGCGAGGTCAACAGCTTGCAGGAATTCAATAAACTGTCAGTAGTTTGGTAAGCCCTCTAAAATCAGTCATACAAGTGTACATGCATTGGTATTTTTACAAAGCTCTTCCTTAGTCATCATCTAGTAAGTTGTGACACTAAGACTGCAACTGGCATATGTGGCACTGCACAATTGGCATGATTGTTAACACAAGGCATTGTCAAGATTCTTTTTTGGTTTCAATCTACTTTTTGTGTAATCTGTGGTGGTAATCTATGGATCCTGACTAACAATTTGGCAATAACAGAATGAGATAATAGACAGAAAGGGGGACACGGGTCTACATGCAGTGATTCCAATGGCCGCGATGGCAAGAGAGCCTCTACATTCCTGACCAGGATTATAATGGTGGGAAGGTATTTTCTTACTGGTATTGACAACTGAGGCAATCCCAAATAATTTCCAGGATCATATTTATCGTATATTTATCTTATTTATCTCAACAAGGTGGGACACTGAGGCCTGCAATAACATGAACTCTACCACCACAGGTATCAAGGATGTTCTCCTTCCTAACTGAATCTCAGCAGTAGCAAACAGGGCAGTCCACTACATCAATAGCACACAAATCCTCCAATCAGTCTTTAAAGAACCAAGAGTCAGCTCCTGCAAGGAGTTGCTCTCTTTTTTAGATGACATTTCCTTGGACTCATCCTGGCAGACCACAAGGCAACACATTACAGGCAGCTATAATCAATCATATATTGTGGACGTAGAGACAGGTCCATGCCTCAGAACTTCTTGCAGGATTCCTGTAATGCATCTGTACTAGAACCGGAGGTAATCATTACCTAATGTAATACAGAGTCAGCAAGTACACATTGATTTCATTGGACTCATAAAACACCAGAGAGCAATGTCAATCAGCCTGCACAGTAATCAGAACATAAAACATTATGGTATATCGGATATGGGAGCAAGTCATCTGTATCACTTAACCTGTGGTTGTAAATACTGCATTAATCAGTAATGTTGCTACTGTACCACTCAAAGGCAGGAAATGTATACTTCAAACTTTGAAAAGATGTGTAGGACAATGTTAATGATAATGTGGTCAGTTTTCTTTCCCCAAGCTTTTTTTCCCCCACTTAGTGATAGTGATATCAGGATCCATTGGCTGGTAGCTTATTCTAAGACACCAAATGCACAACGGCACTGTAATGTACCTCACACAGTCATCATGCTCAAAAATCTGCTCTGTCTCTAGGTACTTGGGTTAGCATACTGTTTCATCATGAAGATGGCTCTAGCCCCAGCCGAATGGGCCATGATCGCTGGCCTAACTGTAACCCAAGTTCTGTCACAGGAATCAAAACCCTGGAAACTTCTGGACAACAGTAGTCACTCAACAACCAAAGACATGCTAAGGTCACTGTGTGCCCTCTCTTCCTTGTCGAAATTCCTCTTCTTTTTGTTGTTTGCTTGCTTTTGTTTTGGTGCAATTGCATCCGTTCTCAGTGAGGAAGGGATATTTTTGTTAACGATAGGGAAGACAGGGCGACAAAGGGGAACGTCAGAATTTGGCTGCACATCTGGTGGGGCTGCTCTGTGATGTAAACGGGAAATACAGAGAGCAAGTTTCTGCACCCAGGTCACAAGCAAGGCACTGCCTGATCTAAAACACTGCAGTCAAACATGAACATTTTTAATTAGTGCTTTACCATAGGGAGGAATGTTTCTAACTGAAACCTTCCTCAGACTGTCAAAGGAGACAAAAAAACAGAAACTTTGCTTCCTTATTTTGTGAAGTTAAACATTCAAATTCAATATTACTTCACTGGAAAATCCAACAAACATGTGGTGCGATAGTTTAAAAGACTAATAAAAGCCTTTTGTTGCTTTGTATATGCTACATATCAGCTCTTCCTATTCAGCATGAGCCAGGAAATACAGGCTTATAGTGTGAGGAAATGGCATTCAACAACTTGTTATAAAAAAAAAGAAAATACAAAAAAAAAAAAAAAAAACAAGCAGTGTTGGTTCCAAAGGAAACAGAGGTGGTGCTGACGTTGCCAGTGTGTGTGTGATGGTGCTCCCGGAGCCGACACAGTTGGCATGGGAGCCTGTGTCCCAATAGAGGTCAGCTGGTTCCTGTCAGTTCCTGTTTCTTGGGCCCTGTGTCCAGCTGCTGCTGAGGACAGTCTTCACACAGAGGAGGAGTGCAACTCTGTAATGCTGCCAATAGCTTCTTCATTGTCCTCACTCATACCAATGACTCTCTGAGATTAAAAGGACTACAAAATCTACTTTTCCTCCTTAGCAAAAGCTAAGGAAGATTGATAATCAATATTTTGGTGAGGAAATGAATGAGAAGTGAAAACAACACAGCGTTACGCTCACATCTCAAAGGACTGTGGTGGCCAGTGTCACTCCCATGTTTGGCTGTATTGCTGTGCGTGCCAGCAGAAGGACAGAACTCCCACCATGCAGAAAGGTCTGCAGTGTGGGAGGTAGCCAGCACCAGGTGGTTCACCTCCCTGAGGATGCCAGCAGCGTCCCCTTCTCGTGTAGGTCACACCCTGTGAGACCTGGGCTGTGTAGCCCCTGACAGCTCTCCCAAAAGGCATCAGTAGGAAATGTTGTCTCATGAACACACCACCTACTAATAATTGCAGCTGCTTCTATGCTGTCCCTGGACTTTGTTCCTTCCTGCCAACAAGACTCCCTGAAGAGACACAGAATAGCCAGCAAATCTGACAGCACGGTAGACAAGTCCATGGGTGCGAATGCTGCTGCGCACTGCTGTTGTCATGGCATGACAGAGCAGAGCTGCAGAAGGAAGATGAAGAGCCTTCACGAGCATAGGGTTAGTGGCAGACTCATCCGATGCTGCTAAAATGAGGCGCTGGAATGTTCTGGACCCTGGTTCTCCTGTATATTTACTGTTCCCAAGGGAGCAGCTGCGGTTTCAGGTTTCCGCACTGTTTCAAATCGATAAGCCTGACAGTGATATAAACAAATTTTACAAACACTGGTCACAAGACTTGCGTGCTTGCATACTGGATCCAAAATATCCCTCCAGTTTCAATGGGATGCAAAGGTGACAACCTTTGTGAAGGTTGTGAAGGTTTTTGCTAGAGCAAAGACATTTTAGATTTAGACTTTTTTAAAGAAAAATGAACTCCATGATATTGTACATTAGCAGAGTGTAACTTAGCTAGATAAGTAGTTGGTTAGCAGTCAGTTTCTGAACTAAACCACAAAGTAATTATGGTCAAATAGCTAACTCAATGGTAAATTAGAATTTTCATGCATATAAATTATGATGTGAATTCCCCATCAGTCTCATTTTCTTCAACAGTTTAGCTAAGTGGCTAGATAACACAAACTACACAAATTAGAGAAAAGTACTCCATACTCTTACACTTACACTTTTAGAATTGTTTTTTAGAATGTTTTTCCTTACCTGATATTTAAACGTGAACTACAAATTTGGGCATATGTCCTCCATCCAATCTAGCAATTTAGCCAGAGCTTGCATATCTGTGTATTTTACTCATTCCAGGTTCCATTCAACTGCCATGAACCAGAAAATGGTAGCACTCCCTATTTTTTAACCAAACATCAAAGTGTATACTGAATTGTACTATGTGAATGAATGTTACTCACAATCACGAAAAAGTGGTTACAGAGGGCTTAGCAATTATGGTTCCTCTTTTTGCACAAGAGGAGAAATTACGATATGACACTGATATGGGGCTAGAGTTCAAGACTGCCACTACTCAGAATTACCCATTCATCTCTGCTGGTTAGCTAGCGGTGTTTGCCGAGAGTTAGAAAAACAAAACTTGTCCACCAATCACTGTGGTCTTTTTTGCAATGAAGCCACGTGTACAGTGACTGCCCTCTGACCTTTTCCTCCAGCGCTTTTCACGGCCACTGAAATGTGACTGCCCCACTGTCTTCAGTTGTGACAAATGGAACATATAAATCTTAGGGAGCTAATGGAAAACCAGCTCTGCTTGCACAGAGTATCTGAATAGGTGCTGTGAAGAAGCTAAGACGAGCAGAAACACACATGAACACACATTACAGCATTATTTAGAACTAGCAACTTTAGGACTGAGTAAATTAGTTATTTTTGGCCCTCTTTTTTGCCCTGAGATCACTGGAAGGACCTTATTTTACATGACTACTTTTGCCAACACATTAAATCAAAGCCTCGCAAACTTCGCCAACATAGTCTTCACTGTCGAGGTACAAAACAGTCAACATACGGCATACTTCACTTACCATCACACCATATTCACTTGCTACACAATTTAATACTCTGCTGTTTTTGTTTTGTGTTTATGTTATGGATGTTGCATTCATTAGCCAGCTATACAGCAAGCTATTCATTGTAACAAGCCGTAATCTAGTCATACGTGAAGGGTGTATTTTCTGTGCTCCTGCACCACCCATTACACATCCCAATAAAATGCCTTCAATGTGTTCAAATGAAAATGATTTCATATGACTGCCATTCCCCCTTTTCATATGGTTAACAAAAGACATTACTGGCATATGGTGCTTGATAAGCCAAAAAAAGACTCTGGGCCAGCATTACTATTGAACTGCCTGGCACGGCTATAAAAATATTAATACAAATAGAACTGATTATGTATAGTAATGACATTAGTACATACCTGTACCTACCATATGTTTACTGTTGTGTGAACTAGTTCCTGCAATACCTTTATGAATTTATTAATACACAGTTAACTCTCCAGAGATGTTATATTATACTTTAATCAAGTATTAGCTCCCAAGCAATACAAGTTTCCTATTTTGAGGCCCAAACTATGCAAGATTTGGGCCAGGTGGTTGTGATTTTAGTTCCTCCTTGGCCCTCTCCACAAACCTTAATCCAGCAGTGGCTGCTACGTCTCAAGAGTTGTCATGCACAGCCTTATTTTCTCTCCCATCTAAGACGGATACTTATCACCAGTCATGACAGTGCAGCCGAGCACCAATGTCAAGGCTGAGTGAAGGTGTGAAGGTGTTCAAGGTGTTCATCTGTCTTTTAGATCAAAACATTCCCATATAACCTTACTTCAGGAGAACATGCCTATATTGGCCCTTGATACAGGAGCAGGGTAAGTGAATGATTACATCTTAGTGTATGTCGCTGGGATAGGGGCAATGCTTTCTCTCAGAAGGGCTGCTGATGCAAGAATAAGGTTACTCACTCTGTCGGCTGCTTCTCCCTAGAGATCCGGCGGAACTGGGCCTACTGGTTTGCTGGGGGCCTGAATGGGAGAACTGGGGGGCCAGGGCTGGAATGCGGGCCTTCCGGGGGCTCAATGCATCATTGTCGGGTGTTCGTGGGATCTTCGGCCGGTTCGCAAATCCAAGGACAAAGTCACTAGAAAGAGACAAAATGCATTTATACACTATTCACAAAACCTACCCTCACAGGACCACATTTCAACAAGTTGTGATGTTACATAATATCTTAAGGTCCTACTGCTGTGTCAGTTCAACTTTTATAATTCATTTTCATTTTCTTTGAGTAAATACCAGGTGTACTCATTGCACGACATGGTATGACGTATGATAACAATAATAATGAAAACACATACATGAAATAATATTAGATTTAACATTCACATAATCCCATGGCTGATTATTCCAACTAATATTCTGTTAGTACCCATCCTTCTATAGCTCTTCTATAAGAGAGCTAACCATCTAGTGAAATTTGTCCCATGCTCTGACAGGCAGGCATGCGAAGCTGAGAGTACACGGGAGCTGACTTGATGCTTCCACAGTCCAGTTCTTAAAACAGCCGTCCCCTCTGGACCGCTTAGTGTGTTTCAGTAAATCTGGAGCATGTCAGATATTAAGACCAGGAGCAGATGCCCACAGACAGAAGATGCCTGAGAGAAACAAGCAGACGGCTTATATTTATCAGCAACTGGATCTGCCAAAATGGCCCACAGTAACTACAGACTAACACAGCCACTGCAGCCTAACCTTGGCAAATGTGGACCATGGCAGAAGAATGAGGAAATATGAGAGTCAATCACGTAAGATTAGATTCAAGGGTTAAAACAGGCTTTGACTCACTGTGTGAGTTTAAGAGGAGTGGCTGGTGAGAGTGCAATTAAAGTTGTGTATAAATGGATTACTATGTCCACAGATCGCATGGAGTCAAATTATTCTGGGATTTAGTGACAGTGAATCAAGCTCTTTGTGGATTGCTGGTTGAGAAGCATTTCATGGACAGGCTATGTATAGCTGAGTCAGTGATGGGGCCCCCAGCTGCCTTCAGCAGGCGTACTCTGAGAGGGGATTACACATACCAAAAGGGAAGACAATAATGACCTCCTTGGCCTATGCATTCCAATGTGGAGATGTCATTCTGAGATAGGAATGTCACACTCTCTCAACCGGCTCCTGATCCTCTGACAGGGGTACAGACTGCAGGGACGTGCCCACTGTTGGGCGATGAGCCTGTTTCTCATGAGCCAATAACCGACTGTGGCAGCTCATGTGCCATGGTGAGGTGCCCACCTGGCTGAGTGCCCGTTGTACTTGTCCTCGGCCTGCAGGGGGAGCCCTTCAAAGTGCCGATCGAGCCCAGACTCCTGGGAGGAGCGCTCACACTCTGAGGTGATGCAAGAGAGAGGAGACACCACACATGTCCAAGTCACTGCACACACCCTCAAACACACATCAGCACAGCACAGCTAGGAGCTCTATTCAGTCATTTACTGTATTTAACTCTGCATACTTTATGGGTGTTAAGAGGCTAATGGACCATTGTGCATGGTCTTTTGATACAAAGTCATGTCTAACTGTCTGGTATTTAAATTACTTATCCTACCATATCCTAGCCATAGCCTACATCTCTATCATTTCTTTTTACAAAAAATGAGTAGAGTTCATTTTCTATAAGTACCACTTTCAATTTTTCATGTTGATTACAGAAGAGGGATAGACACAAGCAGCCATTAAACACAGTGCAACATATCATTATCTCAATTCTAATATCAGAGGTGTGAAAGATAGCATCAATTCATGACCCACACTTTCTTGGACCAGATAAAGTCAGAATATTAATCAAGCCCACAAACCACCCTGTTGGCTAATATGTTACAGGCTACATAAAAGCCAGGCTAATCTTGTACCCTAAACGTGTTAAAAATGCAAATTAAAACACCTTATTCTAAAATCCAATTTTTGCCTAAAGTGCATCAAGGTGTATATCATTTATGATCCAGCCCCCAGATGTACAGTTCAGATCCTGCCATAACTTTTATAGTCTATTAATGAAAAATCGTGTTTGACAACTTGCACCTCAAGCCGGCACTTTCACACATCAGATCATAACATCATATTTCAAATGCTTGTATAATATGAATGAGGCAATAAAAATGTTAAAAGCAATACCAATTAATTTATATTTTGGGGTTGAGGTGGATCATAACAGCCACAGCCAAGTAAATAATTGAACCAAAAGCTTTTTTGATGGAAGTCACACAAATAAACAGCTGTAACCTTCCAGTAGCTGAGTTTGAGAGCTGTCAATTACTGTCTCTATATGTGTGAATTTAGCAAGATTTTGCTGCAGATAACCATGATGGAGTCATCTGGGTGGATGTCCGATGTAAACTGCACACACAAATACTTGAATAATTCTCTCTGAACAGCAGCATTCTAAGGTTCTTGTAGCTTCAGGGCTCTGGAGGCAACATCAAAGAAACAGCATCCACAAATGCATTTTGAACAGAGTGAAATATGAAGAAAGCAGCTCACTGGCGTAGCCCTAAGTAAAGCAGACGGAAATGAAATGCTTTACGCTAGGGCTACAAAGCCATGTGGCTCAGTTATTGAGAACATACTGTGAAGCTGTCTTTTTTGTTCTAGATTATACAACATTTGAAAATGGTGTCAATGACAGCTGTTGTATTGTACTGTGCTGACACGACACTTTGCATTTGACTTGAATTAGATGGAAGGATGTTATTGAATGACTTCAGTGCACTAAGTTAAAACACTGGGGAAACATTTTCTTTTAACTACACTACTACTCTAACTAGACTATGAGTTGTTACTGAAAGAGATGCACTAGTGTGTCACATAGCGCGTTTCGGTCATGAGGTATGGCTGATGCGTTGGTTTATGTTCCGCACGGAAACTGATTTCTGTGCCCTCTAGTGCAATTCTGAACCCTCTTTGTGTGACATCCTTGTCTCTCTCGGCCCAGCAGTAGATTCTGGGTGGTCACGCACCCAGAGTTTGGTGGAGGGAGTCGGCGGTGTTGGGTCGGCTGCTGGTTCGAGTGGCGGGTCGGGAGCTTCCACGGGATGTGGGCAGGCTGCCCTTCCTCCTCTGCTGGTCCGACAGCTGTTCCCCATCACTGCTCACTTGCAAATCCCTGGGGGTTGAGGGGAACAGATTATATGGACCAGCCGCCAAATCACTTCACACCATTACTTCTACAGTCCTCTGAGAAAATGAGATGCGTGGCCCTAACTTTTTCATGGCATTTTTGAAGCTGAGCATCTCATTGTTATTAAGCCATCTCTTGCATTCTCGAAACTACGCAGGCTTTCTTTCCTTTCTCTCTGTTATTGCGCAGGGTGACTAAGAGCTTTGAGAATCTTTTATTCAGGAATAATGCCAGCACTTAGAGGTCAATACAATGGCTGACACACAACGGCGGTGCATGAACACTACAGCCTTATTTGTGCCACTGATTCAGTCAGTCAAACAGGGAACAATGCAGAGTAGAACATGAGCCAGTGGAATATAAGGAGTGAGCGATGCTGCTTGGCCCCCCACTCATTGTCTGATTGGAGGGCAGCCCCGCTGACCTCATTCTGGCAACTCTGACTGTTGATTCGGTGTAAAAACACAAACGCTGGCAACAGCCCTCTTATCAAATGTTTCACCGAACCCTGATGCAATATATGTGGAAATTACTGTTGCAATTTTTACTGTGTCCTTTATTGTCTGTTAAGTTAACTACCAGTAAGTGTCAAAGATCATTAATCATTAATCAACCCTTTGTTGGCCACTGTCATCATACATAGAACAACCGAAACAACTCCTTTGCTTTTTATGGGCTCAATTATTTTTAAAGGCATTATTTTAAGGCTATAATAGGTACGAACATACACTGCCCACCTTGCTGTGGAAATGATTATCTTTTCCCACGAAGACAAATCAATAATATTGTGAGAATGAACAAACCTTATCACAAGGCATGTACATTAGTCATTCTCATAACACAGTCATACTGGGTATCCAGAATGGTATGAACGCTGGAATCATTTATGATCAAATCAACCTGGATCCATAAAATCAAGACAGAGTTCATGAACCAGCAAATTTCATCCACAAGGACAAATATGGATTTATCTTTACAGTTTTCAATCTAGTATGACTGATTGACTCAACCCACAGGTGTCTGTTAGACTCACTCAAAGCCCTCAAAAATATCAACTGGAACAATCAAGAATCATTGTTCCACAGTAGTGATAGCTGTTATATTATTAACAGCATAGCTATTACATTAACACAGGCACTTTGAAAGGCAATAATATCTGGAGCCTCCAACCCAGCAAAATAACCCACTTTTGCTACCTTTACATTTACATATCTAAGGCACGGACAATGGCCTTTTGCTGTATTCAACTTGAGGCGTGCCAACTTTTGTGAAAAATAAAGTTAACTGATGTGCTAAAACTACCATTTATGACAGCTTTATAAGACAAAATTAAAACAAAAGTTTACTAATGCAGTGCATATAGTAACTACAGTCACTTTCTGAACCTAATTTTCATGCTGATACTACCAAACATTTCTGTTTTTTTGTGACCGGATGGTGCCTACAGTACAAACCCACATTTTGAAGTGTAGAACCACATCCATTGCACATGGACTCTGCATTGGCCAGAATGGTGGGAAGAACTTACAGGGCACATATGTTTCGCTGTGAGCTAGGAGTGACTGGGCGCTGGAGTGGCTCGTCAAAGCTTTGACCAGTGAGTGGGGCTGACCGTCTCTTGGATTTCACCGTATTGGTCATGATCTAGAACACAACCAGGGAGGTTAGTGCACTAACACACACATGCAATAGGACTACGGACTAAACCACCTAGCTGTCTTCTCCAACACAGAGGCACCAACCTGAGGGGAATTCTGTGTCATCTATCTGACACAGAGAATCAAGGCTGACAACAGGTGTTATAATGAACAATGTAACCCTAGGTAATGACATGATGTAGGCCTAAATCTGCCAGCAATTCCTCTGTTCAAGTGATGTATTTTACTTGACTCTCAACAATGCTCACGCATTAATCAATTTCTACTTTCTGGCCTGCAGCCTGCTATTGATGCAATGCAGAGTCCTACCCCCAGGTATTCTGTGGTCAGCAGAGATTCTCCTGAGAGTTCCCTTGGCTGTGGTTGAAAATCTTCTTCTTTGTCCAGATCTGCCTCCATTGCATCATCCTATCAAAACACAGGATTGTGGGAATTTCCCAAGAGGCAAGAGATTAACAGTAATCAATTATGCTCAACATACAGTAGCTCTACATATAACTAGTTCTACACACAGGAGAATGGTCAAAACTACCCATAGAAACAAACAGAGAAAAGATGTCAGATTAGCAGTCAAACTAAATACACTGGATACATGAATGCCTGTTGAGTAATTAAAGAATGAAATGTAGGTGCAGGGAAAGACTGGATGGACAAGGCAAGATACACAGACAAAACTGTACATGCAAAATAGGTTTGGAGAGCACAGATTCTGCAGGGTGGATAGGAATATTCTCACAGCTGGGTGACCATGCATTGTGGCCTACAGCAATGTTTTGGTGTTATCTACTGACCTAGTTTCTGAAAGAATCGAATCTCCCACCAGATCTCACAGGTGGGTGACACAGAATATCTGTGTCAGTGAGACTGCCATGTATGAGTTTGGAAAGGTGTCAAGTTCCCCCCCACCCATTCGGCACAGTATTGACCTCAAAAATATGCCTGAGCCACTGTCGTGTCAATGTCGATTTCCAAATGTGTGTCAAAAGGTTACTGGATAGTGGCCCCCATCAGATTTCCCTGACTTTACGGCCTACCTCATCATTGTCATCCTCCTCATCATCGGATTCAGCCCCGTCTTCTGATGTTTCCCCTGGAAACATACAGGTGGTGCTTACAGAAGTGTAAGTCTAAGTACAGATGACTTAGAGGGACTTTACTAATAAAATCCACGCCAGGGATGGAAACAGAATTCCAAATTCACAGCATTGTGAGCCATTCCAGGTATTACCAGAAGCAGGTCAGTGTACCAAGAGGTCTTTTGATGGCTTCCACTCAGTACGCTAACCTGCTTCTAGCAGGACCGGGGACGGCTCAAACTGCCACACATTTGGAGAGCGTCTGCCATCACTGGGGTAATGTAAGTGGCTGGATGCTCTGCTGGCTGGGTCTATGTCAGGCTCACCAGAGTGGAGCTGTTTGATGATGAACTCAATCTGTCGGTGGAGGTCCGGGTTCTCCTCCTTGCTGTAGCAGCGCAATACCTCTTCCAGGCTCTGCAGAGACAACATGAGGGTCAGGGTGGGGAAAGATGACAACTGGGGAAGGCAGTGTGATGTAATGTGGCGAGGTTAAGGAACTAGGTTTATGAGAACTGTTAATTGCACACTTCTGCCTGTCACTTGCACACTTTGTCTCTTTATTGTCTTGTTATTTACTGACCTTTTATGGTCTTATTGTGTTTTTGCACTGCTCCCATTGCACTTTATGTTGTTTTTGTCTTGCACTGTCTAAATGTAGCACCATGGGTCCCAGAGAAACATTATTTCAACCCTACTGTATACTTGTATATGGATGGGCTGATAATAAAGCTCTCTTGACTTGACTTGAGAATATGCAGGTTTTAACCTTAATTTAATGAACTTTCAACACCTTTGCTGTCATCTCTCCTGGCAGTTTGAGTATAACTGGTGTTAAATTGTCAAAACACGTGGCCTGAAAATCCAACTGTTGTAGCAGTATGCACACCAGTATTGATAACGAAAGAACAAGGATCCAGACAACATACAGAGGGAGTGTGCAGTATACGCAGAAATGAAACTATGAAAAAATTGCAAATGCTCAACTGTTTATGTAACTTTGTTTGAGGGTGATCATAAATGTATCCCACTACAACAACTGTACATAAGTACCAAGCTAGCTAGTTATCAAATGACCAAAAAGGACTTCCTTTCAAGGCTGCCAACCGTCACACATTTTCTGTTACACTCACGCTTTGAGATCATGAGAACAAGCTTCAGCAAAGCATGGGTTTCACAGGGAACATGTGAGCTCACAAACCTTTCACTCACACTGCTACGTTTGCACTTCATCAGCACTTCAATATTTTTCCATCTGGGCATCTTCAACTTCATTTACATGTAACACTACATTGACGTTCTAGCATCAACTTTCAGTAATGCCACATTGTAATCCTACAATACTATCAAAAAGTAACAACAGGGTATTTAGCAACTATCCTCCAGATGGGGGGCTGTACCTGCTAATTACCTCAGTGATAAAAAATGCAACCTGACTCGCTTAAGTTAACTTCCAGCTGTATGAATCAATTTGAATTTGAATTTGAATGTGAATGGTTGATGATGAAGATGGGGGTTTATTTGCACAGGCTATTCCATGCTAGTCCGTCACTCACCATCTCCCTGGCCTGCTCCTGCACTGTGCGGTCACACAGAATGCTGTACAGGGCTCCGTTCACATATGGTCGGATCTGCAACCACATAGCATAGACTCAACAACTCACCAGCTATGGCACCATCCGACAACATAAGGGCTTCGTTCAGACAGAGCTATTTCAAGCAGAGCTGCATCTGACTGTGCTGGTTATTAGGCCACCCAAGAAAAACAATGGAGGGATGTGGAATCTGTGGAGCTGTGGAATCTGCACATGTCAACTAAAAGGACCTGCAGAGACCTGCAACTTCAAAATAAATACATAAAAATAAAATCAATAAATAATCAATAACATTTAAAAATAAAAATAAATCAACAGAAAGTTCTAGATTCTATAAGGGTGCAATCTCACAAGAAGAAGAGGTGTGGAGGCTATCGTATTGTACAGGTGACAAACACGTGAAGGAGGTCACCCTGACTGGTTGAGGATAAATCTGGTTGAGAGCACATGAGAAGAGAAGCTCTCCCCAGGGAGTGCTCAATGACAGCTATGGGTGGGATGTGACTCTGCCTGCAGCTAAGTACCTTTTCAACAACTGTTAACAATATACAATAGACAAGGAAAGCAGCCCTTCTCAGATGCAAAACTACAAATCTGTAGGGTATGTGATGGAATTGCTGTGGCAGTAAATTCTGCTGTTTCCCTTTCGCAAATCACACAAAGACTTAAACGGGCTCACTATTTACAGGAGATACGAAGGCCAATTTAATTTCATACACAAGGGTGAGCAGGGTGAAGCACACCATACTAACGAGTGTGCCCGTTTGTCCTGTCAACCGACCGGATTAACTGCCGTCTCTCAGCGGGATTACCTCATGGTTCTCGTGTCCCAGGAGGTCTGTTAGAACCTTCAGCACGTGTTTAGCATTCTCAGCACACTTTCTCTTTCCTGCAAAACAGCAAGACAGCACAGGGATACTGACTACAGAGCTTTCAGCTTTGGAAAGTGTGACAGACAGAGGGAGAGAGGGGGAGAGAGTGAAAGATAGAGGGAGAGGCAGGGAGAGAAAGAGAAAGAAAGAGAGAGGGGGAGTGAGAGTGAAGGGGAGAGAAGAGGGGGGCAGAGAGAGTTAGAGACAGAGGAGAGAGGGGGGAAGAGGGAGAGAGTTAGAGAAGGAGGATAGAGAAAGAAAGCATCTCTATCTCTCTGTGTCTTGGGTCTGAAAATGTAAAATTTGTCTGTGTGTTTTGTCTGTAATTGTATACTTTAGCAAGACAAGACTCATCTTGTAATGCCAGTTTAAGCAGTCTGAGTTTGAATTTCAATTTGGACTGACAGTAGAAAAGCAGTAGAAAAGAGGCCCTGTACTGTTGGGAGAAAAGGCAGAATAGTGATGTGTTGGTATTCAGGCCTGCGGCTAACAGGCTGTTAACGTTGCTTGGTGGGGCCTAGGCAGGGTGACGGGGCCCCACCTTGAGTCCGCAGACAGAGGTTCATGAGCAGGGCAGCTGAGTACACCAAGGTGTAGTCTGACAGGCAGTCCGAGTCCTGCAGCTCGTCCACCAGCCATCCGATAAGCCCATCCTCAATCATGGCTGACTGCTGAGCCCGTCTGCGCAAAGACACACAGGCACATGCACACACACAAAGACACACACACACGCATGCACACGTTCACATTGATATGCATGCACGGGCACGCATGGGCAAGCCCAGGTGCACACACGTACAAACAGAAAAAATCAGATGTCAAAATGCATACTAAGTTTTTATGATCATTGTAGTATTCGACATACACTATACTGCATTGTACACAACAGAACCCAAATTTTGGTCACCACCACTCCTATTATTAAACTGATTCTGACATGCGAGTCAATAAGTTGATCGAACCTTCTTTATTACGAACCCCTTCATATTAGTACCTGCATTTTCAACGTAACATGCAGCAATGGTGCAAGGAAAGTAATGTACATAATTATCCACAGCAGAGGACAAGAGGGTAAGACAGGCACCTGAGACTGAGCTTTTGTAGGGCACCCAGCACATTCTCTCTGGTCACAGAGTCCTTCTCTTCAGTCCTCAAAGTGTCCTGCAGTGTTCTCAACAGAGTCGGAATCTGAGACAGGTACATGCGACCTAGAAGGGGGAACACATGATTGCTGTGGTATCAGAATTACACCCAGGTCTCATACTATTCTGATTAACACAGCCTATTCCTGAAATGTTATTCTACAAAGAGAAATGGATGCATGTTCATAAAACAAGTCAGTTCTTTATGTCACAAGGAGCTTTTTGGTCCATTCAGTATGCTTGGTAAAACAAGAAGCAATTTAACAACTTCTAGGAGCTGTTTTCTGTAAAGTAATAAATCTGGAGACAGCATTTGGTTGGATGAGCTGGGGAAGGAAAGTCTACTTGTAAGCTGAACACTTTCCCTGAGTTTAACTTCAGTTTAAATTCAAATTTGTGTAGCATTCTTTGAAAGTAACTTAAAAATGAAATTCAAATGCATATGTGACAAAGTAACAGCAAGGGAAAGCAGTGTAAAATTTAGAATTTTACAATTCTACCAAAACAGAGGAACCCTTAGTTCCTGTCTAGAAGGGTACTATAGCTCATTAACATGTGCAACTTACCTTCTGACAGGGAGGCAAAAGCATTGATGAGTCGTGCCATGTATTGCCGGACTATCTCATTCTTTGATTTCATCAGGAGAAGAACATTTTTCTGCAAAGCAGGGACAGGTTTGGTCTAAGTGTAAAGTAGGCCTCAACCAACCTGTGTACTCTCATCCGTATCAGTCTTTTTCTGGAAGATATTTAAGTTAACATGAATGAATTCATTATGATTTCTTTCACCAAGGGAGTTTGGAAGCCACTGTTTACTTCACAGAAGTGTTTATCATTTAATTGTCATTCACTTACTGTACTGACTTTTGTGAGTTGTGTTGTGTAAACCGTATTGTGTAAAACAACAACTTTAATACATACAAAAACATACAAAAAATCCCATGAGATTTTGTAGAGGGCAGAGAGAAAGGAGGCCAACGTGGAAAAGAACATTATCTTACTCATACTTATTTTTTTTAAGAACTTAAAGACTGCTTCAGGCCATGGGCTGAATGCTGGAGTTGGTGTGGTTACTTTCCTGTTGAAATGACTCAGTGCTAAACTGTCCCTTGAGTTAGTAAATCCTGACATCTGATCAGTCCTCATTTTTTTCCCCCAAATAGCTGGAGTAACTAGAGATGGGCAAAATGCGCTCCTCGTGCAAGATCTGAGCTTTGGAAATTTCATAAGAGGCCTGCTGCTGTTCTCTTGTGAGGTCAACGATTGTGATTATGGGTGAGATGCCTCTTAACTAGGCTGGCAGATAGCTATGGTTACTGAGTGATTTCCACTGTAGGCCCTGCCTTGACACCTGGGAGCCATGTGCTCTAAGTGGCGGTAAAGAGATTACTGGCAAACCGTGCCTAACCTGAGGGGCTCTGACACTTGTTACAGAAATGCTTAAATGCTGGTACTGCTTCTTCCACCAGCATGACCCATGACACTTGTCCAGACTGCTA
This sequence comes from Megalops atlanticus, assembly GCA_019176425.1. Lineage (NCBI taxonomy): Eukaryota > Metazoa > Chordata > Actinopteri > Elopiformes > Megalopidae > Megalops > Megalops atlanticus. The sequence goes on from CM032876.1 coordinate 37,251,719, forward strand.
CTGGTGCACCATACTTTACTTGGTTCTGAAGCAAAGCAGTGTACCATACAGCACCTGGCTGGTTCTGAAACAGAGCAGTGTTCAGCACCCTTATCTGGCTGGTGCTGGAGGAGAGTAGTGGAGTGTACTCTACCTGGCTGGTGCTGTAGCAGTCCAGGAGGTCGTTGCTTATGAACGCCTGCAGCACTGTGTCCCTCTGCTCGCCGTGGAGGGAGCGAGTCAGCCTCTGAAAGCCAAACACAATTAGCACAACCCCTCAGCACCGGCCCAGCCCTGTCTCCTAAGGACACACAGTGTGAAAATGACATAGCAAGCCAATATGCCAATATTCAGACACCAAGGGTTAAGCATTTTTTGAGCACAGTCATGAGAGCAGCAGAAAGGTGCTGCATAATGGAAAAGGAGAGGCAGCTGAATACGGGTGCTGTCAGCATCATTGAGGGAGTATTGTTCTCACACAGTCAATTCTAAACATTCACAGTTGGAGCTCTGCTTTGGCAATTCCCTAATGCTTTCTGCTCCCCTCTGTGGCCCTGGGTGGAAAAAAACACACCCTGGCATTGTGTCCTAAATGGGACCCGGGAGGTGCCCAGGCTTCCTTACCCATCGCAGCGCCTGCAGCAGTAGAGCCTTCAGTCTGTCGGTGCCATTCATCAGGTCTTTCTTCAGCTTCTCATAGTCCAGCGAGGGCAGCAACGGCACGTCCTGGGGCTTCCTAAAAACGGCGAGACGACCTCATTGAAGCGCTTACAACAACTGCAGTCCACAGGCAATTCGTGGCTCCCCTCCCACTGGCCTGCATTCTAATGACTTGGACGTGCGAGGGCAAGTCTGCCAGGTTAATGTAGTTCAGAGTGCAATGTAGGACACAGCCACCTTGGTGGTGAGAGCACAGGATTTCTGTGAATGCTGCCAAAAACAAATCCTTGGACCACCAGGCAATCAGTTTCCTTATAATATAAAGTAGAAGAAAAGATTCCTTACAACAAAGTAATCCAAGTCAGAATGGATTAGCCTAAATACATTTTTTTTGGAAACATATTGTACAATGACATACATTTACACTACAAATATAAGACTATGTCAGTTTATTCCTTGTATGGGCAATGCACATCCAAAACAAAGAGGAAAAAAAACTTCAAATAATGCCAATATAACAACTCACCACAAGGGGTTTTGTACAATTAGCTTTATTTATGTTTTGTGCATTTACGCAAATTGACTTTCAAAGACCTAAGCTAGTAAAGCTGCAACATTTTGGAGAAACACAGAACAACAGGCAAGAGTGACACTAAACCAACAGATGCCACAGGAGGCATTCATCACAATACTAACTGCTGTTTGGCATATGCTAGTACACCATCTTTCTCTGAAGACCAACATGTTTACCAGAGAAAAAAATCTGCAACATTGTTTACATTACTTTAAAACAATGAGCAATTACTTGTAACAGAAACTTTACAGGCAAAATTGGGATCAGTGTCATTCATGAGGCCCTTGGCAGTGATGGGAGAGATATGAACTTCGGTGCCCCACCAAAACCACCTCCTGTCCCCCCGCCACCATATCAGAACTCATAATACGGCCAGGTTTCACTTACAGAGGTGCGATGGACGCCCGCAGCATTGAGGAAGCCTGAGGAAGAAGGGAATATCACAACATGATCTCTGCAAACGAAATACTTTTGCTGACGATCATGCCACTGCCTCCAAAAAGGAAAAAAAAATGCCATCTGAGTCATCAGAACTGTCATCAAACAGTCAACTACAAAGGTGCATATCTTCAAAACCAAACCTTCAAAAATCTTTGCCCTTCAGACACAAGCTATCATCTGACATATTATCCTGGTTAACATTACTTACCAGGCATACTCCACCCTGAATAAATGAAAAGGTTTTGTTAGTCTGTTGGAGGGAGGGGGTACATGAACACTGGCGTGCTGGTGCAGTTTTCTCACATGCAGAGTCCCTGGATGTATATGAGTTTGAGGGTAATGATCATGCAGTACGTTACAAGAAAAACTCTCCTGTCCATAAATCAGGCAGCATCAGGGGGTTAGTGTGCAGTATTTTCCATTGTCTCCATTTATTAAACAGCAGTCAGCCTGTGGATGCCATTCACTGGTGAATGAACCAGTGAAATTTCCTGTCTGAAACATTAAGTTACCAAAAAGTATACAATTCTCAATGAGGTAAATTATTTTCCCACTCACAATGCCATTTTCCAGGCAACATGGGATCTGACACATATTGACTGTCCCCCTGGTTATCTATAAAACACAGAATTTACACATAACTTCCAACTAAGAAACAAAGGCAATTCTAAGGCTTTCTTATCTTTCGCAAGAGGTATCTATTCATGTGTGACACCGTAAGTGTTCCGCTAGACCAATCCAAATGGTACAAAAACAATGATACTGCCTCATGTGATTGAAACAGTGATTGGAGATACCGCACTTTACAATTTCCCATGATCAGCGCAAAGGGTATACAGCACACTGTGGTTAGTTTTCTCAAGCCATGCCAGCTAGTGCGCAGTGCACCCATGAGATCATAAGCTTCTCCCTGCATTATGCCATTTGTTTTCTGAAGGATAACATGTAACAATAACACCAGAGATTTCTGCAGGCCTACAGATACACAGAACTCACTCAGCGAGCACTGTGCTGCTGGTCTGGTGTGGCGATTGTGAGCATGTGTTCTCATCAGAAGAAGGAAACTTTTTCAAACATGTTAGCTATGCATGGAATGTCAGCTTTGTTCAACAAATGTCTTTAGCATTGTAAGAGTATTCCTGCCCTCTTCACACTTGAAGGGTGAAGATGTGGAATTGTCTGTTTTATTCTGGTGAATCCTGCTAAAATGTTGGTGTTGTGTAAAAATGTGAGTTATTGAGTTTTTGAGGTTTTAGAGGTTTTTCATCATAAGTGGCATTGCACTTATACAGAGTAAACACAAAGCTGCATTGAGTGTCTATGCGAATACAACTGATGTAATGCATTTAGGCCTAAGTATTTAAGCAGTACTTTCAATGTACAGTGAGATTGAAAAAAACTACAGTATATTAGATTGCAGTTAGTGGAAACAGGGGGTTTATATCTTTGCAGCAGCCTAACTGCAAACACTCTTCCGATTAGATTACAAAACCTAAATTGCTAATGCTCCATTAAAGTATCCTAATACGTGGTTTACAGATACATAAAACATATGAACAATGGAAGGGGCAGAGAACAAGCGGGGAACAACTGGATTTTCTTTTTCCATAGGTGGCTGACACACAGATCCTAATCAATGGCGGGAGACAACATAATGGGAAAAAACCCACATTTTATAAATTACAACCTTTGGGATCCATCAAACGAACTGGATACCCACCAGACAAAGACAACCATCCCGACAATGAATGAGGACACACATCCCATTAAACTGGGACGATCTAACGGGGACTAAAGAAAGCATGGATTTAGGACAGAGACAAAGGGAGATATGCAAGAGGTGGGGTATGTAGGAACAAGGCTGGCAGGTGCAAGCAAGACAGGAGCAGGACGAAAAGATGAAACGTCAGCAACTTACATATCCATCATCATTGTCATAAGGGCTCATAGAGTAATATCCCTTTGTGGACAAACATTCACAAAAAAGAAGCCAACAGAGATTTTAGGTAAGACAAAGGCAAAATGAAGATGCATATCCACAGAACCACACAAACGCAGATATACACATTCTGAACAGAAAGTATATTTCACAAAATGTCAGACCTATCCAGTTTTATCTCTTGCAGTTTTAGCTATCGCGTAACAACATCACTATTTATATGTTGTGTTAAATAAAATAGGGTGTGCTATGATGATGTGGATCTTTCACAGGCAGTATCAAATTGATGTAGTTCTGATATAACTGATTAGTAAGGATCAACTCCATTACAATCTTGAGAGGAGTGGGCATTTGACTGTGTAAGTGGAGCTAAGAAGTTCTGAGCCCCATGTTGTCTGTATTTAGTTTGTACATTTATATAGTTTATATATTTATCTGACTGACTCAACAAACATCCCATGGTGAGAAACTATGGCAACATAATGATTTTATTTTTCAATTGAAATGAAGTGTTTTTCCAAGAAATGAGATTAGTGCGACATGCTACAACTGTGGGGACAGCACATTTCCACCTCAGTTTACAACTTGTACACAATCTTTTATCAGGAACCTCACTGCCTAAAGACGAAATTTATCTAACATTCATTCATATGGGAATGTAACAGGTAATAAGAGCTTCAGTCAGCATAGGTTGCGAGCATGCATCCAAAGTGAAAAATGCGTCTCTCACTCACAGTTCCAGGCCTGGTGAAGTCGATGCTCTGTGCTACGCTTTGTCTCATCTGGCTGTTGAAGAGACGGACACAGATGCTCTGCAGGTACTCTGGAGAGATCTGCGAATCAACAAACGCACCCTCTTGAGACCCAGCTGGGAGGTGAGGCACTGTGCCGCTGAAAGAGCGGCGCCTCGGGGTTGGGGGGGGCACTGCTCCTTACCATCTTTCCACTGACAGTGGCGACTAGTGAATCCACCAGCTCGGCCGTGACACCGATGAGGTTGTGGTAATCGGCCTGCATCTTGTTGAACCTCCTCATGTTGCTGGCTGCCCTCCTTTCTGCCTCAGCTAGCTGCTGCTGCAGCGCCTCTGCTCAGACAGACAGAGACAGTGAGAAACCTCCGTTATCAAGAACCACATAACAACGGGCAGGTGTTTACAGAAAACAGTTTAACAGTAACATCGTATCTCACCAATTAGTAATGTAATGTCACCATTACTTGTGTCATACTGTATGAATAAGTATGAAATGTATGATGTATAAAAAGTAGGGCTGTCAAGCGATTAAAAAAATTAATCTAATTAATTACATGCTTTGTAATTAATTGATCTAAATTAATCGCATATATGAATTTGCCGTGAGAAGCATTTTATGTTCAAATTGTACTTTATACAGCAGTTAGTTCTGACCAAGTAATTTTACTGGACAACAGGCATTCCATGAGTGCTGATATTCAGTATAACAGCACTGGCACTTTTAAGTATACGTGTATCACTCCGCTTTACAGATGTTCCGATGCAATCGTTGATTACACCAATGTGAACTTAATTCACATTTACCGACAGCGCAAATGTGGATACATTTCATGTATGATATAAAAGAACCTAGCTAGCCTGCAGTTGGGTATGATAAATGCTTAAATGCACAGTGACGGATGGCGTTAATTAAAAGGCAAAAATAATAATATAAAAAATAAAAATAATAAAATAATAAAAAGGCATAATATATATTACATAATCTATAAAGGGATTTGTCTTGTAAGATATACACTGTAGAGAAAAGGAATATCACCTTTATCGCCTTTTCCACTCTCCTTCTGTGTCTCTGATGTTAAAGAAACATCTGAAAAATTCACTGTGGAAATGTTACACATTGAGGTGCTCACAGCAAGTCACATTTGCCATCAGCACAGTCCTGCTTTATAATTTAAGTGTGGACCTTTTTACAATCCCTTCACATAATGTGTATAGTTACGAACTTTCAGCCTTATGGAAAACCAAACTCACCATTTTCACATTTGTTACGGCAGGTAAAGATTATATAACGCTAATCCTCCGGGATTTACTCAAGGAGGATTATGTTTTCTCTCTCAACAGACAAGGAAAGAAACCTATCCAGCATATTATAAATAAAGATACAATTGTTTATGTCACAGGTATCCATGTCTTCATTGGCCTTAAACCATTTTGGTCATTAAGGTTCTAGGTACTATCAGGTTGCCTTTTGAGCCCAACGTTTCACAGCAGTGGTAAAATATATTTTTTTCCACCTCTAAATGAGTTTACCAAGATGGACACAATACAATACAAGCTGGGGCTTTTGTGTGCATACTAATGATGTTTACTTGCTAAGGGAGAGGGCAACAGAAAATATTCTAACGGCCTTAAACCTGCATCTCAGCAACACAGTAGAGAAGAAACTGTATTTCTTTCTGCCTGAATAAAAAGGCATTGCATCTTAATTGTTTCTACTCAGTGATTTTTGTGCCAGTTTCATCTCTGCCTTTGAAATGTTGTGTTTCTACTTTGTATTCGCTGAGAATACAGACTCTGGATAACACACCAACTCTACATTACCGGGCTCAGTCTGTTATTTGGAAAAATTACAAAGACAAACATACACAACACTTTTCAAAGTAAGCCATCATCACCGACACAAAACAAGACTGGCTGAGTCTCTTTCCGCCTCCTGTGAACACAGAAGGAGGCACACTCAGGTGTTATGGGCAAAGGATACATATAAAGTAAACAGCCTTGGAGTATTGGAGGCTTTCAGAGTTGCTGAGAGAAACTTCTCCAGTTTGTTCCTCAACTCTGGCATCCAGGACTCCTAAATGCAAAAAAGTTGTTAGAATTATTTTAGAATCACTTTCTTTTTCAATCAGTTTTGCACTGAAATGCCCACTTAATGGACAAAGACTCCTCACCATGTCTAGTTCAGTACAAGCAGTAAAGTTGAAAAAATAAACACCTGAAAGAGAGCTCTGAAGGAGGGATGCACCATTGGGTTGGGTACAAAGGGTAGGGCATAAAATGGCAGGAACTCTGTGGTCTGGCTAAGTGCTGCACCTCTCGTCTCAAGGTAGTGTTTAAAGTGCTTGATCCTGTCCTCAAAATCAGACCTGTCCTGTGCGAAAGAAAATGCAGTACTTTCAGTGTTGGAAAAACATCAACCAATCTTTAAGAATCTGTTTGTCTTAAAATCTGAGACTTCAGGCTACAGATCCAGGTTGTGTAGGATAAAAACTGGATAAACAGAATAACAGTGCATAACAGTAAATAGTGACACTTCACTTGGCCCAAAACTGGCCTTTTTGTCACTTGTTGCCTCTCATGGAACTGGGGTTTTTGGAGCAATGGGGACACCTGGTGGCTAGAGAGACTGCTTATGTGGTCATATCAGAAATACCAAATGGCAGCCACAAAAAGGATGACCTTAAATTATGCAATATAAATAAAAAGAGTGACATCTTCAAACACCAGTTAATTATTAAAAAAACAAGATCTCAGTTAAGCTGCATGCTCAAAGGGTATGTGAAGCTTACAGGTCCGCCCGGGGTGTATTTCAAAGGGTAGATGGCAAAGTGTATGTGCAGGTAGAACTCCAGTTTCTGGGCGACTGGGTCAAAGTCCCGAATATCTGGGGGGATCTGTCCATTCCACAATTCAAAGAACACTTTGTAATCCCCATCCTCAAATGAACTTAAAAGGTCCTTCTGTTGAAATTAACAAAAGAAATTTTGAGGGTATTATATTAACAATGGCATTGATGAAGAAATGGAATGAAAATCCCTAACACACATAGACCTATACCTGTATGATTAATGTTTTTGAATTGCTCAAGATTGTCCCTGAAATCTTTGTAACTGGTTTTCCTTTGCTCTTGCATTCCTTCTCAAACAGTTTAAGGGTTTCTTCAAATTCACCAAATCGGAGGAACTGCAAAATAGACAAGTGGAAGTTAAAAACAAAACTTCAAGGTCCACATAAACAGAACAGAATGTTTATGATTCCCCAAGAGGAGCATTTATTAGATCCCATAAAATCACACATGCTCTTGATTTTTTTTTTAAATAACCATCTCAAGAAAACACACTAGAGACAAATGTTTTTTTGACTGGTATGTGGTGTACACTCTGTGAGACGACAGCACACCATGGAATTGATATTCTGAGTTGGCAGTTGACTACCTAAAAAAGCATCCACAGTAATCTTACATACCTCCTTCACCATCCCAAGTAGATCTGCTTCATAAGCCAGAACGTCCCCCATATCATGTGCTCTCCTGGTATTCATATGCAGATTCTAAAATAAATTGACAATAAATGTATAATGTATCCCCGGCTCTTCATTTACCAAGGTAAGTAAAACTGAAAAGCAAGAAACCTGGCGAAACTTGTATTTCCTCATAACCTGTCTAAAATATTATTACCATTAAATAAACGAGATAGATAGGCAGCTAACCACCCGAGATTTTGATACACGATGCACTCGATTAAACTTTGCTAGCTAACGTTAGCTAGCAAGGTAACATTCTAACGTTGTTGACTTCCGAGTGTCGACTGACAGCAATGTTGCTGCATGTCCCAACTATGTAGCATATCTATCTTGCTACCAGCAACAATTACCCCCAAAATAAAAGGCGCATTGCAATGGTATCTAACAAACTCATCTTCAAGTTCATTACTGGCTTGCTAGATGTGCTCGCACCTATTACAAAGATAGCTTTGTTTGTCCGAGCTACATCACAGACAGGTACCTAGCCAGCTAGCTAGAACGTTCGCTAGGTAGATACACTTGCAAACCTTCGGACAACCATTGCAATTTCAAATCACAACAACATTGCTGTATTCCTGATATTGATTGCTAGCCTAAATTTTATATTAAAAACAATACAAGCTAGGTAGACAACTTGCTAAACTCCCAATCTGCACTTGTTAACTGGGAGCAGTGCCTGGCTATCGTCGCTAGCTAAGTCCTAAAACCGAAGCATGCTAGCAGCCTACTTACAAATTAGCAGCATGCAACCTAGCTAGGCTAGCCATAAAGATTTACAGTTAGCTAGTTAGAGTAGTTTTAGCTTGCTAGCTATCTGGCAACTAGTGAGTTAGTTAAGTTAGTCACAGGTCTTGTTTGCTAACATTAGTTAAAATGAGCATGCTTAAGTTGCTGGTTTTTTGACTAGAAGATTTTTTTTTCCTTTGCCCCAAGGCCTTAATCCTATCTTTTAAAAATATAGTATTGTTAAACGTTCTCACCTTTTGCACATTGCAATATAATCTAGAATATTTAATTTCACTATTTTAATCACGAATATATATTTTTAAAATGAATATGCTCACGATCATTGCAAACACGAAGCACAAACACCCACATAGCTTGCTAGCTAGCAACCATCAATAAGGAAGACGCTTAAGAAGAAACCCCTAGCAACAAGGACATGGAGCACAAATTGCCGCAAAACTTAGGGAAAGCGGAACATTAATGCCATACGATGTCGTAAATACAGTAACATGTCAAATATGTCGTTAACTAATAACGCAGCCTGTTAGTTTATCAAAAACTATAACAGACACTGTTGCTGTCCAAACAATATTAAAGCCAGTGATGGTTTTAAAGAGTCAATGAATCTCTTGGCTCCCTAACATTACGCGGATTTCTTCGCTGAGCCTGAGGCGTAGGGCTATGTATTGTGGGAGTTGTAGGCAGTATTTTGAAATAATTGTGCTAACTAGCTACTGCTTATGGCTGCCGCCTGGTATCGGACGATGGTATGTTGCTAGCTAACTAACTAGACATCCAGCGGGCTAACTGAGCGGCTGGTTAAGAACGATCTCGTAGTGTTCCGTGTCAGGTTCATATTGTAAGATAAAATGCAAAGCAATGAATTCCGAGGGCTCAGAGAATGTGGAAAATAAGGTGATCAATAAACCCACTTGACAATTCGATTGCTAACTATGAAGAAAAGGGCAGCTCTGTCAGAATGTTGGAGTGAGCCAGTTTGAGGAAGTGCGTTTAACCTGTTGCTTCTATCACTTTAAAATAAAATGTCTAATTAGGTAGCTAGCTGGCTAGAATGTCTTCATTTTGAATAGCCAATGCATGTGATTCCTTTTGACTATACTTTGCTAGCTGTATGCCAGCTCTCTACTACAATGCCGTGAGTGCTATGGTATCGCATGAAAGATAGAATTTGAATAGAATTAAATGAATTTGAATCTCGCTTGCTAACTTTTCATTAAAAGCATGCAGTAAAACTGAGCTGAATTTGTTTTTCTTTCAGAATTCTAGAGAATGCATGTTGGGATGCATAAATGGAGTAAGAAAGCATGGGAATGACAATGGCACAGCGGTGACTGATTGGAGTCCAGAACGTAGAACTTGAGGGTCTGTACTCTGTGTGCAATAAAGGACAGATTCTTTTCCCCCCTGAGAGGAAAGTGGATTGGTTTATGTTGCCTGTCGGGCCCAGATTAGCAGATGTGTGGCTCCTTCCTGAAGCTAAAACCGCTATCCCTGGTATGCAGGCTAGAGTTCAGGAAACTGCACTCACGCTTCATTTTCTGGCCGTCTCTCATTTTTTGTTGAAAATAGGATTTCTGTGCTTGTCTGTGACGGCCATGGGCATCCTGAGGATCCTCTCGAGTACCATGGCCAGGATCAGCACCTTCAGATCCTACCAGATTGTTCTGCTCCTGGCAGCCGCGCTGGCCGTGGTTGCCTTTTACTATTTTGGATCAGAGCGGCAGAACTTTTCCAGCACTACCAAGCGCATTAAACAGACTCAGGCCAGCCACAATGCCAACAGAAATGATGCAGACCTTTCCGTGGACACAAGACTGGAGCATCAGGAAGCCAAGGCACCTGTGGAAGCAGTGGAGGACAGAGCAAGGAGGACAGGTCCTGGGGGCGTTCAGTATTACCATGCACTCATGATGTTTACCAAGGTGGACAAAAGCAGGGGACTCCAGGAAAAGTTCGAGGTAGCCATGAGATCCATGGCAAAACATGGCAGTTTCCTGGAAGAGGAAATGCTAGTTCTACACTTTGTGAGTGATGAATCCAGCAAAGAGCTAGGGGAGAAGATGCTTCCAAACCTACTCCTTGGCGCTTCGTTTCAGTATGAGGTAAGTTGAGAGGTATCCATCTTACCAGTGTCACTAAATTATCTCGTAAAATTCACTAGGTGGCAGTACTGACTAACAATAGAATCTGTCAACCAAAACCACCTCCCCCCTGCTTCAGCCATGATCAGCATGGATACTGAAAGGACACAGATGAAATTGCTTGCGTGTTTTCTAAATATTCAGAATTAAAAATGTAATCGATATTTCTAACTTCCCAATCATAAATATGCACATCCATGTACGTATAATTTTTAAGAACATTATGAATTAATGCATCCGTTATTTGTGAACCGAAGTAGACTAAAACACTACATAATGTGGTGTGTGGAAAATCACAACAAATGAGTGGTTTAATGAGGCTGTTACCGTTTTATCACAGAGAGCAGCTGAGTAGTAAATGAGTGAACATTGTCTAGGGGCTGTATCATGCAAACAACATCTGCAGTTCCACTGAACCATTTCCTTCGTTCCCTATTCTTCGCTATCATGCATTAAAGTAACAGTTATGGCAGAATTTAAGGTATTAAAGTAAATGGGTTTGAAAGGTCACATTTTTACAGAAATGCTTTTCTTTGTGTAACATTCTCCATAAGCAGACAAACTCCACCTTTCCTTTCTGCTCAAAAATAGTTTCTGTTGTGGAAAATCTCCAGAGGGAAGCAAAACTGTCCATTGTCCTGAGCAGTTGTCCCCATACCAGTGAATGATCGGTGTAAATTTCTTTTTCCCTTCAAATGGAATGGTTCTTTTATGATACCACTGCTGCAGTCACTGACAGCAACAGTAGTAGTTTTTTCTTTCTTGCTTTCACTCAAAAATTGAGGAACCACTTGTACCAGCAGTTTTCCCTCATTACCTCACAGTGATTCTACTGCATAAAGACTCTTTGATCCACCTTTTCAATTCTGCACTCTTCTCAGCACTTCAAATTGCTATCAGGAAATAGTTCTGCACGACAGGCAAATTTTCTTATCCACAGGTGAGTTTTTGGTGTCTGTTAGCATGCTCTTTCCTATACTGAAATCATGAAAGCTATCCTGTCAAGCCCCCCTTCTTTTAATACAAAATGATTTCCTTGTTTTTCCCTATGGGAAGTGAAACACTTTCAGATTTGCATTTAGAGTGGTTGTGCTGTTTAATTACCTACCAAATTAACAGAAGTGGATGGGGTTGAGTTTGGGGGTGGATGTTAGAACTACTGTATCACTCCAGCTACTATAAATAATCCAACAACTCTAAATAGATGTTTTAATTTATAGATAGCAAATGACAGAATATTGATTATTAGAATTCTCCTAGTATACTTGATGCACAGATTTAAATGACACTAAATTAGTTGTGCATTGTAAGCATTTATTTGTCTTTCATTTGCAAATAATGAAAGGGAGAAATCCTTTCAGCATGGCCATTGCAGATGTTCCTGTTAATATATGGGGTGTGGGAAAACGAGCTCAATTGGATTAAGATCACTTGCATCACATTTGAGTTCTTATAAGGGTTACATATATACTTAGTCCTTGGAAATATGCAGTCCACTTTGGGAAACCTAGAAATGTATATGTGAAGTGTTTATTGGTTTGCTGAAAAGTTTTTGTTGTTAGACTTGATAAAGATGTTATGAGTGTAACCAGTAGCAGAGATATTGTTTCAGTGCTGTTCAAGAATTCCTCTCCTCTCCCTACCTTTTAATAGACTTGATGTTGTTCTGGCAGATATGTGGAGGGTGCTCATTACGCTCATCATCATTTGTTTGGGGGGAAATTTTCCTCCTGACATCAAGTGTCCACCTGCTGCAGCCTGCCTCTATTGAATGACAAAGCCACTTTGTATGGGTGGAATGTGCAGCAGCTACGGAAACATTTCTGCCCAGATGTTATCTCTCAATAACTGCTCTTGCTTTTTAAACAGTGTATCATGATTTTGCAGTGTAACAGACATGTAAATGCATATATCAGTCTAATACGTGTTCTCTTCTTTTGGTAATTATGGTCTCCCTTTGTCATCAGCAGTGGCAGTAGACAGAGCTCAGCATAGATCCTTTCTTAGCCACTCTGGTCTCTCTAGACAGACCAAAGAGGTGCAAGATAACCAAATTGTTTCACCTCCACCAAAAGCAAAACAAAAAAAGCTTCCTCGACAAAGGATCTCCCAGTGACATCTCAGATCATTTACTTAGTGAGTGCTGTTCCCATGCATTGGACTCAGGAGCAGTTTGCTCAGATCAGCATAGGCAGCTTGGAGCCAGAGGGCAGATTACCTCCTAATCCACTGCCCACCCCTGCCGCCACCCCCCACCCCAAAGCGCACTATCCACTTTGGACCAGCAGAAACTCGGTAATGGAATGAGTGCTGGCTCTGACAGCCATTCTTATAATCCACTCCTCATCAGATCTGCCATGTGGTGCAGCAGATTAATACAGCTTTATAGTGCAATCAGGACTCGCTGCGACAGGGTGATGTCATTAACTTGTGGACTTGAATCATCTTTACAAGTGTAATGATGATAATGAACAAATGATGACAGAAGGAAAGGCAGATTTGGTGAAGGATCTGTCTTAGCCTTACTAGTGTAACTGAGAGGTTGTGTGGTGGGGTGTGCTTAGGTGTCTGTGCCCTGCCCCTGGCAAAGCTCCAACCACTGGCCCTGGGTACAGAGCCAGGGTAAGAGGCACAGGCTGAGTTAGAGAACCTTCACTAGTAGGACATTCAGTGGTGCATGATATTACTGAGTCATCTGAGGTCCACAGAACAAAACAGTACAACAGTAGTACAAATATAACCTTTTGAGGCCACACTGGTTTCTTAAATATCAGCAAACTTGAAATCTATGTATGGCACAGCAGTGCTGGCTTTTGGATCTTAGAAGAAGAGGATGACTCGTTTCCACCTCTATTCGAGAGTGCAGCTACATGCCAGGTTGGATGGCTGTTGCAGTGAGACCGGCAACAGGTATATTAGACTTGCGCACAAGTGTCCAGCATTACGGGGGGAAGAGGTTGATATTCGTTTTAGTTATCTCTGATTTTATGATGGGCACTGAACTGGCCATGCTTCATGGACTTCATGTTGAAGCTTTGTTTACAGGTTTAGATACTGTAGGCCTTTGATGTTGTACATTCATAATACAGGCAGTCAGGAAAAATACTCACCAAGCCCTGCAGCTTTCCTAATTCTGAGGAGTAGTAGATCAAGATCAAGATCTTCTGGCTTTGATTCTTTCTTGTAATACAAACAATAACAACAACAACAGCTGGAAATTCACTCAGACAAGTATATGGTGGAAGGCTGCATTTTGTAGTCCTGCGAGAAAAGATTTTTATTCAGATATTGCAAGGGTATATTCTGTTGAAAATTCATTTTGGAGTTGTGGTGGGCTGTATTCACTGATGTCATGTTACAGTGGGGGAGGATGTCTTTTTTGTGTAATGTATTAAATAATGCATACAAGAATATGGAACTTCAGTAGCCTATAGCTCAAATTCACAGCGCTCCAGTTTACACCAAGATTACTTGTGAAAAAATGTAGATTGTTTATGGTATATATTAGTTTGTAGCTTTAAATAATGTTAAATAACAAAAAAATCTTATTTTAAAGGTATGACATCTTTCTTATAGGTTGTGTATTTTTCACAGGCCTAATCAGATTGTTCTGCCCATAGACCATAAATTATTCTTAATGGTCATGTGCTAACTTGTGGAAAGAACTTTGGTGCTTCTTTAAAGGAAATAACTGTCTCTAGATAGTCAGATGAAAATGTCATGAAACCAAGCCCTGACAAAAGTGTGAGTTTTTGTGAAAACATGAGCAAATGAGTAAAGCAATGGTAAGTATGTAGTGTGTCTATTAGGGATGTAAATGACACCTATTTATGTGACTCGAGTAGCTGATAACTGAGAATCGATGATTATCAATTAATCTTCACTAATGGCGGATGAAATATTATGTTGAGAACATTATGTAATGTGCAACCGTAATGGGAGTGTGTGTGTTTTTTTAACATTTTTATAGAATATTGCTGATAAAACTGTTTCTTTAGTCAACATAGTGAGTGAGATGTAAAAGAAATAATGTCAACATGTACGCACTGTACTAGCTGGTTCACTTAATGCAATTTGGATGCGTGAGCATCAGATGTTCAATGAAAAGGGTAATGTCGTTTGTTTGTGCCAAATTCAATTACACTGACCTAACTTGCTAGCCGACATCACCTTGGTTATACTTTAGCCAACACAGTAAGCCTTTTAGCTAGGTCTATGCGGTACCTAGCAAGAGAGCAATCAGCTAGCTACATTTGTTAGCTTATCTAACAGCTAGCTTAAGTGGGGCGGGGAAGGGGGGGCATGGGACGTAGTGTTACGTGGGGAAAAAACTAACAAAGTGATTTACATTTATTTTGCCAGCTAGTTGCTTTAAATGTCTCTTTAGCAAACTAGAGCCTAGCTAAAAGAATTTAGCCCACTTAGTTAAATTGGACAACACTGCAGTGTCTTTCTGTGAACAGCCTGACTGCATTCATCTTTTCCTGTGGATGTATTGACTGACTTTAAGAGTACATTATGTTTAACAATGTGCCATAGCAACAGTATATTGATGTCATTAAATGAATATGTCACATCATTGCTTAGATTCAATTCAGGCATTGCTGTTAAATAATTCAGTTCGAAACTATTCTTGTGTGCAAACACTTATTTCTCTGTAATCACATGCACTTATAAGGAAAATGTGTTGTTGCACGCCTCCTAGAATATTATCCGGTATCACTCGGTAACATTTAGCGGTCCACTATTATTTTGATTAGTTTGGGGAAAATAGTGCATTGATGATTAGATTTTACTGTTGACACGTGCGCTTCTTTCTGACAGTTGATTAATTGACAGATTGATTACATCCCTAGGGTCTAGGGCTTGTGAGAATTAGCCTATGAAGTACATTTTTTGTTGCCAATTAACATGTTCCATTACACACTTCTGGGTTTGTTCATTTATAGAAATTTCATTATAACAAGAAAACAATATCATGAAGTAATGTCACAGCAGGTCTTTTTATTCCCTCTTAATTAACCATGCAAAATGTTGTGGTAAAGAAAAGCAATTTCATATTAATCTTCTTAAAGAAAAAAATAACGTACTTTTAACATCACAGGACACTTGTGTTACCCCACTGGGCTCAATATGAAGGGCTGAGTTGAAAGTTTTTGTTATGATGCAGGGGTCAGGTTCACTCCCACTCATTTGAAAAGTAAAATCTAAAATATTTGTTTGGATAAAAAAATAATTGGGCAACATATTGGCTTTTGTAATGATTTTTTCTTCCTCTGATTAAAAGAGTGGGTGAGAGTTTTGGCAGAAGGTTTGGGTACAGCTAGACACTCTGCTGCTTTTTGTGTGGCACCTTATTTTTCACTTGCTTTGATAAAAAGTAGATTGACTTTCTCTTAAATCAAGTTGCCTCATTGTGAAAGCTTTATCCATGTTGTAGAATGAAATGTATTATGACAAATGATTAAACAACACTGACGGACATGTCAGTAATTACAGCAATACTTATTTGAACTGCTGGAGAATGATCTGTAAGCAGCAATATACTTACAAATTAATTCAATAAAAAGCATTGTCCATCATGTTTTGATTGTAACAAAACATTTATCCACATACTTTTGGTAGTATGCTTATGGTCAAATTTGATCCTTACCCACCTAACCTCCTTTAAGCTTTTCTTATCTTCCCCCATTTTTAGAATTTTAAAATAATAATTTTTAAGCTGTGTTTTAAAGGAAGAAGTCCTAGTTTTGTGTTACTTTGTTAGGGGTCGACCGATATGGTTTTTTCAGGGCCGATACGATAATGATTGTCTGTGACAAAAAGAGGACGATAACCGATATTTCAGGCCGATATTTAAATGCTTTTAACATGTTTTTTTCGGTGTGAAAAGAAATAGGCATACATCACCACTATTGAAGTTAAATAAACAGCAAAATCAAATGAAAATTCTTTCTCAAAGATAAAAAATAAACTAAACATTGCAATAACTAAAATGTGCATTGTAATATTGACGTTGTGGGTAAATTTCTCTATGGTTATCTTATTTTGGCTACGCAACAGATGCCTATCGCTATTTCACAAGCATTCAGTTATCGGACGAACGATGGCAATCATTGCGTAAGAAATAAAGCGAATTGATACATCATTTCGGCTGCATTTTCATCATAAAGTATGAAATATCAAACCTTAAAACTAGCCTGTGCGTCCACGCTTTTTCTGAAGCTGCGGGGAGATTCTAGGAGCCCATTTGCGCATAAGTCATTTAGCCTATGTGAAAAATGGACAGCTCATACAAAAGTAAGGTACCGTGTGGAAGGACTGTGATAAAGTTAGCGAAAATACTGTGAAGTGCAAACTGTGTGCTGCAATTTTTTATTTTAATAACTCTACTTCCATGATGATGATGATTCCATGATCAAAGCGGCAAACGGATATTTTCAGCTTTGCAGCGAGGTTCCGACATACAGTGCAACCGCAAGCGAGCTGAAGTTTAATTTCGTGAACGGTTGATGAAATGACGACTGTAATTCAGAAGGGCTGTGCTTTAGGGTAAATTCATTTGAATGTTTCATTTGAAAGAATAAATATACATTACTATTTGTTACATGTGCAGTGTCAAACTGTTGCAACCTATAGCATAAGTGCACCAATTAGTCCTTATAACAAGTCCTTATTTCTTTTATATTCTGCTTGCTTTTTAGCTTAAGCGTAGAGTACTTATACTGATTCAAAAAGGCCCAATTAGCCTAGTGCAATTTGGTTAACGGTATGGCTTGAGCACAACGACCATTTTACTGGATACTTACCTTCCATCCTTGTTTCAAGCAGCTGAAAACGTATGATTTTCAAGGTCAGATAACGTCTGTCTTGGCCAGTGACGGAATTTTGTGGAAAGAATGTTAGCCAATAGCATTTTTTTTCTGACAGAGGAGATGCGTCGGGACAGTACACGCATTGCTTTTAAAAGTTTTTTTTTTTTAATTGGGAATTTCGATAAAAATATACCGATGACTGATAATCAAAAATTTGCCAATATCGGCCCCGATTATCTAACGACCAGGTAAATCGGTCGACCCCTATTACTTTGCATGTGTTTGTTGTTTACTGGCAGATAACATTAGGTGTGCAAACGTTGGACTTACTCCACACAATGAAGTGTGCTGCTCCAACATCATCAGGCATGCATGCGTGTGGTCATACAGATATGCTGGTTCTCAAAACATTGCCTTGTTTATTTAATTATTCATCTCAGGGCTTTGCATGCACAAGATGGGGTTATGTAAACTTTCCGTGCTTCCAAAATCCCTTGGAGGCGCATCATGGGGGCACCCAAGCGAGAGCACAATTGATGCAGACAGAAGGCCAGCAATGGCAAGGAAAGTCCCAGAGCATCAGCCAAAGATTTGAGCTTTGCACAGGGAGTGGCCTGCAGCTCAATTTCTGAGAAACAGCGTCAACAATCACACTCATCCATGGCCCCATAGAGAGACCCGGAAGGCTATAGGATATGATCTCCTGCCAAAATCAGGGGAACTCTGCCATGCAAAATACACTTGTGAGGAAACTGAAGCATTTTGAAGAGGAATGCATGTCCCTGAAGGTTAAAAAAAAGAATAGACAATGTCTGAATCAGTGGTCTGGAAGTGGCTTAATGTACAATGACTTAGGTAGCTGGGAAGAGCTGCCTGGCATATGGTGCTGAGTGCACCAGGTCACACAGACCAAGCAAGACAAGGGGGCTTTCCACGGGCGGCATGGAGATTTATGCCCTTGTGAGCTGAAGAGGGTAGTGTGCTCAATGTAAAAACATCCCACTTGATCTGAGTGGGCCAGGAAGTCTGTCAGGAAGAGCAGGGGGAAAGTGCTGCTGTGAGCAACCTTCCCCTAACTGGAACCAGACCAGTATAAGCAATGTAGGCACAACCATCTAGTCTGTTCAGATTAAATATTTGCACGAATCTGTGCTTATTTGAAAGGTAGAATCACCTGCAGGCAGTCAAGTTTATTAAATGGTTGCATTTTTGAACATTTAACATTTTTAGTTCTCTCTAGCCTCAGTGTCCGGATGTTTGAGTCAGTTCTGGAAAGGAAATTCTGTTATTCTTAGTGGGTGTGAAATATGCGGATGGAAATAAGTCACCCTGTTTTTTTGTTTTGTGTTGTTTGTTTTGTTTTTTCCTTTGAGTCACTTACCATTAATGACTTTGAAATGACTCTGCTTACAAACCTTACACTTAATTCTTGTTTTCTTTCTTTCCTTGTTTGTTTGTGCTTACTAGAAAGCAGGAGGAAGAGGTGGCTTTCTTTGAAGACTGTGCATTTCTTGTTAACTGCTCAAGCAACAAGACACTGCAGTGCACAGAGAGGTAGTGATGGAATTTGCAAAGATGCGGGGAACTTTACATTACATTGCATTATCTTAACTTAGCAGAAGCTTTTATCCAGATGGACTTCCAGCACAAAAGAACAGAAGTGTATCCATTCAAGTTGAATGAGCGACAGTGTCAGACCAGGCTAACTACACTCTCAGACCAATGAGTGTGAGCATAACACTATTCAAGCCCTACCACACATTAACTTGTGCAACCTGAGCAGACAACCTAGAAACTAAGTACACACACTACCATACAGTCTTAAGTCTGCGTCGAAAGATGGCCAGATAATTCCACATACTCATTCTTTAGCAGTAGTTGAGTTCAGTCTGTGGAATTATTGAGCACTGCTCCGTTCTTACAGATGCCTGTCCCTTAAACCCCTCTGACCTCTCTGTCTAGTGCAGTATTATTGCTAATATGAATGTTTTACTCACTTTCTAGTTTTATTGAGTCCAATGCTGGATGAGCACTAGATACAGTGTTGTTCTGCCTGTAGAAACCAGCAACTGTAACCTGTTCTTAGAGGCACAGCTTCTAATCATCCTTCCTACCTCTCTGTTGATTCTCACCTTTCTGGTGTGACATGCCAGTGTTGCTCCAGTCTTCACACAGGCCTTTGATTACCGCATCGTGCATTCAGGGTATTCAGAAATTCAGTCCTGCATGCCAACAATTAACCAGTTGTCTTCACTGTCCAAATTTAAAGAATTTAACACGATGTGCTGATTTTAAATGTAATAATGTGCCATTCCTCACTTAAGTAATTATTCCCTGCTTTTCAGAGCACAGCACAGCTGTACCCTTGCATAATAGCCTTTTTGGGACTCATCCTACAGAAAGGTGTTTTTAATGTGGAAATCTTACAAATAGTATTTGGTTGTTTCTTTTTTTAATTTTTCAGAATAATTTAATGCAGGCTGCTCTTGTGAGATGTTAGCTGGTAATATGGGGGGGGGGGCAGGGACAATTGTAAGTGGGATTTCAAAATGGATTTGCCTTTCTCAGAGTTTTGCTTGTGAAATGGCCAAGTGAGCAGTGGTAGGAAAAACAGCCCGCAACAATTATTGTCCCTCTCCTCCATCTTATCAACTGTTGAAAACATTCTATTTTTCCAAGAATTAAAAAATGTACAGGGGGTCTTTTCTTTTTGGTGGAAATCCTTAACAGAAAATAAAAACAACAGGAAATGAGTGGATTTCTATGAGATCACAATAAGATTGTGAATTCCCATGACGGTCCTGATAGTGAGGTGGCTCATAAGCTTATTTTCCCTGAGGAGGGTGCATGGATTATGTCTCCTGAGTAAATAATACATTTAGAAAAGAAAAGAAATCTGAAATGGTCACTATAATGGGTAAATCTTTTCAAAAGTCTTGAAAGTAGACCTTTTCCTTGTTTTCCTTACTTGAACTCAGTATTGGTTGGCCTCTGTATTTGGCAGAGAGTGACAGAGAAAGAACATTCCTGTAGTCCAGAAACTGTTTGGATTCATTGCCTTTCTCATTTTTAGTTGATCTGACTATCAAATCCCTCTGATAATATACAACAGCCTCTGGATCACGAGAGATTTTCTTTTTTCAGTCAGTGAGTAGGTCTGTATGTGATTTATTTTGGATAAGCTCATTAGAGTTAGGCTAGGTAGTATTCCCTTTTAATGCAATGTTCAATGTGTATGCATGCTACTGTATTTCTGGTTACAGTGCAGTCCATAATCAATCCATACCAGTCTTGATACATTGGTATGTTATTTGTTTAACTTCAGATTTTTAGGAGTAACGGCCAATCCCAGTTTTGCAGTCATTTACAGATTTAGTCCTGGTTGTTTTTGAGGTAGAGTGTACTATTAAACACTGGAGCCCAGCCATAAAGTGCGTAACCTATCTAATGGTGTATTGCAAAGTTGCAATCCTGCAATTTCTACATGTAATTTCTAGGTGCATTATCTGAGATATTGACTGATCCGTGTTGGCTGAATAAACAATTTGTCTGAACCCTTTATCTTTTCCTCTGATCTAGACAATGAAATGATGTGGTATATGAAATGGTATAGTTACAGTATTCATATAGTACTTACAGAGCAGCACCCCTGCCATGGCACTGTAAAGTCCCAGTACTTTGAAGCAGAATATTGCTGTGCTCTTTCCTGGTGAAATGTTCTTATACCTGAAATGATGGGATGAAGAGCTGTAATAATATGACCCACTTCTACTTCTCATGTTGCGCAGTAGAACTGCTGCTCTTCCCCCTTCATTGGCTCTGAATTATTCAGCCCTGCATCTTAAGTGGTACTGATATAAAATGCCCAAGGTATGTCCAAAAATAATCTAACTATGAATATTTCACATGCAGATCAGGGTGCTATAGTGTTGCATGTTCTTTGTGACAAATATTAAGGTGCCTCACTGTGGTTTGTCTTGGAAAGTCAGTGTATAAATGTATAAATAAAAAGTTCTGCTCCGCCAAGTGCTAACCTCATTCATTATTTACGGTTGGTATGGAAGAACTGGATTCCTCCTTTTGAATTTGGGGTTTTGTCTGCAGTTATATTCCATTTCTCATTCCAAGGGTTACTCCTGTTAGTTCAGCCAGCTTGCTCTTATTTTTCTTGGGGTGAATTTACAAAACTCACAATCAAATTTGTTCAATAACATGTTCTTACTTTAACATACAGTATGCACAAAGCACATGGAAGCATAATGATCTTACATAGTCTGCATCATGAACATATGATTTCCTTTTTCTCCGCAGCAAAATCATAACAGTGATTTTCTGTGCCCAGAAATATATGTTCCAACAGAACATGTGAAGGAAATGTCTTACCTTGGCATGTCTTGAAGGGTAGCTTTCATTCTCCCATCCAAATTACATAATAAATTGTGAACATAACTGAACTAAAGGGCTACTTGACTACTGCTGCAATAGCTGCTGTTAATACAACTGTACTACCACTGCTGCTATTAAAAATAAAAATGTTAATTACTCAGTTTACTTTTAAATTGAAATCAGCAGGTGACAGCAGCAGTTTATTCATCTTCAGCCCTTACCTCTACATCATCCTGCAACCTTTCCCACTCTAGCCCACTGTAATATTTGTTCTAAAATGTGTATATACCATTTTTTGTGCTTAGAAAATATGCACAGTATAGAATTTTTGAAACCAGTTTGCATTTTCGATATATACAGACACTTTAAATGATGCAACCTGTCACAAGACAATAAATGCATATTATTCATTTGTATTCCCTTTTGATTTTTTTCTATGGTGGTAAGCATAAAAAAATCATACATATTCTTGATACATTTTACCAGAAGTGAGGGGTTGTTTGTACGCCTATTTAAAGACTCACTGTGATACAACCGAGGTTTGGTTTTGACCATACTTTCCACATTTGCGCGCTGTCATGATGTTTTTTGTTTCACTTTCTCTCACATATACAATTGCTGACTTCTCTTAGTTATTTTTGCTCTTTGTAGGACACATTACAAACCATATTCCTCAGTGCCCTTCACTCATGTGCATGCTGCTGCTCTTCCCACAGTTGCCTGCAGTGTGCTGTGCTGTGCTAGGGAAATTAGAGTGTTCTTTGGTTCCATTTAAGAGATGTAGAGTGTCTTAGCCATAGTGGGATGGGGTTCCATGTTGGGATGTGCGTGCAGAAATATTTTTAGTTTTTGAAATGTGGAAGAATATGTTACACCTCACCATAAACAGCTGGATCTGCTATGACAACATTTTGTACTTTATATCTAAATGTGTGGCTGGAAAAGAACGCAGCATGACATAAAATATGCTTGAACATAATTTTGTTTTCTGCAGGTTAAACAGGAATGTGTGATTACTGTTGTCAAAATCCTCTTGTACTAATCTAAAGGATGCATGTTATCTGATTGTGAGTGCTGCTCCTCCTGCTAAATCCCTCCAGTGCAGCTCTGGATTATACTACTGCTCCCAAAAAAAGATATGAAAACCTACAAACTCTCATGTGCCAGGGAATTGTATGGTCTGAGTGTTGCCCAGCCTTTGCTATACACCCCAGTGAACACAGCTGGCCTGAATTCAGGCCCATCACACGATGTGGGGAGCTCTGAAGAATGCTCACCTTTCACAATAAGCCACTAACTAAAGCCTAGAATGTAAAGGGGCAGTTAAGTTTTAGGACCTCTGCCCTTGTGAGAAAAAGATTAGTGCTGTACGCAGTTTACATTTTCTGAATAACGTAGATGAAATTCTTAATCTAAATCATATTATTTGACTCAGTGGTATATTTATTGATTTTATTGGGAAACCCTGCCAGTAAATATTGTACACAGTTAGTGTGTCAGCTATGTTATTGGTAGGTTGGGCCTTAAAGTTTGGCCTGCGGGTATTTCAATGTGATGATGTTCCGGCTGCTTCTGCTCTTCTACAGCCAGGCTGACCACAGCATAGAGCAGTGCTGGAGCCTTGACACCTTCTCTCTGCATCTGTCTGTCTGCACAGGTGGTCTTCCATGATGTTGCAGCCCTAACAGAGAAGCTCTTCCCTATTGTAGAGGCCATGCAGAAACACTTCAGCGCTGGTTCAGGGGCCTACTACAGCGATGCCATCTTCTTCCTGTCCGTGGCCATGCACCGTATCATGCCTGCAGGTGACTCCCGCTCCCTTTCTTGTGTGACTGCAACCTCTTAAGGGTTGAAACACCACACTAGATATTATGGCAACATTTCCTCATTATATGTAATGAAGCATCTGCACATAACAAGGCAAACAATGTAACAATGTAAATATAACATATTTTTTACACATTACACATTTCCAAACTGGGGGATGTACATATATCATTGTCATAGACTTTTGGTAATTAAGTCCCTTTGTTATTACAAGTGTGCACATTTCTTGCAATGTTTCTTACATTTATGTCATTTGTAATATTTGGCCATTAATCCATTTATTACAGGCTATTTATGACAGGACTGCAGTATGTCTGCCCACACAATTGACCAGAATGTTTAACGCTACATTCTTTAATAATTAAATCTAGGACATTAACCAGTGCAGTTCCCAAGATGTTTATTTTTTGACAAAGTACTAATGAGATTATATGGAAAAAGCTTTGGTTTTGTCAGAGTTTTAAATACCAGCCAGGAACAGGGACCAGAGAGCATTGGTGCATATCCTGAGTTGGTAAAGGCAGTGTCCTTTATCTGTGACTGCATGACATGGGGTGAGCTGAGGAGGACACAGAGACAGAGAGCAGCAGCCCTTGGCTAACACAGAGAGCGCATGTTCAGGAGCAGTCTCTACTTTTGACATGGAGGAGCTGTCCTGAGCTACACTGCATGCTTGTAGCACAGGTCATGGGAGGGAAGAACTGGGAGAAGCCTGACCCACAGGTGTCAGTCAGACACATGGCACAGTTTGAGATGGGGGGGTGTTTGGGGGCATTGATGCTTCTCTCATCACGTTCCCCACACTTCCCTGTGCCAATGAGGGATGAGTGGTTTAGCTTTGTTTTCAGTGCAGAGGCCTCCCACCCAAATCTGTGGTCAGGGAACAGAGAACCATAAATGGGGCAGTCCCTTGAGCTTTTGACAGGCTGTTAAAAAAAATCAGTCCTTACTCTTGGCAGTCAACTACTTCAGTGAGAGGGACCAGACTGTTTGACACAATTATAAAAAAAAAAAAAAAAAAACAGTCATGAAAAGTTTTTGTTGCCTTAGACTTTCACTTTTTTGATGGGGAAAAATGACATAGTCAGCTTTGCACTGTCTTGCAAACAGGAGAACAAAGATTAACACGACCATTTGTTATTCTGCAGTGTTGCCAAAAGCCTGGAATGTATCAACAGCACAGAAGGGTATCTTGTTTTCTGAAGATGTCAGTTATGGAGAGGAATCTGCACTTTTTTTGATTACCCGCTGTCTGAGTCAAAGATCCTCTCACTGGATTTTCTGCATTCCTCTCTTTGAGAGCTGGCACAACAAAGCAGTCTTGCTCATATTCACTCAGCTGATTTAATTCTTTTCAGAGAAGACATGCCATTAGTGAGTTTGTTCCGCAGAAAACTGTCCAGTAACACTCCAATTTTGTTGGTGTGAAGTGAGGCAGTTTTCTTTGTCCCTGACATGTTTTTGTCTAGAACACCAAGGTCTCCATTTATAGGCCTAATTCTTAATGACATCTTCATAAATGCTTTTAGGAAAAACAGAGGCTTCTTTCCTTATTGCATGGGTAGTTAACAGTGAGCCCATTTTGTTACCATCCAATACAACACTGTTCTTACTAAGAAGAATGTTATAATCTAGAATTGTAAATGTCCTCTGTGGCAGTTGGTAATTTAGGCAAATCTTTTTTGAGGTTTAAAATGTTCAGTCAGATTTGCTTTGTTTCCCTTGAGTCTGTGGCTAACATTGGTGATTACTGCCTGCAAATTATATTGCATTAGTATATTTTGTGAGTGCATCATTTGGGCCATGACCCTGTGTGAATATTATTTAAAACAGGAGTCACATAGGGTAATTGTATTCTTTAAGTTGAGATGTGTAGAAACATGGTATTACAGAGCTTACTTCTTATTGCATGAATGAAATACATGATTACAATTAGCAAGTTTAGAACATTTGAAGACTTTAAATAAGAGAGAGCGTGAAAAGCACATGTTCTATTTTATAATAAGCTTAATGTTTTGGTAGAATAAATCAAGCTTATAGCATAAAGGGAGAGGCACGGTTGATAGCCTGCTGCATTTTTATCTTATACAAACATGCATAAAATACATTGTCTCATTTTTACCGGAAAAAGGAGAATGGAGTATGACATCATACCTAATACAGCAAGTACAAGAGAATGTGCACATTTTGTAGCTTTTGGGAAGGAATGCATTTGAGGAATGAGCCAGCTTGGTGCCTGCTGCCCCAGAGGGCGAGGGGATCGAACCTGATGGTCTTCACGCTTCCAGCGCGTTCCCTCAAGCCACATGAATTGGTTCCGTCGTGCCGAGGTCCACGTATCACGGTCATGTGGGAGGTCGCATGTGCTGGATGGTTGAGCGGTCGTGTTGAATTCTTGTCATTGTAGTCGAACAGGTCTCCGGTGCTACTCTTTCCACAGAAGGTCGCTCACTGCCTCCCACGCTAGTTCAGACGGCTCATGTTGAATTCCTGAAATGACTGTTGTGTGCACAGTATGTGTCACCCCTGATGCCTCTTCAGCCATATGTGTATTGATAAAACTCCCGACACCTTCTGTGGCGTGGGCTGTTAGAGCAGGCTGGAAAATTAGGCCAGGAGAAGGTGGGCGATTGTTGACTCCTTCTGCAGCGAAAGCTCCTGGCTTTTTGAGGCAATGGCGCCAGTTACACGATTTCAGATTCCTTTGCTGAGGCTTAAAACGGATGTGTTTTTCAGTCAGAACACAACATTCGCAGAGACACCTTGCAGACTGCAAGGTTGGTTTTCATCAAGAATAAGAATGTATGTTTTTCAATAGGATTGTCACTGCTGTGTCACATATAGGTACAAAGTTATGTAGTTGTCTAGCTAAAGGGTGTCTAGGGTGTCTGATTTATCAACCGTCCATATGCGGATGATGAAAGTAAAGTGGTACATATGCTCATTGTCAGAGAAAATATGTAAACCTTGCACATGGATATGCTCATTCTCATGTCTGCTCCTGACACGGGTTTTAGCGGTTCAAAAAAGACATTCTATTCTTTGTACAGGTGATTGGCATTTTTTCATGTCAGTCACTTGTCCTTGTTAATATCAGATCACAGTATCTGGAGGCACATTTACTACATAGTGAATATGTTTATATCAGCCATCATGGTATAATCCAGTTATATTTTTTCCAAATATCACAATAAATTGTGCTGCGAGCTGTGAACTTTTAAACAAAAAAAATATACAACAAATTTAAACAACAGGTTTGAACAACTTCCTTACCTTTATCAAATATTGATGGTTTTGGGTGTTGTTTTATGGTAAAAGAAGACACACATTATTGGGACAATTTGTGATGTAATTTTAATATTAAAAATATTAAGAATATGCAGTTCTGAGGCATACCCATGATGTTGCTATCGGTGAATGGTGAGTAGTGGAAACCGTGGAAGTCAAGAACTGTCTGTTTGAGGGAAGGGGTAGTGGAGAGAGAGTGTTTGCAGGTTCATTCTGAATCCTCCCATCTATATGGATTTGCTCCCAGAGAAAGTAGGCTTGAGTCCTAAACCACCCAGGAATCACAGAAACATGAATTTATTGTTCCATCCCCAAGTAGGTCAAGTGCAGCCTTCCACAACTTACATTACTTTTGCACTGTGATTTTCATGGAAATATCCTATGTGCTTGGATAGATAGCATATCCCTTGCTGTGTATTTTTTATCCGGCAGCTCTTGCAAAGTATTATTCACACAGTGGTATATTCAAGATAGTCAAGTTGAAATGTTCCAAATACAATGTGTTATAGGAAGGAACCTAATCTCATTCTGCTTGGGAGTTACGCTTTCACCAAACAAGTTGTTCAGTTTGTATTAACCCTTAGGGAAATGTATGTGTCAGAGAGCAGAAAGCAATTTTGAAGGTGAACCACATTAGCTCCCAAAATGCTCTTCTCACACAGCACACTTTTCCACAAAATGTACTCCCATTAGTCCTTTGTAAAACAAACCAGACAAGCCACATAAAATACAAAATCCAGATGCAACATGCTGTTGGGAATACTGTGTTACCTCAGATTGTTTTAAGGTGCCACGAGGTTTCATTGAACATATTCAGCCTATTACAAGTGAAAAGCTTGACTGGTTCATATCTAAGCCGCATCTCTGTTTGTGTCAGGTAATATAGGGAAGCAGCAGTTGCATTTATCTGTAAGCCACTTCAAATGCTAAACTTTGGCACGCTGAATCAGGATTACTGTGAATGATTCGTAGAGTGAGTGCAAAATAATTTACCGCTGCAATATTTTATTGAATTCCCGCTGTGATCTAAGGCCTGACCATAAATGCTCATTAACGCATACCCTATCCATGAAAAGCTTGCTGTAAAGAATTATTCAGTTGCGCACCTTGCTGGAAAGACATACATTGGACACAGCAGTTAAGAAAAGTCATTGCACACTCTTAGCAATCTCCCAGGAATCTTGGCCTGATGAATGCATATTTCTGTGTATTCCCCAAGGGTGCTTGTCTGCTTGTGCTCTTTTGTGGTACCCCCCTGTCAAGTTTATTCCTTCTACCAAATTCTTCCCTCCAGGTCTGTCGATACAAGCCAACCATGCCACATGACACTAATGCAACGTGTGAAAGGAGACCATTGGTCATAGCATATACCCTACCACTGTAGCCATTTAGCCTGCCTGTAATGAGGTCATTAATGACAGGACAAAGGGATCGTGATTTAAATCCATTCCAAAGGATTCAGCACACAAGGGTTACAAGGCAAAAGGCCAAGACTTATTTGAAAGTGAATCAAATTCAGCTGTAAGTACATAAAACACGGGGTCAAATGTTTGTGTGGATGCTTAAGCATTGCTTTGAAAATTATACCAGTGATTTGTTGCCAGAAGTGATTTGTTGAATTTCCAAAAGGGGAGGGGCATTTTAGTGTCTGGTATTGTGGTATTGTGCTGTGAAACATATAACAACAAATTAACACAATTTTTAATTGCAAATACCAAGTTTACAATAGTCCTGCTAGGGATTTTTAGCAATATTTCCAACATTAGGCTTAGAAAAAACTGATTAGGTGTGTACAAACATGGAATTCTTGAAATTAATGATTTGAACTATATTCAGACTATGAAATTTTCTACCATCATACTGCTCCAACTGCTCGTATTGCAAACACCTAATGTGAAACTAACTTGTAATGTGGATAAGTGCTCCAGTGAAAGAAAAATGAAAGATTTTTGACCAAGAAAATGAAATTATGTACTCAGTTTACCTCAAATTTCATCACTAGGTAACTTTATACATCTGAAATTTGAAACATTGATCTTTTTGTTTTCTCTTTTACAACCATTCCATTCGCTACTGGTACAAGTGCAAAGTTAATTTGCAGTCCTAAAGCCAAGTGTTCTCATGAATTGGTGAACACATTATGTTAGTATTTATATTTGAGGTGAGGTGTTTGGTACATATGTCTCTCATCCCTTTTAAAAGCCAGGAGTTCCTTGTTGTGGGGTGGGTAAAGCCTCTGCAGGGTCTTTGGGGCCTAGTGTCTGTGTGCAGCAAGGGCCAGCTCATTAGTTCCACACTCCTTAGAGCAACAGTCACAGGCACTTTGCAGGAGTGGAAAACCTGGCTCAGCCTAGAAAACGTCTTTCTCTGTTGGTGCTTGAAACTTACATGTTAATAGCCCTGGTGTCACAGCTTAATCCCGGTGGCCTGTGCACTCCCTATTGCTCCTTAAATTAATATAAATACATTTCAGTATAACTTAGTGAATTGAATTGTTTTATTTATTTTTTATGTTTATGTAAATGTATATTGTACACAAATTCACATATAATAATTATTATTGTGGTTGGTCACATGTGAAATGCATTATGCAGCCCACACCTCAGGTTACTGTGAAATGAAAATGATATTGTGTGTCTCTGTAGAATTGTGTGTACACTGTGTGTGGTAAATTCACACACAGTGAAGTTTTTTAAGGTAAGTATGTCATTTAAAGATAGAAATAGACAAGGAACAGGACACTGGAAGTGGCAGCCAGACAGACCGGACACTAGCAGTAACAATGGCACCACAGTGTGTCTTCGCTCCAGTGAAAGAGTTCATAATGGAGTGGGCCCAGCTTCAATAAACTCTTCTGTTAGAAGGAAGGGCTCAGTGACTATAATGGGATGTGGAACGTTTCCATGCATTAGCAGATTTTTTTGTCCATGCTTTCTTTAAAGCCCACATGGTGATGGCAGTAACAATTTGTTTTCTTGCTTTCTCGATTAAAAAGATTATCAAGGTATGCAGGGACAGCTTTTTGGAGTGGAATAGCATTTATTGATGTAGCCCAATGATGTGGACTGGCTGGAGTTTCAGTATTTTCAGGTTCTCTCTACAATATAATGTATGTTTGGGTGACACTGCAGTTATCTGAAGGATGCACTAATGCCCTAGGACACTGAATGTATTGGGCTGAACCGTTTGTTTTGTGTTTTCAAAAAATAGCATTTATACCGCTTGCAAGTATCTTTCCTTTGTTGCTTTTTCTCTCTGTGTGGAAAGTTTTAGTGTTGTCAGACTTAGAGTAAGTGAGTCTGGATTCAGGGTGTGTAACTGTAGATGTATAATTCATGCAATATTTATGTTATCAAAACAAAATAACATTAAAATGATAACAGTTCCTTTTATCAATTCATAGCAAATCCTTTAAGAATGCAGAATTAAAGATGCAGGTATTAGGTTGACCAATAGTTACTGTCTGAGTGGGATCTCTGAACAATCATGATTGATTGTGTTTTGCTGCAGCCCTCAGCACACCAAAGACTGTATCAGTGCAGAATGAGAGCTGGACTGTTGTCACTGGGTCACTTTTATCATTTGGATCTGACAAACTGACCCCCTTCGGATCTGAGAGCATTCATTCAGTTTTTGTGCATTGGGCACTGTTTTCCCATAATGCACATTTACCTGATCTTCTTTTATGCATACATCCATACACAACATGTCCTTTCATGTGGCTGAGTTCTAACAAGGATATAACAATGTTGACCCACATTCGGCTAGCTTTATCTGGATTTAGTGGTGAGCAGTGGTGTTGCTGAGCAGTAAAGTGGGGGCTGTGCAACAACAATCTATAATCACCTGAAACTGCTTCAGGCTGAAGGGAAACTTGTGGTTCCTTAACCAGGTTAACTCTGCAGCAACAACCGGCCATTTATCACTGGTGCACAATGTTGCCTGCAGCTGTTGGCTCCATGCTCTAACGCTCCGTCATAGCTGTTTTAGGATGCAGTACTTGAGACTGTGGTGGCCTTTGTTCAGAGC
This sequence comes from Megalops atlanticus, assembly GCA_019176425.1. Lineage (NCBI taxonomy): Eukaryota > Metazoa > Chordata > Actinopteri > Elopiformes > Megalopidae > Megalops > Megalops atlanticus. The sequence goes on from CM032876.1 coordinate 37,282,819, forward strand.
ATGTCCCCCCCTTCTGAATGATTTGAAAGAAGCTATTATACCTCCAAGGAAATATGGGCACTTAAACTCATAAACTCCTTTTGTAGCAAATCATATGAACCTATTTAGCTGTAACAGTTTCAGCAATGCTAATTTTTGCAGCTATGTTTTGTTGTTATTCTAGCTAACCGTTACACAAAGTAGCTTAGTTTAATCCTATGAAATGAATTTAGTTTTCCCCATAGGAGTGTTGAATTGTTTAAATCTGTCTTTCCTGCACAGTGGTGAATATCAGATGCAGGTCACCCACTGGACATTGGGCCTTGGGGACAGTCTTTGCTTGGATGACAGTTTCAGGTCCTGTGGTGACAAGCAGCACAGTGACCCTTTGGTTCGGAAGATTGTTGCTCTCCAGAGGCTGAAAAGCCTGTAAAATGAATTGGAGCCAGCCAGCTGAACAAATGTAGTTTGCTGTCCTGTGCAAAAATATACCCCCAGGGCCTTGGGTGCTGTTGGCTGTAAGGTCACATTTTAATGACTGGATGTTTCCCTTAGCACTCTTACAATGCTTCTCAGAAACCATGACCAATGTGACTTTCACACTTTTTCCATGAAGAAAAGGGTGTAATTAATATATTTCAGACTAGTAGTCAATGTCAGCCAACTAATGGCCATGTGATTAAGAGGTCTCCAGTTTTTATTTGCCTCATTTAAAATGGCTTGCCTCCCCCACCTGCTGCTTTTAATGTTATTTTTCTTCGGTGATCAGCGCTCTGCAGTTTAAATAAATTTAGCTGTTGCTGTGTCAGGTTGATTCAGTGCAGTTCTTTCATATTTTTTGTCAGCAGTGTAATGTATTGTGGCATTGTTGAAGTGATTTCCTTGTTTAAAGAGGAGAAAATGGCTTGAATCTTTGTATATGGTTTATTTTCACAGCCTGTTTGGACAGAGGGCAGCATAAAACACTGTCGCAGCCAATGGCATGGCCTGGCTTGTGAGTCACTCCCGTTCAGCAGCTTAGTTTAGCTGCAGCTGAGTCTGTTTGTTATCCTTTGTAAGGCAAGTTATTGTGTGTGCAGTCTAGTCGAATAATACCATCTCCAAAATCGTTTTCATTAGGACAGTGCCCTGTGATAAGGAACCTGACACAGCTGATTAAAGTCACTGCTAGTGTTCAGCATCATGGCATTCCAAGAGTATCATGCAGTCAGTCAAAACCACAATGCTGGCTATATTTTATATGACATTACTTTTTTACAGACAAGTCTTAGAGACAGAGACAGTAAAGCAATATACACAATATTACAAGCAAGTATCCAGAGATACAGGAAGCATAGTGGTATCATACAGTGAAGGAGGTCAAGTCACAATGTAACCAATAATGGAGGGGGTGACACTGGACAGATGGGAATTGGCATTTCCTGATGCTATGTCACAGCATCAAATTTTTGTTTCTTTACCCAGCCCTGCAGGCCCCCAAAGAAGACTTTGTCTTGACTTTAGCTCAAAACGTTGAAGCGTTCTGTGTTTCTCCCCAGGGTTGGTCCATCTTTCTCACTGAGTTGCTCCCTTGCTTTTCCCTCTCAGATCTGAAGTGCATTGTGCAGCTGGACCTGGACCTCAAATACAGGAGCAACATCAGGGACCTGTTTCTGGAATTCCACCGATTCCCCCCTGGAGCCGTGATCGGGATTGCCCGGGAGATGCAGCCTGTATACCGGTATTCGACACGCTCATTTCAAACATCTGCATGTGCTCTGTGGGGCTACAGTGCCAGCAGATCTATTGGTGTAGTCAACAATTTATAGTGTAGGGCTACAAAGCAGAGTCCATTTAACAATGAATAATGATTTTGAATGCTACATGTTGAAAAGATACCCAGATGCTGTATAGTGTTGCCATAATAAATTACTTCAAATCACTTTTGGAGCTGGTACATTATACAGACCTCAAGCCAAGGGGCTTTCATTGAATGCTTTGTCATTAAAATCTTTCCCACATCTCAGGATTGTTTCCAGTTCAATGTCCATCATGCCAAGAGCAGCACTACATCTGTGACTGTGTAGTGTTTCTAACTCACGTACTGACTTTTGTAGTGGTTCTGTGGGGATTCTCTTAGCACAAAGTGGAATTTATCCTGTTTGTTTTCCTGCATGTCAAGCAAATTTCTGTTATTTTCAGGCAGCGTAGTATTCCTCTGTGTGTCAGTATAGCTGTAAACAAGGTACCTAGCATTCTTCAGCAGCAAGACCGAAAGGCCAGTGGATTTTCAATAAGTGTGTTCAAATGCAAATATGTTTGCTATTCCTTGACGCTGGTGCTGCAGCGGAGTGTGGGTTACAGGAGCGAATGATTTCACTCCAAAAGACAAGACCATTGATGACCACATTTTTGTGTGGTAATGAACATGTCTGTAAAATAACAAACTTCTATCATGTTCCTTGGAAACAATATCATTAACATGAAGTTTTGACCTATTGTATGATGGCTTCCAAATGCTGTTTATAACCATTCTGAATCGGAAGACAAAGGTGAGTTTGTGCATTGTTATATAACACTCCTGGTTAAGTGCATCTGCTAAACAAAATTGATGTGCAAATAACTGTAACGTAATTTTAACATAAATGTATGTCCATCATGGAACAACTTCAGCTGTCACAGATTTATTTTTTGTTTTCAATTTTTGATTTAGCAGGGTAGGGTAGGCTGTGAAGGCAATACCAGGCTCTTAAATGATGTACTCCGCTGCCATATGAGTATGAATTCTACTCGAGGCCAGTGAAAGACCCCTCTGTCGCAGTATTTATTTAAAAACTTGGAGTATAGTAGATGTAGTAGATATTGAAGCAAAGAACATTTTGTGGTCGGGCCTGCGAGTGTTTGTTGGTCCTTATCTGACTCCCACTTGTCGAACTTTTGGCTCATTGTGACTCCATCAGACGATGCCAGGGGAAGATTGGACAGTACAGCCACGTGGGCCTTTTAATGTGGGGGGGCTCTGGATTTTGGGATGCATTAAAAGCTGATGTGGTGTCACAGTTATAGTGGAGCATGGAGACATGCTACCCAGTGCTAGGGTGAGAGCAGGCAGAGATTGGTTTACCTTACAGTGCTGCTGCCAAGTGTGGCAGTTCTCTGTGGGCGACAGAGGGGATGACTGAGGGAGGGTGGAGTGGAAGTGAGGTGGGGGTTGGGATCTGTTATTTGTGTAAACCGGCCACTGACTATTTAGCCAACAAAATAGGAAATCACTTCTCAGAGTGACTTCACATCCTGGAGCTCGTGGTGTTGGGCCTGCAACAACAGGATGTGCAGTATCGTGTTCTTTGGGCTCTCGTGCAGGGGACACTTCCTATTTCCAGCCTGCCCAGCCAGTGCAACCTGCCCCAAGGTCTTTACCGTCATGAACAGCAAGGTCGTCCGCAATATGCTGCTTAAACGGATCAGCAGCTTTGGTGGGGGGTGGTTGGGGGAGGGGGGAATCTGTCTATGAGTCTGTCCGTCTGTGTGTGTTGTCTGTGAGGAGGGGAAGCAATTTAGCTTGTCTGGCGCTCACCTGACCGTTTGTGGTAGTTTATTATTCGCAAAACACGCGTCAACATAAATGGAAAGGGCAGTGGTTCTGAGAACTGGCACATTATAATTGAATGTACCACCAGTGAGCTGTTGTTTTTTTTGCGGTTTTTCTTGGAGGAGATGGGGAGTGTTTCTGTCATTGGTCCCTGAGTGACTATTAGAGCTCCAAAGGTACCCTTGGGAATACATACTGTACAGCAATTCACTCTCATTGAAATTCATGAGCGTTGTGCACTTTCATACAACATAATCCTCGCCACTGTATGCAGCATATTTTCATTTCCTTGTCCACAGTATGTTCCTTCCGTAGTCTTATGGAATATATGGAGGAACAGGAAAGGTCTTAATACAAGTAAAACTCATGCAGTGGATATGACTTTACCATTCTTTTCATTGTTTTTATGATTTTAAAAATACTTTCATTAAACAGATCTACTGCACTGATTGAAATATAACTTGCATCCTCTAGGTGGCACTCTAGACAGCTAGAATGTTGATTATATTGCCTTCCGTGCAGCCGTTCCTTCCTATCATCCTAGGGTCCCCCAACACTGTGGTGTTAATTCAATTAACATTTGCAGTCCCATCAAGAATTTCCCCCGTCAAGAATGCAGATCAAATAAGATAGTAAATGTAGTTCTTGAGCTGTGAGTTAATGTTTATAGATTAACGTACTCGCTTTTTGACCTTGGCTTAAGAAAAGGCATGCTCAGTAAGGTATTTTTATCTGTAAGTAACTGGGTAAACCTACAGAAAAATTTCTATTTACTTCTTGTGTGATTATTGTTAATGCATGCAGTTGTGGATGTTCTATTCCCAAGCTATCAGCATGCATGTGTTTGTTCACATGATGATGTTGATGATGAGTCACTATAAAAGAGTTTTATCTACAGTCATAAATTGATGGCAGCTATTTTACATGCCTTATTTTCCACAAATTTTATTGTTTTTTTTTTCTTTTAAACTGCTTGGTTCAGTTTTAATCCACATCTCTTTGGTGGCACCACTTCCCCTATAGTGAATGTGGCCTAGGATCTACGGTGGCAGCTCTGTTGGGTTTCATTTGGTGTTAAAACACTCTTACAGGAACTCTTACAGGAACATATACATGGGCAAAAATCCAAGAAAATAATGGACACAAGTCTGATTATAGGTGAGTCAAGGTATTTTACCTAAATAGTTTAAAGCTTTTACCTTGATGTTTCAGTGAAGTTGAGAGAGATGACAGAAAACAGCAAGGAGAAAAGGAAAGTGTAAGCTCTTTGCAGGCACTGATTAGGTTTAACACTGAGCCTTTCAAGCTGTTCTCCCAGGGCAGGACTGCAAGACAGGACAAATAAATAAAGGTGTCTGAGGTTCGATTAATGGCACGCTGCTGTTGACCATGGGATCTGGCTTGAGGTAAGCACTGCAGGGGCAACAGAGCTCATGTAAGGCTCAGTGGGAGAGAACCTCATCCCTGACTCATATTTGGGACGTATGAGGTGACCAGAGTCAGACTTTGAGGCGCTGGCACTTTCCTAGGATCCAGCAGCAGAGGGCCAACACAAACAATCGCAAACACCCCACTCATCAGCGCAGAGACCAAACCGGTGTGATTAGTCACCAAAAAATGGCAGGCCTGCCTCTTCCAGTAGAAATGCATGCGATTGTGTTTGGCACTCGCAGACACAGGAAGGACTGCTGCTACCGGTGTTTGGTCTTTCAGGACATCTACCTCGGGCTACTCATGTTTCTCACTTCTTTTGCTGTGTTTTTCCTTTCTGTTTTGTTCTCTCTGTCTATGTCTGTGTGCACTTGTGATGATTTGATTAGTAGCCCTCTTTATCATACTGAGGGGCAGTTCACACTACAGGCATATACTTTAACAGAAAGAACATGTACTGCAAGTGAGTTCAGTAAGAGGTTAAAGGCTAGTAATCTAGCTTAGGCTGTTGGTGTCATCTACTATCAGTTTAAGATAATGGGACGTGCACATATTAGACAGCAAATCCCCTCCTTTTCCATACTGGTTTGTCATACCTGTCACCAGACTTCCTTAAATCCTACCCCTCCCTTGTATTTTACCTTCTACATTAAAGAATGTTAATATGGATCAATAATGGTCAAAACAAGTGCTCATGGGAGAGCAATAGACTCGTTTAATCAGCATGGATGATCAGTGTAGTGTGGGACTGATTGATTTTTAGATGATTTTCAGTTTAAGGCACCTCCCTCAAAGCCTTTTACAATGAAATCAGAAAGGCATTTCTGACCTCAATGACTAATCCCTTTGCTTTCAAAGGCTGTGTGCCACAGATAAAAGCAAATACACTTTGGTCAGGGATCCCTCTGAGTAGGGAATACAATTTTTACTGATATACCCAGACTGGTAGCAATGAATTACAGAGGGGCTGGTCAGAGACCCTGCCTACATTTTTACAAGTTTCCCACTGCTGCAGTTGGACATGTGTTGACTCAAATAAAGGGGATGACCTTGCTTAGGACTACAAAATGACTGTCCCTCTCAGCGTGCAGGATTCTGATCACATGACCATATCCCCAACCACTGCCTTGGTTACAGTTTAGGCGACAGTCAGATCTCACCTCAGTGACCTCTGTGCACACAATGGGAAGAGTCATGTAGTGAAAACTGGAGGCTGTACTGCTTGACCTCAGGTTTGGCCAGGCTAAAGGTTTGTTTCAGTCCTAGTTGTTGCCGCCATAGGCATTGAAAATGACAATAACTGGTAAAATCCAAATAGTGTGTGTCCTGTTGAACTCTCATGTCATTGTTTATGGGTAAGACTGTGAACCTGATGAATGGAAATGCAGCTTCATTTTCTTCAGGAATAGGAATGAAAAGTTCATTGACCCAACCAACGAGTAATTAAAATAACTGAATAAAAGGCTTTTAGATAATGTATGCAGTTGTACCAGTATGGTGCAATGCATGTACTAGCCAATTAAATTCTGGCTTAGTTTTCACACTTTCCTCTTCATTCACAAGTAGCTTACTCTCCAGGCTGTTATGGCACTGCCCTACAGGAGAAAGTAACTTCTGTCGGGTGTTTCTGCTATACCTTATCCAGGTTATGTTTAAAAGTGGGGAATCTGAACAAAAGAATTTTGCATCAAGCGAACTTGGTGTTGTTAAACAAGCAATCTGTAGGCATGAGTCTCATTGGTTTTTAGCTGCCAAGATCCAAGATTATACATTCTTGTAAACACCGTTATTGTGCCAAGAACCGGACATCCTAGGATAGATTTTATAATTACTCTGTTGTTAATTACTGCTGTCTATCAACTCAAATGTCTTAAAGTACATTGTACAACTTTAAGTCTTTCTCTATTCTGCCCAGTGCCGGCAAAACAGATGGGCTCCCCCTCTGAAATTTCTTCCTGTTAGTTAGGGAGTTTTTCCTTGCCACTGTTGCCTCAGGCTTGCTCACAGGGGGTCTCAGGCCTGGGAATAATGTAAAGCTGCGTTGTGACAACTTGTGTTGTAAAAAGCGCTATACAAATAAAATTGAATCGAATTGAATTGAATTATGGGCAGCACTGCAGTTGATATAGTCAAATTGTAAAGTTGGCACTTACACGAAAACCCCACAGGCATGTATATGTGCAAGTGTTCCATTGAAAGTCCTCATGAACAGCTTTTGTATACTGGCTCAAGATCAGGTAACCAGTTGCCATAATGTGAGATGAACTGTAGCAAATTCTAACTACTGATTGTGAACTCAATAGTTCTATATGTTAATGTATTTATGTATTTATTTCACAATGTTTTTTTTCTGGATAATCAGGTAATATTTGGGTACATCATAAGGTACACACAGGTCTTATATTTCAAGTATCAATAAATAAAATAGTACTTTTAATTCCTTGAACATGAGCCTGTTTGTAAAGCTTATTATGTGAAGTGGCCATTTGAGCATGGCTGCCAGGTGGAAGTGATGTTTCCAGCCCAATGTCAGTGCCATAACCAGCCTACCAAAGGGCCTCCCAGGGCAGGCTTTGTCCTTCAGCTGAACAGGATCATTCCCCCCATAATCCTGACATTTTGTGCTGTAAGGGATATGGACACATATTTGCAACCAAAACCAATGCTTACTCTCAGAGTCTTCAAAATGTATTTGCATCTGGCCATCTGGTAAGGAAAGGATTAGGCTGACCCCTCACGCTTATCAGGCCCTAAACCAACCCCACACCATTTGTGTATGGACTTTGTGGCACTGCTCTTGATTCAAGACAGATTTAAGTCAAACACAAACGTCCTGGTGCAGCCCTGCATGTGTGGTGCGCAACCCCTCTGAAGCACCTGGCACTTCAAAGGTGAGCTCCAACAGGGGTCACACAGAGTTTTCTGGAGATTCTCAGGTCTTTGCCATGCCACGTCTACATTAGCTGCCGTTGTCCAATCAGGTCATGCGGCAACTGGAGGCGCGAGTCTTTAACCAGTGACTGAGCCGCGTAACCACGCGGTATACTTTTCGCCCTATATCTGTGTGGCAAGAACAATGTCCGTGGTTCCCCTCAGCCCCTCTCTGATGGCATCGTACCTCAGCTAGCTCTACTAGGGGCTAGCTCTGGAATCGAAAGAATCCTCAACCACTGATGGATCCTGAACTCATCTCCACCTCTGTTCGGCCAAGCTCTTTCCAATGCTCTTTCTCTGTCATGAATCCACCGCTGGTTCTGGAAGCAAGTCCCTCAACAATAAACCACACACCCTTGGAGACTGGAATGCCCCAAGGTGAAGTTGGAGGCTGTCAGTAAAGACAACTATCTCATTGAATGCGAAGACAACAACATTTCTATCTGGCAAGGATGCCACAAGACCTAGCTGCAGGTAATATGTAGTACTTTCTATTATGCATGAGTGCAACCCAATGCGAAATTGGATGCTGTCAGTGAGGACAGCTATTATGGATGTGAAGATGACCGGATCTCTTCGACCTCCCCCACGTTGACAATGTTTGCATGACAAGGAAACCAGTTGAAGCGGACCTCCAGTGACGGCCTACGACAAATGATCTACTATCCCCTCAAATCTAATGGACTGGCCCTCCTCAATAACTTGATGAGTATTATTGTTTAATACTGGCATCGTGAGTAGCTTAGCTGATTTCATCTTGTAAGGGATGTGTTTAGACACAGCCTTGATTCGTACAATGATAATGATTTGTCAGTGATTGTATTGTGTTAATAAATTTGTTTTATTAATTACACTGTCGCCTCATCTATTTTATATTGACAAACCGGGCTCTGACAGGCTTTAAAGACCACATTTTATTAATTTTTATATGAGGAATTTTTAGTTGAGGTATATTAACTACCCTCCCCAACTGACCGGTGCCTCTGCGGGGATAGCAATATTCCCTACATGATTGGTGCTCTTTCTGAGGAAGTCTAAGACCCCTACAATGCCAAGCCTTGTGGCAGGGCAAATAATCAGCAGCATATATTGTAGGGGGGAAACTGTTGTGATTAAATCATACAGGCTGCCAATGCTGTTACCGTATACTTGGGGGTGCCAAGTGGGATTATATGCTTTCCCCCACGTCGACTGGCATGAGTCTGAACAGTGCGCTGTGCCAGAGTTCTTGGCCTTCGGAATCCAGGTCATTGCCATCCATTCCTCAATAAAAGACTAGCAACACTAAGTACTCTGCTGCTGGCAGGCTGAATGAGTGCACAATTTCAATGTTGGCTATTGTCATATGAGTTTGCATGGCAAGAACAATACATGCTACCTGTGTTCTGATTTCACTGTACAAGGTCTGTGATACACAAGCAGTATTATGAACAGTAGTTTTATAGTTTTATGTAATTTTTTTTGGCTTTGCATTTGTCTGTGCTTGTGTGGTAATAGAGAAAAGAGTAGAGTAGTGGTATACAGCATCTGCGAGAAGGTTCCTCTGATAAGATGAATCCTTTGAATTATCTGTGTGCATGGTTCCTGGTTTGAGTGCCGGAATAATATATGATCAACATCTTCTTTGCCTTTTCTAGGTTAAGTTCATAAATGACAATTACATTCTTGCACATTCCTGTGCTTGTAGCATTGATATAACTGGTAACTTGTAACTTAGAAGCTTTGTGCGGGTCCTTTTTGTTGAAATGATGTTGTGACACTCTTGCCTGTCTTGTGTGTGTCCATCCATTTTCTGGTTGATTATACATCCCATACCAAATGCCAGCACAAACATGCCATTTCAGTTTAGACCTCGGTCCCAGCACTGTCGCTCTCAACAAAGCCAGGGCCCATAAAAACAGGATGTCGTTTACCGAGTGATAAGTTACTGCCGGTGACAGCACTGTCCTCTGTGTGGGGGTTGGGAGGTTACTTCAACAGAGCCACTCACCACTGTAAATAAAGCTGCTTTCCCATTGCTTCCATCTCTAATCTCACCCCACACATGCCTGTCTTCAGCACACCCTGTTCCTCTCTCACCTGTGACACCATGGAGCCGGGCATTTGGTGGATGCTGGCTCTGTGTGTGTATCAGAGATTATCCCAGGTATTACTCATCTGAGGTTCCCCATCATCTACTCCCTCTTATTTCAGGGCAATCCTGTAATTTTCCCTGCTGTGTCCTTTACAGAACTTTCCTGCTGCCAAGGATGATATCACCTCTGCATGGAGTGCCTTCTGTTTTAATTGCTGTTTTATTCTTTCAGTTTTGATTCTTTAACTGCTTGTTAGCTGAAACTCAGTTATGTTTTATTCATTTTTTTATGTTTTTAACATATGCAAACCCCTCAAAAAGACCAAGCCTTGATTTGGGAGAATAATGCAACAGCTGCCAGCCTTTCCTGGTACTGTACATGTCTTACAGGAAGTGTGTTATTTGACTGTGTGCCATAAAGCATTGTCTGCTCTCTGATATTGACAGACACAAAAGAAAGGCCAATGCAGATAACACATTTTGCGACATTGGCATGGATTTAATTTTATGTCTCCATTGAGGCGAAGCGGTGGACTGTCTTGAGTGGAAGGAGATGATGGTCCACTAGAGAGCCTTTGGAGAGCTTGTATTCCTGCTGCACTCAGCAGGAGAAACGGTAGACACAGAAGAGCCACTCCTGGGGTGGGACCATCATTCCTCAGTGTCCAGGCCCAGCATCTCTCACTAGCCAGAGTGCTGAGACAGCAACTCTCAGAAACATTGCAGAGAAATCCATGTTCATTAGAATGGCTCTCAGAAAGCTCAACCATATTCCCTACACCCATCTCAACAAAGAAGGTGCGTCCTCTGTGAAACTTTGCACTCCTCAAATATTGCCGCTGGTGATGAAAACAGCGGCTTGTCTAGGAGTTGCCAGGCAATCTCAGAGGTGTGGAAGAAAAGAAACAACACATCTGCTGAAAGTTAAAATTGCATGCACTAAGAAAAAATGTATTTGAATTTGATATCCATGGCATTGAGTATAATCTCATTTACTTGCTTGGTTAGAAATTACAGTAGTAAGTATGTAGTGCTGTAAATTGCTTTATACCTTGCTACATATTTACATATATGTACATAACTAGTACATATTAGTGTCTTTGAAGCACAGGTCATTACAGCAAATTTAATAATCAATCCTTAATTATTTTGACTGAATGTTTTAATAATAAAAATATTTTGATGTGTAAAGTCCTTCGTAGTTTTTGTCCTTGGTTGTCAGTTATCTTTGCCCAATTGTCTACGTTAGTTTCAAAGCTTTATGACAACAATATTTTAATTAAAAAATGTTTAATAAAACAACTCACACATACCTAACATTTACAGATTGCTGAGAACACAATACATTTTTTATCCAGTAAAAACATTACCTCTTTTTCTCCTCATTGTGACACTCACAATGACTGGAGACGTTTCTTTATCTACTTTCAGAAATCAGCTATTTTTAGTGCTGCCATCACTGAAACGTTAGCCTCTTACCTGTCCTGCTTTGGGTGTGGAACTTCAGTCAAGTTGGTAGGGGGAAACCCATTACGGGAAGGAAGGAATGTAGTTACCTGGCTTTTGCATGTAATATTTCGCTTTTTCTGTGTCAACTTCTCTTGTAAGAAAAAAATTAAAAGGAGCACGCTTTATCTCAGACCCAAAATCCCATTTACCCTGATTCCAAACATAATCAGTCACTGCACATTCTTTGAACACTCTGTTATATCTTTTCTAGAACATAGCACACTGAAGATTAATGCGTCATAGAGCACACCTAACAGTTTTGTCTGACTTTTGAAAATGAGCATTTGAAAAAAGTATGATAGCAAGGACAAAACACTGCTCTGAAAGTTCCTGTCCCCACTTTACTCCATTGTGTGATAACTTTGTCAAATGTCAGATGTTTGGTAGTAGTGCATTAGACAACAGTCCTGTTTGACACGCACCTCTGTTTCAAGCCAGAAGATGTTTCATTAAGTGGATAACAGATGTAAAATGCAGTCAGTCTGCTGCACTGCCTTTGATGCTCTGTTTGTTATTCCCGGAGCTGATGACTGGTCATGTCTCGTCAATGTTTGCTTGTGATCTTCTGTTCACCTGCTAAGAGAAATGGGTCAAGGCAGATGCACACACCGATAAGGCCCTATTCTAGCTGACTGATCACCACCGACACAGGAGCTGCTCTAGAAACACACGTGGGCTATAGAGCCACTCTAGTGTGCAGCTCAAAGCTTTATCAGTAGTGGGCATGGTATGGGCACAGGAGGACAGTTGTCATTTGGATCAGACAGGCACCTAGAAAAAACACTAGTCTTTTCATGTGCAAGAGTAGATTCACCAGCAGTTCAGTTTTCACTCAGTTTTTCAGGCAAAGTCAAGGTTACCAGTATGACAACATCATAGAGACAACTGTGTTTTAGGTAAATCTTAGATTCTTGATCAGGGTGAGATCCGGTGGTAAGAAACAGTTTAGTTGTGTTTCTGGAGATTTTTTTAACCCACAGGTTTGTGTTCAAAATGTTTCTGTATGCATGTATGAGTTTCATCTTAGAATGCTGATTGGGATACAACTTCAGTTTTAAAACAGATAGTTGTCTTTCAGATGTGCTTTTCTCATTTTAGGATCACTAAAAGAACAAAGAGAAAAATTAGTTATCTGTCAGTTTCACTGATGTTGAAGGCCTGGACCCAGCAGCTTATAGATAGGGGCGTTTAATATAAAAACTCTTGCATCTCATTTACACCGAGATCAGACGATAATCTTTTTTTCATTCCTTAACCCTCTGTTCCAGTGAAATCATATCAGATTGAATCACCTACCTTGAGAAAGTTCAACTAGTAGATTAAAAGTCAAACCACACAAGAGCTTCTGAAAATGATCACTTGAATTTGAAGTTTCATAATTTTACCCATTCTTTTAGAATATTTTATCAATTGCTTGTTTTCCCCTGAAATATATTACTGTAATTATTGACATTTATAAACTTCAGAATTACTATGTTAATGACATTTACTGCAATGTTTTAAATAGTAACACTTGGATGTCCTTGCCATTGTTGGTGAGAAATGGAGCCCATCTGAATTCACAAAAAAAGCAGCCATGATACTGTACATCGGTGCATAGCAAAATGTCTAGTGATCCTGGCCATTGAAATTCCTAGCCTAAGTATCACAATGGTCACCTCCTTTATACCTTGAGACAATTGTGGTGTGTGTTAAATTGATTGGAAGTCAAATGGATAAAATCAGTTTTATAGATAATTTGTATGCTTCTGGGAAGGTATTGTCAAAATTGCTCATTGCTTTTAATGCCCCTCAGTATATTTGTGCCTCAAGACCACTATGAGTAAGTAAAATGTTATACAACTTTGTATAAAAAGTTGTCATGTGCTGAATCGTGTTATCTAGATTATATCTGGAGATCATTTTTCTTCCATAACCTGGAACAGCATTCAATTTTAGACCAACTGCTGTTGACTGACAGCTAGTGTAGGAGTATTTTCCCCCACTGGGATACCTTACTGTTAGCGGTAGTCATTCCAGTCTGGGCTTTCAAATTCTATCAAGGCAGGGCATTCATTTCGTCATCTCCTCAGCTGTCATACCTGTACTGCACCCCGTGGACAGGACATGATGATCGATGACTGCATATCCTGTCTTGCTGACTCACCCAGTAAATTCCAATCAATGTACAATGTGTACAATGTTTTTTCTGGCTCCTCATTAGGAGGTGCAGCTGGCAGGCTGGTGTCTGCTGTGAAAGTTGGGAGTTCGGATTTTCTCTGCCTTGTAGTTTCAGCCAGGCTCCTGCAACATCTCTGCAGGCTGTGCTCTTTGCTTCACCGCTAGCCCTTCTTTTCTGCATGACCTTATACATTTTTTCATCTTGCAGCCATCATGAGGAGGCGATTGTTGTGACTCTCTCTTCCCTGCAGTACATTGTTTTTCCTCATAGGACTGCAGTCCTGTGAGTGCTTTACTGAGATGGGCATGATAACCAAAACAGCCCGCCTTCCTGATAACTCTTGGAGGGATCCTGTTTCTCCAAACACAGGCATGTTTGCACTTCCACTCACTTCCGCCATGTGTAGGGGAAGCCCTGCTAATCCAGCATGGTCTGTGGCTGAGTACCACATTTCCATGAGGCGTGCTGTAATTTACAATGTCCTGCAGCAGTCCAGGGTGACCTGGCTCCAGGCCTCTCAAACACACGCTCTTGATTCATGAGGACAATGTTTTCTGAGTGTTGTTTGTAAAGGACAAATACTCTGTGTACCCTTTGGTTAAAGCTTTGGGCTACTTATGTCATGGAAGCTAACATTCTTCACACAGGGGACATAGTATTTAAAGCAGACTCCTTTGAAGGGGTGCGTGATGGGTAATTGTGGACAGATGTGTTTCATCATCAGTATGTTTCTCCTACATATGTCCTGATGATAATGTGTAGGAAACCAGGGCTTCAAACCCAAATTTTTTTCAAAACCTTCTGTTTGGAGTGGAAACAGTATTTTAATGTTTCCGCTATTGCGCTCCTACTCAAACATAACGTTTCTGAACCGGTTCAAACCAAATAAAAACGAGTTAATAACTTTATTTTTACATAAATGTATGCAGTGTACTCTTATGATAATTTAAGTGATCTATTGACTCATATATTCATACATCTATACTCATGGACTCAAAAATTTCCTACGTCGATAATACTATTACTGTTATTGATGTTACGATTATGGAAATAATTAAATCTACAGTGTGATTTGCCATATGTTGTCTGATTTGCCATATGTTGTCTAGTCCAATGTTGTATTAACACAACAGCAGTGACACGTAATGAGAATTGACAGTTCACTCAGCTGGCTGATATATTCTCTGGTAAATTAGACAACAATGGTTAATCCTTATGGTTTAGGTAAAGGAACCAAATCAAGTCTAAAACAGACATTTGAGCATATGAAAGAACACGATACATTTAAATGAATAAGACAGAGGTATCAGATGTATTAAAACTTCAATTTCCAGTAAAATTGTTTAATGCTTATGTTTGGATCCGGTTTTTCTTACTAATCACAAATGAAATGAATACTAAAGCAACGGGTTTGTTTCTAAACCGCATGCTGTCACAAAGTAAGCTAGTTATTCGTAAATTGTCCAAGCTAGCTACGAAAGGTGAGCTGATTTCACTCTTCGAATTGCCTACTACTGTGTAGGCTAGCTGACTAGCTAGCTAATTTAGCTAAGCTATATTCGTTATGGTTCGTTAGTTAGCTTAATAATGGTAGCTGATGGAGGTGATTAAGTTTAGCTGCCTTAGTACTCATCTGTAGTCTGTCTCATTAACTGTGGTCTGACAGTTGGAAAACTGTTATAAGTCAGCTCAATTTACCTTTATTCATCAGTGGTGGCTTCTTGAAGTGCGCTACAGACATGGAGAGAAAAATCACAGTGAGACATGCTTCTGAGGAGGCGTGCATTTCCTATTTGGAGAGGCCGAGAGCGCACATTGAATGAAGTGTGCTCTAAAATACAAAAATGTTTAGCTGATGTTTTATAGGCCTATATTACAAGGAACGAAAAAATAATGTTATCAACCGGTAATAGAGATTTCAAAATAGCATTTCTGTTCTGGAGCAATAAATATAATAGAATTTTCGTTTCCATTTCTGTTCCTCATAAATGTAATTTTTTATATATCATTTTCGGTTTTTGTTTTTGTTTTCGTTCCTCAGGCTGCTCAAGTTGTTACAATGGTAAACTGTTCCCTTCAATCCTGGAGGCACTGGTTTCCAGAGAGGTGGATTAAGCAAATGGTCTGCATAGTCCTTATGTATGTTCTGTGTAGTGAATACCAATGGCTTCTAAATTAGCCTGAGTGTTGATTTCCTTAATAGTCAAAGTGTTGATAATACAGAACGCCTTAATGAGAGAGGAATTGTTGAGGGGCGTGACTGCTTTTTTGGGAGGAACAAGAGGCTTTCTTCTCATGCTGACAGATCCCAGTCAGAAATAGTCTACATTTTGGCTTTACCACTGCAAAAGGCCCTTGGTCAGTGGGCTTTGGCTGTGTATATCTACCAGATTTTTATCAACACTTATTAACACATTTCCTTACTACTATATCTACCTGAAATTGCATTCTAAACTGACAAAGCGTTGATTTACACTTGTGTTGTTCTATTCCGCTCTGTATAATACTGAAGCCCACCTGCACCTCCAAAGATCTTTACCATCTATAACAGCAACATCCCTGTTTGTATAAGTGCCTGAATGTTCCATGGATTTCTAAAGTCGTTTTCGGGGCTCTACCATGGAGACTGTATGGATCCTCAATAACTTGCCTTGAGAGCCATTCTGAGTGACATGAATGGCTCTCCTTCATTACTAATAAGCTGTGGCACACTCTTGCATCTGAAGAGTGAGTATTATATCATTATATATTATCATATATATATTATCAGTTTGGTTGTTGCAGTACACCTGGCCCCACCCTGATGACTTTAATGGCCCACAAGAGCCAGGCAGCACTCTTTGGTGTTCTCAGTCTGATCTCAGTAGCAGGACCTGCTACTGTATAATAACAGATTTAGCTGTCTGCCTGAATGCCTGTGGTTCTTTGTCGCAGTAGGTGAGACAAAGGGGGATATGCTAACTGTGTAAGCCAAGCAGCACAAGAGCTCTTGGCTCTCATTCTTCTCTTCGATGTGAGGTAATGCAAAAGACTGCAAGGTTAAATGTCCTCCCAATAAAAAATTAATCATTGGAAAAGATGTTAAATCTCACTTTACTTGCTGGAGCCACATTTTTTTTAATCAGCAGCCCATTTTAATGCTGATGTTATGCAAGTCCCCAGACCTGGAGCCAGAGAGCTTATGTGCTGCACAGTACATGCGGGGGAAGCTACCTGACAAAAAATACTCCCACACTCAGTCCGCCCCCGCTGCCACCCTAGCAGAGCAGCCAGCACTGGGAAGCATTTTAAAGAAGCATCTCCTACTTTATTTCAGTGAAGAGTGTGCGAGGAAGTAACCAAACACCATCACAACTAAAGCCACGATCAATGCACTCTTATTGTTTAGCTCCATCAGATTAAACATGTTTACACCCCAGTGCATGGGGAATGCTAGAACAGGGGCACAAAATAAAGGCAGATCCAACTCAGCCTCGGAGCTTCACCAGTGTTTGCTCAAACGATGACATGCTGAAGAGTTCAGAATGTGCAGCCATGTGACATTAAATGTTTTAAAAGATGTGCATTGATAAAACGTGCATTGCAAAATCACTTGCAATATGATTTGTGAACATGCCTCATTGGTACACAGATTTTTTTTTGGACAGCTAGTAATGTTATGTCAGTTGTAAATATGAGGGATAGGTCATGCAGTGTCTATATTTAACCAGTAAGGAGGAAAATGTTTAGTTTGGCGTAGCATGATTAGAGGGAATTATTTTTCTTTTGATTTAGATTTTTTGTCTACTCAAGTTTGTGTGAATAGATCTAGCCTGATATATTTAATCTATAACAATGGATGGAAATGTAGATTTTTTTTCATGTGTGCAGTCTAAACTCAGACATCTGTTTTCCATTGTTTGCTGATGATAAACTAGGTCTGGAGTACTATTGAGAGGGCAGACATTAGTAAATGTAAGGGAAGTCAGCATCACAGAAGCACAACACAGAGAACCAAGCGTGAATTTGTCTTTGGCTAACGAAGTGCATTAATTTTGGAAAATGTACATGTTCAGACGCTTAGACTATGTAATGGGTTTAAGTAGCATCAACAGCTGTGGCTTACTCATAAGCATCTGAGAAAATGGAGCAAATAAATTGAATTAAAATGTGTGTGTCTCTAGGTTTCTTATTACAATATTTATGTACTTTCACACTTTTTTGGTAATGGTAATTTCTTCTCAGTTCTTTTCTGAGGTACAAATGGCTTTTCTAAGCTTGCACCTCAGGTGCTACTTTGTTGCTAGCACTGTATGCAACTTGTTTCTTGTTGGTGTTAAAACCTCTTTCTCTGAGTCCTAACAGGGCTAAATGCTTTGATCACAAGGAGTCCAATATTCCAGAGCACTTCTCTCAATGGGTCTAACCAGGAGTTACAGTATTTACCATATTGCCATAATTTATATGTAGTATAACTGCTACAAATTCAGTTGCAGTAATACTATAAAGGCGTCTCATTGAATGAGTCAGATGGGTTCACTTTTCTAATTTTAAAAATAAGTTCCACGTGATAACTCGTAAAGAAACAAATGTAAAACTTCTACCACAGGTGCAGCTTATGAAGACCTTCAAGTCTGGGTGAACCTAACCTACTTCACTTTGACCTAAGGGTACATTGTTTCTTGTGTCTGTCTAAGACAGTCTTACATCATGCTGTTTGACCTAATTCATATCTATCAAGCCAAGGGGGTCTTGCGCAAACATTGGTCCAATATATAATTGTCTTGGCCTGTTTTTGTATTTGCATTAAATTGTGTGATAAGGGTTCTTCAGATCTTGTGACCTCAAAAGAGAGTTGCTGATTTTGCTCGTCTGTACTGTTTGATTTTGCTCGTCTGTACTGTTTGGTGCAAATGAAGACAAGAATTACTGCCAGATGCAGTTCCCGAAAATATCTCCATATCTTTTTGGTTGTCATCTGAATTGTAATACAGTGATGTGGTTTCCCAGTGACATAACACTGTTGCAAGAGAACTGTTTTTGTTGAAACCTGAGATCATGTTGCTGAGGGAAGATAAGGAGCCAGGCAGGGGTTACGAGAGCAACCCATATATGAGGATGTCAGCAGACAGATACAATAGAACAAGGCTGCAACATGCTTATATAAAACTGCTTCACAATTGTAGACAGTACTGGTTGCAGTTACCTCACAAGTAATTTTTATTCCTATGTCTTTCTTTGTGCAATAGATGTTTAAAGTTTTTAAAATAAAAAAACGTCCTCTGGTGTGTTCTGTTTTTCAAATAGAAATTACTGAACCTTTGCCGATGTTACTTAGCTTCTTTGAATTGCTTTCAAAATGAGACGTTGAAGGCCTCAGTATCAGTTAGTAGCATTATTTTCTGTAAAATGTTCATGATCCATTTTGAGCTAGCGAGTCTACTAAGATGAAAAGCACTTGGCCATCTGTATGGTATTCAGTGGGTTTAAACTTGGAGATTCACCTCAATAGACTCCAATGAGGCCATTTTATTCTTCTGCTGACCTGTAAGGTTTTTATGGTAGAAATTAGTTCACCTTTGCTCTTCCATATTTATTCACTGGATGTATTCCCTCCCCGGGCTGATTCTAATATCTGAATATTTCATTTGAATGTACATCTGAATGTACCTACACACATTCAGTGGAACTTCACAGTTACTTGGCTTAAATATTTAAGAAACTATTAAACAGACAAAGTATGAGTCAGCCATCCTCATCTCCATTTGAATTTCTTCCATTTATTAAACACTTGTAGGTACATCAAACAATATATGGCTACTCACTGACATTTGGTTCCACGTTTTGTGGTTTTCTGTTCTTTTTAGGGTAGGGTATAAATACTTGTATTGCAGGTATTTTGATATACTTTTATGTGTATTGTATCAGCTGTTTTTAATACACGGCCCATTTTTCAGATAGCTGGATGTTTACATTTCTACAGCTGGAATACTCAAGAGTGAGGGTTTTTTTTTGCACTTATACAAACATCAGGCAGCCTTGCAGCTTCATTGGTTGTGATTTGAACATTGTTATTATGGAGTGTTCTTTTAAAGACTGTTTTTGTCACTGCATGGGCCAGGAAAAGTTTTGCTCCGTGAAATTATGTGCGTAATCACTGGAGTGTTCCCGGAATCTGCAATTTGGCGCTTAGAAGAAGGCACAGATAATATCTTAGCTGTCAGGGTGTGGACTGCACTGCTAAATCTTTCTAAATCCCTATATGAGGGGTATGCCCTGTCCCTGGCACAGTAAGCAGTAGACCACTATTTGTTTTATTTGCACAACTGCAGGGAAAAGACCACCATGTGTTTAAACACTATTGTTTTTGGGTAAATGCCTGCCACACCATTTTTAATTGCTGTACCCAGCACATTGTCTCAATGGCTGTTTTGGCAGATGAAAATCTTATGTGTTGCTTTGAGGCAAAGATCTCAAGTTTACAGAATCAGTTTACAGTTATGAAATAAAAAATATGAAAGACCTCAGTAAGAATCCAGCTCGTACTGACATGCTTGTTTTTACAATCATGTGCTGTAGTGCTAGATTGGAAGGTAGTCCATCTGTACTGCTGTCACTGCCCTGAATCCAGTTTTCTGGCACAGACCAGACTGGTATAATTTTCAGTGCATCCAATCAGGTATGTAGCTTATAGCACCTATTCAATCTGGTCACTAGTCTGAGCAGATATCTGTTCAACGCCTGGTCATGCTGTACTGAGTTCTTGCAAGCTTGTTTTTGCACATTCACATGTTAATTATAATTACCTATGTTATCAAGATTACAATGTTTTACACCGTGTCTGTCAGGAGGTCAGTTGCTTTGCCTATTTTTACTTTTGACTTGTTATTAATTCAATCTGGAAGCAGACAGTGTAGGATTGTCACACTTTGGATTGTACAGCGAAGGTAATTTATGAGATATAACTATTTATTATTTATCAAATACAACTGTAAAAAATGCAAAATTGACAACTTAGCATAGTAAAGCTACGCAACAAATGTAAAGCTGTTGTACTAACAAGTTACTTAAATTTCAATAAACTGAAACTTTGTGTATCCTTGCGTGTATCCTTCTGCTAAATTTATCCTTTGGCTAAAAACAAAACAAAAACCATAAAAGTAAAAGTAAAATGTTGTAACACACACTGACAGAACCTGTGTAGACCCATGAGCACACAGCCAGCAGATGGTTTCCCTTTCCTCTGGCCATAGACTTCCATGCTGTGTTATCATTCTGATGACAGTACTGTAGGTGGGAGACAAATCTAATATGGGAACATCTTTTTCCTTTTTTTTAAAGGCTTTGATTTAATCTGCCCTTTGTAACTTCTTAATCTCGACATGCTCTGAAATGGCCTATAAAATCTGACAAACATTGCAGAGTGAATAGCAGTGAGGTTGAGGGGAGCTGATTTTTCTCAGCCGAATAGCTGCTGGTGATGAATTTAATTAGTGTGCTGCACTCAGTGGAAACAATGCAGAAAAACAGATCTTATGCCCCACTGGTTGTTGTCAGTCAGGTCAGGGATCTCTGAAACAACAGCCTAAACAGCAGAACACTGCTTTTCTCATGGATATGTGGGGAGGAACTGTGGAGACCACGGCAAGTCTCAGAAGAGCAGGAGCAGTCAGTCCAATAAACACAGTATGCAAATCTGAGGAAACAAAACAGCCCTCTACACAGCGTGATTAGAATGGCAGGGCTGGACAGGATGCACTGTGACAGGCTTATCTCCTGGATAAGCAGTGCCTTGGGGCTGCTATTCATACGTCTTCCCTGTCACAGGCACCGTGGAGATGATGGCATAGTCACAGCTGCCTGACACCTGACCTTGTGTGACTCTGGATCAGCTTTGGGCTGTACCACCCAGGTCAGGAAACGACATGAGCATCTATCATCAATTACATTGGAAGCATTAGTTCATTAAATGAAGTGAATTCATTAAGCGAGTCACACTAATTTAATTGTAAGATTCCCTGGCAATGGGCCTATTTTGGTTGATTTAATAATCATAAGTTTGCTCTCCCTGAATCCCATCATGCAGTGTGTTGGGGAAGGCCGGTCCAAGGCCAGTGTTTTTTTTTTGTTGTTAACTTTAAATAAGTACCTTGCATGGGTTTAGATTCGTAGTCTGTGTTTACCCATAGGCTTCAGTGAAGTCAACGTATGTAGAACCTCCCTAGCCCCTGGGGGTCACCTACCCCTAATGCACATGTTAGAGTTTTACATTGTTGCACAACCTGTCCAAATGGCTTACGGGTTTCTTTGGGATTCCTTTGGACTCCTTTGGTAGTCTGAACAAAAACAGTGTTGACATATATGATTGTTGTTGGTGAACTGAGAACAAGAAAAGAATGTAATGTGCTGGTACATATTAAATTGTAAACAGATGTTCTGCCATATTAAAGAATGCAGTTCCTCCTGCACATTATTCTGTTTACAAATGACTGAAATGTTTTTGTGACTGTTTCAGCCCCATTGGTTGTACTCAATCTACAGTTTATTGGTCAATTTCTGGAAAGGAGAATTGCCACCTCATATCTGGCTGCTTAATTACTCATAAATGACAGTCTTTGTGGGTGATTTTTCCAGTTTTGATAGGGGAAAAAAACCTTACCTAATCTTCATCTCTATGCAAATGATCCACTTAAATAGTGCAAGTATGTTCTCACTGACTGCAGAATTGATTGTTTATAATGGCTGAGATTGTAGTATAATGCATCCATACAAGAAGTGCATAAATACAAGCAATTTCAGGGCAAGTCCATTGGTTTGTACAAGAGTGTTGATGGAGACACAAACCTGTTCGATTGTGTGGTGGCAAGTAAGTCACATAGCAGCGGTGGTGGGTTGAAACTTGAACATGTGAAATTTTCTAAAATAGAGTGTTAATTAAAAAAAAAAATTGCTTGCACAGTGTAACGTGTGTGGTGTTTGTGCCTACATACTGATAGTGTCTAGCTTCGTCCTTTTAGTCCTGGTCTCCTTGCCAACAGGGAGCACTGTTTACCAGATCCCACTTACTCACTGTATATTAGGTCAGCTGTCAATGCTGTGACATTTGCACATTGCACTGTTCTCTGCTGTAGAATGAACAGGAATGTTGTTCACGGCTAGTCTACATCAGTTGAAAGAGCTGTCAAACTACTTTTCCCACAGTGTTAGAGGGCATACAAATTTAATGCGAGCAACAGCTATTTGCAATCCTTCTGTGGCTAAGTTAATGTGCATATGCTCTGCTAAAGTGAGATGGATTGAGGAAGTAGTGCAAAGGATAGTGTCACAATTCATTCGTGCAACTCAAAAACCATACTGTTAAACGATGTTAATAGTTACTGCGATTTATGGATGGGTAATAATTAACAGCAGAAATCTGAAGAAATCTGTCAGTATTTTAAGGCTTGGCTGAACACTACAGGAGAAATATGTAAAATCTCCAGACACACCGAACCACTAAAGCTGGAGTTTATCAGCAGAAGAGGCTCAGAGAGCTGCATTTCATAAATCCTGTTTGCAGTCTTGCCTCTGAGCTGAGCCTGCTATAATTGGAACCCACTTGCAGTCCTAATAATTAGGAAAAAGTGTAGTCCTTGACCTCTGTACCTGGAAAATGCTGTTAGATCTCAGTACTTAAGTGGTATATTTCTGCATTAATATTTCATACATGGTCTACACTTGTCAGGTTACTTCTGTCCTGTATGGTGGAGTTCTCCTGTGTAAGTTTCCGATATGGAAGGTCTTGGATGTTAGCTATTGCTCAGCAGATAAAATGCAATGCTTCATGTTGCAGATCTGTTTTGGAGAACACCACCTGCCTGACAGTTATGTCCACGTAGCTGGGGGGGTTGCAGGGCTGAGGCAGATTGATCCAACGTCACCAGCAGGTTACATCAGTCACAAATTTTAATTTCCATATTATTGATTCATTATTTTGTAAAGTGAAACATGGGGAAAGTTGAAAAGAACAATAAAGAGGGGGAAGGAAAGCATTTCCAAAGAAGGTAACAAGCTGAATGCAATTTACTTTCCACTTACTATTATGTTACAGTTCTTGTGACAGCTTGTGTCCTCCATCACATTTGTTTCTTCTCATAATGTTCAGTTGCTTGGCAACAAGGACAGCTATGAGCACAGCTGGCCAAAGGTACTCCCTAAGCAGTACTATTGTTCAGCTCCTACATGGTGCTGACTCATTAAAGGTACTTCAGGACCTGCAGGATTGGTATAGGAACAAATCTGCATAATTGGCTCAAATAGACTTTCCACAGGACCCATTTCACCACTGTGCAAAGGGGGCATGAAAGATGAGACTGCCCTTCTCTGCAGAAGAAGCACATGTGGATACAATACAGTGATGAAGAGATTGTGCATTTTGAGAAGCATGTGATGTGAGGATGCATATGAAAAATGCATTCTACTGGACACAGAGATGGCACTTTGACCCATTTTCAGAAATTACTCCAGACAGGCTGACAAAAATTTCAAAAGTAAGTTTGTGTCCACTACTTTGGAATTGGCTGTAGAATTATGTAACAATTTGAAAGAATGTGTGGGGTTGTTCTGACATATGATTTTCTTGAAAGCCAGCATGACGTTGGAATAATCTAAAAGGGTCTGTGTTTTACAGAAAAAGGTCAAAATTATACCACAAACATGCAAGGCTTCTAGGAAGGGAAACCAATAAACAAGAATACAGTATGTAATAAAACAAAGGTTCAAGATTAAAGATTTGTGTTCAAAAGGAATATTGATTTCAGGGAAAACCACTTCATGTCTATGCATTGGATATCATGTTGTGTCATACCCTACATGCAGTCATTTTGAAGACCTGTGTTGGGAGAACATGTTTTATTGTGCCTCTCTAGACTATATATTAAAAATGTAATCTAATGGTTTAACACACTCATCATCTCTACCAGCTAGCTTGTACCTTGTCTGGCCAGCCATTGAAACCTGGTCATGCAGTGCTTCTAGTATTGTTCACTCCTTATTGTTTTTTGCTTGTGTTGTACTCTACCTCACTTGTAAGTCGCTTTGGAAAAAAACCTCTGCCAAATGAATGAATGTAAATGTAAATGTAAACCTCTCTGCCACTTAAGCTTTGTGGGAGAATTTAATGTTTATCATTTTTAAATTCCATCTACATGTTGGACCACCTAATGTTATAATCAGTAAAAGTGTGCATCTTAAATGTTTGCATTACCTACTGACTGACAAAACCAATGGAAGGCATGGCATTATGGCAACAGTAGTAGCTGCCTTGTACACTTTATGGAAAACAAATGTTTGGCCAGGTAGATGGCTAATTATGTTCCAGTCTGAGTTACGAGTCTGAGCTATGTCAGTATCCAGACATGGCGGTTAGTAGGGGTGGAGCATAATGGGCTCCATTCCACACAGAGGGGATAATGCCTGCCAGGGTCACCTCTTGGCACCACTCGTCAGCACCCTCTAGCAGCTCCTCAAACAGCTCTTAGTCAATGAAGCACTATTATCAGATGATGTCAGTGAAAGATGCATCATCTGATGAATCCTTTAATTGGGGTTTGCTCTCCTGTGGGACTTGTAGTGTGAAACTTAGCCATTGCATGCATGCATGGGAGCATTGCATTTGTCAAGCTTAAGTGCTCCTGTGGTGGATGTTGTGGTGAGGCAAGCTTAATTGAGCACATTGAGCACATTGAGCAATGTCAGGGTGAAAAAAAAAAGGGAGGGGGTGATGGGCAGATACAGATGAAATTTAGTGAAATTATTGCTTGTAGGAAAAGGAAGAGCTTTTTGTGAGTTAAGGACTGATCCACTTTTAAGGGTAGCAGAGATGTTTCATTCACAGATATGTTTGCATACATTTCTTTTTAGACTACATTTTGTCATCGAGTCTTTTTTGACCATTAAATTTATTTGTATTTATAAAACAAAATTCAATTCAAATGGCTAAAAGAATACAATAAAAAATTGCACATTTAGAACGACTGATCCCAGGGGTTCCCAGTTGAGAGATGAGCACTTGTTACTCAGATTGGTGTTTACTGTTGCAGCGCTCCCCTTGGATTGTGCAAAGGGAGGAGAATCTTGCTAAATCAGTTTACAGATAGAAGGAAGATGTTTCTGTGTTTCGTTGTGGCAGTGGAAACGTGCTTGAAAGTGCCAGGAATAGCCTCTATGACACCTCTGCTGTTTTCTGCTTGTTCAGGCTTTCTTGTGAGCGCCTGTCTTCCAGGCAGAAAGGATCAGTTGAATTCCTTTGTGGTTGGAGGACAGGGTAGACTGGATTTCAGCACGCTTGTGTTTGCACTGTTTCCCAGACTCATCATAAAATAAGCTGTTGCGCTGGCCTCTGTAGAGCAAACATACCAGAACCTAAACACAGCTTTCAAATATGCAGAACCATGCAACACTCCAGGCGTCCTGGCTTGGATTTCCCAGGGTCTTTCCAAGTTGTTTTTACAGGATGTCGGATTTCAGACACCATTGGTCTAATTCTGAAATTCAGGCAGGTTCTTCTGGTAAATTTATTTGGAGATTACTTTTGTTAAGTGAGTAAAAAACATTTGTCCCTTGGAATTTGTCAATGAGCATGATCTTAAGCCAAGTCTGTTTAGCCTGTGTGTGATGTTTGTGAAAATGTCCAAAAGAAAGTTATTTCTATTCATCAGAGCTCCCTTACTTACTCTTACACAGAGGGTTGGAAGAATCAGTGTCCACTAGGGGTCTGTTCTGGGTCAGGGGCATGTGTGTGATGTAGGCAGGCAGTCTGTTGTCTCTGAGGACCACTACAGCTGAACAAACACACTCAGCCTAGAAGCCTCACAAATTGGCAGTTGACATATGTCCTGGCAGCTTTGGGACAGAGAGCTGGCATTTGCCAGGATGAGAAGTACCTTTAGTACAATGGTACTACTACTCTGGAATTTCATATCATCAATTATTCATTCATATTATCAGGAAAAAATGAAAGACAGGAACTGCTGGATTTTGTTCTGCACTTATTCCATTTTAAATTTAAAGTTTGTGAGAAGGAGTAATTGAGAGCGGATGTTTTTGGATGTAGATGTACTGACATACTCTAATCTGAACAGATTTGTGAGTAGACGTAGGCCTCTGGCCCTGGAACAGGCTGCTTCCTGTTATATGTAAACTTTGCCCATATCAATCCACATCTGCTGGTTGGTTTTCCCCTTTGCTCCAAGAATGGGGAATTCCACAGAAAAATCATTTGCTATGTCATTCATCCATTGGTATTCCAGAGCATATCTTCAAACACCTTTGTTACTGGAGTACAAAGCTGCTCAGATTCACTGGTATATTCTCTTATATTCATTTATGGCTAAGCTCAGCAATTGCCTGAGCATTCTGTGCAGGTCTGCAGGTGACACAGATGCCACATGTTTTAATACTGGAGAACCAGGATGGATTTGAAATATGACAGAATGCAGGATTTTTGTCTGTAAAGATGAGATGGAAAATATTTCAAAACAACCAGCGGACCAGGAAGTAGCTTCTTGATCACACATGACGTTTTTCCATCCACATGGTCCTATATGATATGCAGTGAACATCAGATCCATAGCAAACTGACAGTGGCAAAGAAGCTTCAAAAAACATGGTTAGGATTAAGCTGAGACTTATCACCCTCTCTCTTCCCTCTTGTGGAATATTCTCTCTGCAGCTTTGACGTCACAAGAGGTGGTCTTGCTTGGATCGTCCTCACTCATGTCTTTTTTGTGTCCGCTGTCTCCATGTCGCAGGCACACATTCTGGCAGTACCGTAAGGAGAACCCGAAGTCCAAAGTGGGCGAGCCGCCCCCTGATGGCCAGCCAGGCTTCAACAGCGGGGTGATGCTGCTGGACCTGGAGGCCATGCGCCACTCGGCCCTCTACAACCAGCTGCTGGAGCCGGGCCGGGTGGCCAGCCTGGCTGAGCAGTACCATTTCCGGGGTCACCTGGGAGACCAGGACTTCTTCACCATGATCGGCATGGAGCACCCCGAGCTCTTCAGCGTCCTACCCTGCGGCTGGAACCGGCAGCTGTGCACCTGGTGGAGGGACCACGGCTACGGGGACATCTTCCAGCTGTACTACCACTGTGAGGGACCTGTCCACATCTACCACGGCAACTGCAACACTCCCATCCCCGATGACTGACCACACTCACACACTGACACCACCCAACATCCCCTCCCCCCACCCCATCCCACTGACCACTCCTAAGTTTGACAGTGCGAAAGTGTAAACGGGTTGCACTGTTACATGATCTTGATCTCCACCTTCACCTTTACTCTCCAGTTCACAAGCCTCACATACCTCACGGTTCCACATACCCTAGCCCTCTGATGAAAAGCTTTAACTGAAGTTTGGGGAAAATTCTCACCATACTTTGTGGGTGTTCTTTGGGAAACCCCATGATTGGTCATAAGCGTCCGGTCACTGGGGCTCTGAAATCTGGGACTGAGATCTGAAGAAAAAGCAGGATAATGGTCATAGTTTTTTATATGACACCAGGCCATGCAAATGAATCCGTAATTCCTGCAGAGATGCTTTGAGATTGTCCTCCTTGGTTTGTCTGTCATAAGCCTGCAGGCCACCACTTTGTACTGCCTTATCAAGCTCTCTCAGACAAATCTACAAGTGGTAAGAAGCCATCAGCATGGCATTCGATTACTGGGCTTTGTCACTTTCTGGTTTGTTTACTGTGACAAGGGGATTGATGTGCCAGACCAAGGGTACAATCACACCAGCACAGATTATTTTATCTCATTAATGCAGCTTGCAGGTGAGGAGAGTGCTTTTGCAAACATGACATCTGTATTTACTGGCCATTAATACTTAGATGAATGATAGCGGTCAGTCAGGCCTCAGTCCTGGTTATGTATTACCCTTGTTACCCTTAATTTCCTCTTAATACTTACCAGATGAAGATTCTTTAAAAACCACTAGGTGACCTGTTTTCATGAACATTGTTGTACCAGCACTGAATTCCTACAATGTAGTATATGTGATGGATTTTCTCTGAATGTGCATGGTAACAAGGGAATATAATTCAGTGCACACTATGGAAGATGATCCATATCATGGGTAGAGTTTCACATGAGATTTAGCACACATCAGTGTGAATATCTGATTAGAGGCATCCTTTTGAAATTATAGCCGTGCAAGTCTGTGTATTTGCAAAAGAAATCCAGTTAAACTGTGTCAAATGGGCTGCAATGGGCAAGTAGTGGTAAAACTTAACTTCCTGTGGGATTGGACTCAGTGCTATGCACACACAGGGCAAAGCTTCAAAGGAAAGCGCAGCATGTCAGCTGTTGTGGTTGGCTTGTTCCTACACAGCGATTGACACAGAGATTAATCCAGGAAGGCTTTGGCAAACGCAGTTCAGACTTCAAAGCATTTGACAAGTAACAATTAGAGCTATATGAAATTATACAGAATTCGGAGGGTGGTAAAACTGTATGTTCTCATCCCCTTCTGCTGCAGAATTATTCTGTTTTGCATAAGCAGTAAGATTGCAAGTTCTGGATGTTCTTGAGGGGTGTGTCTGTATAACCCTGAGCATCCTGTTGGATTTGCTGCAGCTGAACTTCAGTGTTTATTGGTAGAGAGGAGGAACAGCAATCCATCCTTGTAATAGCTGGATCACTTCAAGGGCAGTGACTCTATAATTAAAACAGCACTCCATAAAATCTAGGTTGGGAATGGACAATCACATGGACATCACATGGAAAGGTGAAAGACATTTTCTCTGCAGTTTATACCTCTGTCCCTCTGAACAAAACATATTTTATACAAGGACGTTTATATACACAGTTTTTACAGTCATATTTGTGTTTTTGATGAGTGGTGCATGCTGTTATGTATCCTTTTGTTTTTGTAACAATACTCTGCTTTAGATATCACTGCATGCCACGTGTCTGCAAAAAGCAATGCCAGTTCTGACTGCAGGGTGTTGAGGGAGATGTTAAAATAATATGAATAAATGCCAGCAGGAGTATTTGTGTAAAACATTTCCAGAAAGGGGACCTAACACCATATCTCATATTCAGGGCTCTCCACTATAGCAGATGTTTCTTCTGTCTGTTTGCCTGCATCTTTTCCCCCTTTGCATTCCCCATGCATAACTAAAGGCAAGCTGTTTTCAGTACAGAATTTAAGTCAATGTATTCAGTCAGTGTCATTTGCTTCTCAACTGTTATACAAAGAAGTTGGATTATAACTTTTTATAGTAATGTCTGTGGACTGCACCAGAAAGCCATACTTTTGTGCCTGGTACAATTTACACTTGCATTATTTCTATTTGTTTAGACACTGAATTACAGTATCTGTTTATGATCATGATGTCAAAAAGGTTCCTTCAATACCTGTGGAATTTGGTCTGTGCAATAGATGCGGATGTCAGCACTGTGATGTAAATCTGATCTATCTTGTCACTCATTTCTGTTACCTGCAGGGGACATTAACCAAGAGCTATCACCATGTCTAAAATGGGTATTGGTTGTTTGCAAATCCATCCACCCCCAATCCACCCCACTGCTAAATTTTAGTTGCAGGCAAAAAGATGACAAATTCAGAAGTGTGATGGTTTACATGAAAAGTACATTTTGGGAATGTGTCACATGATTCTAAAGCAAAACACCAGTGCTTTAGTCTGCTTCAGTGTTTTTAAAGACTTTCAGTGTTCCTGTAATTGACTTCATCTTGAAATAAACATAATTGTACAATAAATTGCCTTGGTTTGAGTTGTTGAGTTTTTCTTTTGCACATTACATTATTGTCATTTAGCAGACACTCTTATCCAGAGCGACTTACATAGATTACAATGTTTATATGTTATCCATTTGTACAGCTGAGTATTTACAATATCCAGAGGCAATTGTGGGTTAAATACCTTGTCCAGGGGTACAGCAGCAGTGCCCCAGTGGGAAATTGAACCAGCAACATTTCAGTTATGAGCCCTGCTTTTTTCCACTATGCCACCCACTAAAAACAATTTAATATAAATTTTTCTCTCCCTCTCCTTTACATCTATGGTAGGACATAAGATAAAGAAGCCACCTTCAGATACTGTAGTTGTAGCAGTATTGCACTACATATCAAATTTAGCATCTTCAAAATGCTGTTTTCATGTTAAATTCATCATTATTTTTCATTTGACAGAATTGTTTAATGCATTTAGCATTTACAATTATTGTAGGTGCCATCTGTCTTTGTGCTTGATACATTTAAACATTTTCTAAAGTTTATGATCTTTAATTATAGAAAACTGATTGTTTTTAAGAGAACTCTGGGTGCCCTTTGAGGAAGTGATGCAAGAAAAACATCTGTCTAGAACTACGGCTGTCATTCTGTGCCACATGGCAAAGTTGCATTATGTGGCTCAAAGTTGTATTTATATTGTATGTGCATATCAGAACTATCACTTGGCAGAGCTCAAATTCAGTTTCCAGCCTCATCTTATATTAATTAGATTTATTTGATAATGGCTTTCAAAAGGTGCTTGACTCCAAAGTAGGCTAAAATTGGATGCCTTTTCATCTGATTTTTTAGTATTGAGGTACATGGGAGTCCTAGGTGAGCCTATCTGATTCACCACATTGACCTTGAACATAGCTGTGTCCTGGTCTTTGAACCTAAATGGATGTCCATGCAATGTAGGCCATGTAATACAAGAGGAGGATAATCCACAGTAGCATTATTTAATGTTGTGTTTTGTAATGCACCTCGTGTGCACCTTTCATAATTGGACTTTTTTGCCAATCAACTATCTCAAACAGTTTCTCATGAGTCTTCACAGATTAGGCTTTATCGTTATGCCAGTTCACAAGTAGTCTCAGCTTTGGTGTTAGCAGGATGTTGTTCCCAGAGAGTGCTAATGTCTATGTAGGAATCAAACATAAGTGATAAGGCAGAAGTGGAAGATGCACAAAACATTACCAAATGGAAACAAAACACAAAGGCTTTTAGGTGTTCAGTCAAGCAGGGTTAACTCTACTTCTCCTCCAGTAGTGGTTAGGGTACTTATAATGGTCTGTCTCCCCTAATCCTGAGACAACATGCTGCATCATTACCCACTAGACTATAAACCTAAATGTTTCTGAGATCCAAAAATTTTGTAATCATTTTACATTTTGCCTATAACTCAGCTGACATAAAGGTGTTTCAGTGTGTCCTAAAAATACATAGTTTTCTTGTATGTAGGAGTTTAACAGGGTTGTAATGACAGATGCCAGTATCCAGGGCAGTTCAGTTATAATTACTATTTTGTTGTTTAAGGTTCAAAGTACATTTGTCATCTCACAAGTGCCATCATTTGTTATCTAACAATTATCAAGTGCATGCTGTAACAATGCCATTGTTTGGATACATCTGTACACATGGTTTGCGACAGAGCATTGTGGGTAAGTACCGAAATTATTGTGGTTTCATAAAACCCACTTATCTCGTTTATGCTTGTGTACATATTTTTTTCATACCCCCTTCCCCTGTATTGTGAGATAGAGAGGTCCTAGTCATATACCACACAAAAGTTATGACGTGAATGAGCAAAAAAAAAAAAAAACAAGATGGCACTGTGTCCACAAAATACCAAAAAACAGAAGGTTGCTAATGGATGGCAGAGCAAGCCCTCATTTGGAGTGCAGATGTTTGGAAAACAGATCCAGTTTTGTTCGTCTGGTTTCTTCACTGAGTGAGGGATCTTCTCATTCCCCCATTCTGTGCCTTAGGCTTAGGGCATTCTCTACATCCCTCCAGCAGCCAAGAAAGGCTTCCGCTCCTCTTGCATCCTGGTGAGCAGCATACCTTCATCATCCCTTGCTCAGTGCCATGTATTGCACTATTTATCAGAAACTAGTCATCCATCAATCATCTCACTCCTCATGCAGACCATGCTGAATGGGAGATTTTTTTTTGGTCAATGGTAGGCACATTAGTTCGTTTATATTTTGTAA
Source organism: Megalops atlanticus (assembly GCA_019176425.1). Classification (NCBI taxonomy): domain Eukaryota; kingdom Metazoa; phylum Chordata; class Actinopteri; order Elopiformes; family Megalopidae; genus Megalops; species Megalops atlanticus. The sequence continues at coordinate 37,315,446 of CM032876.1, forward strand.
AAGAAAGTCAGTTAGCATCTTGTAGCATCTTATTTTGATCATAGACCATTAATTAGCACAGTTTATAATCCCATGGACAATCTATGTATTGCTATTAGTAATAAAATATTGTCAGATAAATATCATAGCAGATGTTTTGAAAACATTGCAAGTGATCGTACAATAATTAGTATCTATTTTTCAAAAATGGTTTCAGTGTGTAGATGATTGATTCAGAATATAATGCAAGGGTATCAATTAGATCTACAATTGGTTTGCAGTCCAAACCAATAGTCAAAGGGTACGCACAATAAAAAACATACTCCTGAATGAAAAACTGTAACTAATGTTATTTTGAAACACATCATGCTTTTAAGGGTTAAGGTTACCCACCAGTGATATATTCATAGAATGTACCCTCACATTCATTTTTTTTCCAACATTTGGAGTTACACTTAAGCACCATCAAGTGTGCCAATACAGAAGTAAAACATAATGTATACAGTACTACAATCTTTTGTTATCTGCTAACTGTTGAGCCACACAGTGTATCTATGGAGTGTCTTCTCCAGTAAGAAACATTTTCCACTCAAGCTGGACAGTCTAGCATTCACATTTTCATGGGTCCTGCAGTGTCAAGTGTTAAAAGGGTTTGGCCAGACATTTGTAAACAATTATGTAAATATTTACCTAAATGTGAATGTGATTTGGCTTTTTATCAAATGAGAAACTTCCTCTGCTAACCCCTGCTGATGAGCTGCTCTGTTTTCTCCCCGGGGTTTGTTGTGATGTAGAGGAAAATGGAGCAATTCATTTTGCCTGGTCAGAATGTGGGTCAGGTGATATCAGGGCACTGCGGCTTTTTGTCATATGACTACAACATTCTGTGTCAATTGCTGCCAGGAACCATGCAAGCCTTTGAGTCTGAGTGCTCATGAATGCTCATTCTGATTCAGTAACATTAATGACATCAATTTAATTCTTAACCGGACTCAAGAATTCGTGTATGCCTTTTCTTTCATGCTACGAGAATCAGTAGAGTGTTTACAGAACTCCTATGCGGGTTTTGGTGTTCTGTGGTGTGTACTGTGTGCCTTGTGTGCAACATCAATCAGAGGACATTTACACTCTGTGAAGTCTGTTGATAGTAACGGATTCAGGTGAACAACAAATGACCTATTTCTTCATAAACTAGTGACTTATTTTGAAAGATTCCATACTTAAACATCATGCTATAAAACAAACCCCATTGTTGAACATCCTCTGAACATCTTTTGAAAAGGTATGCTGCCTTGTATGAGTGTATCATTTCTGTTTAAAATGTGACTGGAAGGAATGTTTACCTCATGTGAAAACCACCTTGTCATAAAATGTGTACTTGCCTTTTTGTGTATGGCCTTTTTGCGTTTACCCTGATTATAGACTGAGGTATTAGTGTGTATCACAGTGCCTTTGTTGTCAGTGTGATTAATTAATTTCTACGTAAAGAATCATCACTTGTAAAGTCACATAATTATAAATCAGGCCAAACTCAGAGTGATCATGCCCTGTGTTGCGTGAAATCACTTGGCCTGACATATGAAAAAACACAACATGCTCTTCTAGTGGCAGTCAGTAGCCACTTAATTAGCCTCTCAGATCAAATGAATGTGATGTCAAATGCTGTAGTGCCATGTATCATAATTCTGCAGGGTCTGTTGTGTCAGCTTTATGTAAGAATTGTACAAGAATCCCTTCAGCAAAATGTCACAGGATGCAAGGCTCTCTATGGATGTGAAGAGACACTCTAATTATTTATTAATTAAATATTAGTATTTCTCTGATTACCACACTTTGAGTCACTCCCTCTGGTGTCCCTTAAGCAGAGGTCCAGTTCTGACCTCATGAGTGTTCATAAATATGTAGATATGAAAGTGTGCTGCTGTAGCCCCTCAATTTCAATGAAATTCTCCATTCAGTAAAAAAAAAAAGATTCGGACTGGAAAATTAAATGATTACGAGAAACAAAAACTTTGCTGACGTTCAGAAAAAAAGATTTAGGAGGATTAAGCCCATCTGGTATTGTACAGAATAATAAATTGAGAGTGCTTCAGAATTCCCCATTTTAGATGATGTTATTGTAGCTATACAATAAATACCTAACAATATTTATGAGCAACTTCAATGCAGATGATATTATTTCAGTCATATTTTCCCATTGCACCTGATGCAACTTTGTATATGAACATTTTGTGCTCTGAAGTGATCATTTTTGGTCTCACATTTTTCATTCCTGCAGGTAGTAATCACTAGGCCTAGCTGGGGAAACAATGAACAAAGTTACTGAGTTTCATGTTGCAAATGTAATACATCTTTTATCAAAAATACACTGACAACACAGACCAGTGACAGCACCCATGCAGACATCATTGGAGTAGCATCGTAAAGCAGGATAAAGTTGAGGTTGACGTTCTTTACAAAGGAAGTACACAAATTTCAATGCACCATTCAGATATGCACAAATGTTTTATATGGATATTAATATTAACCGAGTACCCAGTAATAATCATATTAGTTGCATGTATTTTCAGTCTGCCACAGTGAGCTACCAATAAATGTGATTCCTCCCATGGTGTCTGACAATCACATGTCAGTCTCAGTATGGCAGAGGATGCACACACATGCTAAGATATGCAAATAACAATGTTATTTGTACTGGAGAGAAGCAAAAGCAGTTTTATTTGACCTATGTCCTCAGAGTTTCAACTGTGTCATCTACCAAGAGATGGCTGCTTGTTCAGACATACTGCCAAGCAATGATGTGGTATTTCTGCAGCTGAAACTTAAAGCCAAACTACCTTCCTATATACAGTATATAGCTCTATGTATCTTGAAACATATTTATTGATTTATTTGTTTGTTGGAGGGTGGGTAGTGGGTGGTGGCAAGGAATGTTTTTTTAATAAGACACTGCAGAAGGTTGTTGGCTCCTCACTCATCTATTCTGTCATTTCGTTTTTTGTTCCCAGTACTTGACATCTGCCTGCTGGTGACATAGAAGTGTTATTTTCTATCCATCCTGTTCTCTGATTGGCAAACCACCAGTGTCCCTTTCCTGTCCCTGTTGAACCAGAGTGCCCCTGTTAAGGGAAGCAGGATATGTGAATGACAAAACTCTTTTTCCTCTTAGGCTCCAGACCTAAAACACAACAACAAAAGAATGCACCATGCAAAACATGGTTTTGCTTTTTTGTTTGTTGTTGATGTGCTGCAGTTAATAGCTAAGTGGTGGGCATGTGTGTATTTAAAAGAGTGCAGTACTGGCTGTCCTGTTTGAGCAATGGAAACGGTCAGTCATGCTTTATCAAGTTGCCTCTGAATAGTTCTACTACTGTGTTCGAAAAGTGAAAAGAATCCTGCATTGATTGTACCCCTCCCTGCATGACTAATAGACCCAGCATATCTTGGCAACTCAGCCAGCATAATCTACTCCCAGATGCATAGACTTGGGGCTCAAAGACACACTGGCCCTTGTGTAGTCCTTCAGTCGGCTGGTCTGGCAGACGCTCGATACATAACATCACAGATTTCCACAATGTGTACAGCCATGAGGACAGCTCTAGGGAACAATCATAGATTAGCTCTTAAAACAATGCGCTTTTCAAAATCCCACATATTGAAAAATTCTGATCCCTGCCCGATTATAGCTTTCAGTGAGGTGACTCTTAAATGAAAAAATAAGCATTCAAAAAATTACAAGTGTGTATGACTTTTGTGGACATTTTATTTACGGTACATAAAGTAACTCGCCTCTTTGATTTGAATGCTCAGTAACTTCTTTTGCTGTGCCAATTGTAGCGAAGGGCGAGTGCAGTCACCCCACCCGGCCTTGAACCCAGGTCTATGGGGCTCTTTGGCGTTGCGGTCAAAGTCGCACGTTTGGTACCCTGTAGACCCGGTTTCAAGGCCGGGTGGGGTGACTGGTCTCGCCCTTCACGACAAATGGTGTGAGAGTGGGATGGCTGGCCGCGAGGCCATCGGAGGCGTGCCTGGTGTGTGAGCCATATGAGGGACCCCAGAGATGGGTGAAGCACGGTGTGAGGGACCCCAGAGATGGGTGAAGCACGAGTGAGTGGGGGCACCCTGGGATGGGAGAAGTACAGCAGTGGAATGTGAGAGGGACGCCATGGTGCGTGAAGCGCATGGGCGCGCTTCCCGAAGGGGAGGGCAGTGTGATGGAGTGGTGTCACAACAGTTGAGCATGTGCTCTGACTGCCATACCAACAAGCCTGGCTCTTTGGCGTCGTGGTCAAAGTCACATGTTTGGCACCCCGTAGACCTGGGTTCAAGGCCGGGTGGGGTGACTGCTCTCGCCCTTTGCTACACCAGTACAGAAATGAATAGTTTGTTTCTTGTAGTAATAGTGCTGCAAAGATGCTAACACGACTGTGGTTTATTGTGGGAGCAGGGTCAGGCAGACATGCTGCATATCCACATGTGTTCCTGGGTGCAGAGGCTATTGAAGAACGCTGTTGACACGGAGCTATAATTGAGGGTTTTCATTATGTGGACACTGAATATGTCAAGTGGAGCTATTGTTCACAGTATTGCTGCCTTTTGACAGCTCTCACTGGCTGTTGTGGATGGTGTTGTCTGACTCACCACAGCTGTGAAGGGACTGTTAGCTTTCTGAACCAACGAGAAAGGTGGATTGCCAGAACTTTTGGGGACGAGGGGATTTTACTAAGATGCTCAGTTGTACTGAACACCTGCAGAGAATCACTGCTGACTCACTGGTCTCTTACAGACCAGTATACTACATTGGTAACAAAAGAGTGTGTGCTGTATTGAGTGCTGGGCTGTGCGTTGTGGTGTAGATTTAAATATAAGGTGTAGCTTTTGCTAGATTTTTACATTAGCATTTTTTTTTCATTCAGCACACACTCTTATTCAAAACAAGTGAATCTAATAAAGTGGCTTGAAAGATGGTACATACAGGACCCAACTGATCAGGTTCAAACATGCATCAGCTCCTTATGCTGTACTGTGATAGCCAGCGTGACAATGCTTCAAAGCATTAGTGCAGTACAACATACCCTATGGAAAAACTATAATGTAAACTATGGTAAAAAAAAAAACAGAACTAAAGGAAGGGGAGTTATGCGTGTCACAATGAACATTGACCTGAAAGGTATGGAATCATTTTCCCTCATGCAAACATTTATGAATTTCAAATAATAGAAAGTCAAATACTGTAGACACCCCTCTTATATAGTTCCCTAACCTTAATATACAATGTAGATTCTAATTTGACCGCCATCAAATGCTCACACAGGAAATTTTTCATCCTTAACTCACAGTTCCTAGCAATGTACCAGAAAAAAACTTGTTCCAAGCACAGTGATTTGAATACACTGGAGTAGCTTTAACTTTGGCTGGCTCAGCCCATTGAGGTTGTTCTCTCCTTCCCTGACCCCATCAAAGGAGCTGAAGGAGCAGCACTCTTTGGAGGGAGGGGGCAGGTTTCAACAGCGCTTTTCTGGCTGGGAGAGCTGCTGCTGAACAAGGACACATTGTGAAGTCTCTGTTGAAGCAGCCACTTCATTCCCCCAATGCGCCAAATTAGAGGAGCCCTGTGTCGTTTACAAAGGGTGATTTATTGCTTTGCTGAGAGCACAACATGAACAGAAAGCAAAATGCTCAGAGGCTTCGTAACCGGTTTGATTTTGGAATCTGTTCACATGTTTTCATGTCTGCTTGCACGCTGGTTGAAAGGCAGGAGCGATGATGTTTGAACTTAGTGCCTTCTTGCCTTTACACTGAGAAATACCAGTCTAATTTCATTTCACAGTCAGTAAAGCTGTAGGGGAAAAAACTAAAATGGCCAGTCAAGTGTGGGGAAATTGTCAAATGTGACAGAAAACAGGATCTCTATTTTCAGACTGTGAAAGAAACATCCAGTACTGCTCAGAGAAAAACATGAAGAGGTTTTACAAATTTGCTTGCAAATACTGACTTAAACTGATTAACCTTCCTTATATCCTCAATAGACAACCCAGGCATGATAAGTGAATAATGTGTGAATGTGCATCCCTAGCTTAACCACAGATGATTGGCCTGTAAAGTGAAGGAATGACTGAAGACTTTGAAGCCAACAGTAGGTGCTCTTGCCCTCTGCAATGGCAGGAGATCTGAGGCTGTGCCTTGGATTAATCCTCAAGCCTAGCCCCACAGGGGGTCTATTTAATTCTCTGATACAAGGTAGTTCCCCGTCTTCACCAGCTCCTGCTGTGCTCATGCAAAAATAGGCAATTTACTCAGTGACTTCACCCGTGGGGGAACTATCAGTGAGCTTACACACAGCTGAAAAGTGATACTGTGTCTGTCCAGTGTCTCTGCCATGCCCACCTCCGCTGCCTTTCAATTGATGACATGGCAGACATGAAGGTTGTTTTCCCCAGATGGTACAGAGGACATGCTGGCATCTCACAGCATTCCTCATGCCAAAAATAGAACATAACCTCCCTGCACCTGGACCTGCCCCTGTTCGGGGCACCACATAGCAGCCTCACTGTAACTTTATATGGAAGCCTTGAGCCTCACTTCCTGATTCTGAGCTCACTACATGTGGCCACTGTCAGTGGCTCTGAAGCAGACTATTTGATCCAACTGTGAAGTGGCTGTGTGACATGGTGGGAGACAATTTTGTTGTGATTCAATGGTGTCTAGTGTCTAGGCCTTACAATTTATTTGTGTTGTAGATGCCCAGTGTACCCTTCTCCAGTGCAAATACCACCAGTTTCTCCACCTACATTTTTACTTAAACCTTCAGGTAAGATACCGTGCTTAAGGGTACAACAATAATGCCACACTTGGGATTGGAATTCTGATTACAAACCCAATTTACTCATATCTGTGTGACGTCCTCAATTGCTCTAATGTATTAGCAGTAAAGGCTAAATGTTTTTACAAAGTTTCTGCAGTTTTAGTAGAACAGATTTATGGGGAGGTTGGGGAGATGTGGGGTTTTGAAAAATTCAGGAGAGCACCATGCTAATCAATACTTTATGCTGTCATTACCCTACCCTGCGTTGCCTGGCTTAACAGATCAGAGAACGATACGTTTATTCAGCACTTGTGCATGTTGGATAGATAGGCTGTCATAGAGTATGATCTGTGTGATATGCAAATCATCTCATCCATGCAGCTGCTGTGGGATGCGTGCTAGGCATAGATCTTAGATGTCCAATATGCAATCTGACATACCTTCACCCGTCTACAATATTCAGCTTGATTAAATAACACTGGTGGGAATGCATTGAGGCCGCTGCTGACATTATGCATCCCAGATCGGATCCCTGACAAATGCCAGTGATCACCTTGCTATAATCAATCCCCATTTGCAGGGAGAAAGAGCATTCACCTGATAAAATATGAGACAAGGGGTGTAAATTAATCACAGATGGCAAATGGCCATTGAGCGGGGGGATTGGGATGGGGATGACTGCAATGCAGAGGACCGCAGAGGTGTGTTTTGGGCTGGTTCAAGATGCAAGGAGTGTGGACAGAAAAATTATTTCTTTATAAAAAGCGCCACGTTCTAGTCTTCCAACACTATTGAAGGAAAGTGGGTCAAGCAGCTGCTGCTGCTACAGACTCCCCAGTAAAGGGAGAGAAGTACTGAGAGCTGAGGACTCTGTCTCCTTTGCCACTTGTGTCAGGTAATTTGTTAGTACAGTGAAACAATGTCGAACCCTGGGGTGAAACAATTGCCACTCTTCACAGTCACTGTTGTGACCAAACCACAAAAATGATCTATAATGGGCTATTTTGTCTGAAGATGGATGTCTTTTCTTTTTACCCAGTGCTTCATCCATTGCTAGAAGATGAACAGCTGTCAGCTGACAGCCTTGTGCAGCTTTGACCCAGTACTCTGAAGAAAAAGACCTCTGACTAATGAGTGACATACTCTTTCAAGTTTATACTGAGCACATCACCACCCTATAATATTTACTATAGCAAAATAGCATAATTTACTTGCGTTACTGTTGTAAAAAAGGCTAACAGTTTTCCCTGATGACATTTGGAACCAAAGTGTCAAAATTTAAATTCATTATAGTCTGTGGTAAAATCATTCTCTGTCTGAAGTTTACATGGGTTTATCTGTGGAACAGAAGAATGTGAAAATTGATTTAAGCTTGGTATAGTTTTACGTTGTTTGTGAAAATGTATCTGTTCTATGATTAATACATGTCACCATATAACCATGTCTTTTTGTAACTGTGTTGTGTAAAATGGTTATATAATATTGGGGTCAGTGTCACTGTCTTGCTCTCCTGCATGACTGCTACACTGAAAATTTAATTCTCTAAAGAACAAATCTGAAAGGAATTATTCATAGTAATATTTCTACATTGAAGAACAGAGATTCAATTGTTCTTTGTTCACGAAAGTCTGTATCAAACAGACTGTACATCCAAGACAACAGAATATTGTGTTACTTTAGACTTACCACTACAATATGTTATTCATTTTCTTCAGACTCTTTTGTTCGAGGTAATATAACTTAATATGACTAATGTTACTTGGCTTTACTTACTGTACAGCTGAATGTAACTCTAATAAATTCAGGTTGACTTCTTGGTATTGCAGCAAATCAAAAATCAGTCAAACATGCCCCGGTAAGCACATTCCCCACATGCACAATAAAGTAATTTTTTTATGCATTCTTTTACCTGTAAAACAAAACTTAAAGCAAGAGGTGCCACATAGTTCAGTGGTGCCATCTCACAGATTGCCTGGAGTACATTCTGAAGCTGACCCGGCTATGTGGATCCCTCAGGTGGGGTGGAATGGATTGGCACAGTGACAAAGGTAGAGGTAGGGACACCTGAAACCTCCGGGAGGAAGCAGATAAGAGTGTGTTTGTACATTACATTCATTTAGCAGATGCTGTTATCCAGAGAAAGTTCTAGCACAAAAGAACAGAAGTGCATTCATGCAAGTTGAATGAGCAACCAGGCTAACAACACTCCCAGACCAGTGAGTGAGAGCATAACACCAGTCAAGCCCCACCACAAGTTAACTTGTGCTACCCTGAAGCAGCAGTAATACAAGTGGCAGGTTTTAGGCGGTGGGGACTGAAGTGGAGCTGATGCAGTCTGAAGAGGTGTGTCTTCAGTCTGCGTTGGAAGATGGCCAGTGATTCCGCTGTTCTGACCCCTGTGGGAAGTTCATTCCACCACTGAGGGACCAGGCATCGTGTCTGAGAGGAGCGACCCCATCAGCATGGGACAGTCAGTTGTGCCATGGTTGCATTATAGTGATCTGGGCAGCACATATAGTTTGAAGACCGTCCTTATTGTGGGTATTAGAGGGCTGTCCCATTCACTGCCCTGTATGCCAGCACCAAGGTTTTGAACTTGATATGAGCTATAACAGGAATCCAATGAAGTGAGGTGAAGAGGAGTATGACTTCATTGCATTTAGGGAGGCTATAGACAAGTCGTACAGCAGCATTATGGATTAGTTGTAGGGGTTTGATGGCACAGGAAGGAAGACAAACAAAGAGAGTTACAATAGTCCAGGGGTGAGAAGAGTCTAGGCTGAGAGAGATATTTTATCTTGAAATGGGGAGGACCTGGATGGGATGTAAAGCACCTCAGTCTTAGCCAGATTAAGCTTTAGGCGGTGGCTCACCATCCACTGTGAAATATCCTTCAGGCAAGCTGAGATTCGTGCAGAGACTTGTGTGTCAGATGGCGGAAAAGACAGGAAAAGCTGGGTGTCATCAACATAGAAGTGATATGAAAAGCCATGGGAAGAGATGACAGAGCCAAGAGATTGCATGTAAAGAGAGAAGAGGAGGCGGCTGAGTACAGTAGATGCCTACTGCTCAATCTCTTCCCGTGGGTCAATGAACCCTCTGTCCTCTGGCCTAGCAGGTACCAGTGTCATGTTGCTATTGCTGTTTTTGTTCCTTTGCGTGGCGTCTGTTGTGTAAGATGAGGATTAGCCATGCTGTATCTAATACTAGACAGCTCTGGGCAAATGGCTGGATTCTTAGAGGATTCTGCAACTGAAATTCAAATTGAGGTTTGAATCCTAGGTTCAATCCACTGCCCTTAAGAAAGCTAATCATAACACGAGGAAACTATATTGGGCATGGCTGCACCACAACATGTTAGAAATCCATTAATTAAAAAGTCCCCCCAGGCTTATTTCTCTTTGCTCATGCCTATATCCACTACCATGTCAATATTAAACATGTTAAAACCATGCCACACAGTGTATGACAAAGATAGCAGGTCATTATTGAGATGATCTCTCTCTCTCGCTCTCTCTCTGTACATGTCCATCAAGCTGCTTCATCCCACAGGTATTAGGATGCTTGGACCCCGAGGGTCAGCTAGGCCTAGACACCTCCAAACATATTGTTTTATGATCATTGCACATTCATTTGCAGGGCAGAATTCTAACCACTATATTCCTCTGGGGAAGCATTTGGTGTGGGGTTGGGTGCTCTGACATGCTGTTTTGATTTCCTCTACTATGGTCAATACTGAGAATGACTTTGACCTTGAGGTAAAGTGACTTCCAATGCTATTAATCATTATTTTTTTCTGTTTTGTTAATTCATGTTATGTAAACCGACTATAAATGGCCACAAATTTTTTTGTGTCCAAGTCAAGTGCTGGTGTTAAACCAAAAGGAGGGAGAGCCCCTAATGATCCTCCCACACTGTGAGCTAGCATTTGTCTGTGCTGGCAGACTCCCTGACCTTATTATCCATATCTCAGCTGACTATTTGCTGTTTCTTCCTAAGAGGCTTGTTGGGATGCAAGAAAACAAATCTTCACTGACTTACAAGGGTCACAGATACTTCTTCAAAGCAATGCAGTACATACAGAATGGGATATCTGCACGTATCCTGAGGACAAATAAGGACATTCTCATGACAGCTCATTTCCTGCACTGGCACCTAATTTTAAATTACATTACTACATTTGAGAAATGGGCCATTACCATTGTGAAGTGTCTGTTTACTGGCACTTCACAAATGTCTTGCAATTGTTATTAGAGTTAAAAAGTAAGAGGTTAGGGTTAGTTGATTTATAGAAAACTAACCCTAAAACCCTAGCCCTAGCCCTGGCCCTGACCCTAGCCCTAACCCTAACACTAACCCTGGCTCTAGACCTAACCCTAACCCTTAAACCCTAACCCAAGAGTGTGTCCTGTCTTTCTCCCATAAGTAGTACAAATAGAATTAGTGTATAGCACAAGTGTCAGGGTAATACTAAGGGACCAACAACATACTGGTCAAATGGTTCTCAGTATGAAAACAAACTCACTCTCTTAAGGCAGTTGTTGACTAGGATACTTATAGATGTCAAAGATCACAGATTTCAATTGTGATATCAGATCTTTGCAATGAGTCAATTTGCCTAATTTGAAAATTTCACTTTTCATACAGTGAGAGTAGTAAAATTTTTTTTTGGTTCATTTTGGTTCCCAAATATGGTAGTCCATAACAAACATATATTAATCTGTACTTTGTCCCCAGAAGTGTTCAAATTATATTGTTCTCATCACAGACAGGAAAAAAAAATCTTTGCAGAGAACCATTAGCCCACTGTACTGGTTTTGGTTATTTCTCATCCTACAGTATTGCAAGGCTAGAAATGACATCACTTCCTCGCCTGCTTGTGTTTACAGGCAGGCAAGGAAGTGATAGGCTGCCACCTTCTCCAATGTAGGGCACCTGAGGCTTGGTGTTTCCCTTGCTTCAAAGCGACTCATTCTCCCATCACCGCGTGGAGGGTGACTGCACAGGTTGTGTCTTGCTTACATTCCTCTTGGTAGGGCAGTGTGCCAGCCCCAACACAAACTCACCAACACAGCCCTCCCAACATCCCTGCAGCAGCCTCAGCCCCCAGTACTCAAATATGCATTTTGCCAGACATGACAGTGGGAAGGCTGCAGCACTGCTTTATGCCTAAAGCAGCAAAACATCATCTGGTTGTAATTTACTGGGCCTGATTCCTTTTACACAGGAGTCAATAAAACTATTATTCTCATTTCAGCATTTCAAGAAAACTGCTGGCAACCACCTGCATTGTTTGATTTGTCTTTCTATGAAACCTGTCTGTATCTAATCATACAGTTTTTTTATTATTATTATTTTTTTTTTTGCTGTATCACAGGTTTTCATCTGCAGTAGTTATGTTGATATGACTTTCTGCTGCATCTACCTTGTTCTTTTCCTTTCTGATTTGATTATTCACTTGTTAAAGGTAATTTTACTCTTCAAGCTGTGTAAATAAGATAGAAATTGGTTTCTACAAACTTTCTAAAAACATCTGAGGCCAGCCTGGGGATGCATTGCATAATAATATCTAATAATCTTTCAGAATTTACCGGGAGTTTGTTTAAACTCTGGTTGACCATGAATAAAATCAAGACAACAAGATGAAATTGTCCTTTTTAAAGTCAATGTCAAAACTCTTTGCTCTCTATTTGTGATTTCTTAGTTAAATTCTGTTATTTTCTGCTCACCCTTGTCATTTTTTTCCCAGACAAAACTTTGTTTGAGGATGTGCAGAACATGGTCCCTGATGGTCTTTGACAGGGTGTACCAGCAGACCGGCTGTCATCTCTTTGCGCTCAGTCTCCACTTTGCATGACCGGCAGGTTCTGTGAATGCACCAGCATGCTCATTTTTCTTCCCTCTGCGCCACCTCCCTCTGAACCCTCCTCTGAGTGTCAGCCCTGAACTTACACCACTTCCATTCCTGTATCTTCTTTAGCAAGGGGAATGAGTGGGCAGGGGAAGGAGCAAGGACAAGACTGTTTCAATGGGACCTCAGCTTGCTTAGTGGTGCTTAACCTTATTTGTGATGTAACGTGTACTGAATGTGCATCCTCAGGCCCCGAGGACACAGAGGAATGTCAGCCACAGCCCTACACAATCCATTATTCCAGTGCTTGCACTAATAGAACTGGGGTGTTCCAATGGTAAGGGGTGGGACATTGAATTATTCTGACCACAATAATTACATGAGTGTGAGAACGTCCAATGGAGTAGCTCAACAGGGTCACACAGAGGCATGAGGAAGGGCTGCATGTGAGGTCCCTGTACATCTATACTTTCATTCCAAATTTTTTGATAGGCCCTCTCACACTATTCCTTGTCACATACCTTCAAGCCCAAATAGATGCAGGATGTGTTTACTTATTGTTTTAATACATTTAAGGAATAGAGGATGCACACCCACGTTAAAAAGGTGCAGATAAACCAAAGCCTTCAAACAAAAAGCTGCTTGCTTAATCTCCAAAGAGCCTTCAGTCTTTCAGCCAACAACATTTTGATTCTACAGCACAAGGCAAAATCATATCATCATACCAACATATGGCCCTGATGAATACACTGTAATTCCAAAATGTTGGCATTAATAAAAGACTCACTAAACTTTGGAGATTAAGAGATTGTGACTTTCCTTTATTTCAATCTCCTGACCACATAACACATTGCTTTGTAGCTTTGCCAAAAAGGAAAATATTATTCACAGATATATTTTGGAAATAAAGGGGCAAAACATTCTCTACTTTACATGGTGAAGCAGCTTGTGATATACCACAAAAGAATGCACTGGTCTACGTATTCACATATGGGTTCACAGTGATCCAGTCACACATGGTGCATTGTATGGCCACTCAGGGTTCTCCTTAAACTAACTGACTAAGCTCCAGCAGGTATATTTTGATAGCAGCATGTTCGGCATTTGATTGTTCGGGCACAATGTAACAGTCTTTTGAGGTTGCTCTCACCATTATTCAGTCTGCCATCAACCAAAATGAGACTGCAGTGTCTGGGTTTAAATGGTCTCTCCAACTGAGAGTTGAAGGCTTACCTAAGGTTGAAATGTACAGCTATTGAAATGTAATAGCTGTTAGCTACCAAATAGTTCCCATCTGCTAAATACATTATGAATTACACAGCCCCCAAACCCAACGTTACTATAAACATTTTTACAAATTAGATGTTCATATTGTGCATTTGCCATCATTAATAAATCCAATAATACATGGATTTTAAATACATGTGCCTCAGAGCCTTTAGAAATGAAATCATAATCTCAAATCTATTCAATAAACAGATTGAGCCCTTTGAGCCTAATTTAATTATTGGGGGGTAAATGTATCCATCATCCATCCATCATCTATCCATCATTTCAGCAGCTAAGAGCTGGACTGAACAATGTGATAGGTGATAGGCTCTGATCTTGGAGAGGCTCCTGGGCCTGTGTGACCCGATCCTCTGATGACAGCTTCGTCTTTTGGTAGTCTCTCCCTAGGTTATGGGCTATCCACCAGGTTCTTCTAAAATGTTCTGTACACATTTTGTTCCTGTCTCTACTTGACTCTCAGTGCAGCCTGGTCAAAATGCAGCAGCTACATGGCAGCAAATGATTACATTCAGTTGAAAACTTAACCTAAGGGCTGGCAGTATTGTGCTGAGCCTGTAGAAGGGTTCCATGTTTCATTCGCAGATAGGACATGTCTCTTGTACCCTTAGGTAGTAGAATAGCTTCAGTTTGTGTCCAGTTGGATAAATGAGTAATGTGTAAGTTTTATGGTTCCCTGCAAGGGCCTCTGCCAAGCAAATAAATGATGTAAAAGTGTAATCGCTTTTATGCATTTTGGGGAATAAATGATAGATATGTTCTTACATTGAATAAGGGCGATACCAGTGGGATACTAGGTGCCTGTCAATAGATTTAAATGATGCTGAGTTCCACTCTGTTGATAATTTAGCAGCTTTCACATTTCATATAGCACTCATTTTCTGTAGACACAAGCTCACTGAGGAATGATAATTGGCAGGGATTGCTGAAGCGAAATTCATTTACTGATTAAATCAACCCCAGCGACTGTTTGGGTGACATTGAGTCCTCCCGTATTCACTACATATCTGACTGGGGTTTGAAATTTGACCATTTCAATCTTAAAGCTGTGAGTGGCACAGTTATTGGGAATGTTCAAACCTGAAAACAAGTACAAGAGTACACTCTTACATAACATTATTGTGCCCTTGTCAAGTTTCTCATTACTGTCAAAGCTTTCCTGATTACCTTCTGATATCTGATTGTGCGGTTTTTCAGACTTTAAAGTGTGACTGGCAAAATAAGTGTTTGTTTGCCGTGCAGTGCATAATGAGGGATAGTGCATCAACCTGGAACAGGAGCTGGGAGGCCTTGCTTGCTCATAGCCACATTAGCTACAGATAATAAATTAGGAGTCTTCATTGAGCTCAGAAATAATTATTGAACAGGACTTATTTTTTTGAATGTCATGCAGTGCTGTTCTACTGTATATGTATGCTGCATATTACAAAGCCTCAGCTGAGAACTGAATTTCTTTATAAGGTATGTCATTGAAATAGAATATAAGTTAGGTACGTTGCTACTTGGCAGACTGTAGGTCATAATCAAAGGTAAAAAGGCGTTTTGATTCACATGTGTGCACGCCACAGTATGTCATGTTTGGATGTGGTTAATTTACAAGCAACAGACTTTTCTCCCAGTCTGAGGGACACCACTTAGAGTGTAATTAAGTATAATTCCTACATGACCTACCTTTTAGCCACTTTGGCAGTGTGCATAAGCAGTGGCTTATGTTGGGGTGGCTGGAGGTCGGGGAAACCTTTTGGAGTGCAGTGCACTTGTCAGTCGTCTCCCCGCTCTCACCATTATTTTTGAAGTGGAAAAAAAGAGATAATTCAGATTGGTGAATCAGAATGAGAGGTGGGGTCTGCAGTAAGTAAGAGTAGACACAACACAAGAGATGGATGTATGCCAGTTGTTGTAGAGAGGCATTGGGCTTGGCCTTAGGCTGAGGGTAGCTTTTCTGAATGAGAGAATACCTGTGTTCATCAAAAGAATGAAGGCTGAATCCCACTCATTTCTCATGACACTTTTTCCAGTAGACTAACTCCACATTACCACAGCATATTGCATCAGATTCCGACTTCTTGTACAGTAATCCCTCACCTCAAAGAGAGCCCTTACTGAGCACTGACCCTCAATGTGATGTTGTCTTCTTCTGTCATATGACAGAAGATATCACATAACAGACTGTGATCAAGATGCTAGGATAACAGAAATAGGTGCTTGTAAGTATGTTTGCTTCATGTGACATGATGATTCATATTCATGTGGCATGGTTTTGTAAGTGTAATTTGTGGTAGAGGGCAACCTTAGGTCACTTATCACCAATGATCTCATGTAAGTAGATGCAAAGTAGCACTGGTGCTGCTGTTCCCAGCTGAGGTTGCTTTTTTTGGGATTGAACCCCAGGTCAATGACACATTCAGGAAAGTGCTGATTCATCCCAACTGCCACAGTGTGAAGGGTATGGTGCACATCCTGACTTTGACCCAAATTACACTCCTCTGGTTTGTGTCACACCACAGTGCATACACAGATTGGATTGTCATGCATTTGCCAGTTTGTCAGGAAGAGAGACATCAGAGTATCTCATGAGAAAATCTCAAGAACTTGAAAATTAACATTGCGAGGAGTCACAACATTCCATGAACTCTCTTGGAGCAAGGTGTGTATTCACAGCAGATGACAACTCGCCATGTGAATCACAATCCTGACAGAATGGCACACAATTACAATATAAATCAAAATATCTGCTTGGATATTCCCTGAATACTGTTGAAAACGTCTACTCTTCAGTTCATTTCATGGGTGTTTCCAGTTCCACTGTTGAAAGTTAAGTGGGAACCTCTTTCCTTGACATAAATCACAATGTATGTCAAACCTGAACAATACCAAAAGTAATTATAAAGAAAAAGCAAGCTGTGTATGCTTTAGCTCCCTGGAGTTGAATGACAGGAAGCTGTGCTTGTAATTTAGTAAGTTAAAGCTGAAGTGTCTCATATTAGTCTGTAGAGAGAACAGAATGGTTTTTCAAGTTGCCTCAGCATCAAGGTGAACATCGCAATAAAAAATGTTAATTTAATGCCTAAGCCAGTCTGCTCTGTCTGCTTTGGCTTATATCGAGAAACATATTTTCTGATTTGTTGTTGGTCCAGATCCCGGATCTGCACCGAGTCCTTGCAGATGTGATGATTCTACGTTTGGTTTGTGCAACATTTAATACAGTGCTACTCACAGTTTTTGTACATTCACTGAGTTGTTGCTGCAATACAGTACTCATTAATATTATGGGGTATTCAGAAATTTGAGAGGACTTTGTCTGGCCTGTTTTGAGAAAGGAACACAGATAGCATTGGTTCAGTCAACACCAGTGATACACTTAGGACAGGCCTGTCAAACTAAAAATGTACTTTTTTTCTCTAAGCCATAGATGGCATTCTAGTAGGTGTATGTGTTTATAGATCATTCTGGTAGCCTGTTCTGTGTTAGTCATTGCACCCTTGCCATAGAATACGCAAGTTTGTTTTTAACCAAACTAGTGAAAAATAGTAAAGTTTAAACTCTTAAATATATTACATCTCACAAGGAACTCTTTGATTGCAGATAGAAATTTTTAAGGATAAGATGCTGTATTGATGCTTCCAGTCATCATAGAGACAGCCTCCAGTGCTGTTTTGTGGCCCTAGTTAACATCTGACATTCTCAGGCTGTTTACAGCATTACCTCATTTCTGTTATGTTTTGGTGTAGCGTAGCCATACACGTTTCCCTCGTAGTTAAAGATCAAATACAGAGTTCTTCTTGTGTCCTGTAGGGGTCGCCAACACTCTCTCTGCCCCATAGCATTGTACTGCTCTAGGAGGAGGAGGGGCTGTGCTCCCCCCTTAATCTGTGTGGTTTATGTGCTATTTTATGGCTGTATTTATTTATTTTTTCCAACAGATTGGTCATCAGTACCAGTGGACCTCTGATTCCTCCCACCCAGTCAGTAACTAATTCCCACATGGCATATTTCCTGTGGATCAGCCCAGTGGATTAGTCTGCTCTGGGTGCTGTTCCATCTGGTGCACCAGGAGAGAGCATACGGCCTCCCTGCATTCATTCTAGGAGGAGCACGTGAAAGCAGAGCTGAGCCAGGCCCAAGCAGTCTGAATCGAACCAAATATATGGTGAACCAAGGACTGTCTTGCGTTTGCACTGTGATTTATGAAATAGTTTTTTTTTTTACTACTTTTTTATGATTTCAGTTTTATGCTTCTTACTGTATTTCTGTTTTAGGGCTCATTCTTAGTATGATTCATGGACAAGCTGCTCTTTCTAGAATGAGTTTTTTTACAATATGAATATCATTGACCATAGAGTCTGTTTCCATATTAATAATTCTAACAGAAAAAGTTCACAGTATTTTACAATTCTCATTATATAAATGCTATGTAAAACCTTGGATAGAGATTAAAAAAGGAAACACAGTTAGCATGTGTTTTTTGTTTAAATGAGCTCTTTACTAATGAAACTGAGACAAACAGCCATCATTCACAATGAAAAAAGTCGCATACTTCTGGCTCAGCTGTAGACTGCACTGAGGTTCTGACAGTTATTAACTGTCCAGCGAAATGAGCTATATCATGTTAAATCATATGCTGAACACACAAAATGAGTAATAAGCGATGAACTGAGTTCTGCTAGATGTCCACAATCACAGGCCCACAGTCTCATGACTAACCTGACTTGAGAGAAAGGGGGTTTAAAATTTCAGCAGCATGCAAACAACAGCCCTGTTTCAGCTTGTTTTTGAGAATCTGGTCATTACCTGAGAGATGGAGTCTGTTATGGTGTAGTTTACCTTGGGTAAAGGTACTCCTTTAGGTTATAATGTGTTTGAATCTCATTTCTACACAACAGAATCAGAATCAAAATGTTATGCTGACTTTGGCCCCCAAAATCAAAATCACTGTTATAAGTGATATTTAAGGAAAACAAAATATCAGGGTAAAAGGATGTGTCATCTCTGTTGGGAGAGGCTTTTTTGTTTAGGTCAGATTAGTTTTTTGTGCTATTACAACCATGTTAATATCTTCCTTTCAGAAATTGTTTAGAATGCCAGAGATCAAAGCTCTGCGCTTTCAGCCAATTCAGCTCTCTTTTGCTGCATGTAATTATTACCATTTGAGCAGTGTTTTAAAGCTATTGCTGTCTGCCCATTCATTAAGTTGTATTAGATTGAACTTCCTTGGAATGGGAAGCCTTATTGTGAAAATTACAGTAACATCATTATTGTGTGGATAATGTCCAGGTTCTGAATTATTCAAGTGTTCAGCACAGAGAAATCAAAGTCCATGAATAACTGAGTGTGACTCCATAAAAGACTGTACCTACTCCCTTTTATTCAACCCTCTCTCCCAAATGGTGCATCTTTGCGTGTCACAAAGTAACACACCCTCACATTTACACACTGACACACATCTCTGAATGGATGGCCGACATAACATCTTACACATTATGTACTTTGTGCTTCTCTCTCTTAGGGGGTCCCTCTCATTTCACTGCCAATTTCAGCTTTATGTTGTTTTCTCTCCAAGTGCCCGTTGTGTTCATGTCCCTCTCATTTCTATTACTATATACATGTGAAGAATCTCTGCAAAGACTTTCACATAACTGGTCCTAATTTAGTTTTGTTTGTGTTAGCTTTTAACAGCAGACTCTGCCCAGGAAGGTCTAAGCTGCATGTGTCATGTAGGAAGTTTCCAAGGAGACACAGGTCTGAGTGTCATTTCAGCAAAATCTAGCCCAGTATCACAAGTGATGTAAATATCTGACATGGTGTGACAAGCTAGGTTAACTATGTTACAAAAAATGTAATTTGGCATAAAGCATTGATGCTCACATTTCATAGTGATGCATGTGAAAATAAATAAATAAATAATGAGGTATGCTGTTGGTCCACGGGGACGATACTTCACAAGGAATACAATGAGCCTTACTTTGATAGAAATTATAGGTAAAGCCTATGCTATAGCTAAAGTCCTCTGGTGTACTGTACTAATGCAAACAATCACACAAAGTCATGGTAGTTTAACACTGCATATGTGTCAGGTAGAAAATATCCTGAGGAGTTAATAGCTTGGGATGTTTACTTAACAGTGATTTGGTACAAATAATAGGGCATGTTATGCTTTATGCTTTCTGGAACAGATTAAGGAACTGAACAATGGTAATATACCGTGAAATTCCATAACTGCTTGTTCATCTTGTTCATCCTGATCATACTAAAGTGAAATGCCAAACACTGTAAAACAGTATTGCCCATTGGTTCGGCTACTTGCATTACCCAGCAGTCAGGAGTCAAATCCTGAGTAGAACAGGCTCAGTAAATTGCTTTGTGTACTGTTCGTTCCTGTCTTACTTTTCTTCTTTTTTTTTTCCCCCATTATGCAACTCTGTTTTGGAATCGCCAGTTCTACACTAGGCTCACCTCACTGTGACAGCTGAGGCAAGACAAATGCAATACACTCACACGCAGTGAACAGTTATTTTTCTATAAACGAATCAAACAGCGCACTGAAGTGGAATGGGCTCTCATTGGAGGATAGGTGCTACTGCACTGATGTTATCTGAGCAACTCGCAAGAGCTTGACAAATCACAGGGTGCCTGAGAGTGGTGAGACAAGGATACCTTGGCCAACCTACCCATCCCTATCCCCAGCAAACTGAAGTCAATTTGTTCCACTGATGTGTGACTGTTGGCAAATAACATGGCTAATTTAGAACCCAGAGCACAGGGCTCAGTCTGAACTCAAAGAGAACTCCTTTTTACTCAGGACTCCACCCTATAATTTTCATTTTATATTTTTTATGCTGCTCAATCACAGTTAGCAATAAACGTTAGCAATGCATGTGATTTACAAATGAATAAATTCATTGCTAAATCATGTGCTCACAAGGTGATGACGCTGTCTGCTACACATTTAGAATGCATTCCCAGATCCCATTACCAGGGCTCTGTTCTGGGAGCACCGATAGCAACAGTTGTCAGGCTGTGGTGGAGCTCAGTGGGATTTGTGGTGTACAGTTTGAGCTATAAACTCTGTCACATACAGCGTTCAAATACATGTTTACTCCTGGGACTTCTGGGAAAGCATCATCCCCCAACAAAGGGAACTATCACAGCAGATTAAGGTCTGGTAAATGACTATTCATTAAGCAATTCAAATGAATTCCTTTCAGCCTCTACAAGCAGGCTTATAACCTGAAATACCATATTGACAAACTTCTTACTGCAAAAGGTTTCAGTTTAGAGCAAATGAGATTATTTTTAACTTGGTCCTACTCGACTGCAAATGCATGCAGGTTTAAGATTATCCTGTGCATTAGGTTTGATGGGGAGAATTTATCAAGGCACAAGGCAACAGATGACCCATGTGTTGCCAGCACTCCTCAGGCTTCAGTGGAACAATCCCTCATTTGGCTTCTTTAAACATTGCCCAGCTTTTTGACATTGAATGCATTGTTTTCCTTAGGGGTTTTAAAAGAGCAAAACCTGGTATTTCAAAGCAAGCAGGGCTCCTTAGCAAAAGCTAACCTTGACAAACATGTCCAGTTTTCAGCCTCACTGCACCTCTCCCTCACTGTCACAGAGTTGGTGCTGGGGAGTGGTGATGAATTTCACATGGCTCTGACAGATAGCTTCCTCTTTGTCTATATGTGTGGTCCTGATATTTTTATTTATACCATGCCCTCAGGGCTCCTGTGTGAGTCAGTCTGCACAGTTCCCATCTTGAGTGCAGACTAAGCCTTATGGCCCATGTTAGAAACCAGCTGTGTCATCTGCCGGTGATGATTGGAAGTGTGCAGAACTGGACCAAACTGGCTTTGTTCCTCTGAGAATATGGCTGCTCGCTTCCCCACTCTCAGGAATTCTGTGATTCTTCAGGCATCTGCAAGCTACTCAGTTGGAGCAATGTACATCCTACAGTGAGTACCCACTTCACTGTGGTGCACTGTATGACTTCTGTGAAAAACAACTGTTGACTGTATATAGTGGAGGATTGCCTTCATCTCGCTTCAGTGATCTGGCACAAGCCTAATGTACAATGAATATTTTCAAAAACAGGTTGCATAAAGGGGAAAAAGCTCAAAAATCACTGCTTTTGCACTCTAACAGTACATATAAGACAGTATATTCTTTGTCATCACATGTGAAATGGATAGTTCCAGTCCTGCTTGCTAACTTGCTGTGCCAATAATGCTGACAACTTAATAATCAACTTGACAGCTTGATAGGCATGACAATATAATTGTCAGTGCTGCGGCTACGTAGCCGGTTGTTTGTTTTTCCCTGCCATGTGCTTTTGTGTTCGTTTCTCTCCCTTGCCTGCCCCGCCCCTTGTTTCCCTGCCCGATTGCTCATCTGCTTCACCTGCCCGCTTGTTCACCTGTATCTCGTTTTCTTGTTAGCGTGTTCCCTTTATATTCCCGTCCGTTTCTTAGCCCTTTGCCAGTTCGTCTCAGTTTATCTGTTTCATACCAGCGTTTTTTCCCTGTCTTCTTATTCTGCCTAACCGTTTTGATCTTGCCTGTTTTTTCTCGACCCCGTCTTTGGATTTCGTCTTTGTACCTTTTGCTGTGTCTACCTGGTTTTTTGATATCGCCTGTTTTTCGACTCTGTCTTCTGGATTTCCCTTTTTCGGCATTAAAACCATCGGTTGCCATTCTCCGCTGTCTGCGCCTGAGTCCCTGCCTGAGCCCCCCGTTGACAATAATATTGTAAATCACATCACTGCACATAATTGTCAACCTTCACAACACCTGGGATGAAAAATGTAAGGACTGTACACAATGCATAGCTTGACATATAGCTACATGGTCATAGGGAAAAAGAGGAGCACACAAACCTGGGAGCAAATTCATTTCTTATAAGAACTGACAAAAACAGTATGAACAGAAACAATATGCAACATTGTCAGTCAATAAGGAAACTAAGAAACACAAGGATACACAAGAGAGGTGAGGGAAACTGGTGTGATTGATGAGAAGAACCAGGTAATTGCTTAGGCCCCATGGCATCTCAGCAGCAGCACTTCCCTCCTCTGCTTGCCATCTATCTCTACCTCAAAGAGGGTGGCAAGCCTTGGTTCACATTTGAACTGGGATAATTTAATTTCCATGCTACTGTGTGGCTGAAGGTTTGGAAAATATCCAGTACAATTATTTACAGACCTCCTTGAGCCAGCAGGTTAGCATGTAGAGGGTTTCTACTTGGATTCTGTACTGGTTCACACAGATTAAGATCGCCTGTTCCCTTTTTTAATTTACACATAGGGTTGTGATAATCCCATGTGAGAAGTTGTTTTTAGACAGTATAGAAACTCATTATACAAAGTGGTTTATGTGCAACCACTGTATCCTCTAGCCAGTTATATTAGAGAGGTAACTGCAGAAGCCTAGCTGCTGGTCAGAGCAAGTCCCTTTACAATTGTAAGTTAGGATGTGGAGCTTGTAAAAATGAAACCACAAACTGCTGCCTTGCATGAACACTGATATCCCAGCATTGTACACAGTGTACCATACAGTTAAATTATTTAGCATTGTGCTTCTTAAGCCTGGGAAACACAATACATCAGGGACTGGTGCTACTGCACTTGGAGCTACTTTATCAGAGCAGTTCCCTGACAATCTCTAAAATGGAAAATGTATGCTCAAATATACACACAGCTCAGTCTGGCTCCATGAAACATTTAGTCTTCGATGCTTTTGTTTTCATGCAATTTTTTCTTTAACGCAGGAAGGGAAGAAGTGGTTACATAATGAAACTACGAGTAATGAAACAGCCTTTGAAGGCTGCATCCTGTCAGAAAGGGAGGATGATTGCTGAAAAAAAAAATGCATTTACAGGGAAGAGATGTTAAGTTGACTTTAATTGAAGAGTGGAGCCATGAAGTCCGGGATTAAGAAGGCTTACCCGGAGATTCCATTTCCATCACTTAATAGTAATAAAAGGGAGGAATAATGGCACAAATGGTCTTCGGGGCACAGGCACTTACCTTTAGATCAGATGAGTGGAAAGTTTGACTATGATACACTTTCCACAGAGCTTTTCTTTCCATTGCTGTGGTTCCATTGTGAGGTTTTCAAGTGCTGTTTACTTAAAAGAACAATCAATATTTTACTTTCACTTGCATCACGAAAGGTATATCTTACTAGGACTTGGAATTTATTTGAATTAAAAATAAAAATCCCTAAATCCTCGCACTCCAGTATGAGTACAATAGTTGACAGAGTAACGTACATCACAGTTTACAACGGCACCGCCAGTGCAACAGTACTACAATACTCTGCTTGTGATGTTGCACCTGTTTTGTTGAAGCAATAAGATATTCAATTAAAACTGACTTCCCAACAATACTGCTGTCTACAATAAGGATTTTTATTCATTGATAATTTTGTAATCATAGGCAATGTACAGAGCAAGATATAAATGCAAAGAAGAGCTCAAAGAATACAACACAGTTAAGATGTGAATTATGAAAATGAGTTACTAAAAGTGTGAAAGTGTGAGGAAAGAAAAAAGAAAGATTTGAGTGTGATCAAAGCCCATGTGTAGTTTTCAGAAATGCTCCTTACATTACAAAAAACAAAAGATCTTAATAAGATATTTTTATATATCAAATGCAAAATCGGGTAAATATATATTATACTATTGGAGACAGTATTACATTGCCAGTTTTGTTCTGGCAAACATCAGAAATTGGGTTTGTGGTGTGAGATTTTGTATTTTTTTATTCAAGAAATCAGGCTCAAATAATGAAAACCAGAAAACTGTTTTGCTACTTGTACTATGCTATCAGGGGGACCTGGGTGCAGGACAGTTCAATGGAGCATTACAAAGAGATCTGATGGGCAAGTAAGAAAAAATTCAAAAAGAGGGCCAAGGTGACTACTTTATTTTGAAAAATTATCCAATAAGAAAGCAGTGTAGATTACTTATTACTGTATGGTATAATTAAAGCTTTGTTCCTACTTTATACCCAGAAAGTAAGTGACAGGATTCCATGAGGCTGTGAACAGAGGAGTGCAATCCAGACTAATTATTTTCTTAGTGGGAACTTCTAACATCTCAAATTATCCCAGGACCACAGTGGCATTGGTATGTCTTCATCATTGTTGCAAAGTCACAAAGTCAGGTAAATATGAGTGTGCATGTGTAATCTTTACTGTACTCATTTCAGCACAAGCTTATCCTTGCCATGTGAACATTGAGCTGTAATTTTAATTAAAGGAGCCGCTGCTTTTCACAGCAAAGTGCTGCCAGGACCACTTTCTGTTTTTGCCCATCTGAGTAACTGAACCATGTATACACTCACACCTCACATTTGGGGATATTAGTCATTATAAGGTGTACATATTCCATTACATTACTTTCAGAAGGAAGAAGTGAGGTTTAAAAAAGCTGTTCATGTACCCCAGATGTCTGATTAATAGAGACAAACTAAGTTTAATAATGTCAACTGTTAACAAAATGGACTCCCACTCATTAGACTACCAAATATCTAGACTATGTCATCCCCAGATCATGTTTACTTCTAGTGAATGCAGGTGGTTGTAATGCGTATAACCTGAAAAGAACAGCGAGACCTGTTTTAGGTTCTCTTCAATTTTTTCTTCAAAAAGATGCTCTGTTTTATATTATGAACAATCAGTGCACAAATGCCTCTAATGGATCTGAAATGGACATTATAAGTAACATCATGCTAGAGCAAAGTGGTGCTGTACATAAAATCTGTGTTTTGCTGCTTACCAAGAACTATGCCCTGTGTGTGTGTGTTTCCTGTATGAGTAGTATAGGTTAGTTTTCTATTTGATTCCATGTGAATGAAGTCTTAATTCACAAATTTTGCTATAAATGACAGATGTTTTTGAAAGAAAACTTAAGTTGACCATTTATAATTCTAAACACAAATTAAAAGCCCATGGCAACTATCAATAATATAGAGCTACCAATACAGTAGCTCTATCAACAGACCCTTGACATAAACTGACCCACAAGCATGATTACTGTAGTACCCTGAACCTTATTTGAGAAAGGGCTAAAACTATGACATTTCTTTTGAATGAGAGGAAGTTGTAAAATAAAGGTGGAAAGAACACATATATTATTGTGTTGTGAATCCAATTCCCTGTTTATATTTTCAATGATGGACACAGGTGATTAGATTAACACATCTATATAATGAATAAGGCTTGTACATTTGTGTAGTACCAAGTCAGAATCCACATCCACTAATACAAATGTATGCTGTCACTCAAAGAAAACAAAAAGTATAAAGGAGTCACATATGTCAAATGTATATGAAGCCCAAAAGTGGACTGAAAAACCATATTCACAGTAAAACTTGTTTGTGTTTAAGTGGTCTGGTGTTCATTTATGCCAGAGATGATGGGAAGAGAATACCGGTGATAAAGTAAACACACTGCCTTCCATATGCTCTGTAGGTGGCTAATCCCAGAGAAGACTTTTACTGGGTCTGCTAATTTCATGTCATGTGAAAATTACTGTTGTTGCCTTATTTAGCTCACAGGAAGTGAATTACATGTACAGTCACACTTCCTATTGCAAACAGGCAAAAAGACCTGGGGACATTACCTCCAGCAATGAATTCTTTTAATATTATGGCCAGCTTTAGGGAAAAATAATGAAGACCTCATAAAAATTATGAATATCGCAAAGGTATTTCCTCTTCCCTTTTATTATAGAATCTCATGAAAATATGGAGGTCCCCTCAGAGGCTGGGGGCTCTCAGGACCAAGAATAAGTATAGATCAGGGAGCTTTATAAGAAGAGGAAGAGGGTTCCAGCTTAGTGAAATCCATCTTAAAACAGTGTGCAACAGTATTAGATTAAAGCTTCTCCAGACCCAGAAAGTGGCTTTCAACAGAAGAGAATTGCCCATTTTAAAGGCTTCATGGCATTTTTGTAGGCAGACACATTGCAATGGCTTTCTGTCAGGTCTTAGTGAGTACATTTTCCATTTGATCACCAAACTGTTTAAACACTGTGGGGATATTGGAGGATTTAGCAATTGATTGGTTTCAGTATATTGGCATCACACATTTCTCCATCAGGTTCAGGGTTGGTCTGTTGCTTCATCACTATTGAACCAAACTGCTCAGTTTTCACAAATGTCTTAGTACCACCCACAAGCATCCTTGTCAGCATTAGTGTTGCTGGAAATCATATGATGCAGTGCTCCAAATGATAATAATTGACACCATATTCAAGTTGCATTTGGTGCAATTCAGTCTTGTCTGCACAGGTTCATTTTCAATGATGTCCCTATTTTATTTACCTTGGTTCCTTACTGATGCAAATGTCAAACATCCAATGGACAAAACATAATTGAGCGTTGTTTCAGCTTTTGGTGTGGATAATGCTAGTGTCTGGGGCAACTGTTGTCTTGAATGGACTTGTACATGAAGAGTTTTCACTCAGACCACTCTGATTACATAATAAAGAACTTGATCCACCAATTCTTGCAGCTGGTAATTTAGCTTGTGGCAAGTGGCACTTCTTGTGCCTTTCCTTTGTTCAATTATATATGCAGAAAACAACTTGGAAGATTTTACTGTATGAGATTTCAATATCTAAAATTGCACTGCTGGAACAGGCTGAATTCGGGAGTCCGGTTGGCAGGTGTGATGAATCATATTCTCATTACCTGCAGGGATGACCAACTATTCAGATGATTATCAGCCCATTTTTTCATGAAATTGCTGTTCCCAAGGCCATCTGCCCCTCTCCTGCAGCATTCCTCCAGGCCCTCATCATTTCCTATGCATTCCACTGTGGCAGCATATGTCACCAGATCATGACACAAAAATCTACATGCCCAGCATCTCCCCTCCATGGTGATTATAGACAGCCCAGGTATGCTCTCAGGGAATCTAAAAGGCATCCCATCCCATCTGTGCCTCAGATCATGGCTGATCGAAGCTCAGCTGCTGCATGCAGAAAGACGGACGTCCTCCCTTTGGAGGGATGGAGCAATATGCACATATGGCTTTTCACTCTTTTTTAATTTTGGGTTTGTCACACAGGCTTCACTGGAGTTCAGCACAGTGTTGTTCAGTGGTGTAACACCCAATGCAGAGATACTGTAAAGTTTCAAAGGCAAGAGCAGCTTGTGTGTCATTAGGTGAGGCTGACATTGCAGTAGTGACATGATGTGCTTAATTAATTCCAATCAAGGTTCCTTATCCATCAGATGTAGTGCAGAATGTTTTACAAGATATGTTGAAAGAATAGTGAGTGTTGTGTTTTGGGGGCCGCTTGAATCATCTTGTTTATAAAGCTAAGCCCTTTAATCTTTTGCTTATGTAAGAACTCAGTAAATGTTATTAACAAAGTTAGGCGGGTGCAGAATCTGTTTTAAGCCCGTCATAACCACGTATCTTTAAGAATGATGTGTCAGTGTCACACTGCTTTGCAAGTCACTGTTGAATTGAGCCTGTAACAGAAGTGATTTCTCCAAATGAAAGTGATGGACAGTCTGCTCTGTTGGTTTACGTCACAGTGTGAAGGCCCAGACCAACGTGTCTTACCAAATCAGTTAACAAGAATCCCTAATAATCCCCAGTTAATACAAATCTGTTCCTGGAGGGTTGGATCCAGAGAACCTACAAAGAGTTGTGAGTGAATATTGTTTCATCCAACATTTCCAACCTCCATTGCCTGTTGTAGATGGAGCTGATGTTGTGCAGCATGGTCATTAGTGTAATGAAACAGACTGGGATCCAAGTGCGGAAACACAAGTTTAATTCCAGAATCCAAAAAGGCGTAGTCAGGGACAAAACAGGTCGAAAACGGTAAATCCGAGGAGCAAACAAACCAGAATCCAAAACACAAGAGCAAGGTCCAAAAACAGGCGAGGGGTCAAAAAACACAGGAACAATAAGATAGCGATAATAACAGACGGCTCAGTACGGACTCAAAGACAATACCTCACAATGAGGTAACAAAAACAGAGTCCTTATAAAGGCAGGGCTTGATTGCTTGAATGCATCACAGGTGTGGTGGAGCCAGGCTGAGCGGGGCGTGGCTGAGCTTGCAGAGCGGGGCGTGGCTGAGCGCGCTGAGCGGGGCGTGGCTGAACAGGCTGACTGGGAGCAGGTGTGACAATTAGATGTATATATGAAAGGACATGTTTTTCAGGCAATCAGGATTATCATCAGTGACTTTACCATCATGACTTTTGTTCCTGCCTATTTCTAATGGTCAAGGTATTACAAGTTCAGCTGCAAATGTGACCTTTCTCCATAGGTAACAAGGAAACTTTTACAGCAGGCCATACAACAATATGCACTAATAAAGCTGGGGAAATCATGTTATGCCAGTTCAGTAATGAGATAACAGAATAATAAGTATCATTTCTTTTTCAGATCTAAATGTAGAGTGGGCTGTGACAGTTGCATCGCAGGAAACTGCAGTCTTGCTTTCATCTGTCTCCATCCATTAACTCCAGTGGTAAAGTAATGACGGGGAATGCTGGACTGCTGGAGGAGCTACGCCTGCACTAGCACCAGCTACTGGGTGGACTAATGAGAGCAGAGTCCCACTCCCATTGGGAACTCATTACTGCCATTATGTGATGGGCTGTGCCACATGGAATCTCAGCTGCTAGACTGCTTTTCAGGTCATTTTACATATCGAACTTTCCTGCCCAGGCCCTCAAGGCACGTGGTCACAGCATACCAGCATACAGGGAGAATTTAGTGCTGTCTGGATTAAGCTTGCTATAAACTAGAACCATGTTTTCTGCTTGCCACCTCCTTAAGACCTGGGTGTTTGTTGTCTCTATGTTCTGTGCAATGTAAAGGACCAGAAGTCTGCCTCAGGAATTCACAACACAACACTGGCTGCCACAGTACCATGTCCACACTATTATCTGCCACAACTGTCTTGAGGTACTCATCAGGTGTCAGTTTATCACTTTTTATCACTGAATGCAGGCATATTTTCCTCTTTCTGATTCACAACATATAAATTAATATGCCTGTATTGCTGCTATAGTTATCGAAGATGATTTATGGAATTAATATATTCCATACGAGTCTTGAGATGTGTGAGCTATAAATCCTAATTGAAAGGTTCTGAAACTACTTAATAATAATACCCCAAAACTGCTTTTACAAAACATTGGTGTCTTCAATTTATTTTAGAATTTAACTTTCCTTCTGCCCTGTTATCTGTGTTCGATGCCATTGCTTTTTGTGTCGATTGATGATATAAAAAGTCATGACGAGAGACACAATTAGAACTCCATTTTTGCTGTTGGATTTGGTAATTTTGGTTTAACATGGTCAAGTCTCCATTTGGCCACACATTCATCTGCACAGAATTTCACTCATTTGTAATGCCATTTTGATCACCCATTTTACAGTAATGATTTCAGAAAATGGATTTTTCACTTTACTAATCTCAAGCTGCCCCCTCCTGTGTTCCCTTTGCAGATGGCAATCACGGCTGATCTGAGATCATTAGAAATGGTGCTGAGCAGCACGCGCTGATCAATATTGACCTCCTCATCCGTGATATAAATCTCAGCACACTACATGGGAATCGGGTCAGGCACACAACACTTGACTGCTTTGTCAACCTTCACATCCTTTACCTTTACAAGACATAACAATATCTAGCATTACTGTCACACAGGTTTCTGGTAGATAATAATGCTGTCATTTGTCTGTTCTTGTCCAAAGCACAAATGTCATTTCCCGTTTCCCTTTGCAATCTACTTTTGTATCTTTTTCTTTCAACAAAACAAAACCCTCACAGATGCCATTATTGAGCCCGTAAATACTACTGTCCATCCTCACCATTGTAATCATGCATGCATTTTATAATTCTAAGCAAAATGAATCTTGTTTCATGACTCTTGAGCACGATGTCCTAAACGCAAACAGAAATCCACACTTCTAACTCCACACACCTGTCTCTTTCCCTGTTTCATAACATGAATCAGGATACCAATGTGATCGGTCCTGTGCTCCCTGGGTTATTAGAACCACACCTTACTCTACCAGCTTCCAGTTTACTTTTCTCAGGCCTAGGGATTTTACCCAGCTATCCACAGAAATCCTCCTCTGCTTCAAAGCTCCTCATTACTCAGCCCTCCAGTCCCCCAGTCCTTACTTCTTTGTACCCCTCCCCACCCCCTCTCCTAGGACCAGCGTCACCTCATATCTAACCCATCCCTTATTGTCTTGGAGGCCCCCTGTGAATTAAATTGTGGCAGGAGTCCAGCCAGCCATCGCTGAAGCCCCATGCATTGGTGCTAATTAGCCCTTCAGCTGGAAAATGCTGCCCGGAATGTCCAATAATTGGATGGGTATGAAGGCTGGGCTGCCCTTCTCTGCCCCCATAATTAACTGCATTTGGCACAAGCTCCCTGCAGTGAAATCTAATTTCACATTTGAAACAGAGTCAACTCCATACTGTGGAGTCTGTAGGCTGTTAAAGCAGGTATTTATGGCTGTGTTCCTCATTTGGCGTAATTATTGAATGCTCAGAATTTCAAAATGCAATGGGTCCATGTTTGCCTCTGTGTTCATTTTATTGTTGTGACTGTCCTTAATGCAGAAATTCATATTTACATATCACAACAGGCTCTTGAACTACCCCATCATCATGTCAGGAAACCAGATTGAGCAGAGGACAACCAGTTTATTTGTCAGTACTCCACCCCCCGAGCTGTTGTTTTGGTGTTCTCCCTGTCTGTCAGTGTCGTCCGTGTGCTTTTGTTTACTGTTCCCATGTGTTCCAGCCCTGCCCCCTTCTCCATACTGAAAACTAAAAGGGGCAAATTCTGGCTCTATGGCAGAAATTATGTTGCAGTGAGATGGCTAAATTCAACTTTCATTGACATCTGGTGCAGAACTCCTCTGGAATTAAACACAGTTTGTGAATGCATAGCATTCATCCACAAAGCTGAATGGGTCTGACTGTCTGAAGCAGAAGAACTTAATGCACTGTCAACCTCAGCGTAAATTATCTAGAGCTGATGACACTCAAAGCCATTAAAATGAATGTGTTACAGGTTAGATAAGTAGTGCAAATTCTTACACTGTAAGTGATACATATATTACCAACTGCAGTAAATGGTTGAAAGCAGCCACATTACAAGATGTGTTCTTTGTATAAATGTCATACCAGCACCTGTGTACATCAATATGACAGTCACATGCACCAATAAAAAAGGAAAAATAAAATGGAAAAAAACCAGTAGAAGAAGAAGATCTGAAAGGTGAAGGGGGGGGGGTTACAAATAAAGTGCTTACTATTGTCTTCAAAGTTTCGTTACTGTTGTAGGTTTTTGTTTTCTGTTCTCCTCATCCTGTGTGTGTGTGTGTGTGTCCAGTCTTCATTTTTGCCATGTTAATCACAAACTAAAACAGTGGAGGGCATGCATGGCTACAAAGAGAGATTACAATAAACCACATCATGGGTACTGTTTTTCATGGTAAACAAAATTCAGAAAGGAATGGTTCTAGATGATAATCACAGTGAAACATTTTGTTAACCTATTACTGCTTCCTTCACAGGAACAGTACTGAGGCTGTTTGTTGTGCTCTGTCACTTGCTTTGGTTGTGAAGCCAGCACCAAAGGGAGGCTTAATAAATACTTCTTTTAAAACACTATTCACTTCTCTTCTGTTCTTTTTAAAATAAAACACACTAAACTGAAACGGTAGAGTCTCTTTTTCATGAGCATTCCGTCATCCATCCAAGCGTTGTCTGGGAGGAAGGAAGCATATCGAACCTTGAAGGAGTCAATTGTCCACACCAAACAAAGGTTTGTGCGCACTTATTGACCTACATTTCTTCCTGGAATCCATTCCAATTCTGCTCTGAGGAGAGGAATAGAAAGCCTGACACACGCTTCTCCCTCACTCGAAGAATGTCCTCAGGTGACAATAAAAATAATTATTCTTTTCTCCACTTTGATCTAAAGTCTCACAGAGTTTGTCTGCATGTTTGACAGCTTCCCAGTTCTATCTGTTTACAAGAAACTGTCACAGGAGCAGTTAATTTGTAGTTAATATGTTTGGAGGTCCTCATTAATTCTGTGCATTGATTATTTTAGGTGCATCTTAATGTGTTACAGCAGCAGTGCCAGAGAACCCCTCAGGAGGGTGATATAGAAGAGATAACAGCAGGAAATGATGTCAGTATTGCATGTGCTATCCCTTGTCAAAGCGTACAGTGTTCCAGGGGTAACGTGCTGTTTGGTGCCTGTCTTATTTGTTTCCTACACACACTTCCTTTAAATGCAGTAAGCTGTCATTTCATGGTTATCTTTGTTAAAATATTAAGCAACCTTTGAGAAATCCAAATGTTGCCTTCAGACAGATAGAGAAGCAAAGTCATTTAAAGCATTCACTGAAATTCTGTGCATATATACACATTTCTGATCCTAGTGTCTCTATTCATGAAGTGTTTTCCTTGTCACGTTCAGTGAGAATAGATGCTCATTCTGCTCTTCTTCAATGGAAGTGGTGGGAGGAGGGGGTAGATGGTGACATTGGCCTGACAAAACCTGAACAGTCTTTTCATTTGGCTTGACAGCAAACATTTCATTTAATAAATACAATCCTGGCCACTTCATGTGAGCTAGTCAAGGAACCTATTATATCCCAAGGTGATCTCTCTTTGTTCACATAGCATTTTCTTTTGCTTCTGTGATATGTGAGATAATTCTCTTGGTTTGATCATTTAAAGATGGATGAAGCAGCACAGAGTCCAAAGAGAAGTGAAAAGCCATTACACATGTATTATTTTCTTTAACAAATGTAAACAGTTTCTATTTCGCTCTTTAGATGGTGTAATTGGAGTTTTTCTTCCATAAAAGCCATAACCATTGATTCTCCTTTTGTCCTTTGTTACTTATAGATTATAGTATACACATACATTGTCTTATTCTTACACACAAACACACATCCTTGTGAGCATAAGAACAATTTCATTGGGTTTTCTGCACAGCAGTAGTAACTTGAGCTTCCTCTTAGGCTATTCTATGTGCTGTTCACAAAGAATTTGGTGTCGTGCATTGTGAGATTGGTACAAAATAGTTGTTGGCTTCACGTGAGTGTATCAGAGGGTTGCATTTATCTCACTTCAGTGCTCCTGCACAACTGCAGACTGTTGCGGTGGGATGAGCATAATGTGCAGCTGGAAATTCCAAAAAGGGTTGTATAAAAAGGAAAGTACATAAAAAGTAGACATTGTGAGAGACTGACTTTATGCTAAAACTTCAGTTTTATTCCTCTCCATTCTTGGCATTTCTGCTTTGGCCTTTTTAATTGACTTCTCATGACAGTTGTATTGATTACCTGTTTAAAAGTCAGCAATGGTCCCCGAGAGAATTCTCTGGAGGTGCTGGTTTCACTTAGAAGTCTGGCTTCAATGTAGACTATGAGCCAGCCAATGTGTGATAAAAGCAAAATAGAAACACTCAGAAAGGTTTACTGAGAAACCTCTCTTTGGTCCAAAATTTCAGAGAAAACAATAATTTATAAACTCACTGATAGGCCTCATGTACTAACCATTTAATATTGTCTTTGTCCAAATACTGTATATTTATACACTTGTTATACACTTGTTATGCGCAATTTCTGTTATGTTATGTGCAACATTCATGACATAAAGGTGTGACGTAATGTTCTTACTAATCAATACAATCTTACTGAACTCCTGAAACTGCTTTATTTTTATTGTGAAAAATAATTTCTGTTTGGAAAACAAATTCCTTACCACCTATGAATGGGGAGATTTTTACAATTCATACATGGCTATTTGCTTTGAAATAACAGAGTCATTTTTGTGGTGTTTCAACTGCAGAGATGGAGGATAACTCCACTGTTTTCAGTTCTACCCTCCAAAACATTTACTGCGGTAATTCAAGCATCAATCAGAGATGTCATTTACATTATAAGTTAGGCGGAGGAACAAAACCATAGTAGAATGTGTCTTGGAATCATTTTTGAAACATGTTTGTACTCAAAGGCAAGGTTCTCAGGCATTATATGAATATGGGAGAATCTCCCATGTTTAGCAGAAACTTGTGAATGAAAATTTTGCAAGGCAATGGTAAAGCTCAGTTCTACCAAGGTGAATCCATGCACTGCATCCTAACAACAGGTTATTCCAGGGGCAACGACGGTCCACTGCCATTCCATCACCAATTCACTGGAGCATGGCTCTTAGAGAGCAGTCAGAATGCCTGCGCTGACATATTACCATCTCTTGGCTACAACGCCCATTGTAAGTCTCTCCTCTCTGTGCAGCAGGGCCCATAATAGGCATGAAAGTGCAGAATGGCCATCCTGTTGAGGGAACAAGAACATTTAGTCACAGTGCCACCACAATAAACTTTATGTGCATTGTAGTACAAGCACGCCATTGCCACTGCACCCAGACTCTTGTTGTAACTACACTGCAGGTCTGATACAGGTCTCAGTGCTAGGAGGGATTCTGGTTGTGGCACCACGTTCGTACGTCCACATTACTCATTACTCACATTACACATTACTCACTTGTGGGGAGGCATCATAGTTAAAGTGCTTTGATTAAATTACAGGTAATCCAGGGTTACAGACTGGAAAGGCAGCACAGAGGGTCAAATGTGAGGTCTGCTTCAGGAGGCTACTATTTCAGTATGGGCTCACCCAGCCATATACATCGCTCATTCTGGTGTGCCACAGCCTGTTCATGTTTCCAGACCATTTGTATCACTGTGATCAATACCCCATCCTCAATGCATTCAGCTGATTCTTGTTACCAAAATGTTGTAATTTCACTCTACCTTTGGCTCCTGGCAACAGAAACAAAAATGTGCTCTTTCTTCTCATTTTAGCTAATGCCTCTGTCTGTCTTTGCACTGTGATCCGCACTTTTATTCTAATCCAGTAGCTCAGTACACCTTGGATGACATTTAAAAAAAAATGAAAAGAATCACACTGCTGTCTTTGTGGCAGGATCGATTACTTGCTAAAGCAGAAAGTCTATGATAAGAACAGCTGTAATTCTAAACAAGTACTAAAATGTTCTGAATGCTTAAGCACATTTGAATAGCTTATTTTTTTTGACAGGGAGACCAAATGTTATCAGGGACGGGCTCTCCTTTAGTGTCAAACTGTTAGTGATGGAAAAGAATTTGATGCTGCCAAGAACAAGCACGTTTCTCCCCATCCACCTGACCAACTGCATTTCTCCAAGGAAGCAGATGATGAGTCTGCTCTGCACATTGTAATGTCCTCTGAGTTATTGCTTTTTCTACTCTGTCTGGCACCTTCAAATTCATTTCAGTATGGTGGTGGCTTTTTTAAATAAATGCTGGAGATACAGTTTGTTGGAAAGAAGGCATTAGACTGGAAATGGCGTCATGGAGGTGAGAAAGGCCAGTTCTTTAGGTCTTATTTAATTACTGGTGCATGGGTGCCAAAAGTTCTCTGAAAAGATGTAACTAAATCCAAGAAAAGTGTTTGGTCAGCCAAACAGAGTGGTGTATCAATCGCCTATTTACCAGCCTGGAAGATTCCATCCATTTTGTGTCTTTGGTAATTGTGATCAAACAATTTCCCTGAATTTAATTTTCAGATACTTGTTACTGAAACTGTAGTATTTTTGAGGCTCTAATTATACACATGAATAGGTTTCTGCTAATAGTGAAGGTGATGGTGGGAAAAACTGATGAACAGCAGGAAAGGTTCAACCCTGAACTGACAGAAGAAATCCTGTGAGCAGCAGAGGTATACAGTCACAGCAGTCACAGCAGGTGACCATTTGGGGGGTTGCAGGTTTTAGTGCTGAAGTGCTGGAGCAGCAATGCACCACTACTTTGAGAGACAGAGGAGCCTGCTCTGTGGGAGCTGTAGGGGCTAATGTGATGCTGTGAAAACAGCCTATAAGATATTATCAGTGGGGAATGAGAAAGACTAAGACTTAGTCTCAAACTGCATGCAGCAGACCTGGCAGCCCTGCAAACAGTATTATGCCTGTCAACTGTATGAATATGATTTTGTCACATTTCAGTAACATGCTGTGAATCATTCTCCAGGCGTGATCATTTCCTAAAATCTACCTCAGGTAATGGTGCTCAGGCTTATTGATTCTTTGGCTGAGTGTCTTGACTGGTCTGAAAAAAAAAAACTGTTTCTTATTTGCTTTGACCTTGTGCTCAGATGATTGCTGAGATACAGAATATACTTCTGATCACTCAAGCCATTACTGTTCTGGTTCAGCTGCTCACCCTCCATCAGTTCAAGTCTAACCCTGGTGTGAGTCGGTCGTGGTTACCATTGTCCTGTGGTGCAGAGGGAATACTTCACATGCTGGAAAGTGCTTTAGCACATTCAAACACACGTGTCATCCGCACCTGGCCACATGCACTGGAGCATGGCATTGAAAGAGGATTTGGGCAGTAAAGAACCATTGTCATGGGTCATCAGAAACACAAAATAAATGGAACAGCAACACTGAAGATGTGGGTCCTCCATTGTTTTGAGGGAAAATCACATTTACGTGTGCACATGTTCAAAAAACCAAAATGGTATCTTCCTAGTGCATGGACTAAAGCCCTCTAATTGCCTGTGTTGTTCTGTTTTGAATCCATACTGCAGGCAAAAGCAGGGAGTCAGATCAGCACTGTGCTTTCACTGAACCTCTTTTAGGACTGAGATGAAAGTGGGGCAAACCCATAAATTTATATGGTTTTCAATGACCAGGCCATGCCTTTGACAAGGTTTTTTTTTTACTTTTGTTTGTCTGTGTGTTTGTTTTTCATATGCAAGGTCATGGTCGCAGAGTGAGTGATGATTTTGAGATGGAGAATAAAAATCAAGGCCAGCTGAGATTATGCAGAGACCAAAACCCTGTTAACTTGCACAAACATTCATCAGAAATAACAAATGGTTGTACACATCAGAATGTGTTACTGTGATTGATTGTATGGTGTGAATTTGTCAGTTTGTAGCAGACTAGGTTTTCCTCCTCTCTCTCCATGCTGGATTTGCTAATTGTCCCCATGCTGGATTTGCCAATTCACGTGCACCTTAATTACTGGGTGGTCCCTTTTCAGCATTAGACCTGTATATCAGCAGGTGAATGCTTCTTGGATGTACGTCTTACCACTCCCCTCCTCTTCCTGGGAACTTGGTTTTCATGTTGGTGGCGTGTCTACGGTTTGGCTTGGCTGGTTGAATCACCGTGTCTCTTTGCGATTTGTTTTTCCAACAACTTTAAGGTATGCACTCTTACCGTTTTCCTTTCCTGTATGGTGCGTTTCTAACCTGAGTCACTGGCGTTACTTCTGCCCCCGCTTCTTTGCATTGTAGCGTAGTTGTCTCGTCTCTTGCTGCGGATACAGAGTAGCATTGTTTCGCTTTGAGTCTCTGCTTAAGGCAGCTTCACTTTCGCTTGAGGTAGGCTGGCTCATTTTATCTTGCTAATTTCACTCTGTTCTTTGCTTTTAGCTAACATAACGCTCTTTCTCTCTTGTTCTTTGGTCTGCTGTCAATCGTGATCGAGCTGTGGCCTTTTCAGCTCTCACCCCCTCACTGTTTGGGAAGCTACCCCTCTGCTCCCTGGCATTCGTCATTCCGGCTGTGCACAACGGTGGACGGTCTTTTTACAATTCACTGCCAACTCTCCCCGGCGGCACTGCTGTTGTCTCTACGTTGATTTTTGCTATTGTGTCTTGACATTGATATTATTTCGTCTCTACATTGATTTTGTTCTTTGTTTTCTTTACTTTAATTTAGCAGCCTGTGTCTTGTGTTGTATTACAATTAATTTTGGGTCTATGTTCAGTTGGTTATTCCCTGCCAGGCGTGTACGTGGCTACGCAACTGCTGGCCGCTTCCCCTCCTGATTTTGCTGGTCTGTTTTCCTCCACTTGGTTTAACTGTACTTCAGAGTTACTATGTGTGCTTAATGTATGTTTAGTTACAGTTTACCCTTGTGGTTGTATTTATTTGGCCCAGTGTGCTGTGCTGGGGTGGCTGGCTGGAAGGCAACACTGGTGTTGGCTTGAACAGATAAGTGGCCTCTGTCTTCAATAAGGAACCGGCTATTACCAGTTTGTCCACTTGACCCCCACCACCACCACCACCACATACACAGCAAGATTTTGCTAACTGTTCCCCTTGTTTCTTCTTCCTTTTTCGCTGGACAGGAGCTGTTGAGCCTAAGTGGGTGGCAGGCTGTCTTCATGGATGGTGGAGTCCCCTCACCGGTCCTTTACTGTGGAGCACTCAGGGTGTTATTTGGATTGTGGTGTGTAGCATCAGCACCCTTCCTCTTCAGCTAGTCCCTTCTGCTGTGGTAGGCCCCAGCCCTGCTCCTGGCTTCCTCTGCTTTCATTAGTAGGTTATTGGGCCTATTGGGCACTGTGCAATAATTTACATGCAGCTAACTTTTTGCTGTGTCCTCTCTGTATGTTAATGTTGTCTGTGTCTGCTTAAGTTGTTACCAGTGTACCAATTAATTTTTGGTTGCCTGTCAGTGGTTTTAAATAGAATTGTCAAATGTTGGGGCTGCCTGTCTGTGATAAATAGAATTGTTAATAGGCTGTGGGGGTTGCCTCTGATTTTAAATGGGATTGTTAATAAAATTTATACACAATTTGTGGAATCACATCTCTGGTCTCAAGTCTCAAGTGTGTTGTGAACCTGTGTGATCTTTTTGGGCCCAAAGTGGTTAAACTTAACAACTTCCTTGGGGTGAAATTCCCCTAGGTGGTGTAGTTGACACTACAAACCCCTCCCTGCTCCTGCCACAAGTTGTTAGGAATGTCATCAGGTGGGAATTTTTGAGCTGCTTTTCTGAAATCCCTCATGCAGCATCAGTTAAGAGGGAATCAAACAGTATTTGGAGCAGTGCTGGAGCAACCATATTTCATGTCATTGTGCAGTACACATTTATAAAATGAAGATAACAGTATTACTCTTAAAATGTCCAAATACTTAGCTCAAAAGTTAAGATTGTCAACAGCATATCATGCCATGAAGTCTCAAGTATTTTATTTATATACCTAGTACAAAAATTGCTTGATATTATTTAGCAGACCACATTTTGCTAAACTGCTTTGCTAAACATTTTGACCTGTTATATATGGAATTTGAATACAAGATCAGCCTGGCAGACATGGCAGGTCTCACCCTACATGCTTCAGAATAAAAATTCTGTCAACAAAGGATATGCAAGTGTTGTTCAGTGTACCTTTTGTAAACTTAGATTTCAATTGGGAAGTGATTGAAAAATGTTGGATATTGTAAACTATGAGTGTGAGCAGAAGTTCCTAGTGCTTTGGGGAGGCAGACCCAACTGTTGGCTGTCAAAGCTGATTGGCATTCCATGAAAGACACCTCAATGAGGAATCAAAAATTTGGAACATCTGGAATGAATGACATCCTGTCCAAAGTTATGTCTATGTGCCTCCAATTCTTTTCTATAATCAGATAAGGGATTAGCACTCATGACATGATTTGTTACCCTTCAATATAAATTCTAATCAAGATGTGCACAAAGACAAATGTGTATGTACATGTATGAATATGAATAGTAACAGTATTTCAAGCAAAATGCCTTTTGTCAAAGCCCAGATCATACACAAATGATCCAAAACTTGGAAAATGGAAGGTCTGATGTGAAGGATAGGCCATTCCTAATGTAACCTTTGTTTCGAGGGAGCAGCTGTGGGCACACACCAATGGCCTTTATGCTTAGTCAAATCCAAGTGATAATCGCGTCTCCTGTTTGTCAGATGAAACCATCAGATTTACAGTTTTAAAATGGTTTCCCATTGTTTATCAAAGGAGAGCGTTAATTTCAAGGCAAGCAGGAGGATAGCAGATGACTGCAGGCCAAATCTAGAATAGTGGTGATGGGTATGATGTTTCACAATGCAAAGGTGAAAGATGTCTGGTATATACATGGACAAATTATTTATGCTGCTTGCAAGGCACTTCACATCTGAAGCAGAATAGTACAAACCAGAGAATGCCTGCTTAAACATGAGAGTCTGATGTGGCAGGGAGCTAATGTGAGGCACTTTCACCTTAAAATTTATTACAACAGAATTATGAAACACACTAGGATCATATTAGACTGGTGGAGTAACCCCTCAGCTATACACAGTTATGAACATGTGATAATGGCACATGAGAGAACAATAATGCTGAAATCCAGGTGGATTATTAACTCCATGGAGACCAATGATTTACACCACAGCTACAGTTACTCGAGACTGTAAAAACCCAAAGGTTTGGAATGTTCCGAGACCTTTGCCAAGTTGGGTGTCTCCATAGACTTTCGATATGATTTATTGGTACATCTAGAGCATCGTCAATAACTGTGCTTCTTGTTACAGCATCTCCAAACTGTGCCCTCACATCCTGCATCTTGCATCCTATCGATATCCAGCGAGTATCCAGTGACGTTTTATATCATGTAAAGTTCTCTGTAATCAGTAGGGAGCAAAGTAGTTGTTTCTTATGCACCTGAAAAAAGCCATATAACTCATATCCTCCTCCTCCTCCCCATCCTTCAGATTCTTTCTTTTTGCTGTAGTGGGCACAAAGGCTTTGGGAAGGACACCCAGGAGCCTGTCATCCTCTTCCTGCTGGAACCACATTTGATTGTATCATTTATCATCACAGCTGTTATGTTATGGCTCTGCATAATCAGCGATTCACCTATCTGAGGGGATGTCTTTCA
The DNA here is from genome assembly GCA_019176425.1 of Megalops atlanticus. Taxonomy (NCBI): domain Eukaryota; kingdom Metazoa; phylum Chordata; class Actinopteri; order Elopiformes; family Megalopidae; genus Megalops; species Megalops atlanticus. The sequence goes on from CM032876.1 coordinate 37,357,115, forward strand.
CTACAGCAACTCTGATTCAGTTCTTTTACTCCTTGAAAATTTTTGAAGTTTTGATTGTGTGACTTTGCTTTCAAAAAGCAGCTCACAGCTTACTCCAGAGAACCACAGGAATGAATCACTGAAATTCTTCTCCGGCTCACACAAACAGACGACCGTTTATAATTACAGCAATTATTCTCCTCTCAGATGCCATGCTAATTCAATGGGCACCATCTAAATGCTAAAAGTCTGTCCTTTGATCTAATGTGCGGGGCCGTGGGGGTGAGAGCATATGTCATTTTTAGATGAGGCGCAGGGAAATTGGTTGCAGTTTGCGGACAGACTCTCAGGGCATGCAGGCAGAGCACGAACTTCCACTGGCAGTGACGTCCCTTGCATGCTTTAATGGAGGTCATTGAACATGCTCAGAGGCAGGGCAACAGCGCAAATGCCAGAGCCCATTCAGAAATACAACCAATTGCTCCCCTCAGAGCCCTTTGCTGAGCTTGTGAGCGATGAGTAAGCCAGAATGAATGAGCATAAATAGGCACGTCCCAAACGTGGCTCAGATGGGTGACCATTTCCACCCAATTCAGCCACGTTATTTGGAGAAGGAGGGGGAGGAGTGACAGATCATGTTAAATTGCTGTACAGACTACCACCATCAGGGGTCTTGAGGCCCAGTTCTGATTTAAATTCACCTGACACATCATTTGTTTCCATTTCCTTTCCTTCCTGTGCCTCTTTCACTTTGTGAACCCCACATGTAATGTGCTATTGCTTCCTCACGGACACTGATTTCATGTTTTGGGAGAACAACGGATGAAGGGGTGAAGACACAGCAAAGCGCAGTTACTGTGTGACATCCGCTCAGTCCCACCTGTCCTAGGTTATTACACATACGTCTTCTGTGAAATGATTTATGGAGAAAGTCAGAGATTAAATTGGAACACATCAGGTCTCACACAATAGCCCAAATGAGAGAGACCAGTTTTGGTAATGTGTGTAAGAGAGAGAGAGAGAGGTCACCCCTGTACTTATGAAGGTTGTAAAGGTGTCCTAAAGATATTCTGTCCTTGTGAGTAAATAAAACCCTTAGGAAAGCCAACCTCTCCTACAGGTGTTCACACCTCCTGTAAAGTAGCATTGTTCTCTGATCCTCTCCTTGTTTGAGGCTAGCACTTCAGCACACTTATATCTGTAGAATAAATGTATGCAGCCACCATCTTGATCAAGTTTATTACTTCTTTAGAGATGCTAATTTACATTGATATTTATTCATTTGGCAGACACTTTTAACCAAAGTGAGGTAAAGTACAACCCAAGCAAAAAACCATAAGGATTCACAGCTAATACTGCTGTGAATAACTACCTAAGGGGCTGGGCAGGGGTAGGTATTTGCACATTGCCAGGCAAGGTTTACAAATTGGGACGGCAACTAACAGATGGCAGTTGAATTCTTTCCCCCTTTCTGTTCTGAACTTTAGAAATTGCAATATCATTAATGCCAGGTGTGTCACTCTCTCTACTCTCCTCAGTGTCATTAAATCCTGCTTCAGACGCAGTAATCCTCTGTGTGTTACTGCTCCACTACGCCTCTAAGTACAACATGACTTGGAAGGAGAAACCACCTGAGGACAGCTCATTGAGGTGTACCATTGGTGTGCTGGACAGCAAGACTAAGAGGCTTACAGCCTGTGGCTGGTATTTACCTCGAATCATATCTGTGCCAAGGATTGCCAATCTGTCACGCAAGGTGCAATGCAGCATGCAGACAATAGATGAGTTGTGAACTTTCATTCCAAATCCTATCATAATCTACATTTAGCGGTTTATAATAGAACTCCTTATGGACCACCCAGCACTGTTCTGTGTTATTTTGTGTTCCCTTAATGTTGTGACTACTACAACAAAAAGCCCCCCCAAACCTTGGTGGGAGTGGTTCCGGCCTTGGGATTGGTGTGTGGCAATGCAGTGATTTGACACTAGTGCTCATGCCATTTATGCCCTGCTGGAGTCAGGATGGCGCCCCCGAGGTCACATGTCTGTAGTAAACGGAAAGTGGTCTATGAGGAGCTCAGGCAGGATTAACATCCAGAGCAGTTTCCTCTGCTGTGGCCCTGTCTCTGGGCATTCATTTACCTCAGACAGGATTAGTATACTGTGAAGTATCAGCATTGATAGTACAAGGGACTTTAAAAACCATTAGCCCTTGCACCTCTGCTACAATCCTCTGTAGCACTATATTACCTCATCAGAAACATTGCGCTTCTACCTACAAGCTAGGACTTTGAGTCTGGGTGATTACAGCAGAATAGAAGTATTGTTTAAAACATTCAGCATAACGCGGATTTTGGTAGTGGGCTTTTAAGCAAGCCTCTATGGATTTCCTCTTTTCAAAGGCGAGGCACCTGAGCAATCACGGGGGAACGAGCCCATCAGGGAGACTGGGGTGAGGCAAATGCCAACTCATTTCCGGGAGCATCCCTTGATAGCCTAAGAGTCAGACGCACCTGGGGTTTTTGTCTTTGACTCCAGCTGTGCACTCTTCCAAGCTTGCTCTTCTTTAACAGCCAGCAGCTCTAAGTAATGGACGTGTTCAGCACTGCAGATTAAGGGGAAATTGTTAGACTGCAGTTTTGACATTTTATATCAGCAGTCTCCAACTTTAGTCCTTGACAGTTTTTTCTGTTTTTGGAGGGGTAAAGCCACTTGTTAATCACTGTTGAAGATTAACTCCTGCGGAGCCTTTGGGCTGGTTCAGGAGAGCAAAGCTGGAGAGTCAACACATACACAAGCATATTATTTGCCAACTCTGTCCTGTGCAGAGGGCAGACAGAATAAATAAAGCACTTGCTTACATTGAAACTGGTGTGTCGCACTCAACTTCCTCTTATTAGTTTCTGCACAAAAGGCCAGAGACATGACCTAATCAAGTCTGGATTGCATACTTGTATACCAGTTAAGCAGATGTCATCACGCGCAGTGGAGGCAACTTGCAGTTTCAGCTTTTCGCACTTCTTCTTATATAATAATTAGCATACAACACATACACCATGGCCCAGCATCTTCCACTGATGTTTGCAATTTGTACAGTTCAGTGTGAGGTCACCCTCTTACAATACCAGTTCATTATAAGGTCACCCCCTTACACCTCTGCTATTCAAAAAATCAGTTTATTCTTAGTTCACCCTCTGCTAGTCAAAATACCAGTTCATTCTTAGGTCACCCTCTTACAATGTCCTTTCATAAAATTTTACTTCCACAATCACTGAGTTACTTGTATAATAAAGTTATGGTGATGGATATTTTAATGGTGCTCAGGTGATGGTTTAGGCAGCATTTGAATTTTTGATGCTTTTTTCCCCTTTATTCAACCAGATGAATTGCCAGATGCATGTTAGGCTAGTCTCATTGCAACAACGTTTGCACTCGTTTAGTGCTGAAGTAAGATGAATACAATCCTCCCATACACCAACATGCAGCCAACAGCTACTTTTGTTATTAAAAGTCCCATGGTGTGCCGCAGTGAAGCATGGGCTGATTTGAGTGTAGGCACATCTCTTCTGTCATCCAAACAGCTGACACCGAATGACTCGTGGGCGACCTAAGAACTGCAAGACAAAGAGACCCTGACCACATAGGTGATTTTGCATTTTCAAAAACAACAATGAAAGCTTTTGTAAAATTGTGGACAATGATCAAATTTCATCATTGAAGTAGATTTGATCAAAAATAATTTTATGTACTACTATGTGTAATGAAATTATGCTATCCTGTTATATCTGTTGAACATCAACCATTCTTAAGAATAGAAAAGCACCTATAATTATTGACATTTAAGGTTCTGAGCACATTAAGCATGGATAAGCACATCATACTTTGGTGTACTATTAAAGCAATCCTATTTGCTTCCTTATGCCAGTTCAATGTGCTCACTCTTTTTTCCCCATTAGCAACTGCAATAGATTCAGGCATTAGTTTAAATCCTGCATCAGTAAGCACGTACGGCCTGATTGCAATTGATCTGCAGAATCAATACCCACTGACCTACTTCTGAGGCCTGACTAATTCTCATCATGATTAGGACATACCATTATCTCTGTACAAGCATCTACTCTCTGTAAATGTGCCAGTAACAGTGGTATGTTCAATGGTTCTTAGTACTTTTTGAGATCCACTGGGTAATCATCAAACAGTCCAGAATAACAACAATATGGACAGAAGAAGGATTGCTTGTTCATTTCAGTTTCAGTATTTTTAAGTTATCAAACAGTCACTGTGTCCATTTTGGCCATTTACGTAAAACAACAAATTAAGTTATTCTTTCATTGAAATGCAATAAGGTTTATGTGCACTTATGTGCATTTTAATGGAACAGTTGGGCACTATTTTTGTACCAGAAACTGGCATGTATGAATAGAATGCATCAAGTGGACATGTTATGAACTGAGCAGTACAAATTTGAAGCAAAACAAATAAAACGGAAATGTGAAGCCAAATTCCCAGCATGTTATGAAATTAATGTGTTTCACATATACCACTGCACTGACCTGGTGATATTTTCTATTTGGACACGCCATTCTCTCAGAAAGTACTTCCTGCTTTGAGAGAGCTTTAATAAATGTTAACATTTGCTGTCAACGAGCATTTTTTTTTGGAAATGGTAAGCTGCAAGAGGAAACTCTTGGATAACAGTCAAAAGGACTGTTATTTGTCTTTTGCCCCACAGTTCTTTAAAAGATAATAAGTGACAACAATATAACAATGTTTGAGGAAGGAAAAGAACAATCACTTTAAAAGAGAAATACTGCATAGATGAAATACTGTGAGACTCGAGATTGGTTTGTATTAAAATGCGGCGTCTCCAATGTCTCCACAGAAAACACACTGTGTTCTTTCTCAAGCACATGTCTTTGGCTTTGGACAAGATGTGAACCATGGTGTGAACTGAGGGCCCTGCTGCTGCAATGGCTGGCTATGAGATGTGGCGGGGTATCAATGATGTGAATGATGGGTGACTAAGTGAAATTGACCACCTGACCTGGAAACAACCAGCAGAGCTTGCATGGTGCAGTCTCATTTTACTGTGCCTGCTGGTTCGCTCTCGCTGTCCTGCGCTTCCAGCGCAACCTGGTTGCCATTTGCCGAGCTGCAGATATCCTGTTGTGGAGGAGGGGGAGTCTGGTGTCTGGCAGCAGTCACTGCATCAGATACACCAGATTTCATATACTAATGATTTGGTGTGTAGTGCTGTCATATAAAGAAGGGTATTGTTATCTCTTCTTATCACATCGTCCATGCATAAGTTCAATATGCATTATTTTTCTGAAGAAGACCTAGCCATAATACACTGCAATTAAATGAGCTGGTTGGAAAATGTGCATTGAAATTCTGGGCTTGCAATTAATTAATTAGAGTTGACATCCAGGATTGTTTTCTGTCCTTGGCTAATAATAAAAACTAGGCTAGTGCTGTTTGCTCTATTTTCACAGTAGATCTGAGTAGGCATGTATTCTTCACATTGTCTGTACTTGTCTGGGTGAGCAATCAATATCCTACAGCATTTATTCAACACAGGGTGCAGGAGGGTCCCCATCTCTTAACACTGGGTTCCAGTGAACTTCAGTCAGGAAGATTTTGTTTGCAACCCTGTCTAAGGTTTCAGTAAGGCACTGACTGGTTTGTGCTCTGTTGATAAGGCAGTGCTAGCCTCAGTCTGACAACACAACTACAGCAGGCTACACATATGTTCCTCTCAGTGCACTGGCCCAGATTCAAATGCTCTTCCTCACCGCACTGATGCCACACTCCAGTCTAGTGGATTAGCATATTTTGTGTACCGCAGTGTGTTCAATTAAGAGCATGTTGGAGTATGACTCATTTAGCGGTAAACCCTGGTTGGGAATTGGCTGTGGTGCCTGCGGTGTGGAGAATGCTGTGTGCACTCATACTGTTATGGAAAACTAAGGCCCTCTCACACACCCAGTAACACTGCATAAATCCTCCCAGCTTAAATTGTTACACCACAAATCATGTACACGCATGCATTGTCCCCTGCGTGGGGCTGTTTGTGCAGAGGACTCCCCCTGCGGGGAACCCCCTCCTCTAGCTGGCCTGACCTGTCACCACCTCTCTCAGCTGCCCACTTGCCAGTGTGATGTGACAGCCAGTGCCCTACATTCTCACCACCACCCTCCTGCCACCCACTGCCACAATGCACATTTCAACTCCGAGTACGTTTAGGGTGTCAGCTGTAATGCTCCGCTGACATGCAGGTGGGCAGCAAGGAACAGTAAGCCCCTTCAGCCACTAATGTACTCAGTAGGAGGATTCAAAGGAGCTCTAAACCTCAGCACAGTAGGAACACTGCAACTTTGGAACACTGCAACTCATCACATTTAATTGCCGGTCCTGTTTGTCATATCTCTGTGTATTTAGTTTTAACACTGTGTCCACATGTATAAGTGAAGTTGTGCTTTTCCTTAAAGCATCAGTCAGGTTTGTAATAACAGGACTTTACTCTTTGGAGTTGCGGAATATTCTCCAGGACTCCTCATACTCCCAATTGCCCTCCTCTTTGTCTTGTCCTAAAAATTTGCAAGATGTCCTGATCAAGAATTCACTACATTAAACTGTTGTGTATCATATCATGACTGAGAGATTAAAATGTCACCTGAAATTATTCTCTCTGCTCATTCAAAGCTAAACATAGATGATAAAACACATATAATGAGGTGGAAACAGGGAAATACAAAGCAAATGACGAATTAAGTGCTTGTGAACCTACATATACCAATGCACACCATTCCTGCTCCCTAGGTTTTTTTCTGAATGGCTTGATCATGATCGACAACATCATCAGGATGTGTGGCAACCTACACAAGTTTCTAGTTTGAAAAAACTCTGAACTAAATAAGCAGGGTAAAAGGGGGTGAAGAACTGGGTCCTGAGATGTCTATGACTGGATTGTAATGGGAAGGTTTTACGTACAAAGGTACTGTACACCAAGATCCTCAGAGCTTTGCCTTAATGCATTCTGCATTCCGGAAGCCTCTGGTGTGGCAGCTATGATGGCCACAGGAGGTGAATTATCTTCCATTTCCCCAGCCCTGAGGGGAAACATAGGAATTGTGCTGTTCATGGAAAAAGGCCTGATCCTTCAGAGCCCTCTGCTGTCATGCCCTCCCTTTCACCAGCACAACAGTCTAAAGACAGGGGCAATGTGTTATATTGCAAACAGCTGATTAACAATATAACATCAAAATGTAATATGTGCATTATGTAATTATGAAAACACTGAAACATAAAAGATTAGCAGAATACATATAAATAGTTGATACTGTTTCATACCTTTATATTTTGAACTTATCTTTTAAAATACCTATTCCTGTGGCCTGTGTGGCCATCTGCATAACCATCATTGCATTGATGTGTGAAAATGGATTACGTGTACTGACAAGGGCATTTTCCATTTACCTCCACATTACAATTACATTTATTCATTTGGCAGATGCTCTTATCCAGAAGGACCTGTAAGGCAAACATACAATAAGTGCATACAATAAGGCCACATAAACAACATATACCATGCACTCAACATTTTATTTGCATGCCGTATCATATTGTAGATGATAATTGCACCAAATTGTACCTGAAGAAAATCAGTCAGTAAGGAGTGTTTCAAACAATGACACCAAAAGAAAACAGGAAGTAGCACTGCCTCCACATCTCTGGCTGCCTCTGAGTAAAACTAGGCCTCTGAGGCCTCCGGAAAGAAGTCAACAGTGAAGTGGAAAGTTCAACATGAAAAGCAATGAACTTTCCCTCGGATGACATCAAGACTGCTGCCTGGTCCAGCTAAGAAAAGCTGAACGTGAAAGTGCAACTCATGACTGACAGTCAGCTGCAATGGCTGTGCTTGTGTTACACAGTCATTTGCTGTGACTGCAATATCTATCCAGTCTTTCATTATGCCATTACATTATGTATTTGCCCAGCAGATGTTCCTATACAATGTGACTTTGATTGTTTGTTGCCTATTAATGATTTGCATAGGTAACTTTCTATTTATGAAGCTAGATATTTACTGATGTAAATACATTAGCAATTCTTGTCACAGTTCTTGCTCAAGGATTCAACATAGCATAGCCCCATCTAGGAAATGAACCCACAAATTTTGGATTCTACTATAAGTCCAGTTCATTATCTATGACACTACCTTGCTGCCCCATGAGTGTGTCGCATTCTTTAACAGTAGTAAGGGAAAAAAAAGAAACACATGCATGCACACAGTGTGGCTAAAATGTTATGTAGGAGACCTCCACTGTCCACAGGGGAAACTTTCAAAACATTCCTGCAAAGAGGAAAATACTGGAATACTGTACCATACTACTAACACAAACTGGGATTTTTTCAGAGAACAGAAAAAACACATAGGTCTACATAACAATGTACTGAAATAGTAGATAAACAACAAGAATGTGGCTTAATCTGATCTTAATCCAGGATTTTTCCATAACTGCTATGCTGGTTGTGCCAAATGCATGCGAGATGCTAGAACTTGCAAGATTTTCCATCAAAAGTTCTTACTATATTTTCTACTGATAATTGTCCAATCAGCCCCTCCAGAACCAATCATGTAGCTGCTGCCAAAAAAGCACAGTAGTGTAAATGCACAGTAGTATGTACAATGCACAGTAGTATAAAAAGCTATGTAATCATGCAATAAACAAGTAATTAATATGCATATTTAGCTAATATGTTTAACTAATAGGCTGGGAATAGGAAAAACTACTTAATGTGAATATTTCAACCCAGAAATTTCAAATCTGCAAATTGTGTGGGTCTCCTGTACTAATATATTGCAGACAGTGCTGAGCAGTGTTTAGAAGGATAAGTTTCAGCTGGCAGATTCAAATACTTGGAGTTCATTAAGGTCTGAAGTAGTTCCATTTCCAGACTTTGGCTGTAAGAAAATGATGAAGGGTTGCTCTGTCTGCGGGAAAAGAGCTTGAGGTTGAAATGAACTGGGGCTTGGAAAAATCAGAGGTGACCTAGATTTAAACTTTGCACTCCTTTTCTACACTGACCTATATCTGTCATGACCTCTTAAGATAAAAATACTGTATGTATACATACTTTTCTATGAAGAGGGAAAGACCTGTCCTTGTGGTATGTGCTAAATTTCCACAATCAATACTCCACTTGGAAAATGAAGGTGATGGAAATAAATTCCTATGAATTTTCCTCCAAAGCAGTTTTCAATAACAGCTGTATTCTGAGTGTTTTACCTCCTCCTCTAGTTTTCTGCATCACAAAGCACTGAAAGGATGCAGATGAACCTGGTGAAAATAGATTTTATATCACAAAGCATGTGGAAGTCACAGATACATTATATTGCCTTGAAATTGGAGACCTTGTTCTAAAAGTCACATTGCCTATCAGAATGTAACAGTGTTGAGCTCACTGCCCCGCAAGTGTCCTCTTTTAAAAAGCTGATGGGTGCACTGCTGAATTGCTTTCATCTTTTAAGTGTTGTAATATTCTCACAAGATTGAACTTTTAAGACCTCAGCAGCAGAGTCTTTACCTTTTGTTACCAGCATGGTTTCACAGCCACATGTTCATGTCTCTGTCAGATGCAGGTTGTAAATTGCTGTGAAGCTTGCCTATGCAATTGCAACTATTCCCCATCTTCATTTCTTCAAAGCAATGTTATTTAAAGAAATCCAAAGCTATTCAGGGACATTTCTCAGTTTCATTCCAGCTCATTATACAACACAACTGTCAGAGAGAGGCCATGAGACAGTGTGTTTGAGGGAACATATCACTTTTCAAATGATTTACTTTATGATTTCCAAACAAAAAATAGAACAATGAGTTTCCTGGCACACAAGTATGAGAAATGGTCATCCATTCAATACTGGCACGATAAACGCTCTGCAATTCCAGTGTTTAATTGTATAACAGCCTTCTGGGAAATAAGACCAGGCTAGTCAAAATGAAGCGTGAAAATAAGTAGATTAGCATAACACAAGTGTATTTGTCCACACTGGAAAAACATTATTGGCATACTTCTTGCAAGACTAGCACTGATTGAGGTGCTTATTGAACCCATTTTTGTGTATTTGAAATTTAATCTAAAGTTTGTTTGATCGGGGCAATGCTCCAGTTTCAAGTTTGATGAATTCCTGCTTTGTCATGTTTTTGAAACAATCAGCTCAGATCCTTATGGACCTAATCTCTCCATGCAACATTACCTGAGATAAGCCTCAGGAGATGATTCATCTTGAAATTCCATCTGATCTAGAAATATAATCTACCAGTCCCAACAATTAACCTATATCGCTAGCAGCCATATTGCCTTGTAACTTTCTCCCTCCTGATGTCTGAAGCTGAACTGGGACAGGTTTGGTTAGCATTTCCATGATGCTAACCAAAAGTCCTAAAGTCAGGCTACTATCAATCACTACAGGTGGAGTACTTTAAACATGAGGCAGTCATGTTCAGAATATCATGTTCAGACCTCCCTGTCAACTGGTCCGTTAAACACAGTTATCAGCACACTGTTCTGCACCTCTGCGATACACTTGTGATGTCCGTTAGGTTCAATGCAAATCAGTGATGCAAAATCTTCATGACTATGTCACTGATGGCTGAGGAGCAATTGGCAAGTCCACCTGAGGCCTTGCTGATACCATCCCGATCTGTTGCACCAGTGATCACCAGTGAGCCCTGCTCCCATGCGGCTGCCTGGCCTACAAACAATCTCTGTATAGCCATCTCCTCATGGTTCAATAGCTGATGCATGGATTGTTGCCTGGCATTTCTGATGTAGTAGAACCGGGAGCGTGAACACATGAACAAAAATGGACCATGATAATGTCACTGTTATGAGGAGCAGGGTGAATCCAAAAGCAGAGATCACTCAGACACAAAGACTGGTTCCAAGAAAACAAAGGTTCTTTATGGAAGGCTCTAGAGGAGAAAAAAAAAAAAAAGCAAACTTGATACATGACTGCAAACGCAAAGCACGACAACTCATCTGAACAACAAGGCAGAGAAATGGCAGGGCTTAAATAACAGAAAACATGTGACAACAATTATTAATCAGCACAGGTGTAACACATTTACTCAATGAGACAGGGAACAAACAGGAAGTGAGGCTATCCGGTGGTTGTCCTGGGAAACAGCAGCCGGAAACCCTGGCAGGATGTTATGAGGCCGCCTGTTGGTCATTGTGGGAAGCAGCAGCAGGCGAAACCCTAATGGTCATACTTTTGGAAGGGCGCAATTTATCACTGATGCACTGTAATGTCTCAGCAGATTAGGCTTTGCTGGCTTTAAACACCACAGTCAGTAAGTGGCATTGTGTTGGCCTAGTCCAGATTACCACAAATCAGTCACACAAAGGGTTGTTCTCTTGATTAGCAGAAGATATTGGTTAATAGTTCTTCCCTCTTGATTTTTTAAAATAGTTCTTCTTTCTTGAGTTGACATTCAACAGCTTAAATCACCATACCACCTGTACCAGATCACCTCACTGATTAGTGACATTTTGAACAATATGAGTGACAGACAATGTCAAACCTCACTGTTGAATTAACACAAACACTATACACTTATGAACTGTGCTCAGATTATTGTTGATGTCATAATGAAACACAGACCATGAGCCCATGCTTATGCAATTACAAAGATGAACATATAGATAGAGCCCATGCAAAGGTGTCACTGTTAGTCACGGAAAAGTCCCACAGATGAAGGCAAGTATATCCCTGCAGGCATATGATTAATTTAAGTTTTGCAGGGGCTGTGAGGGATCCAAGACACCCACTGTTGGAGAATAGCATCATTTTACTTTATGGGAGCATGTAATCATTTTAACATGTCTTAATTTGTAACTCTCAATATAATTAATTCTCTTTGCTCACCAGTAAGTGCAAAATAATATTTAATTATAATATATGAAAAATGTATATTATATATATTTTAAATACAATATTTATTAGTATGTTTATATCTTACACTAATTTTACACAATTATTACCCCACAAATGACCCTAGCTAATGAATCCTGTACAATATCTTTTTCTCCCATTCAGCTGATTTCATAATGTATCCCTTTAAAAATAAAAGCAGATTTTATTTTCGACATTATTCAAGTTTGTCTGCATTTTCTGGAATCACATCCTCACATTTTTGTTTTGGTCCTTATGACATTTTTTACAAATGCTGGCAGGTGCATTTTCTTTGAAAGTAACCGATAACAAGTTTGTAGGGATCAGCTCATCCTGAGGCCAGGGTAATGCTAGACTCAAATTATTGCTTCTAAAAAACATCACTCCCTTGCTTCAGCAGCATCATTAGCTCTTTCTGCAAGTTTAGGCCTGGTGATGGCAACTGTGTTTGTGTGCTTGGAATGAGGGTGGTCTCATTGCATCGCCTCTCATTGATATTCTATGAGGATGCCACCAGTCCCGGTGGAAGGCTGTAGACGTGGTGAGCTTTCACTGTTGATGAGCTGATGATGGTCGCTGAGATGAACAGAGTGTGAAAACAGCATCGCTCCTAGGCACATGACGCCCATGTTAATCAGCCTGCTTTGGGCCTGGAAAGGGCAAACCGAATGGAAAGAACTTTGCCGTATGCATCAGGCTGTCCCTGTGGCATATTCATCATTCCCTCACAGTGTGAACAGGGACCTTTTAGGAAGACTCACTGTCTTTTCTGTCCTCCACGAACATGGTATCAGGTGTATTTGGTGAAGCTAGATGCATCTGAAGACTAATCCCAACAAAAGGCTGCTTTGAACGCAGGGCACTCAGACAGACTGCAGGCATGTTCAGAGCCATCAATAATACTAATATTCCACGGCCTCTATTAAACACTCTAATGGTGATTGATTTATGTCGGCCTAGGTATTAAGCCTTGGGAACTCAGACACCTGGGGATTGTATCTGCTTCACCATCCATCTGATCACTAATGGTTATGGTCATCTGCAGGAAGCAGTTCACTTTAGCTGTTGATGGTACACAGGCTAACAGGAATGTTGGTTAATAAGGATGAGTGGATGACAAGAGCAGGGCTTGTGCTCAGACATCATCCCAGGCTGTCTGCATGGACTTGTAATGAACCTTAGCCCATTGTGGTGGGTATGTGCTGTCTCTCATAGTATGGAGCCTGGTATGTGCATAAATCTGGGAAAAGGCCCACAGTGTTGTGGGGTTCACTTGGTTGTGCAGAGAGCCAGCCAGCTTACATATAACACATGAATGATGTATCTACACAGCTGGATGTCCACACATACCAAGAGAGGGGTGGATTTCCTCTTACTTTAAAGAGGTTCTATTCTTAGGACCCAAACAGGATTTAAGGTGGGCTGAGAGCAGTGGTCATATTAAACACCATTGAGCTTAGCTCAGTAAGATTACTAGCCTTTTCTATTTTTACCTGAACCTTAGAAAATAGGCACGTTGGTGTTGAGGGCAAGGGCACTTAGAGGGACTTTGAGGTCTGTTCCCTGGCAATACATTCCTGACTGAAGTGAGAGAGGACACGCTACAGCTGCCAGAGCAGCATTTCACAGGAAGCTTTGAAATTTACTGCTTATTGAACCGTTACATGGGGATATTCAGGGTCAGACCATGGCAGTAATACACTACAAGGACTGCAGATCAGATTCAATATTACACAATACTGATGCTGTGGTCATCTCCTGCAACGTCCTCAGTGCCATTTCTGTTTTGTTGAACAATTTTTACAGCCAAGGGAATGTAATAAATCCTTCCCTTAAAATATTCCCCAGTGTGACCCTCTCACCAAAAACGTGCAGTATGAGATGTCCTTGGAAGTAATAAGTCATTATAAACAACATTTAATAGTAAACAGCTGGATATAGAATCTAGCTGTGCAGGCAGGAAATGTGCATGGCAGAGGTCATGCACACAGGGGTCAGACATGTGGAAGCAGCTGACACGGATGATGATCATCACAGCATTTTCACATATGAATGTGTAATACCTCCTCAATGTGATATTCCAAAAACCATCTTTTTGTTGACAGCTGAACTCAGGCATGGGTTGTGTATGCAGGCTGTGCATGGTTATCTGGTCCATAGTAAATTGCTACACGCAGAATCATTGTGACAGATTTTTAAAATATGTAATAGCTTTTGCTATAGTGCTAGAATGTGATGCTCTAGAGTTGCAATGCCTTAAGTGACGGATAAAGATTTCAAAAGCATATACCTTATGTATTGCACTGCTTCCTTATGGGGCGATGACAAAATAATACAAAAAAAAAACATGTTGTATCTGTTATAATCTAATTGAGCTGTTGTCTATAAAGGGAATGTAATGATCGTGGATAAAACACCATAAAATTAGCAGGAGATTAAACAAGTCATCATCTGTGCAGGCACAGAATTTGGCAGCAAGATCAGAGCTTTAGTATAGAAGTGTAGTTTCGCCTTTCCATTCCACAAAAGCCTCTCAAGACTCCTGTGGTTCTTGAAACCAGTGGGGAGCTCTAACTGCAGAGCATGTGTGCAGGCACACGTAGGCTTCTGGCTGACTGGCTCATGTTCTGCCCACCAGATCAGTGCTTATTGTCCAGTGTCAACAAAGGCAGCTGCCATCCTCACGGATTTCCCAAGCAAGCTTGTGCACTTTCCTGTGCATCTTTCCCAGTGCAGTATGTTGCACAGGCAAGCTGGTGTCTCCCCCTGTCCCTGTCCTGACATACACTGTTGCACCTCACTCCCTACTAACTGAGGTCACAGTAGCTCACCTCAGGAGATCAGCAGTTATTTTGTGCAACTTCTGAGCCACCTCAGAAAGAGTAAGGTCACATGACCTATTTGTGTTCCCCTGCCATATATAAACACCCTCTGCATGAACATGTCTGAGGCTCTGCACGGCACTCTTGTTCCCACCCCCATACCCCTGCTCTGCACTCTAATGTCTGCTACTTCAAGGTCAGGGGGTCACTGGAAACAGAGTGGAAACTGCTGGGCTCACAGGCTGGCCTCTTGGCACCGGTTCATGTCTCAGCAAGGAAGACTTAACTAGCACTCTCTTAGCTTCATAAATTGATGCACAGCTACTCTGCTGTCTTTGTTGTGGTGGATTTCTCTAGTCTCTCTTCACATGATGCAGAAGAACTCCATCTGTCAGATATATTTTTTTATCTGTTGTACATTTAATATAAAGTTATTCTAATCTCCTAAAAATTGTGTACTTTGCAGATTAAAAGATGTAGGTTGAACATCCAGGACTTCTTTCTACTGTGGCTTTCATTCCATGAATTGGAAGGAGGTTAAAGAATAGCTTTAAAACTACAGGGAAGCTTTTTATGGCATCATGTGTGGTTTTAATATAGAGAAGTAATTCCCCCTTTCCTTTTTTGGCTGAGAGAATCAGGATATAAGGAACAGGATTTGCAAGTTGTAATCAAATGATATTAAATATAAATAGAAATGTGGAGGCTTTACATTATGTTACATTACATTACATTCATTTAGCAGACACTTATCCAGAGTGGCTTCCAGCACAAGAGAACATAAGTGTATCCTTTCAAGTTAAATTAGCAATGGTGTCACACCAGGCTAACAACACTCCCAAACCAGTGAGTGTGAGCACAACACCATTCAAGCCCTACTACAAGTTAATGTATGCAGCGTGTGCTGGTTGCACTATGACCATTTTTGCATTGTGACCGTTTTTTGCATTGTGACATTTCTTATGCTAAGATCTGGTTCTGTCTTGGCTCAGTCAGTAAGATGCTTGCTCCCAGTGCAGGCTGAGCTCCATCATCAGCTGATAATGACCATCACAACGAATTGGTTTCATTCTGCTGGGGTGGGGTGCTTCTACTCAAGTGCAGAAAGGGAAAAAAGCATTGAAAATATACAACATGACCATACATATTGTACATCTTTGACTACCAGACCAAATAATCCACAGCAGAGAAATCAGGAGGTGGCTTAACTCAATTTTTTAGCATTAAGAACTTTGGCATTCTGGCCAGTCTGCCACAATGTTAGGTTGTTAAATTTCATTCCACTCACACCACATTATTCAGGCAGAAATCGATGTGGACCTATGATAGCAGTTTACACACAAAATACCTTCCTTGAAAAGAATGCCAGCGCTGTTGTGTTCAATGCATTCTTTGCAATGAAACTAAAAGCAATTGCCAGAGTTCAATCAATATTCTGTGGTAAATAGGGTTTTAAATACCACATTGATCGCATAGTTGGCCCCCGCAATAAAACGCTGACTTCTGGGAGACTGCTTCTGCTCACCGTTCCAGCTCCATGCCAGTGAGACAGGCAGGGCGGATCATAATAATCCATGACAGTGGTGATCTCCGATGTCCCTGGAGGCCTGCAGTGGCAGCGATCTGACCCCATCATCCATGAGAGATGATGTGAATTACAGCAGTGACCCCTTCTGCTGAGGGAGCACTCAGAGGGAGATTCAATAAGGCAGAAAGGCTGTGCTTACATCGTGCTACTAGCGGGGTTGTGGCCATACAGCACACACTCCATCTGTCTGCTGCGTTAACCTGTAATGCCTACAGAGCACAACCAAGCCTGCTTATTAAGGCCTGCAGTGTGAGCGTCTGCAGACAGTGTGAGCAGGCTCAGAGGAGGCTCCACATTAAGACCTGTGCATCTGAGATTGCATCAATTGTTTCCAGATACAGGGATCTTTTACATGTATTTTACCCATCCTCATGTCATTGCACAGTATCAATCAAGAAGGTAGTTTTACCATTTTTGACAGCATGGTTAGTTTCAAGAGATGCATAAATGTAGAACAGATGCATAGTGAAATATGCATGCAATAAGCAGCCCTCTTCGATTACTGTTGAATGCAGATTGAATGCAAAGGAGGAATTGACCTATTGATGTCCTCAGTTAATCCCTACACTCATTTGAACAGAGATTAAAACACATGTTCCACTGAGGCACAAAGCTTTGGGGGAACTGATGTCTTCTCCAGCAATGTTTTGTCCAGTTTAGGTCACTCTGATAACACTAAAGCCATTTTCATTTCCCACTTTGCTGGTGTTTTAGCTGCAATATACTGCCTTTACAGAATAAGGCCTCAGATCAAATAAACCCTTTTAGGCAGAAATAAATTAGTAGGGAAGCCAGATGGTGCCAGAGCTGAGCTAAGATAAATAATTGTAACTTTGCATTCTGCTGTCAGTGGGTTTAGATTTGCCATACTTATTTGAAAATGATCGTATTAGAGTTCATAGCATTGATAATTTGATTGAGTCTTGCTGAGGTGATTAGGATCCTCTCTGAAAAGTAAGTAGGTAAAGTGCCTGGAGAGTGAATTCAGTTTTAGTAGTCAATATAATGGCACCCTGTTCCCCCTCCCTTAATCTTCCCACTCCATCAATCCCACAGGTCCTAAGCCAGGCTGCAATTAGGGGACTGTTCTCCACCATTCTTTCTTGCTGCTGCTGTGTATGTGTGTGTGTGTGTGTGTGTGTGTGTGTGTGTGTGTGTATGAGTGCATGCATGTATTCATGCATGTGGTTTCTCGTTGTCTGTGAATTCCTCTGTGAGTGTGGTGGCGCATTGCGACTCATCTTTCTCAAATAATCACGGCCATTCTTTAGAGGTGGTTATGGAGAGATGGGGATGACTTGAGGGAGGCGAGGGCCTCTTTGGTGTTTTGTCTTACAGAGAAATGGGAGAGCTCAGCCAGCCTGTGCACTTCTGCCTCGTACTGGCTCTATGCCACATTCTCAGAGGGCAGCCATGTGTTCTGGTGCAATGATTATAATACAAATTAGCATGATGGACATCCAACATTCTTCCTTTCCGTCAAGGCTCTTGTCAGAAGCGAGAGCTTCAGGCCATGCTGCCCCTCATCCCATGCCCTCCAACTACACACCCATGCCAGGCAGAAATGCCACAGAGCTCATATCTCTTGGCACCAAGACAAGCCACAGCAAGCTGCTCCCAGTGGCCTCTGGGCAGGAAAGCAATATTTTCAGCCAAATTCCACTGTTCTGTTCCATAGCAAAGCAGGGTGTCATCAGAAAATGTGACAGAGAGCTAAGCGCTAATCCGATTGCCACATGTATCACATGTTGTCTGCATGACCTGGAATTTGTGTAGGCCTTATGCAGTTTGACATTTTTCGATGGTCATTTTTAGTCTTCAATCAGAAAATTGGGGGCCCCTCAGAACCAATATCTGAACAGGGGGAACAAGGGCGGGGGGACTGATGCAAAACCCACTATTAGAAAGGGCCAGGATGCTGGTGACAGCAGGGGTCATACCGGGGGATTAGAAATGTACCCAAATGCAGTAGGAGATGAAACATTCCGCTAAAGTAATCTCGGGTCTTGATTGCTTCCTTTTCACTTCAGTTTATGTGGGGCATTTTATTAAAAACTTAGGGAGGCCTACAGAATCTATTTTATGTCCCAGGAATAATAACTTTAAAAGCCATAACTCTCCAGAAAGAAGCACAGCTCCCCAGTTAGAACATGATCTGGACCATTGTGTATTCTTTGAAGTGTTTTCATATGTTCCAATGCATTAATTCAATCATTTATGTCATTTATTTTATCATAACTTGTACATGAAACATGCTAGTTTGTCTTTCATTTGTAATTAACGAAAATTTCACATGGGGTTGTTCTGGTATTTTGTTCACATATCACACTGTCCCCAACTGCTTTTGATGCTTCATTGTTAGCATTCATTGTTCAAAAATTTCTAAGTTCAGTTGAATGATATATATTATTATTACTACTGTAATTTTATTTGTATTAATTCACTTTGCAGTCATATCCAGAAAGATTTGCAATGCTAATAGGGAATGAATATATTAAATACACCACAGCAGAAGTAAGGACAATAACATAGGTACCCATCAGCTAGAATGACAAAAATAGACATTAAGGTGAAAAACAGTTTGAATAAAAACATTGCAAAATATGCTATCAATTATACTAAACTTATCATAGATCCTAGCAATCACCATACAAATAGTACTGTTTTATACACACTGAAAACTGAATTACATTGAAATATATTGAAATTCTTGACTGGAATGTGAGTTTTAGTAATGTCAAGAAAAAAAAAATTGACAATAAGGATTAAGAGACACTTAAGTTGGAGAAAATGACAAACGTCACAGTCTTGAACTGCGGAATGTGAAGATTGCTCTCCTTGTTACCCACAATACATTGCTTTAGCAAACCAGGAAAAAGGAAGAATACTGTTTCTGTTTTCTGATAAAATCTGTGATTGAAGTGGCCTAGTGGGACAAACAGGGAGACTGACTAGGAGAGTTGCGGTATTACTGGCAGGATAGTACAAGGGCCTGGATCAGGTGCTCATGATGACAAACAGATTTGTATACGTCTAATATTGTCAAGGAAGAATATGAAGAACTAGGCCATCAAAATCATGTGCTCTGTGAGAAAAGTGTCTCATCAATGTCTAGGTTTTTAGTGGTTGAGGAAAGGAACACGAAAGGACCAACCACAGATAATAACAACTCTTGGAGTGGTAATGATTGAACTGATAAGTACATTAGGTCTCTCTTCGAAAGGCTGAGTGTGAGATGATGGTTTAATGTTCAGGTATAGAGTTAAGACAGGCATGTAGTATTCCATAAGGAGACATATGAGTTGCTGAGGGCACATAGAAAGCAACAACTGAGTATAATTAGGACAACACTGGCATGAGAAACCATTGGCTGAAATAACAGGGCCATGTCATTAATTATAAAGGGACAACAAAAGGAGACCAAGGAGTGATCCCTGGGGGACTTTTGAGATAGATCCCCTACCAATGACTTGGTATGAATAATCTGGGTGGCAAGAGTCAAAAACGTTCAGGGCTGTACCTGATATTCAGATCCATGAATTTTAGCATGGCCATGAAAATTTGATGGTGCACTGTATCAAACACCTCAAAGAAATCCAGGAGGATTATCGAATATTTAATGTGATCCATGAAACAACCCATAGAATGTTTTCTGTATTCTGATTACGTCATACGATATGGTCTATAGAAATATACTGCACATGGCTTGTAATTGGGGGAGACAGATGTGCTACTTAGCTGCAATGTGCACTTTGATGGAACATTTGTATAGTAATCTGCAAAGCCTCATTGCCTTTTCCCGTCTTGTGGAAAATTCCCCATTAATAAACATTAATGCCAGATGACTCAAACCCATTAAACTGTAAAACCACCCAAGCGGTGTTGTATGTTTGTAATCTATCCATGCACACAATCCACAGGCAGATGGCGCAGCAACTTAATGCTGCATAAATACTCCATACCCTTTTTATGTGCTCAATCTGCCCCATCCCATATGACCTGGAATTGTTTATTGCCTAGCGCTGTTAAATATCTTGTGTTCTTACAATTGTCTTTTTCTTCATACTATGTATACTTCATATATATGATACTGTTTGTATGGATATTACATTATTGTTTACATTTAGCAGACTCTTATCCAGGGCAACGTACATAGGCTACAAGCCTTACATGTTATCCATTTATACCACTGGATATTTACAGAGACAATTGTGATTTAGGTATCTTTCCCAAGAGTGCAACAGCAGTGCCAAAGCAGGGAAATGAACCAGCAAGCTCAGTTACAATCCCTGTTCCTTACCACCACACCACAATGCTGCATTGGACTGTTCCTTTGTCCACTTATCTGGCTGGTTTATTAAATTAATATTTGAGGAGTAATGTTTTCTTGGTTAAATAGTATCTTAACTGTACAAAACAAATATCATTTTGAAACTGCAAGGGAAGCATATGAATGAAAGCATGTGCACTAGCTTAGCAAAGTCCTGCTCCTATCACTCTCATGGTCATGTATGGTGCCTGCGTGTAAGGTGTTTTCAAGCATTTCTTTCCTCAGTCTTAAGCTCCAAAGCAATGATCTCAAAAATAGTTTGTTTTGTCTCAATTCCATTGCAAGGAAAACGATTTCACTTTTGGTTGGAAATCATGGACACACTTATTGTTTCAACTATACTGCTCATGTTTCTCTGGAGCTCAGAATTACATTTGGAGTAAAAAAAATAATTTTTATAAAGTAAGTCTGAAGAATAAATCCAAAAGTTATGTTTCATTTTCCACTTTTTTCATTCTTTTGAGACTAAAAATCCTGTATTTCAGTTTTCACGTCTCTAAATCCCTGCAGTTTCACCTCACTAAATCATGTCATGTCACTGTGCAGTACCAGGCCTATGAGTTCTACCTCTTCTTCTTCTAGCTACAACCTAGAAAAGCACCAAGGCTGAGTTCCAATCTGCTCTGAAGACACCATATTCATTGTAATAATCATGACCTTTTCCATATTTTAATACAATTTGTGCACATAGGGTTTGTTGATGCATTATACAATTGTTGCTGAGAATTCCTCATCTTTTTGCCGTAGAGCAATGAACAGCATTTTAACAGCAAGCCATGCATAGGCAATGCTCCATTCAGAGTCATGGAGACAATTTTGTAATTGGGCAAATAGCTGCTGCAGTCCATGAATGCTTGAAAAAATGTCCTCACACTTTCCTTTTCATCAAAATCCTTTTGAACAGTTCTGTTTTTTGTTATCAAGTTTTCAAACATAATTCAAATGAAGGAGTGCACTATAATTGCAATGTGTCATTTGCATTAGTTGTCTCATCAAATTGGTGCAAGCAGGAAACACACGTTATTGCTGTATATCCCTGTGCAATTGTTCTGTTTCAGATTTATTTTTTAAATCAAGGAGTTGCAAACAGGGAACTGCAATGATGCTAGATTTAAAGAGGGGGTTTGTGAGAGGCAGTGTGAAGGGGAACCTTCACCTGTTCCCCAAAACTGTTAATTATTTGTTTATTGTAGAAATGTTTACCTTGTCTTTAAATGTTCACCCTTGTCAGTAATTCAGCTTATTTCACATCAAATACACTTAACAAGTTAATAGTTTCATGGTTGCTCGTCAGTTTGTAATTGTCTGTCAGTAGCCATACATTGGTTAACGAGCCTCACCTGCTTAATCAGATTGTTAAATACACCTGTGAGTCTTCATTGCTGGTAGACTGAATTCATTTGACACTGTGTGGTGGCTGGTTCTGTTTGTTTGTTTGTTCTTTTGTTTGTTTGTTTTAACAAATTATTGGTTTTTGAATATTTGCACCTTCTGTTTAATTTTTTAAGCCGCGTCAGCAAGCCTCTTCACAGGCTAGCAAATTGAGGGTGGCTGCTCAGTATTGCAGATACTTTTATAAACCCACTGTTCAATACCATAACCACAAATAAAAGAATATCAAATATAGCTGCAATCATCATGTTAAATAAATAAGAACCCCTCCTGAGTGAGATTCATTGATGATCCACTTGTGATTGTGGCAAAATTGACCTGCCAGCTGCAACCAGTGAAATATTTGTGTCCTCATTATAATTATTTCAGATTGATATTTCCCATCATGGCCATTGCATTAAACTATGAATACAAATTTAATATTGAAAGCACATTACATTTATTTCATATCTATTTTATGTGTTGTGCCATTTGCACCTGTGTGCTCTTGTACAGGACTCTGTGACATCTAGAAATTTCATTAGAAGTCCTATCTGGGAGCAATGCATCAACTGCATTGTCTCATAGGATATTGTTTCATTTCTCATAAACTGGTACACTGGAGTCTGCAAGGTCTGAACACACTTTCTTTGTTTAGTCCAGAGCCTGTGAGATGCAGTTCTACTCTACTGTAATTTTTCAAGCAAACATTATTATCTGTAAACTGAATTGAAAGTTATAAGACTGAAAAAAAACACAGGCTGGCCACGTAATCTGTCTGCTTCAAGGATGTATGTTTAACAATATTTTCCTGAGGTAATGCAAACATGAGAAATCAATGTGGTAAGTGACTAGAACTCCAGGTGGTCTTTAATTATGTATGTAGGTCAACGATGCATCATGTAACAGTTTAGCATAGTGCATCCTTCAATTGTTCATAATCAAACTGCTTGCCTATTTGGCATTGCTACGCTGCATTGCCTAAAACTACACTTTCTTTCTAAAGTCCAGCAATGTAGCAGCAGACGTGATGTCATCTCATTGTTCAATAGCATTTTTGCCAGTGGCCCTGAAAGAAACCTTTATGGGGACTAATTGGGTTTGCATGACAACATGCTTTCCATGGCTTCATTGTCCAGAGAGATGAATGCTGTGACTAATTGTATCCTCAATATAATTTTCATTTCATCCTAACGTTGTGAATGTATTTGCATTACAATGACACAAATGCATGAAATCAAAACATTCTGAAGTTAATACATACATTCAGGCTAAAATACAAAATGGACACAGTCCCCAGCATTGAGTATTGTGAAAGTAACTTGGCATTGATACCAGTCTTCCTCACTGCCTTTTTCTTTGCAGGCCTTCAAAAATCAATTTAAATGTTGCTGTGAAAAGCTGTGATGGTGTGGTGACATGGTGATATGGGGCAGCCCTATTGCAAATCCCTTGCATCAATGTTTATGCGAGCCTGAGCTTTTAAACCTGTCTGCTTGAAGTCTATGGGTTACCTTGGAAAACTCTCTGATACAGCCCTAGCTGAGCTAAGTCATGAGGCCCACAGTAGTGTCTCAGTCATAGTCTGCTGATTAAATCCTCAGCAGGTGGCACATAGCACCAACCAATGAATTAACAGAAGACTGAAAAAACAAGCATGTTTGTCTCTGCACAGGGCCTTATGAGTGTTCTCTCCCCTGGGACAGGTGAATAAGCCCCCCTTGGCCTCACCAACGAGCTCTCACTATCATTAATTGAGACCACAAAAACACAAGGTAAGATTGTATCTATTCACTTTACCTAATTATTTTGTTATGACCCTGTTGGTTAACAGTTTAGCTCCACTGAGCGTGTGGGAGCCACAAGAGATGGATGTATTTTTTCAGCGGCTGCTTTTAAATTGTGGAGGGTGTTATCAAAATTTTTTGTGTGATAAGGTATGTCATCCAATTTTACACTCCATAAATTATTTCTATTGGCGTATGTATGAAATCAACTATGAAGTCCTCACAGGTATTCAAATTGTTCCATACTGTTTTTACAAAACGATTGTAATGATGTTTGCAAGTGAGTGTGTTTTGCCTGTCTTTTTGCATTTGCTTGCTGTTGACCTTCATCTTCATTGTTATAAATGTGAAAATGGGCTTATTAAGTAGCTTACAAATGGCTAAATGGACCACGGAAAGTTCAAATGATCTGAGAGCACACATTGCTAGGAAAAAAACAACTAAATAGACCTCTTCATAAGAGCCACTCCCTATTCTTGCTTTTAACATAATGCTCTGGTGAGAGAGCTTCCAAGGATTTTCAGCTCTTTATCCAGCTGGCTTCACGGTGAAAAAAAAACTTGTGCTGTATATCTTGTGCTGTAAGGAATTCTATCAATAACAGAACAAGCTCCTTCTGGTTAAAAAAAAAATTATGAAGTCAAGCTGGAGCTGTGAATCTATGGACCTTCTGAATTTGCATTAATCAGCAATATTTTAGACCTGACAAAAGAAATGGCCTACTGTTGGATACACAGTGAGGGAACGAGACCTGCTCCTCCTCTGAGGAAAAGATGAATTACATGGTCATACAACGTTCATACCGTCATACAAATGGGTGTGAAATGATAGGACTGTGTATTGTAAAATTAAATAAAAAACTGTAGTTTTTATATATACATATATATAACATATTTTATATATACATATATAACCCCATTTAAATTATGAACTATTGTTTCATAGCACATAGGTGAAGGTTATTTGGCTGGTTCTTGATCAACCAACAAACACATTAACTGATTTGTGCTGTTTGTGCAATAAGGCCTCTGTGGGGACTACGGGAAGATGATCCTGCATTGTTTGCAATTATTATACCTAAGTTGCAAACAAAATGCCTCTTATGTGGCTATCTAGTCCAATGTAAGGCCACAGTTTATGGTTCCATCAAAGGCTGGGGGCAGATAATGTCTTAGTACACTGATAAAATGAAGTAGTCTCTTACCAGAGGCTTTTCTCACAGCCTAGGTTTACATGAGCTGTCATGGTGGACACATGGATTTCTCTGCTCTTGAACACTGTGCTTTCAATCTGAAGGATTCTGGAGAACTCAGGTGTATTTAGAAATATATTATAATAGCACAATAACAAAACAGATCAATTCACTAAACAGTGTATAGAAACAGCAAGTAAATGTGATTAAGTGACTGGAACTATAACGTAATGGGTACATTATTTGGTTAGTCTCCTTACTGAGTTCTTGAGGAGCATACAGAAATAGTTGGTTGGACACACCAATTATCACCAACAGATGAAATTATAGTTGAGGGATTTCTTCTGACAAGTTCCTTCCTCTGCTTATATAAATAACCCATGTCTCACATGAAAAAAAGGTTTTGGGGGTATAACTCTATACCTCTGTGAATTTGGGACAGGGGTGTGTTTGGTGTTGACTTGGGATAGGGTTACAAATTCTGTGAAATTTTGGGGAAAGATGTTAATCACTCTGAGAAGATCTGAATAGCAAACAGGAACCTAGTCCTTGTGGCTGGTTAGAGTGATGTAAGCTCTTAATGCAACCTTAATGCTAAACATAACTGGAATCAGAGCTTAACAGTGAGCAGCACAACTGCCACATATATTAACCACAAGTTGCTCTTCCTATTTTAGATGATTAGTGAGTAAATGCTTTTAAATAACATGATATCTACCACTAAGCTGGTCCCATGAAGTAATGTAAATCAACATCTGAGTTTCTCTTCTTTATGCCTAGCCTGCCACCTGAACTTGTATGAGGCCTGTGTAATTTACGTTTTG
The DNA here is from genome assembly GCA_019176425.1 of Megalops atlanticus. Classification (NCBI taxonomy): domain Eukaryota; kingdom Metazoa; phylum Chordata; class Actinopteri; order Elopiformes; family Megalopidae; genus Megalops; species Megalops atlanticus. The sequence continues at coordinate 37,382,970 of CM032876.1, forward strand.
GAAGGATCAATAGCACACTGAGTAATGGTGCAAGTAAGTCATTACTCACCAGTCCACAGTACTGGCAAGATATTTTCAGGAGTTGATCATTTCATAGTACTTTGACAGATTCAAATTTTAAAATCATATCTAGAGAGAGACTGAGTCATGTATGAGAAACAGAGAGAGGCTAGAGTGAGCAAGCAGCAGACAGACAGGTAGATATAAAACCACTGAATCTTGAGTTATTTCCACACCTTGAGACTTTGGTTAAAGGTATTTTCTTTTTAGCATTTTTTTTGTTGTTTTGTGTTATTATTTAAGTAACTATTATTGCTTTACACACACCGTTTTTGTGACCGTTCAGGGCCAGTTAGTCTCTATGTTGGCTTACTAGTAAAATCTGCTGATACTACTGACACTGAGTGCTGTTGCTATAATGGCACAAGAGCTGTACACCTGCCAGTTCTAAAGCCATTCAAGTGCTCTCCTCGCCTATTGAGGTGATACACATTTCTGCGACTTTAGGTCTTTTAGAGACATATGCAGCTAACCTCATTGAACAAAGCGACCCTGCAGCTCTTGCTTTTCCAGTTGTGCCAGGACAGAGTGAATCATACTTGTAGAAACCCATGGTTGCCAGCATCAGAGCTCATTTTTACTGCTGTCAACGGGGCCCCTGGACAGCCAGTACCAAGTCTCTCTACTAGCTGTGCGTCATGTCGTGCAAACATACAGACCCCAGCAGCTGACACTTTGTTTTTCATCCATCCCTCTTTTCATGGCAGATGTTCCTCCTACGCACTCTGTTTATCAAAATTTAGGGCCCAGACTAAAGTCTCTGGCTCATTTAGAAGCAGATGGAGAACAGAAACACCAGTTCTACGCAATCTAGGAACTTTTGAGGGGAGCCAGGAATGTTCTCCTGGATGCACGTCAGGAGCTGAAGTGGTTGGCAGACAAGATTTACAGATCCTGTGTGTCAGTTCTTCTCCTGAAACCGTAATGAGAGCACAGTACTGCCTACGCAAATGCAGAAATCAAAACAACTGCATGATAGAGCATATTTCCACTTTAGGTTTGTGCCAGCTTGTGTCCGAGACCCCCTCAGATCTCAGCTGGATCCATCTCCATTACTTATGTCTCTCAGCTGAAGTTTTGAAAAGAGACAAGAATTTCATAAAAAAGAGGCAATTTTTCTCTCTTGTTTCATGTAGTCAGTGTTCAGTTTTCATCTGATGTAACTAGCACTGATGTTTTGCTTGAAGACTGTCAGTCTTTAGTGCTGTGGGCAGAACAGTGCAGAGGGATGTGGTGGGATCACCTGCATCTGTATGTGTGTGTGTGTGTGTGTGTGTGTGTGTGTGCGTGTGCGTGTGCGTGTGTGTATTGAAAATTAGAAAAACTTATACAGTTATTTTTTTAATTCAAGACTCATGGAATTAAATCTCCAATGGTATATTTGGAAACAAATGTCTTTGTTTCCCCAGGCCAAAACTTGTTGATGATTGACAAGCACTGGACGAAGTAATATGTCACATAATTAGGGAGCATTTTCTTAAAACCTTTTCCTCTATCTGCCTCTTTCATATATTTCCAAACCATTCACAATATGCTCTTTTTATATGCAGCAAAATGGTCCATATATCATGCATTACAAATTCACAGCATCAGGTCTCCGGAATCATGCATATGCAAATGCTGTGCTAAAGTTCTCTGCAATTTACAGTAAATGTAGCAGTTTAAAATGCATTGAGACAGGCAGATTAACATACACTTTAACTTAATGAGATCCCAATGGACAATAATTGGCGGTTCAGGCTTAACCTTTTCTCATTTTGTTAGGGTGTGTATTCATTACATTGCTGGATATTTTGGCATTTTATAACACGAAGTCCACAGGAGTAATGAACTATCATTTGAATCTAGTAACTTTTGTGTCATCCTGTATTGTAATATACACTTTTTTCAATTGTAATAACATGTTTCAAATAATATTATTAGTTATTTTCTACTAAAATATTGCCATTATTGCAAATTGCAAATTGCAAAACAAACATGGATGATCAATCCATGCAGACATTCAGTTGTGATCTAATAGTGTAATGAAATAGTTATATCTTACTTGGGTAATGCAATGTGTATTTAAAGATTCATATTATGGAAAGTCGGTTGTAAATATAAGAACTATTTCCCATGCATCTTCTCACACCCATCCAGCTCCAAATTACAACAAAATGTACAGAAATGGCCTGTTCTAGTCATGATTCCTCCCTTTAATTTCTGGGTTCATCATTACATTACCTTACATTACTTCATTTAGCAGACACTCTTACCCAGAGCGGCTTACAAATAAGTGCATCATAATGCTAAGAGTAGTTATTGCAAAGTATTACAAGAGGTCAGTAAGATACAAAGTTAAGTGCTAGCCTAGTGTACAGTAATTGTTTTTTTAAATCAAAATAGCAATCTATAGGATAGATAGACATAGATAGGGAGGAAGGTAGGCTACAGATACAGCTTCAACAGGAGTTTTTCTTGAAGGCGTCCAGAGAGTCTGTTGTCTGAATCATGTTCATATTTTGTTTCTCAGAGGATGTTTGATTGTTTTAGCTGATTTCATATGCCAATAAATTTCATTCACTTTTGTAGAGGAGACAAGTTGCCCCTCTGCATTTGAATTGGGCATACTGCATGACTACGAAGAACATAAGAAGGTAAGTCCCAAATTTTTTTGGATCATTTGACCGGAAAGTTGTGTCTGATTTTAACCTGGGGCTTACTTCCAGCTGGGCTGCCTTCTCATCGCAGTGTGCCTGCGTCTCAAAGCCGTTCATGATTCTAATTAAGACAGTACTAGTTAAGAGTACTCTGAGCCTTTATCACACCACCATATGTCCTCATTTTCCCTACAAAACATAAAAATAGTTTCAACTTTTACCTCCGTCTTCTGCATGTTTTCACTGTACTTTGCGTTTCACTTTAATGTTTCCTGTAGACAGGACTATTCTGGAAGCCCTTACTTGTATAGACCAGGCCATTCAAAAATATTTTAATTATTAAAATCAGTGTTGACTTAAAATGCCCCATCTCATAAAATTATTACTATTTTACCTTGTCTTTATTTTTGAATAGATACATGAATATGTATGAATTTATTTATGAATATGTATGAATATTTATGAATTTATATATTAAAAGTTAATTCATTATATCGAGAAATAATTCCTTACAGGGAAACAGAACATGTTTGGTGTTAAGGGGAAATGTTTGCTTGGACATCCCAAGCACACTCTGCACACATCAGGTAAGTGAGCTTTTTGAGTTTTTGCATAGCGAGTCAAATATTTTTAAAGGCACTAGGCCTGTGTAGGTGACCTTTAAACAGGGCTTATTATCTGTGAACAGTGTGTTAAGTTATGGTTAAACTGGTATGTTATAGGATGCTATGAGCTCAAGAGGAGCCAAATCAAACCATTCTATTTAACATCAGTCACAACATGAGATATGCACCACTGCCACTTTACATGCATGTTATTTCAAATCTTTTGATCTCTGACCTTTTGAAGGTCCTCCAACGTGTTTCTTTTTTTACAAAGCAGACCTACTCAGAGGTCATAAATCATAATATGAATTTATGTAAAGTTATGAATTGATCAATATCTGCACAAAGCTGCAGCAGTGAATTTTTGTCTGTTGCACTTAAAGGCTTCCTGCCTGGCCATTAATCATTTTAATCTTTGGGGAATTGGAAATTATACCCTTGTATGTATCAATTGCTGCAAAATGACAAGGGAGAAAGGGAGAATGTGCTGATCTGTTGGAGTATGGAACCCAAATACCAAGTCCAGATCATTACAGCAAAGCCTACTTACCCAACAGAGAAGGAGAGAAACTAACTCTGGGAGATGGATAAAATGCACTACCGTGTTCCATGAGCCAGTAAAACCCAGAGAATTTTGAGGTTTATGTGTGTGTGTGTGTGTGTGCGTGTGTGTGTGTGTGTGTGTTGTGTGTGTGTGTTGCACTCTTTGACCCGCATTAAGTGACACTCTAAAGGTATTTGGTCTGTGTACTGCCAGTCATCTTTATGCACCAAGGATCTAATGAAAAAAATGTGATTTTCCTTTCTTCTCTTCCCTGGGTGTCTCACCTGCAGTTCCACATACAGATAAAACACAACACAAACATGTCGTGACACAGTTCAGGGCCACCAAAATCTGTCACTATGATAAAGACACCACAGGCAGAAGTCACCTGACCATAACAAGTGCATTGTCATTAAAAAATAAATCTAAAATAACACCACATATTTACTCTTAAACACTGGTCACTTTAATGTGCTGTCGTTGATTTGTTATTGCAAACTTATCACAAGCTTCTCTTACAGACTCCCACATGTAGGCTAAAGGTGTGTACTGTTTGAATTGTTATGGCCTGTTTGCATAAGTTAGACTGCACTTGATTTCTCCACTGTGTGTATATCCCCCATTGTACATGCATGCCTGCATCCATTCAATGTATCAGACCCATGTTTCTTAATTAATACAGTGCTTTGTTCTGCATGCACCCCAGCACCCCAGAGGCTTATTGAAGCCTGCAATCTCCTCCCAATGTGTTCCTAAGTGTATGTTATCCTAAGTGGCCATACATCATGTTGAATGAGTAACTTATCTTTATTCATACAACCAGGATATCAGCAATCTACAGAGAATAATTCTTCAGATACGAGCCATCTCTTTGTAATGATTATTGTATTCATTAAATATTCAATTCATTCACACTAGTAATTACTGCTCTGTTTTCCCTTTAGAGGCTTGAAGCACATCTCAAGTCTCATATTTTCTCATTAATTGTATTTTTGTAACAACTAGGCTAAACATTGAGAAAAACATATGTCATTTACAGACACAAAGCGGAAACACATGTAGCAGGTAAGGAATGTGCCTTAGCTGTCTTTTTGACAGGTGATTAGAGAAAATGGATGGGCTGCCACTGTTTCTGGAGTCCCCATGTGTACATTAGAGCTCCCCAGGTAAAACTATTTAGTTGCAAATTCATCGTTAGAACAGGGGAGACAAACCACAAAATGCAGCCTTAGAAGCATTTTAGATGAAGCATGACCTTGTAAAGATCACCTCTGGTCATAGTCTGGACTACAGCACAAATCTGAATCACGAATGGACTGGTGGCAGGGATGAGATTAATTCATGGGTGGTGAGGGTCGGTGTTCCAGGCTGTAACATGCTCTGCCCTCATTTTTCTCTGTGAAAGTGGGGGAGGGAATAATGCACTCCAGCATTAAGGAAATGCTGGGAGCAGAGAGTCAGCTCTGTTTACAGGCTTTGTAATGACATTTTGAATTTGGGCCAGCTACTTCCACTGGTGTGCCACCTCACAGGCCAGCTTTAAATGAAAGCTTTGCATCTCCTCCAGATCCCCGTCAACAATCAGGAGAAAATGAAACGTGACCCTTCTGAAGGCTGAGGTGCCCTACCCCAATGGAATTCTCAAACGACACTGAATGAATGTGATGTGAGGTGCCTCTGCACATTGGTGGGGTAAATTATATAAATGATGTGATATACCAAACAAACCAGTGTTTGCCAGTGCTTTCTTTTTTGAACTCAGCCTAAACTTTACTGGGGTCAATGGTCTTCACAATGTCGCATTGGTCACATAACACGCATCAGCAGACACATGTGCAGACCACAGAAGAAACCTTTCTGATCCACTCTCACGCTGTGACCATCTTGTCCTGGTGAGGGAGTTGGTAGCATCTGAGAACTCTGACACACTGTGCCCTGTCACCTGACACTGAATATCATCCATTTCATTTTGGAGTTACTCCTAGAGCAGAAAGTGTTTGGAGCTCTTGGATAAGATACCTTCAAAAGAAAACCCCTGGCAGGGTATTTATGAAAGGCTGGTTTATTCTAATGGGACCAGGGTTGATCCTAATATGCTGCATGACATCCATCAGAACCATATGCCTTACTTTTTGTGCAAGGAGCTGCCTAAATTGCAGGCATGTGAAACTGCATCTCCTCCTCCTCCACTTACAGAAGTACTTCTAGGGAGTCTATCTGCAAAAATTGAAGTACAACATTTCCACTGTCAAAGCTGGTTTATGCCCCACCTGAAAAATTTCTGATCTAATCAAGTTTCTATTGCTCTCAGAAGTCCTCCAGGTCTGCTTTTACTGATACGTTTGAGTGGCCTTAAAGTGAAAGATAGCATTTGCCTTAAGCATCACACTTCTGCATAAGTGGATATCAGGACTTAAAGGGCAACTTTGATGTCCCATTCTCTCTCAAAGTGTCCCTGGGATTTTTGGGCCACATGCCTCCTATAAATTAAAGTGATATGCCACAGCACTTTTCGTTGTCACTTTAGCTGGTCCCTATTGCTGCTGCTGTGAAAGAGCCATTAAAACCCTGGCTAGCTTATATTTTGAGCCAATGGTCCTCTGTGAGGTGATAACCACATGGCTGAGCTTTGATAGTGAATATCCATTGAGATTTTGAAGGCATATTTCATGTGTGCCATTCCTTTTCTGATCGAGCTGTAGGCACACATACTTCTAGGTGTGCACTTGAAGTCTGTTTCTTTGTTTTGATGGAAACTGTCTCCCTGGGCTAGTGTCTGTGTGCTCATGAAACAGGTATGGAATGTTTTGCCAGTTATATGTTATGCCTTCCCACACATAATGATAAAACTGAACATAAGAAGGAAAACACAGCATGTCTTGTGAAGCTGCCAGTTTTATGACACTCATTGTGAAAATATGACTGTAAGGCCTTAGCATCAAAATGAATCATTTTCCAGGATATGAGCACTGCTGAAATATCAAAATATGAAAAAGCAAACTCTCGTGTTGTGTGTTGCAGGCATCATGCGATGACTTTCATCAGTGAACTGGCTGATATGCTCAGATGTGGATGTCATCATCCACATATTCTACAAATGCCGTTATCCACAGCACATACTGCAGTCTAGATCTGATGATGAAATCCATCCAGATATGAAGAAATATAGATGGCATATCTCCATCTGTGTTTAGTAAATGATGTAGGCCCATGTATTTCTATCAGCACAATAACAGTTATGTGAAGCATTTGATTGTGAAAAATCGGCAGTGCACAAGAATGAAATGGATTCATTTCAACAGTTACTCTCATTTGAAAGATAATGACTCTCATACAGCAAGTCCACTTAGTATACCTATGAATTATGAAGTGTGAAATGTCCTTATTCTCCAATGCGGCAGTGGATTAAATGAGTACTGAAGTAGAATCACTGCTTCAAATCCTAACATCAAAACTGAAGTTTTGATCAAGGCTGGTTTTCAAGCAAGCAGCGAGTGGGCTACATATGAGCACACACTGTAACAGAAACTCTTAACTGTGTTCTTCTTCAAGGTGACTTTACTATGGACACACTGCACAGGCACACCTCACCTAAACATATACCTGCTTGTGCAGATCTTCCAAAACCTCTTGTATTACATGGACGCACCCAGGGATTGGCAAAAATACATCATAAAGAATTTCAATACAACATTCAAAATATCCTTCAGCTAAATGTATCAAAACAAAGTACAAAATACTGGTAAGAAAAATGTATCAAAATAAAATATAATATTTTGTGTTTGGAAATACAAAATTCCATTTCCCAGGAAGTATCAAATGTTTGGTTAAATTTAATTTAAATGTATAGGGAGTAGACTTAAATTTTTGTGAATAAGTTATACATAATTATCAATTCTTCTCAAAGGGAAGTATTCAGTGAGACTGTACCAAGTGGTTTTCTAGAACAACAGCTATTTAGCTAGTTAGAAACTGTGGCATTATAGCCTGTTTTAATTTCTTACAGCTTTCAGATAACACAAAAATAGGACTGAAAGTACTAAGCTTATGAAAAGCTCAATGTCAAACTTTAACAACATGCTACAACTCTTAAAATAGCTTAATATTTACAACTTAAATTGTAACAAATAAATATTAACTTGCTAGCTAGCTGCACCTCTGATCTCTATAGATTCACAGCCTCACTCAAAACCAATGCATTAGCCCACAACACAGAGGACTGACCTCCAGGGAGAACTACAGTATTTCTGGTTCAAAAAATGACAAGCAGATAAAGAAATCTTATTACAGGATTGCAAAACACTAGCAGATGAACCTATGGGGTGAACAGAGATGAAGCAGACAGAGGAGGAGATTATCCATCCTGCCACAGGTTCTTATCTGTATTTATTTGAACGTCAAAGAGATTGCATTGGAAAATTATAGGTCTGTCATGGAGGGAATGAGAGGGAAACCAGGAAATAATTTGCATATTCTGAAAAGACAAAAATACATCTTATTGAAGTATCACAATGCAAATTACATTCAGATTTTTCCAAGCCCATCCAATACAAATGACAAAGTACACAAATGTAATTCAAATAAATATTTCAAATACATGTAATAGAAATACTGCACATCCCTGGAGGTACCCCTTAATCAGTGGCTGCCTTGGAGTGAGAAATAATGAAAACAATGAATTAACCTTTAATGTGATAATTGTCTCACAGCTATTTTTGATTGATTTAACCAAAGGTCACCTATCAGCATTTGATTCATATTTTACTTGTGCCCAAAACTGTTACATTACAGTACCCCTTTGAACTTAAATCATTTTAATTTCAAGAGTGAAACTTAAAACAACAACAGTTTTACTGGAACTAAACTGATTTCAAGTGTAGTGCACAAAGGCAATACTATCAAATGAAGCAATCAAATTCAGATGATGTAAAATAATGAAAAACAGGTTCAGGATAATTAATCACCTGAAGGTAACTCTTCTGTTTCTGCTACTTTGTTGATCCTCAGCCACCAATACCTTAACACTAAAGATAACTGTGACAAAATGAATGTAATGCAATGTTCTAGCCAGGATTTTTCTATGGGGTTGTTTGTGCCAACCAGTTGTAACGTTTCATTCCTGCCAGTACTAAAGATACAGAGTCATACTAAGAGAAACCTTGAATTTTTGGTAAAAAGGAAGGTATTAGGATTTTTATAAAAATTAACAACTGCAACCAAGCAGTCCAAGAAATAGAAACATCCCTCACTCAGTCATTGACTAACTGAGTGAACAGCTCCCCCAAAGTAACAACAGTACCTTTGTTGTACCACTAAATGCCAAAAGGGCACTGATAAGAGGATGCATCAAAATAAACATAGCTCCTGAGCTTGGGGCTTGAACTTGGTACCTTTGCCAAGGTATTGCATATACTGATGAAGGTACTAATGAAGGCATTGTTATGTTATGCATGTGTGATGTTGGTGGTGATGTTGTCTTTTCCATTTATTCCACAGCATTAATGATTCAGTGATTTAGCTAGTCTCATTAATGCTTGGTTACAGTGGCAGGTGAAGTTCCTACTGGTAAGACTCTGGGCACCAGCCTGTATTCATGTTTTCATTGTTGAAATACCCTGGGATTTAGTGTGGAAACAGAGAGATGGCTCAGGATTGTAGAGAGTAAATATGGCATGATGAAAGCATTTCAGGGGCACCATTTCATTAATAAATACCTTGAAGTAAACACAAGTTCATCAGGTGAGATGATTATGTCATGATTTAGGGTCACAGGAAATGTCTACGTATTAAGAAAAAGAAATGCCAGCTCCTAATTGACATTTATCATCTTGATGGCTGGAATTATCACCTGCTGTTATCTGCAGAAAGGGCTTTCTTTCTAACTTAGCAAACAGAAAGAGGTATTTATCCTCTTATTTATCCTGCAGCAAATACTTTTGTCCTTTCTTTGGCAGATAACATGTTTTTGGATAAGGCTTTCAGCCATCGAATGCATAGATGGTGACAATGAAGGTGATGTAAACACCTCTTAAGAGGGTGAGCTCCAAAGAAAATTTCGTTTAAATTTCCTCCCCGCTGCACTTGTACCACTGTTAATTCAACAATCTGTTGGGAGTGTTATAAGAACAATATGTTATAAGAACAATAATGCCATTCCCCAGAAAAGAATGGTAGTGCATCATAGTAGGAAACAACACGTAGTGGTGGTGTGGCATGTCATTCATTATATGGCGGCATTTAGAAGTATTTGTTGAAGTCATTACAGACAAACAGCTGAGTTTCAAAATAAAGGGTCTTAGACCCCTTTCATACTCGCCATTCAAATTTTATCCATTTGACTTTTGATGTGTCACTTTGGTGGAAAACAAGATGTGTTATTTTTTGGGTTCACATTCTGTAAATGCTATCCTTTCACTGCCGCTGCATTACATATTAGAAATATGTAATTCAGTTTCAGCAGACTGAAAAATGGAACTGCCAAAACCATAAATATAGAGTAGCTAGAGCCAGTGTCCTGCTTTGTGCATATTCTGCTCCATGAGTTATGGGCCAGTGTGACACTGCTGGATTACATTATAAAAATGTATAATGTACAAGCTAGCTCAGTGATATACCTTACTGTGCCAGACCACTCAAAACACCATGTACACTTACTGCTTAAATGTTAAATAGTCTATTTGAGTGTATAAGTTAAGAAGACTAACTAAAGCAAAGCAGAAGGAATGCAACACAGTTACGTCAAGCTAGCTGAACATGTTGTGGTGCTAGTCAGTACGTGAACTATGTTATACTTACCTCTTACTTAAGTAAATGTTATTAAAATTATTACACAATGGGCCACTACACAACCAGTTTCACAAATGCTCCCTTAAGGCATTCCCTATGTATGTGTTTTTGTTCTAGCTAGCCAGTTTCTAAGACAATGGAAAACATGTTTATTTGAATTTTTCTTTAAGTCTTTATATTCTTTTATTTGTTTTATTTTCAGTAACCAGGTGGCCACATTTTAAGCTCTTAGATCTCCATTGTAATTCCACCTAACAAACATCAATCAAGCAAGCAAATTAAACATCCCTCTAAAGGCAACATTTACCCTAGAGCACAATACAGAGTATTAAGATTATCAATTGTTTTACTGAAGACTGATTTGCAAGTCCTTAAATGAATATGGGATTTTCCTCCTTTGCAGCACATATATTTACTTCTGACACAATGTTGGCTAAGAGAGCAACTTGTAGTAAGTGTGACATTCAGATAAATTTACATCTCATTACACTCAGGGCATTGCAATTATGATCTGTAACAAAGACAAGTATAAATGGAGTGGCCTCAGGACTGACCTGGGAAGCCCTGGGTTGGAAGAATGTCCCACAATGCCCACATATATCTTTTTACCGTGAATGAGTGAATATAATGCATGGTACATTGGCAAAAATTGTAGTTATTACCAGCTGTTTTGGGGAAATGAGTGGAGAAACTGGAAGGACAGAGTGTGTTCCTGAGGCAGCTATTGCGTATCTTTCAATGGATGGATTTTCAATGGAGGATGACAAATGTAATTCCAAACCACCACATCAAGTGTGGACTGTGGTATGTCCTGCTCAGAATGTGTATGCAAATGTATCAACATTCTTATTCAGAAGCTATGAGAGAATGAAAGGGCTTCTACAGTCCTACAGAGCAGCCAGGCTGTGTGGGATGATGGTCAGGGTCCACCCTCTCCACCTTTTTCAGTGCAGGACCAATTTTCCAGATGGTGTCTGTTTACACCTCCAGTGCCCAAATGTACTTTACCCCCAGGATAAACTGCATACCTTTTTAGGTAGCAACAGTGTTGTGAAGGGCAGCGCGGAAAAACATACCAGCTAGTACTACAGTTGTAGCATTCCAAAAACGAAAGGGGTTGATTAATCTCCGGTGCTATAACAAAATGAGAACTTTGCTTCTCTTCTGTTTTGGCAAAGCAGGACTCCTTACAACTCTCAGAGGATATATTGTGTGAATACCAAAATAAAAGCCAAAAATGGAAGGCTGCTTTTACACCCTCTGATAACATTGTCATTGGGACTGGTTGCTGTTTTGAAATAGGGAGATTTACATTTTGTAAACATCTGCAGGCACGAATAATAAAATGAGTGAATGCTGGGTTACCAGCATTTGGAGCACATATTTCATCCTACTTACCTGTTACCATACATACTATCTTACTTAACTGCTAACATGACCATATGAGAAAAAACTGATGTACATTTGCAACAAAACTACATAACAGCGCCTTTCTGTGGTGTTTTAAAAGTGGAAGCCTAACTTCTTGATATATTTAGAGAATTGAGGAAACTGAAGAAAAATAATACATTTGGAAAAACAGATGTCTGTTCTTCAAAAAAGGAATTAAAAACCACTCCAGAAAGGTACCACTGTAAATCCCAACCCACACCTCCACCACCTCCACCACCCAGCACTTTCCACACTTACAACCGCTATCTTTCTTTGTAATGAACCAAAAACAATTCACTGCAGTGCTGAACAATTTATACATGAGAGTCTTTGAAGCATTATCTTACAGCTGGATCGACTGTCTGTTTCAAAGTTGATGTTTCTAGAGAGCGTCTGCAGACATTTTGGGTCATGGTGTTGCCCCCCCCATGTTCACACAGCTGCTTCAGAGCTGCTGTTTCTTGAGTGGTCCAGTGGAAATGAAATGTCTGATACAATGGGGCAGTTGGTGAATCCAATACTCCATGAAGGAAACGTCAGCTCTTGTTTCACATGAAGAGGCAAAAAGGATATTATAAGGCAAAAATCATGGACAAACAAGCATTATATAAGAGCCACAAACGTCTATTTGTCACATTGTTTGAGTACCCAGGGAGTGACTGTGTGAATACATACGTGTAAGTCACCAGAAGGGTAGCATACGAGTACATGCTCCTGAAGATGAGTTATTAAAGCAAAGTCATGGCAACATTTTACTCAATTGTGCTCACAAAGGTAATATTTATATGACATTGTAGTTATGTTTATTGGCAATTCCATACAGTATTAATAATTCTTTCCAAAAATATGTCATCATTATCACTTACTCTCATCACCGAACGCATTTTCTCCAGTCATTATTCTCTGCTACATCCTCCATCCACAGGGTGACAATCAATAAAGACCTGCAAGAGGAAGACAAAAGTCCAAACACATCAAGCATGCTGAACACAGAAGCCACGTACTTTGCCAGCTGAATGCTAGGAGAGAAGGAATGGCACCATTCAATGGCAAAATCATTCAAGTTACTTTTGTCATCTTTTTTATACGTGTCCATCTATCTACCAATTAATAACATAACCAAAACATTACCCTGTGTGTGTGTTTGGGTGGGTGGGTGTGATTCTTGTCAGGATTTACTGACCTTCTATAAACTGAACCTCAGCTGACAGGCGGTTACTGTATAGGCTATATATAATAGTAAGCAACCATTAGCTACAACATATGTTGTAAGCACTGTTTCAATAAACAAGAATCCTGACAAGAATCACATTCAGTGTCTAGTCTCTTGTGCCACACATACCAGAATGACAGTCAGAAACCAGTTTAAATGACCACTCATGATATTACTGTATATTCCAGCAGCAGTTTCCCATTAGAAGCAGTGGGGGAGCTGCGGAAGATGAAAGGTATGAAGAAAAAAAGATATGACTACCAAGGCAAAAACACAGACTGGAGCTTATTTAGCAGTAGTGAGACCCCAATTGTTTATTTTGATATTTGCCTGCTGAGACCTAGCTACCAAGACAATTAGTGGGAAAATAGCTAAGCAGCTTGGTACAAACAACCTAGGGTTATAAGTCCTGGAGTTATATTCTGAACTTTAAAACCTATGAGCAAGCCAGCAGGAATATGGAAATCTTGGAAACATGGTTATACTGTTAACCACATACTTAGGTGTTGACACATACTACAACTTCTTAATTTCAAAATTCACAAAGTATGTAATTTAAAGCTCCAACACTTCCGATGTGGCCAGCTTGTACAGTGTTACAGGTTCACTCACCATACTGTTGCTGAAAAAATAATTTATATCTGAAAACACTTTTGTTGTAATTCAAAGCACTTAAGCAAATATGTCAGCAGATAAAATTTCATTTAAACATCACAAATCATCATTAAACAGTCGCTTCACTTTTCACCAGTCCAGTACGTTTCCTGCCTCTGTAGCGCTGGTTTAAAAATAGAGCTTTATTTATGAGGGCCATGAGGGAGGATTTTTACAGGGTCACAAATGTGACTGTTTTCACCATTTTTGGTGTCCAATGTGGGAAACTTTCAACCATCATGGCTGTCCCTCCTTCTTTTGCCATTTCCCCTACATGACAGGAAATGGCCCTTAAAGCTGTAAGATGGGCCTGTCTCTGAACGACACTGTTGAGACACTCCTGAGCGGTGGCCTTCATATCAGACACACTGTCCAAGGAAGAACAAGCTCTCATGTAATCCTTGTCAAAAAAACACAAGTCATGTGAAATGCACATGTCAAAAAAAAGACCACAGCTGCCCACACTCAACAGATGTTTCCTCTGGTTGTAATTACACTTACCTCAGACCAACATGTCCCCTGAATGAAACCTACATTATCAGATCCAATGTGTTGGCAGCAGAAACTATGTAACACTTAATTAGAGTTGGCTAGACCTTACACCACTCTTCCTCCACCTCCAGGTGTTCCATAACACCGCACTTGGTACCCTTGTATGCTCCCAGAAGGGCATGCAGGGAGTGGACGCAGGGAGTCAACAGCAGCTGTAGCCTCGACCCACCTCATCTGGGCCCTCAGCACATGTGGGCTGCAAGGACTGAAGCTGGTGAGGGCGCTTTGCTCCTACTTAGCTCTAATTTGGACGAGAGGAAGTGAATGAGTTCACCAGTGGCCCCAGCCAGGCCTTGCTGGTGTCATTTAGGCTTGGCCTGACTCTCCAGCCGCTGAGGCCTCACACGCCATGTGTGGGAGCCTTTCTCTGACCGCGCTCCCAGCAGACCGCTGCATTAATGATGATGAATGGCAGGCAGGGGAAAGCTTTGCTATATTTATCCCCTCACATGGGCCGGCCAAGGGGCAATGAAAGAGTGCTGATGTACTTCTGATTCACATGAGTTATTGTTCAATTGCACCTGTAGAGGAAACTGCAAAAATGTGCACCCTTTTGTTAAAAGGCATTCTGTCTTTGTTAAAAGGTGTCACATTCAGTCTGATGGGAAGTTCACCTATGATGGCTGTTTGGTAGCTGTGGAACATTACTGACACATAATAATGTTTGCGGGCAAATCAGAACTGGTCTGTGACAGTCAGATTTGGCAAATTGGGCTGTTAGTACAGCATGTTCATGCGCAAATTACCACAGCAGAGTATGTGTACATCAAGCAAACTCCTGCATCCCAGTGCTTGTGTTGTTTTTTCAGTCAGAAAACAGGCTCTATTATTATCCCACTCTGTTTACGGCATGCTTTTGAGAACTCAAAGCGTGATGAGGAAGAGACGATATCCTGTTGCACATATTGGCTCATTTTATAGGTCATCCTTGGGCCAATTCTGTAACACTCACGAAGGCAATGAAATAACAAATGCAGACTCCATGACTCTCTGGCAGCAAACAGGCAAAGTGGAGCAGGTAATGGCATGATGCTCCCCCTCGCTGTTTTCCCAAGCTGCATTTATGTAATCATCTCTTTCTGAGCTCAGGCTCCAGCCACATGCATAGTCATTAGGCCATGGCTGTCATAACTAGGCCACAGAGGTGGCCAACATTACTGAACAGCATGGCCCTCAACTGCCACATCAGGGTCAGCTGGCAGTATATGTAATAGTTCCCACCAGCTCAAGGACTCTCACTTGCTGAAGTGTTTTGCTTCCTTTCATACAGGAACAAAAGCAGTGTGTCATCAGCTCAGCTTAGTCTGTGGGCCTAGAGTCTGGGACAATTTCCTGGTCTGTGTCATCCTCAACTTTTTTGTTGTTTTTGCAAGGTTACTGCTCTGTTTGATGACGTGGCAGCTGCGCCTTACGATGAAAGGGCTGACAAAATAGGGGAAACTCCGAGCAAATAAACAATGACCACGTGAATGTCCCTCACATGTTTTGTCTCACAATATTGATTTTCATAAAAAGAATCAGACTGTAAAATGATTCTTAATATAATGCAGCTGCATGGTTATCATGGGGACATGGTCTGTCCTTCATATTTTGTAGAGAATAGTCATCCTCCAAGAATCAGAAGTCAATACTTATCTTTCTGCATGTAATTACTTTGCTCAGTGTTGTGTAGGCATGGGACATTATGTGGGGAATTATAGGCAGGGCAGCTTAACACATAATGGCAATCTATCCTATAAAATGAGCTTTGTTGTGTGGAGACTATTACAGCTGTTTAACAGTTTCTGATTCTTTTATCCCTGTCATTCTTCATTGGAGAAAATAATTCTCCACCTTGGCACAGATAAAATTACCCTCACTTGTGCTGATTCAGTTTTTTTTTCATTTCTGTGAAGATGACATAGAAGCTTATTGCTTTGTATTAGGGAAACTTTCCAAATTGTTATCAACAGAATACATTAAAGTCTTCTCTGTACACACAGTATTGCTGAACTCTGTAGTAGCAGTTTGCTCCATGAAAATGATGATGAGATGCAGAGATTATGATGAAATGTGAAAATGTGCAAGGATGTGCAAGGATGACATAAGGTTAGTGACAAGTACTGGTGTTCATAAAATATCAGTGACAGCACTTATACCAACTGCACTGAGAGCTGAGAGTTGAGATCTGACATTCCTCCCACATCCCACACCTCACCCCCAAGATGAGATTTCCCTTCACTTCATCTACTGAATTATTTAGAATATTTATAAGTGCATTATTTATGAAGCAACACCTTCATTTGTTTTGATGTTTGCCTACCTGTTTGAGTTTATTACGGCAGAATAAATGATACATATAGTACACTGATATGCAACCATGTAGCAGCATAAAAAGACCAAGGAATGTGGAAGGAGGACTTTCATTTATATGCATTATGTCTCAAGGGACCATTTAAAAAGAAAAAAAAAAAAACTTGTGCCAGCGTTGGTCCAGACAAGTCACTGTATGAGTCACATACCTGTCTTTGCCAGTAAAGCAAAGATACTGTCAAGCAATTTTCCTTGTCAAAGAGGTATGCCCTCTTCAATTCACAGGATGTCCAACTGAGGCAGAGAATGACTTTTTTAAATATGCTTGGTGGAATTAACTCAGCAGGGGGGCAGCCAGACAGGCAGGTTCCCAGGTGCTCTGCATCAGTCAGTATTCAGAAGGATATCAATGACCTGTTTCCCAGGGCATTTGCTGTACTACGTTGGCAGCAGGGTATGGTGTAATTTTCTGTCCCATTCTTTCATCCATTTTATTCCTCATGACTGCAGATATATGTTGTGGGAGACTTGGGGAAAGTCAGCTCAGATGGATCCTGTGAGGAAGAGGGTTCTATTGCCAGCCATAATAGGATAAGTACCGGGAATTGCTCTTTGAGGATGTAATAAAATTAACCCATCACTTTTTGAATAACTTGTGTGTGTGGGCAATGCATGGGGGATGTACATTCTTGCACATGTCTGTGTTCCTTAATGATCTTCTTGGCCTGTTGAGAGAAGTGATGCCCTTCTCTTTAAAGCAACTGCTATGCAATTGAGCAGTTGCTTTAAAGTAAAGCGCATCACCTCTCTTTGGCCACAGATAATCCTCCACCGAGACGAAGTTGACCCAAAACACAATTAGCAAGCAGACAAAAATAGGCAGGACATACATTTGGCTTATTTTGCTGTTTGTTACTGCTCCCAGTTCTTGGCTTGGTCAAAGCGACACCAAACACCATCTGCCCCCAGCCTCGGGCCTGTTGCCTTTTGTATCTTCATACGTTTTATTTTGTGCAGCTCATGTGGCGGTGAACTATTGATCACCTGTGAGACTGTAAACACGCCACTCTGAATGACATGATGATTCCTGGCAAAAAGGCAAAACACTGAGGGCTTCCCTGCTAATCTCACTTAAAGGGGAAGGATTATCCCCCGGAGACATGTGCCACCTCTAGCATCGGCATAAAAATAGACAGGATGCGTCTGTCCTTGGTGTTCTCTGCATTAGTCTCTTGCACTAAAGAAACCACCAGTAGGTCAGTGCTGCATTAGATGTAGTAAGGGGGCAATAAGGAATGTCAGGGCTTTAGAAAGGAGACTTGGAATTCATTGCCAGTCCTCTGGGGAGGAAAAACAGGTTTGGTGAAGATTAAATGTGTCCAAATTTTGAAAGCAAGTCCATGGCATTGATGATTCATAATGACACAAAGAAATACACAAAAAGAGAAACAGAGGCTCTGCGCTGTTAAGGTTTTCATTGGATCCAAGGTACAACTGAACAAAGTGAGAAAAAAATTGATCTGAGGCCTCAGTAAGGCTTGTTCATCCAAAAGAGTTACTCTTCTGTGAATGATGTAAAGATTTAAAATTCATTATATGGGCATATTGTGTTGGTGAATGTCAACACATAAATGAGCTACCATCTATTCCAAATGGCTTTAACTGCCTTCACCAGGACATATTTTACAAATAATTAACAAAATTTACAAAATTGTAAGACTACATTTTGAAAGAATGTTCAGTCCATTTATGTACTGAGTGTTAAGGATGAGAGAGCTGACAAATGAAGAAGACATCACACATAAGGACACTTGTCACTGTATCAATAAGTTGATAGTTCTTTGTGTTATCATATTGAGAATCATTCCAATTTTATAAAATAGATTTCTCTTCTTTTGAGCTGGAAGATTTAAAAGAGTTTTCCAAAAAAACTTTCCCCTGAAAAAGTTTGTATGTACAGCATCACATCCAACCAAAATGACTTCTTAACCAACTCCTTTTCTGCAGCTTTTCAGCTGTCTACATTACTAGAAGTAGTTTGAAGTGAAAGAAACAGCTGTAGCTTTGAACTTTTTTGACCTTCCATCATGTATGATCTACATGGACAAATCAAACAAGAACATACAGTATGTGGTGCTGTCATTTTTGTTTTCAGATACTTTTTATCCAGGTATCCTGTTAGCATCCTAGGAGATATGAGCAACTTGTATTTTATTGCATTTCTTATTGGTGTAGCAACATGACACGGACAGGTCTGACCAGTTTCAGTGCAGTTGAATAATGTGGATGAACAGTATGTTGGCTACACTCTAACTTGCAAGCATTAGTGTGCAATATAATTTGGCAATGGATTTGTTTTTATCTAACAAATCACTTCACAAAAGGCATCCATGCAAGAACAAACTGTGCAGAGATCATAGTCTAGTGTATAGGAATGTGTTTCTCCAAAGGGGGTTTACGGAGGAAGAGGTTGCATATATCCATCCATAGCTGCCTCACCTCTCCTTGACAGTGACTGTGAAGGTAATGAGTGTCACTGATGAACTCGTTCACGGGTGGGTGGAGACTGGGCATGATGGTGTACCTGAAGCGGTCCCACACAAATCGGTTTTTGCATGGGGGTTTCACTGTGTGGTGCCTTCACACCAATAACTGTGTGCTTAAATGAACATGGGAGGGATGCCAGCAATCCACCCAGGAAAGATAATGACAGTCATGCAGCAGTCTGAGAAGGTATCAGGGGGTCTGATCAGGTATTCAGACTGAACTGGAGCAACATTGAGCCAATGTAACTTTTATTGGAAAGAATGAAACCAACACACTGGGTATTGCACATGGGAAACAATAAGATGTTGTGTGTGGTAAAAAAAGAGAGAGGGGGGCAACACCATACATATCTTTAGACCTCCCTGGTCTGTTTTAATAGCCTCTTGAAAAAGACAAGTCAACAATTTCTTCTACTGTCAGGAGATCTCAGCAGGTTCAGGGAAAAGAGACACAGTGATGCGCCAGAGACAGTTGGTCACAGGGGCTAAAGAGTTTTGCAGGGGACTGTGCATCCAGTCTACCCTCACAGTCAGTACAATAAAGGAACCATTCATCCTGCTAAAGTGATGCTGACCAGTGAAATGAATGGTCATGTTTGTTAATTGGAGACTTTATGTGTGTTTCTGGTGTTTGCCCATCCTTTGTGTTGCCATTTATAATACAGTCCAGATTCGCTCTAGGTGACCTTTCACACAACTTTTGTACTGGACATTGTGCACACACACCCTGTTTCACGCTGTTTTCCTTTGTTTCTTTTTTAGAGCGATATAATTACTAGGATTAGTGAAAATTTGTGTTCCTCACTGAATTGGATCATCGTATTTGTTTGTGTTTGGGTGTTGGCCTCGTGGCTCTGAAAGTGATACTGCTGTCAGTTCTTCTTCATTCAGCCTTGGTTATGCAACCTGTGGGAATCAAACAGTGTGGACTGGCTTGGGGCTCATCTGGGAGAACACATGCAGTTATATACACCCGCGCAGCCTTCAAAAAGCAATCGATATTAAGAGGGTGCGTTTGGGTCCACAGCAGTCATGGCAGACCTCTTCTCACCATCTTATTTGCCTTTTGTACTGCTTCTGCAAAATTGCCACACCCAAGTCTTTTTCATATTTCAGAAAACAATCCCACCTTTAATTGTTATTACCCACATGTAGAACTTCACAGTTAGTGATCCAAAATTTAATTCGCAATGTATCTGCCCAGTTTTGGATTCTATATAAATATTTTTGTGTTAGGTTGTTAACTTTTGAACTGTTTTTTTTTTTCACCCTAAAAGTTTAGTGTCATCAGCAAATGTAACTGTTTTGCTTTGAATGGCCCAATCAGGGTCAATTATACAAATGAGGAACAACAGAGTTCCCAACACTGATATCTGGACTCCACCTCCCACAACATTTTTCTGAGATTAGATCTCTCATATCATTACTCTTTGTATTCCATGCTGAAGCCAATTTTTAATCCACTTTGACATAGCTTCATTACTTCCTACTGATTTGGGTTTGATAACGGATTGCTCATTCTGTGCTTTGTCAAATGCTGTTTCCTTGAAGAAGTACAGCAGACTTGTTGAACACAAACTTCCTCTGTGTTGATTATCCCTTACTATTTCTAATTGCTACTTTTTCTACTTGTTATTTCTGACAGGTATTATATGGCCTAGTTTCCAGTCATAAGGTTTTCTCCAGTTTATAGAGATTGTGTTAATATTTTGTTAATGGTTTATATGCAAACCCATATACTTCTCCTGGGTATATACTATCAGAGCCTGCTGAGTTGTGTTTTTTCCAAGTTTTTTTGCCATTTTTTCTAGTACTTCACTTATTTACATAACATCTAATATTTCCTGGCATATTTCTAATCTTTTTCTTGGTGAAGCTCTAAACAAAGTAATTATGTGTTGAGTGTTTCTGCAGTATCTTTATCATTATAGGAAAAGGAAAAGCCCTTTCCTCTTACTTTTCCTATTACAACATTAAAAAGAAGGCTTTAGATTTCTTATGCATTTTAACTATGTCTGCTGGTACTCAGCTGAGCTCTCAATTAGTTAGGTTTTAAAGCTGTTACCTGAATACTAATCATTCCACTGCTATGCATTTATTTTGGTAGACATGTGTTTGCATCAACATCATCAACAAGTTGCTTATTCAGCATATAGAATTTTAAAGTAGAATTTTAGAATTTTATCATGTAGCATTTGAACAAACATGCAGTAGCCATCTCAGACTTGATAATTATTTGTTCAATTAATTGTGGGCCCCAGTTTGGAATAAAATTAAATAACTGTCAGTTTTAATTTTTTTTGTTAATGTTAATGTGTTAAAACACATGCAGGTAATTTCAAATCGACCTCTTTTGCACAGAGGTAATTGCTTAAAAAATGAATCAACAAGGATTGCTAGCTATATGCTGACTACACATATCTTGATAGGGAGCTGGATTTTTAAATGGCTTTTTGTTATAAAAGACTTCTAGATGGTCTGGTTGATGAAAGCGAAGTCATTTGTAGTTTGTGGGAATTTTACTATGACAGAGTTCCCACTTAGGAACATTCTAATGTGAATAGTCAAAAGCTGAAACTGCTAGTGACTGACACGAACAGTTTTACCAGTGAAAAAATCTTTAAGAAGTGGAAATTTCCAACAAATTGAAGCGTGTTGCCATTGACAGGCAGCTAAACATAATGGAATAGTTCATCAGGCATTTTCATTGGGCCATTTTCATGCAGTACAGTTCCTTGTTTCATGGAGTATTATTCTCTAGAGCAGTGTTTCTCAACCCTACTCCTGGCGGCACCCTGTCCTGCATATCTTCTATCTATCCTTGCTCTACCTACCTGACTGAACTCATCAGTGGCACGTTTTATTAGCTGAGCACACCTGATTTAATCAAGCAGGAAGGATAGATAGAAGATATGCAGGACAGGGTGCCGCCAGGAGTAGGGTTGAGAAACACTGCTCCAGAGCAGCGTTTCCCAAACGTCTCCTGGAGGACCCCTTGTCCTGCATGTTTTATAACTCTCCCTGCTCCAACACAGCTGATTTAAATAATCAGTTTGTTATTAAGCAGCTTCAGGAGTTCATAACGAGTTGATCATTTGAATCAGCTGTGTTGGAGCAGGGAGAGATCTAAAACATGCAGGACAAGGGATCCTCCAGGAGAGGTTTGGGAAACGCTGCACTAGAGTCCTTAATTCAAGTGTAAGAAAGAGCTGCCAGTATTAATCATGACTGTGTTGCAAAAAATGAACAGCAGCAATTCCAATTAGAACAAGGTCAGAAATTCAGTTTACCTTCTGTCTGACATTCTGTTAGATTTGTATTTCATCTTAGAGACTACTTAAAACTAAAAAAATTCATTTTAACTAGAGGTCGACTAACAGGTTTCTTTTAGAACTGACACCAATATTTTCTCAAAACCCTAGACCTCTCATTATAACTTGTTTAAACATGCAATAAGTCATGAATAACTATGGGAATTGAAAGATTAACTGTACTTTTTAAAAGCAGTTGACAGCCATATTACCAATGTGTTTAAGAGGTATTCTGTTTCTATCTCATTGTCCTTCAACATAACAAGGAATTAAATCCAATCAAATCTCAAAGGAGGTCTGTTACTTGAAAGTTTGTATACTCTTATGTCCCCTATTGGACAAAGTCATACATTTTTGTGCAGCAAGCACCTGCATTTTCACACACAGGAAGTTTCACACACAGGAAACAATTTACTATTTCTTGTGCAACTGTTGCAGCAGTGTTACTTATACTTAAAACTAAGGGCATTAACAGTCAGTTCCTCTCAAAGGCACAGATATTTTCAGCCTGTGAACTAGCTGAGACAATGACATAGTTCCCAACAATAAGCCAACAGACGCCCTATGGCAAATTAGAGATGATTCATAACTGTGCTCAGGAGAAGTGCCAGCCCTTGTTTTAAAAGTGTAAACTAGCAGAGAAATACAATGTTAAAAATGTACATGCTCGGCAAATAATAGATCCCAATCCATATATCCTGAACTCTGGTCATGTTGGGAATATTTTATCACCATGGCCAATCTCCCGCCCCAGTTTTATCACAGGCAGTTGTGTTAAACTGAAGTGTACTCCTCAGGATCTACACCTGCAATCATTCTTACTGACACCTCTGGACTAGTAGTGACAGGGATATCACCTGTCATACCATTTTGACACCACAGGTTAACCAATAGAGACTGTCAATTTGTAAGGTCATGGGTCAGGCCACTAAGAAGATTAGAAGGCTTTCCTTAGCCTTTTTCTGCCTCTCCAGTAGATGTAGGTCACAAGGTTTTATGTCTCAAGCTCAATTTTTCATTTAATTCATTCAGGCTTATTTTTTCATCAACATTTACTTATAATTTTGTTGTTTCTCATATTCACTGAACATCTTTTAATGTACAACTTATTTCCCCTTTCTCCCAACAACCCTTTGTTTGTTCTTACAGAAGAAGCACACCTCTAGTTTTACATACTGACGACAAAGTGAATCTTCATACTATTTCAAAGCTTGGCTGACCTTTCTGACTTCCTACTCTTGCTCCCTCCAGTCCTACTTAGGGAACCCAATGCAGATGTTTGATGTGCAGATCAGTCACACCATTTCAAGATATCTCGGTGTTGATTGTGCCCAGAACATTGGGTGATTTCTATTAAAAAGCCAAAGTTATTATTGTGTTGTAAACATTAATTGCAGCTATCAGCATGGCCACTAACTCTGATCCCTGTTGTAACTTTGAGGAGAACACCTAGTACAACAGAGGTGATGGGAGACACTGTGGGAGTTAGTTGTAGGCTATAGGATCAGAGTCATACCTGTAGCTATGAGTGAGGCTTTGGTTGATGGGGTTTGGCCCAGGGGCTGAGCGAAGGGTGTGAAAGCTAAGGCAAACTCACCGTCAATGTATGACTAATGTTATAACTTTGAAGAATGACAAACAGAGCTGTGAAATGTCATAATTCCTCAGCGACTTTCACAGCAGTCATTCCCACCAAAACACACTGTGCCTTGGGAGTGTTTATACATGTTGCCCCCACCTCTCCATAAATAATTGTTCTGACTTTGTAGGACAGACAGGTTACATATTTAGTAATAGTATATTATTACCATTTACAATAGGTTTCTGGTAGCAGCAATAGTGTTCCCAAAGTAGGAATGGCATGAACAGTGAATCATCTGTTTGACAATAGCATTTACAGTATTTTATCATTGACAGCATACCAAGGTCATTGACATGTCCACAGACCCTGGGTGCTTAGTATGTAACTCTCTAAGGCCCAGATTCAACATATTTGCAGTGTCCCTTTTCCTAAACTTTGCATGTAACTTTAATCTTAAAGTTAAAGGGCCTAAGGTCCAAAGGCCTAAATTGTAATGCAGTTTCAGCATGTCAGTAAGAAAACTTTGAGGGTGTTAGCATATTCTAATGGAAATGTGAAAGGAGAAGAGATTGTGATTGTCTTTTTCCTGCTGGGAGAGACTGATATCCCCTGACTTTCATTTTTAATTTTGAAGACAGGTTACTGATGTCTTTCCCAGGTTATTTATTTATGAACACATTTGCTTACTCTGAGGGGCAGTAGAACATCAGCAAGCATAGACATATGCATACACAGACATATACCTTTATAACATATGTTGCTGTAATGTTTCTGCTTATACCAGAGAGATTAACACATAGTGTCACACAGTGTCATATAAACTTTATTCCAGTTGCATTTTATGATCAAGCTCAACTATACACATAGCAAATGTTTTCTGCAAATGAAAGCTGGTCATCGGTCATTGTGATCATTTAGTTTATTTAGTTTATGGTAATGCAATATATAATACTCTGTTTACACAGAAACATCTTGTACTTGGAATGTTCCAGGTTTCTTCTCAGTTCAAGGTATTGATAAGGACTGGAAAAATACTATGGCTACTTGGAAGTCCTAAGTGAGTCAACTGTTAAATGAGTGCCAGCTCCAACAGCTCCAACACCCCCACTCCACCCCCACAACACACATTTTTCTCTCAGTGCTGCGAAGAGTGAATGTTATCTTTAATAGGTCCATAAATTCCATTTTATGGTGTTGTTTCATGGTTATTTCCGTTCTTCTGAGCACTTTGAAAGGAACTGACCTTTTTTATCCAGAAAAAAGGAAACAAGGAAACTCTTCTGTGAAAATGGTTGGCTATTTCCCCATGCATGATGGAATAGTTCCTGCATACTGATATTGCTCCTATGATATGCAATATCAGTGTGCAATATGATGAAGTGATTATTTCGTTGTGGCAAAAAAACAACATATTTCAACTCTGTCTTCTTATTTACTGTGCAACTGGGATCATTTCTGAAGTGCCTATAAACTTTTCTCATGGCTAGTTGCACTGTCTCTCTCCCCAGGCAATCTGTAAAATAGTATAATGTATTCTTCTGTGGTTTCTACCACTACTATTCAGCAAGTATCTTTGGGGCCAAACACAACTCACTATGACCTTCCTGTTGGCCATGTTGTCATTGAGAGACAAAAAGTATGTGTTATTACTATGCATTTTTAAATTGTAACTACTCACAACATAGTATTATTCTGTACATCCAGGACACTGGTACTGTGAGTGAATGTAATCACAATTTTTCTATGGCAAAATATGCTGTTGCTTTGTTGCTGTGACTGTCACTGTTTCCTGTGTTATTGATTGTGAAGTTGAAATGTTCATTTTTGCATTGTTCTGTCTAATAAGCACTGATGTTTTCTACACAAAAAACAAATATAATTATGATTTGCATTATTCTGAACATGATAAAGAATATATATCCATACTAAAATGTGTTTGCAATGTTTATACACATTCATTCTTGGTACTTGTCCATTACTTTGTCCATAATAAGTGAAGATGTGCGGTCTGCCTGTATCATGCAAAAACCGGGCCGTATGATAATGTGGTTAAACACCCCTGCTCTAAAACATACCCTAGATCCTGTTGCCCTCCTGGAGCAAAAAAACAGTCCTGATTTGGTTCATGCATCAATATGTTATGATTCAACTGCGTGTCTGAATCATAGCACATTGATTCTGTGTTTGGGACAGTGCTCACGGCAGTGGCTCAGACAGGCTCAGCTGGAGGTTTACACTGTGGACTTGTAGCCTCCCGTTCAGCTTTCTGTTTACCCCTTTATAGTGGCAGGGTTATTTTGGGCAACTGGAGGTGTGAATGCAGAGCTGTGTGGCACAAGGACAAAGATCTGTAACAGGAAGTGGGCGTTTGCTAACAGAATATCATGCCTTATCTCTCAGTTTGTACAAAATGCTGTGGAAAAAAATGATGCCTCATGCAGCTCACAGTTTTCTCTACTTTTTTCTCTTCTTTTCCCTGAAGGCATTATCATGATTCAGAAATAGTATCAGGAAATTAACCAAAATATTTAAAAAAATCATGCTTTAGCAGGGTGCAAATATTTTAATGTAAAGTTTGATTGTAGTTGTTGTGGCTCATTTGCATTTAATTACGTGTACAATCTTATAGAAATGTATAATTTAATGTACTTCATTTAAATGACAGATTTAATGATTTATTCACAGATTTAACCTCAGCCTGTCAAATTAGCTTAAAAGGAGCTGTGTTCTTAAATTTAAATTTATGACAAACATTGACAAAGTTTATTCCCTCTAAAGGAGCCTTCACTATGGGGTACAGGGGTAAAAGCATGGAGATTAAAAATGACTAAATGTACTTGGAGGAGCTTCCCCCCACCCATACTGAGTCCTCAGTGATGGCCAATAATCTTCACTGCTGCTGCTCGCTCTGTTCTGCATGTGTGGCATTCCCCACTCCCACCTCCGCTGCCTTCTGGGAGGAGTGAGCTGACCCAAACCTCTGACATAAAAATAGATCATACTCTGATTATGCTGTCCCAAAGATTCTTCCACTGAACAGCCTTCCCCCAACAGACTTCTTTCACTGAACTGACAGCATATATGAAATTCTTTAATATAACCAACATTCTACTTCTAAGAAAGTTCAAGTCTTTGGTGTGTTGTTTTGATTATTGAACCCGCAACCTTCTGGTCTCAGGGCACTCTGACAACAAGGCCACTGAACCAGCTCCCTATTGCTTTATGTAAAGAACACCTACAAAATTGACTGGTATTGTAAAACTTATTTTTGAGAGGGACATGGCAAGTGTACTTTCCTGCAAGGAAACTAGAGACATTTCTTAACACATTCTTTCTAAGTGTCATTCTCAGAAACAGTCAAGCTGTTCCCATTTTGTTTTACTTTCTGCTGAGAACACTAAAAATATAATTACATTGTATATGGTTGCATTGAAAGCTACAACCAAGAAATGTGCTTCCAAGAAAAAACTGGAGTTATACAGATCTTTTATCTTGAATGATACATAAACCTTAGAGACAAGGACTGTTGTCTTTCACATTAAAATTTTAATAGATAAGCTTCTGGTTTTTTTTCTTGCAGTTATTGCTGGTGGTTTCCAAACTCCAATAGGTTGGGTGTGTTGTATTAGTTCCTGGATTTTAGTTCTCTGATTTAGAACTATATTCAGTATTCCACTATTTCTGTAGTAAATACAATTGTTTTTACAGCCCTCATTATCATGGAGCAGTGTCGTACTGTCCACATACAGTATAGTAATAGGTTTATCATTTTATATAGCCTTTTATATACTAAATTAAAATATTCTGCATGCGGCCTTTTAATGGTATAATGGAACATTGATGTATTACTGTAATTAAACCTTACAACTAGTTCTTTGCACTCTAAAATAGAGCAATTGGTATAATTATATTCCTTGTACAATTCTTAATTGATGGACAGGTCAATACCACTAAAAATAATACAATACAATGTGTCAGATTCTTAATCTCAAATATATGATTCCATAAATGCCAATTCATAATACCCATGCCACAACTGTCTGAATGACAGCACTAACTGAAGGAGGCAGAATATGAAAAATTGTCTTGAAATCTACTCTGCAAAAAGAAAGTGTCATTACCTTGAACGGCAGTTGTTCAAAGTCAAATAAAGTCTAAGGCTGGGCTGATGGTTAGACACAGAAGACATTGGACTAGACATCAGCATATGCGTGGGTGGAGTCCTTGTCATGCTGACTCCACATGGGAGTGACCAGGACAATAAAGTGGAGGTGCCTGTATCAGGGCAGCAAGTAGAACTATGGAATTCCAAGTACTGCAAATTTCTGCTCCAACAGGTTGAGCAGCACATGAATATGCCACCGGTGACACAACCCTGAACTGAGAAAATGGTTTGCATTCAGGTTCTAGGTATTCTCACATTGTTCACATAGTTCACACTGAATTTCAAAAGATCTGATTCTTTTCTGTGAGTGTCTGCTGCATTGCTAATGGCCTTCCATTAACCCAGACCATGGAGAGATCATTACATTTTCGGTATTTCTTAAAATCAACCAACATAACCCCAAACGATAATAACATGCCCCACCGACTGTGGAAAAAATGTGTATATCTTCTATACACTGGTATGTGCTGCATGAATAAGCAGTATGGCAGAGGTCATTCTCACTTCAGAACAACACAGTCATTGTCAGTGCATTCAGACCAATCACTTAATAAAATGTCCAATTAGAATATCTATATATAACTAACAATCTCTAATTTTAGCATTGTGTGTTTGTGTGTTCCCTTGAACCTTTTTTCATGAAATTGCACACAGACATGTACTGTCAAGGGACACTTATTGCGCTATAGCCCAGAGGGCTATCTCTAAGCAATAGAAGTCTTTGAGAGATACAATGTTGTTCTTTACTCATGGTTTGATTAATTTTTTCAACAGTAAAAAAAAAAAACTCACAGCGTTCTGTATACCTCCAAGTTTGAAAGTAAGACACCCCATACTGTACAGGAAATGGAACAGGTGGTGTCTCTAAATAGATTTTTGAGGCCTGTATATATTCCTCATTAACTCGGGGGCATTGGATGCAAAGAAAATGAGTCAAAAATGCACATTTTTCCTTGGAAGGACCACTGTGAATTGCTCTCAACATTACAAAGGCATGGTAAATAAAAAGCTGATGGAGTTCCATAGAAAATATATAACCCAGCTTTTTACCTTACTCTGTAATGAAAACAACCAGTCTAATGTTATATATAAGAGCAACATAGTCGTAAGGTATGGTATGGCATAATAATTTTTATACAAGGAGGTAGAGGTCAAAGCCAACACTCATCATCCTCTCTACCATTCCCTATGCAGAGCACTATTACTTATGGCTGTGTTAGAGGAATTGAGTGTCTGGGGGATGAAATGATCTATATATTACCAGATATTTTGATATTTGATAACCTGGGTCTATTTAGAGTTTGTTTGTGGGGAAATGTCTACTGTATGAAATACCACAAGCACTGTATGGAATACAGTCAGCCTACCACAGAATGGTCCAACCTACATTTTGATTTTGTGTGGGAAATAGACATAGCAAAGTTTATTGTTCTTATGTCAAATCCCTGTACACGTGCAGCTGCATAAAAGGATAATTTTCCACAATAATAGCCCTTGGAAAACAAAATCCAGCTGCTGTGTGTGTGTGTGTGTGTGTGTGTGTGTGTGTGTGTGGACAGTGTTGATCATATGCCATTTGGACCCAGTCCATGGGGGGCAGCAGGGAATTATAACAAAGGAACAGGAGGGGAAGGAAGCTGGGCTTGGCTTTAAAACTGACACATTTTCTCTGTCACCTACAGCTCTGGAAACTATTTGATGTGTAGGGTTTCTTTTTTTCTGATTCCCTTTATTCTTCTGTCAAGAATACCACACATAGCATGTAGCTGATGAAACTCCTGCAGTACTGAGTGTAGGCTTTGGCATGCAGTGAACAAATACATTCACACCCATGGCCCCCTGCTTATACTGTTTGAACTTTTGGAACGTCGATGAAAAAGAAAAGAAAAATAAACAGCAAATTAGTAACTCAAACACCAGGAAGAAAAAATGAAATTTGGCAATCGAATCAGAACAATGGCATGCCCATATTAATATCTCCTTCTCCTGTGAAAATGAGGAAATTAAATATAATCAAACTGTCACTTGTGATTATGTCTTCACTCCACCTTATTTCATTAGTTTAAACCAAAATATGATAACAGGTTTAATAGCTAGTAACTACCAAAGCTTTTTCCTCATTCTGATGAAAATGATAAATAAACATGCATTCAACATGAGTTAATTTGCCTACAGGCACATATCAAGCCAGCAACTATATTCAAAGGAAGCAGTGTTTTCTGTCAATGGGAGTGACTTATGAAAGCAACACGGGGGAACTCCCACTGAAGCCTCTGTGCATGTGGTGTTGGTATCAGAGGCATGTGACGCACCACCCTCGCTTTGAAGTGCTTCACAACCGATCGAATCTCAGCCCCAAGCTTTTACCAATACAAAGAGACCCCATGGTGCTCATTTCAGGTTAACTGAACAATTAAGACCTAATAAGAAGCACATATTGCCTTTTAGGGAAATCCAGCTGCCCAGCAGTAGAACACAGGGATCTAAGAGAGCAAGGGCCGGCACTCCAACATCATTACTGTTTCAGTGGTTTAGGAGGCCAGGGACATTGTGCTCAGTGAGGACTGAGGCTGGTGCTGACGATTCATGTGCGTCACATTCAGTGGCAAGACGTATGGGGACCTGCACGGTAATTAAGTTAGAACATGTTCAGAGGGAGGCTGACACTGGTGCCTCACCCAGCGCCATGACAACGGACCATTAGGTGATTCCGAGACTGGTGGGTTTGCTTCCCTAATGCGCCTCCCTCCCCCATTTTTTCCTTCCCATCTCCGTGTCAG
Organism: Megalops atlanticus; assembly: GCA_019176425.1. NCBI lineage: Eukaryota > Metazoa > Chordata > Actinopteri > Elopiformes > Megalopidae > Megalops > Megalops atlanticus. The sequence goes on from CM032876.1 coordinate 37,414,130, forward strand.
CTCCCGATGGACGGTGATGCCCTAACTGGCTCCTTCCATACATCTGGGGGCCTGACACTCAGCCAGCACTGGGACTCAGCCTATTTTCTGGCTGTATGCAAAGCGGAGAATTCATCATCAACACCAGCATCATGTTCTGAAGTCGTGTCTTTAAATGTCCTCTCATTTCGGGGTGCGCTGGCTCTGTCTGTGTCTCCACGTTGCCGGAAGATCCAGAGAGACTTTCGCACACATCTCCAGATTTTCTTCAGGGGCTCATCCTGCATCTTTTCAACATACAACTGCAAACCCTCTAATTTCCATCGTTATTACTAATGGAAATAGTGTTGTTCTGTTTGCTTTGATGAGTAATCATCGGCAATTGTTTCTGTAATTTGCTTCTAAAGATGGCTTCACTGCTACTTATGCTAATGCAGTGCTACTCCAGTTTGTTTCAGGGCAATTTGAGTGGATCTGATATTAACTGAAATGGGTGGTCTTGAGAAATAAAGCTGCCTTGAGTGAACGTGTAGGGTATAATTATTTTTAACAAAACATAACGCCTGGATAATTAAGTCTTCATTGCTGGGTGAGCATACTCTGATTGCTTCTCACAGTATCCAGAGGTGCGGAGTAGCCCCACTGCACATGGCACTGTGTGATGCACTCTCAGGCTTCTCAGCATTGTTTTCTGCCTGCTGGCATCATGCACATTTTATGAGTGTCCAAGAGAGAAGACATTGTTTGCATTCCTCTGACTAGCTGCTTCTTTAAATGACATACTTGCACTGTGCAGTGGCCTCTTCATATCAATAATAGGAAATATGTAGACACCGATGTCATGTGGGTATCTTTCCGATCATGAGGTAAACTCTCTTTTAAATCTTACGCCTGATGCAGTAAATGTCCAGCGTAGTAAAAGGATAATATGACCCTCAGTGGAATGAATGGAAACTTTGCTCCATTGTAGGTTAAACAAGGTCCTGCAGTATTTCCAAATACGATGTCATTTCCATTAAAGCATTAAAAGGTTGCCAATGTGGTTTTGCAGCCATGGTCACCTTTCACAGATGTGAGATTCATAGTGATATTGCATGCTCATGCCACTGGGGGTATGGTGTATATTTATTTTGGCAGACAAAGCTACCTATGAACTTTGTGCCATGCATGCATGAGCTAAAAGCAAGCACAAAGAATTTACAGAATAAAACAGCATTTTCAGTGGAGGCTTGGAGAGCATGCACCCTAACTGGTTTTGGCTCTCAACCAAACCTGACCATCAGAGTATCATGTTTGCAAACACCATGTTGTGGCTGTTGTGTTTTCTTCCTTGTGCCAGACAGTAAATACCATTGGTTTTAACACTGTATTTGGTGTTATGGCTGAACCCTTTTCCACTACAGAGCTGAAACCAGGATGGCTGCCTTAGTTCATGTTCTGGGTATTGTTCCATCATTGCTTTTGTCATGCTAACCCCTGCCAGTTTAGCCTTTGAGCTGGTGCTGACATACTTGCAAGCAAGCTGGGGGCAGAACTGGCAAGCTACCTGATGGTATTATTACTTTGCAACTATTACAACTATTACACTCATCTATTACAACTGTTACTATTACAACTCCCATCGATATCAAAGACAAAAGAATGAAAAGAAAATGCCACCATCACTGATCCCAGCAAACAACCAGGAAAAGGCAGCGGTAACATGAAATCTTGGTTTTGGTTGCCGGGGAGGGAAACCTCTGCATTGGAATGCAAGTCAAGTCCATGCAGTTAACTAAATACTGGTAGACACTATTAAGCATGATGCTGTCCCAGAAATGGGGTTGCCAGCAATGCAATGGGTTTTAACTTCAGCTTGCTGAAGTCTGGTTCCAGCTCTGCATATTAACACTCAGAAGCAGGCATAGCTCACATTCGCCTCAGCGACCTGGGATTGATGACATTCTGTATGTTTGAGAGCTTTGATGACATGTTTATGTGTGTGTCTGGTCCTTTCAAAGCCACAGGTCAAAATGCGCTCACCCAGAAGTGAAACAGGCAGAGGAACAGAATGAGCCTAAACTTTTTCACCACTTAAACACAGATGAAATGTCCTATGATTTTCTGAGTTTTGGTATTTTGAGTTTTAGTCATTTACAGTAAATGATGTGTTCATCTAAACTTGCTGCCTGCTGTAGTTTGTTCCTGAAAGGCTTAAAAACTGCATACAAGAACAAGAGGGAAACAGCAAACAAGCTGGAAAAAACAGGTCGGCAGATACGGGATGCTCTGTAGAGAAGAGATTTCTACTGATCCCATGGTGGCCGATTTCACAGCTCAGTGGCTGCATCCTCCTCTGCCCTTATCTCCGTTCCTCACAGGTGTCTGGTGCCATGTGGCAGCTTGTACCAGGAGTGTCACCATCACACATTCTCATCTTGAGTCATCAGCTGTCAAAGTGCCCTTCTGGAACAGCTGCAAACCTGAGGCTCTACCAGAGGAGCCATCTCATTGTCACCCATGTATCAGGATTCTAAGTACCTGCCTCATCATCTCCCGGGAAAGATACTGTCAACCTTTGTGGCTTGTAGAGTGGGCTACGTGATCCGATCTGATGTTACGTCAGAGATTAACGACTGTTGGACTATCAGCAGGACAATGCTGCATGTTTACTGGATGATTCATTTATTTTTCAAGACGATTTTATGAAGGGGTACATAAACAGTCTCAGAGATAACTACACCTTTTAATCCATCCCCCATACCCTTTTATCCATCCCCTATATACATGACCATGTATCGTTACATTTAAATGAAGTATAGTCTGTTCCTCCAAAATCAATGAGTGTAATAAAAACACTAGAAAATGAAAGCCAGCCTAAAAGACTGTCTGGCTTGTGTCATTTGTTCTGAATGAAATGGCTGAATGAAGCCTGTCTTGTGATTCTCTCTGCACATTTGTTATTATTACATCTCCCCCTCCCCCTCCTACCCACCAGCCCTCATCAAACGGAAGACCTAGAATAGCAAACTGAAATCTATTACTCTCTTGGGGAAACCTTTTGTGTTGAAAACATTGCAAAACAAGATCTTCCCCCAGGTTTGGCAAGGCCGTTAGAATTTCACAACTGACAGGAGACCAAAGCTGCAGGCCCAGACTACAATGGAGTGACCATAATGGGTATGATAAGAGAACTTTTTCCTCAGTAAAAATTGCTTTTCTAGTCTGTTTCAAAGGCATACATCGGGGAGAGAAGCTCAATAACTTGTGTGTCTAAGAAAATACATTGTTGGCAGAGTCCAGATGACATTGTAAATTTGTGCCTCACGCAATGTTTTTCAAAAAAAAAAGAAAAACAGGAAAATGAATTATGCCCTAATGGGTCAGTCAGCCTTGGCTCCAGCTAGTGCTTGTCTGGTAATGTAACTGCCAGGTTGTAACAAAACTGCACAAAAGCAGCTGTCTAATTATAATTTCTTTTTGATTTTCACATAATGGCTTTTTATATTATATTCTGCTGGTGCATAAACTGCATTGAACATGCGCGTCACAAAACATATCATTGTGTGCCCATGGTATTTGATGACAGTTGATGATGATACATTATCTCTCTTAGAGCAGTTTTGCTATCAGAAATTCATGGTGGATCCTGCCTTCATGGCTCCCTTGACCCTGCACTGGGTCACTGCAGTATGAACCTTCTTATCAAATATCAGCTAAAATGAGATATCAGATAAAATGTTTTAGCATGAGCACACCAGAATCCAGCACAAGAAGTGAATTTTCTAGATTATCACACACCGATGGACAGCTGCTGTCGGTTCAAAACTAATGAGGACTCTGGCTGGAGCCACTGGACAGGGAAAACATTTTCCCTGTGCTTGTGTGCCTGTGTTGATGTTTCAAAGTGGTCATTGTCCCACACGACAGTACAAAGGTGTGTCTATTTGGATGGAAAACAGTGAGAGCAAATCTGCATGCAAGTCTGCACCCATTTACCTTTTGGAAGCAACAGGAGTTGTGCCCCCCCCCCGAAGCTGCATGCATATGAGTACTTCACTTGCCTAACCTTTTAAAAGGGACTGCACCTGAACAGCCAAGGTATATTGGGCAGCACCTGCATTATTGAATGGTTAAACTGTCTTCCGAGGCTGGAAAATAAAACAATGCTGCTCCAAACACTGCAGAGCAGCTCTGCATAGCAGTTCCCTTCACAGACACTAAAATATCCTGCCTGGCTGAAAAGAGGATGAGCTCTGATTGTTTTGTTCTCCATGTTTCAAGCTGACAGTTCATTCTGAGGAATGCCACAATGCTGCTGGAGTCAAAGAGAAATGGTGTTGTAGTTTATCTGTGTTCATTGTGTATTTTGTAATACTTCGCGATAACTACTTTTAGCATAGTGATGCACTTATTTGGAAGTCGCTCTGGGGAAGACCGTCTGCTAAATGATGTAATGTAATGTAATGTAATGTATTTTATGATTGCCTGCTGCTTCCTGTAGGTGAAAAGTAAATTAATCAAGCCCAGTGAAGACTGGTTATTTGTGGGTTGCCGTTAAAAATAGATTTGAAAATGCTGGAATGTCTGAACAAGGGTTGGTTGCAATAGTTGTGTGCAGCTTTGTTCATTTAAACCTTTTCAGCGTACGCACGTGTTAAAAAGTACAAAGTGTACAAAAGGTAAAAATTGAGTATGAGGTCTGAATATTTCAAAACTTTTATCCTTAATTTATAAGCATCCATGTCAGTTTTTACATGCCAGTCAAGCCCACTCTATCCTCCTTAGGTTGTTTAAATTAACCTTGTTTACTTACTCTAAAGACCAGCATATATTGCATAAAATCATAAGGATATGTCTAAACTTATGAACATTGAGTGGTCAAGGAATAAACTTAATATGTGGAAATTAATACATTTACAACTAAACACAAATGCATATTTTACATCATAAGGGAGGACAGTGTAAATGACAAAACAGCCCACAAGATTCTGGTCTAATCATGTAATGGAAAACCCAGTTGGAGTGTGCTGGCACTGTTGAAAGTATATGTCAAGTGTAAAGTAAAGCAAACTGCAGTATGATTACATATAAATTATTTAATAAACACTTCCTCTGCTGTATAAAATGTGCAGTTCACAGATATGCTGTAATGACACCAAGTTTACTTTGACATTCACATTAGGCTTTCTGTGGTTGAATGTCCTTGGGTGACTCAGACTGTAATTGTATGGAACTAAATAACCACTCAGTTCTGGCAGCCTCCACCCAGAAGTGCAAAGAGCCTAAACGTGGCAATGATGACTGTCCTTTTTGCATCGGTGAAGAACAGGTCAGTGGAAGGTGCAAATACAGGGGAACAGGCAGCTACAGGCATCTACTATCTAGGTTTATGCATCATACCAGAATTACCTAGTTCGGTCTGACCTGCAGGTGAGTTGCTGCACAGCTGTTCAAGTGTGTAAACAGAGCTATAAAATGACAGGGACCAGCTGTTGGGGACAGCTCCCTGTTGAATTGGGAGCCGTTCCCATGGGATTTTCAAGGGAACTGAGCTCTTTATTGTTCCCTGAAATCTCCACTGCTCCCAGGAAGCCACGCTGTCAGTGTGCAGGTGTCCTCGTTGCCTCCGCCATTGGCCTCTCGAGCTGATGAATCTCTTTCCTCTGAATGGTTAAAGCGGAAATCCTGACAAGAGTGAGGACAGGTACAACTTTCAGTGTAATCTGTTAACATGATTACCTTTGTCAAAAAAGGACACATCTAAACTAATACTTTTTCTTATGTGCAAAACTATGTGTGTGTGTGTGTGTGTGTGTGTGTGTGTGTGTGTGTGTGTGTGTGTGTGTGTGTGTGTTTAAGTGCATGCTCGCCAGTAGGTGGAATTCTAAATGAACAGACAATACTGAAGAGAAACTTATAATATGTTGTAACAGCTGCTGCCCATATTCATTGAAATGATCATTTAACGACGTGTTTTATGGAAAGACAATATTTGGTTATTTATTACCATAATGTAAATGGAATCATAATGCTAATCAAATATGAAATATTCCATATGACAATATACCTGCTATTCTACAATATAACTTCCTTATAACACCCAGAGTGGCAAGCCAGATCCAAATTAAACTGTCTCAAAGTATGCCTCATTACCTCAGGACAAACTGTATTATGAAAGGAATGACATGAGGAATCAAAGAGTCTTCATAACATTAACATTTACTTAATTTGCTTCAAAATATTTTGATTTTTTCATTGGTAATGTGATCTGACATTATTTTAGATCAGTGTTTCCCAGCCCTACTCATGGCAGCACACTGTCCTGCATATCTTCTATCTATCCTTGCTGCTTGATTAAATCAGGTGTGCTCAGCTAATCAAACATGTCACTGATGAGTTCAGTCGGGTAGGTATAGAGCAAGGATAGATAGAAGATATAAAGGACAGTGTGCCGCCAGGAGTAGGGTTGGGAAACACTGCTTTAGATTACCAAAATATGAATTGACAGCTAGCTAATTATGATTGTTGTTTGACAGCAGATTTTGTATTTGTATTTAGAAGTCAACATTTTCATAGGTTGTACACTTTCATTTTAACATGTCTGTTTTATTCCTTTAAAAAGTATAGTATCAGGATTCCACATATTAAGTTGCATAAGATAATTATGCCTCTCTGGAATTCAATTTCCACAAGCAATTAAATTCCCTCACAAGGAAGCCATTACTGCTGAAGTGCAGCAGGCGCTGTCTGAATGCTGACATGTGCTCACAAAGCCTACTGCACCAAACAACAAATAGGTTCACCGTCACTTCCACTGTCTTTTTTCCTCTGCAGTCATGTCCCAGAGGCCCTTTTGTGCACATGATGAGGGGCCTGGGAGCCTCGCTCCATCAGACGGACTGATGCCAATATACTGTGGTAGCATGGTGTCAGCCCGTTCAGAATACTAATGGTCTAACACCACATGCAGCAACACAAAGCCGAGTCTCCACCCAGCACTAAATCAGAACATGCCCAGTGGTGCAACGGTAAACAGCAAATACACTCAATGTTGAGTGACTGTGGCACGCCTGGTCTTAATGAAAGACCATGGATCGACATCACTGGACGAACTTTATAAATCATAAATTTAGGCAACTTCATTGACTTTTTGTGTTTTAGATATAACTTTGAACCACCGGCTGAACTTTGCCAAAAATGGAACAGAGGGATGTGCAAATATGCCAATGCAAACGAACCCATTGCACTCTATGTACCATCATTTTCCACTGGAGAAATTATGGACTGTCTCTCAGTGTTAATTCGTAATGTTAATCACTCCTAGCTCTAATAAGATAGCATTCTGTGTTACGGTTAAAGCACTGGGCTCTCGACCTCTGGACTGATTGTTGAAATTCTTGGTGGGGAACTGCTGCTCCATCTTTACAAGAAATAATTTAGCCACTTTGCTGCAACAAAACTCCCTTTCTGTATTTGAAAATGTGTGAAAATATCGGAATGTTGCAAGTTGCCTTGAATAACGATGTCTGCTGAGGAAATACATTGATGTGATGTAATACAACAACACAGCGATCGGTATAAATGACCGCCAACATGCAAACACTGTGCTCAGAAATAAGAGGCAACGATGGGTCAAATCGCAATACTTGAGTTACCATGACTGCTGTCTGCAGTCAGCTCTTAGCGTATTTCAGTCAGTCCATCACAGCTGTGAACTGATTCCGACAGCGTTGTCTGGTCTTCATGAGGAAACAACTGCATTGTTTCCTCCCCCAGGCCCCCTTAGAGTAACCAGCACAACGTCCGATACGCATTATCAGTGTTCGCCATATGATGAGGCTGCGGAAAGACGTCCGTGTCACAGACGGCATGCGCTCCAATGGCTCAAAAGACAGCATGGAAATCAATCACGCTTGCGCTGCAGCCATTCTGTATGTCACTACACCCACACCGTAATTTTGCAAATATTCTGGAATAACCTACGGAGCCTAGAACAGCTGGTTTGTGGTGAATTTGATACTGAAACTGCTCCCCCAGTTTTTATTATCCTGTATCTACATTAGTTGGCTACTGAAACGCTACCCCTGCATTTGCGTCATTACCGTCAGACAAGATAAAGGACTTCATAGACTCAAACTTTTATAAACTTCAGCAAACTTTTAGATGAGTAATAGATCTGTCGGCACCAAAATCTGCAGCGCATGTTTCACGGATTACTCTGCACTGAAGTACTGTGATCAGAAGAAAATATGGTCGGTCACAAAACAACACGACATCCTCCATGCCAATCTGTCAAACTGCATTCCGAATAGATTTTACCAGCAATACTGCAAAGTAGCGGAATGCTTCCTCACTAACAAAAAGGTGACCATACTTTTGTTTCATTGTTTATTGGTAATTTTGCGACAGAAACATACCACATTTTCTTTTTTAAAAAATAACAAATGTTTATATACACATAATTATTTCACTATGTACATCCCTTAACACACTCTTTCCTTTTGCACAGCAAAGATATAACATTTATGTTTATGAGAACATTTATGAGAAGAACAATATGTACAAAACAACGTTACGTTCAAAAGAAATTCACAGCAGTGCAAAAAAATAATAAAAAATAAATAATAAAAAAAATAATATAAAAACGGAATGTCCCGAAGGAGTGTACGTTTCCCGCTGATGGATCAACGGGGAAGCGCTTTGAACAAATGCGAGTTGTCTTGTTCAGGGCCGTTGAAGAGTTCGGCATTTCTTCAGAGGAAAACGACTGAGTAAACAGGCGTCTCTGAAGCACAACCCTCCTAATAAATTACAGTGATGACCACCGCAGCGAGGAAGTATTTCGAATCGCACCGCACAACTTCGCCAGACCCACGGTCCTTCCTTCCTGCTGTTGAGCTCGTTGGAGAATCCTTCAGAAAATGTGTAGTGTGTCACTGTGCGACTTTGTCCACAATCTAACATACCTTTAATCTTTAAAATATCATTCAAGTCGTTTGGATGAGGAGGCACAATACCACAAGCATATGCAACCCTTGTGATGGACAGTACATTAAATAAAAAGGTAATCGTTTATAGCTGAGGCAATTTTTGGTTCAAAGTTGGTGATGCACAGTCAACCAATTTCCTGCATTTTGCCCTCCTCGAATCCGTTGGTAACAGGAATGGTTTCCTGGTTGCTCTCTATCGATGATTCGCTCCCCGTGCTCTCGCCTGAGAGCAGTCGAGTGACCCGAAGGTCGGCTTTCAATGTCTGAACGTCATTTCCAATGCACATCTCGCCAAGATCGTTGATAATCTGAGAAAGCTCTTGCTTACCATTGTCCAAGCAATCATCGTCGGTGTCCAGAATGTCCTCGCACTCAAAGTGCATCGCCTTTTCCTCTTCCTCTTCCCCCAGCAGGTCCTCTGTGATTGACCCAAGTTTCGGTGCGCTCCTGCTGCGCTCAACCGGGGGTTTGTAATAGCACTGTCCGTTCAAAAGCTTCCTGAGGGGCACCAGTGGAATCGTTTGCTCTCCTATGAGCTGCTGCTGCTGGTGCCTTGCATCGTCCCTTCGTTTCAACCTTTTAAACTCAGCTAAGGCAGTCGCCGATGTCTGATACAAAAGGAGCGCCATTGCTTTCGCCTTCTCCGGTTTGGACACAAGCACTGCGTGGCACCTCAGCATTACCGCTTTGTGCTTCATCTCATGCCTGTAGATCCAAGCGAAAACCTTGGGAAGCCTCGGGTCAGCAACGCAGTAGGTGATCCGGTGCAGCAAATACAAGTGTCCCGGTCTCCTTGCCTTGTCGTCCACATGCACCATCCGTATACCCTGCGAGCTGATGGTCAGCTTCATTTTTGTGCCATTCTTGCCCATTTCGCTTTTGCTCCAGATCTTGCTGACCGCCACGTCGGTACAACCATCTCCTTTGGACTGGATGGTGGTGGCATTCCCCAGATACAGGACCGTATAAGTAGGGTCCTCGCTGGTGATTTTGACCTTTTTCCGCTTAGATTTGAACATGTTCCCTACTCTGTTTAGTGCACTTTCCGGGCAAGACTTAGCAAAGGAGGTCAGCGCAGAGTAGTTCAGACTCACGGCATAACCCTTCTGCTTCGACTGCTTGTCTTCCTCGATCAAGTCAAATTTATTCTTCTTCCAGGGCAGCATTATATGGTTGTACTCTGTAAGATGCTGTAAAATCTAACCGAGGAGGAGCGTTTGCTGCACCTAAAGACTCTCCCCTCCTTCATTTGTCTTTTATTGCCTAATACCGCGGAAATTGCAGCTAACTGCAAAGCTAACTAGCTAGTTCTTCTTTTATACTGAACAGCTACCTCATAGCACATTTCCCTCTCACTTTGCATCCCCTAGAAATTGGATGACTCCGATCATGCTCCCATAAATTGACTGTGGCGAATGGGAAGATCAGCTGTAAATATACACTGGGTTGAACCATTGTGCTAAAACGGTAGGGGAGATGGAAACATTAGAGATGCATCGGACACCACCAACCCAATGAACTGTACTGTATCTTTGAATTGTCAGAAGGACACCTTGAAGCGATGCTCATTTGTGGCTTATTGAAAAGTTAATACTATATTGGCATAATTGGCATGCGGATTAATATTAAAGATTGAGACATTAAACCGATGGATTTTAAATACGTGTTTCATACAGTAACGTATTAATGTATAGGCCTACTACATTTTTGGATGAAATTAGTGTTTACTTAATTATTAACATGTAAGTTACGGAACTTGGTGAGCTGGATATTATTTCCACCAAATGGCAAGAAGAGAAATCTCCTTAGCTGGACGATGCAGGTGTTTCACTTCGATATCGGTTTCAATCGTGCACTGAAACCAGAAACCTTAAGGAATTATGTTTTTAAATGGTTAACTATCGCCATCTTCTGGATTTACAATGAATCAACCATACAGTGGGTGTACCTACTGTCATGTCCATTTTGGATGTCACTTTGCAGTCTAAAAACGCATTTACCCTTTCAAGCAATCATTTTAAGGAAGTACACTTGGAAGTAGGCCTACAGTTCGCATTATGCAACTCTGTAAAACAAGATAAACAAAACCTTCTCAACCAATAAACCAACCAACCAATAAAACATCTCAACCATGTTTTTTCATTCTCTGTGACAAAGGCCTGTCTATGCCGATGACACCCAGCTCTACCTCTTGTACCAACCTGATGACCTCACGGTCTCAGCACGGATCTCTTCCTGTCTCTCAGACCTCTCAGACATCTCAGCCTGGATGAAGGAGCTCCACCTTCAACTCCACATATCCAAGACTGAACTCCTAGTCATCACAGCCAGGCTGTTGATCCAGCACGACACCACCGTTCAGCTAGGCTCAATGACACTAACTCCGTACAAGTCTGCAAGGAACCTGGGGATTGTGATTGATGACCAACTAAAATTTACGAACCACAATGACTGCCAGATCATGCAGCTTTGTGCTGTACAACATCAGGAAAATCAGGCCCTACCTATCTGAGTATGCTGCGCAGCACCTTGTCAAGGCACTGGTCATCTCCCGACTGGACTACTGCAATGCTCTCTTGGCTGGCCTATCCGCATACTCTATTAAACCTCTGCAGTTGATACAGAATACGGCCACTCAAAAGGGGCTCACGTTACACCTCTCTTGGTCTCACTCCAATGGCTCCCTGTAGCTGCCCGCATCATGTTCAAGGCCTTGATGCTTGCATACAGGGTGACCAACAAAACTGCACCGACCTACCTGAACTCACTGCTGCAACCCTATATTCCCTCCCGACCGCTACACTCTGCTACTGAACGGCCCCTGATGGTCCCGTCGCTTCGTGGCGTAAAATCACTATCCAGGATTTTTCTACACCGTTGTCCCCCGATGGTGGAATGAACTTCCACACTTCATTTGTTCTGCTGAGTCCCTCTCTGTCTTCAAGAAACATCTGAAGACAGCTCTTCCACTCTCACCTGAAACACTACCCCCTAAAGGAACTTCTCATGTCTCAAACTGTCTCCTAATAAACTATAAAATAAAATTATTAAAACATGTAATCTAATGGTTTGACGCACTCCTTAGCTTTACCCGCTAGTTTGTACCATGCCTTTCCAACCTCTGAAGCCTGGTCATGCAGTGCTTCCAATATTGTAGTATTGTGTTGTATATAGGCCTATTGTACCTTACTTGTAAGTCGCTTTGGATAAAATTAATGAATTAATGTAAATGTATTATACTCCAAAGCAAGGTAGCCAAAGAAGATAGATTCAGTACAAAATGACATGCATATAATGTTAGGTGGGGTCGTGAAGACCACAATAGCCTACACAGATGCGGCGTCCATTAACTGCTGGCGATCACCAGTCCGGTGTACAGTTATGCCACTATGCCAATTTGTTGAAATATTGGACTATCCTGGTCACAGGTCATGTCCTCGTTGCAAAGTGGCATGCAGCAGATTTGGAAGATGCACTGGAAATATGTCCCTCTTTTAGCCACGGCAATTGAATGTATACTGTAGAGTATTGGTTGAATTATTGTAGGCCTATTTATGTCCATTGCGTCATCGGTGTCTTCTCATGGAACATTGTCAAACAGTGTTATTTCGATGTGTTAAAGGAGCACGGGAAAGGTATAAGTGGAGTCTGTCAGTCGCCTCGTTAAATTGTAACGTTAGTCCATCATTTACACATTTATTCATTCTTTTATCCAGAACGACTTACAAGTGAGGTACAATACAACACAAGCGAAAAACCATACGGAGTCAACAATATTAGGAGCACTGCATGACCAGGTTTCAAAGGTTTGCCAGGCAAAGTACAAACTCGCAGGTAAAACTAACGAAGCTAATTATTCTTCTGAGTCCATCAGGACTCAGAGGAATAATATGAAGAAATAAAGATGAATTTCAGTTGTACAAATATAGAATCGGCGCACAGCTGAAATAAATGTCATGCATAACTATAATTGTTTTTAGTCACACGTGTACCCTAATATTTCACCAATCGAAAACAAACTATTTTCCGAATTTTTACATGTAGCCGTGTTTGAATGACGGAAATTATTTTTCCCGTCCGCTACATAAAATATCAGCAGTGTCACTTCTATTCTGCACAGATAATGTAACAATAACTTAATCATAATAAATAAAGAATTAAACGTTTCGGTGCACGCGAGTGCTTCGTATTACTAGTTGGTTCGATACCTTCTGGAACTATTCATGTGTTGACGTGGTTTCATTCGAGAGTTAATTTCAAGACACATTTGGAACGTACCATTATATAGCTACTTATAGAACACTGCTAGGAAAACGATTGTGCACAATATTAAATGACTATAGACACGTTATAGTTGTTTAAAATTTGATATGCTATGTTTTTTCCAACTAATAACTAATTCCTTCTGGAATATGTCACCATTTCTTTAGCCGTATTTTACAAGTATATGGTTCCTTCTGTGACGCTTCCGTCCATGACGAAAACAACTCTCACATGGTGACTACGGTGGTGTAATACTTCTTGGTTGCGATCTAGCTGCATCGATTTAAAAGTAGATTGTGATTCTGTAACCTTCATCCCTTACCAAAAGCCACAATGGGAAAGAAAAAGTCCGGTGATGGTGGCACAGGATTAGGTAGGGCTTTGATAAAGGAGAGACTTATGGCAGGTCGTGGCAACAGACGTGCAGATTCGTGGGTAAGTTATTTTTGCCATATCATAGGTTTTTTTCTTTCTGTTCGTTCGTACATTGACTAACAAAGTTTGGATTTGTTAAAACTTTCATTTCGAGTAAATTTCCATTGTTATCTGTTGTTGTTTTAATATTGACAGCTCCACACCAGTGAACTAAACGATGGGTACGACTGGGGTCGCCTCAATCTGCAGTCAGTCACAGAACAAAGTTCTCTGGACGACTTTCTGGCCACCGCCGAACTCGCAGGAACTGAGTTTGTAGCAGGTAACTAGCCCAACCTACCTTCACTTTAAATCAAAGAGATTCCATTCTTGTTCAGTTCATTTCTGGTATTGCCTTGTGGGTAGTTGGGTGACGTTAAATGATAACATGTATTTACAGAAAAACTCAACATCAAGTTTGTGCCCGCGGAGGCCAGATCGGGCCTCCTGACGTCGGAAGAGACCAAAAGGCTCAAGAAGCTCCACGAAGAGAACAAACAGTTCCTACGAATACCTCGGAGGTACCCAGACCCTCAACCACAACAGTCTGACTCTGTCTGACTGACTGGAGTAATACATTATTGTAAAGCTTTGTTTTTGGCTGTGCATGAAGATTTCTTGGCACGTTAAGAGCAAACCACTGATACAAACTCACCTGCTGACTGCCTCACTCTGTTCTGAGTGATGATGCCTGTTAGATAAATTGACTGGTTAATTGAGTTGCCGCATAGCGCCGACCCATTACCTTTTGTACTTCTCTTCCTGTGGTCCAGGCCCAGCTGGGACGAGAGCACCAGTGCAGAAGCTCTTCAGCAGGCGGAGAGAGACAGCTTTCTGGAGTGGAGACGGGAGCTGGCACAGTAAGCCCCGTCACACACAGCAGATATCACACCACTGTTCTGCTTTTTAAAAGGCACTAAGCCTGCTTCTGGGAGACTGTAAAGTACAGGGTAACTCTAGTGCTGGAGTGGGAGAGATGTTTTACCATTATTCACACTTGTAATTACATGACTTGGTCCATTATTTCACTGAGCTTATAGCAAGTGACTTGTGTTTTTGCTTGAGATTAGAGTCTTGAGTGCATGATCACTTATGTTAATTTGTTCAAATATATAATTGAGTTCATACGGAGCCAAACACAAAAACATGTCGACATCGTCATGGCTCAGGTGACCTGCCACAGGATTAAATGTACCAGTCATGTAGGAAGTACCGTTGTGAAGTGGTGTTTCTCTGCCCTGTTCTTAAGGACTCGCTGTATGTGCTGGTTTCCATTCCAGCGGAGCTTTCAGTTAATGAGGTTTTTTGTTGTTTGTTTTGCTGTTAACTGAATACTGATCATTATTTGACATCTCTGCATCTAGTCTGCTATAAAATCTTTTAGAAATAAATGGATAGTTGGGGAGGTAGCTGTGGTATTACAAATGTAAAGATGTTTTTGGTGTATGTCTGCGAATGTCTGCCTTTGAATAAATTGGGTGTAGCAGTTTCAGTCATGTATGATTAATTGTCCTAATATTCAATCTACTAGTTTGGATTAAGAGACTTGGATGAATAGAAGTAATTTACTGAAGCACCTTACTGAAATTTCTGTGTTTAAAATAAACACATATCCAGTACACCATATTGATTGGTTATGTGCTGTTAAATTGAGATCAGTATTCAGCTAACCACTCAATGAAACCAAATTTTTTGAGAGCTCATCTGAAGCGAAAGTCAGCATGACCAGCACATCCATCTAAACTCTTCCCCAGAGGTTTACTTTCAAATGTTAATCCACAAATTATCAGCTAATTTCAAGATGCAAGTATATGAACATATCACAAGTCTCTTAAGGAAACTTCCAGATAAATTTTCAGCAGTGGAGTCCCTTTAATGTCAAGTGATCTTTCTTAAAATGGCTGAAGCAAAATTATGCTTTATCATTTTTGTTTAAAGCAAGGGTGTTATGGTTGTTTGTCAGGCTGGAAGAGGAACAGAATTTGATCCTCACCCCTTTTGAACGGAATCTTGATTTCTGGAGACAGCTTTGGAGAGTCATCGAGAGGAGGTAGGACCAGAAGAAATGCTCCAGCTTAGAAAGTTTTGCACTTGTATCAGTGGTCACTGTGGTCTGCTTGTATCACTATGTCTGTTCAATCCTTTGTCTCAAGATTCTGGGAGTGCTGATGGTTATTAAATACAATGCAGTGTGGTGACTGTCATGTTTCTACGTGTCATTCAGCTAGTGTTTTGTTTTCTAGTGATGTTGTGGTTCAGATTGTGGATGCCAGAAACCCCTTGCTCTTCCGATGCCAGGATCTAGTAAGTATTGCGTTCATTTAAATAAGGAATTTCCACAAGCAGACAGAGAGAGGATTATATTGTGTGTGTATTTTACATGTCAGTGTTAATATGTTTTATAGGAGTGCTATGTCAAAGAGGTGTCTAAGCACAAGGAGAACATGTTGCTGGTGAACAAGGCTGACCTGCTGACCCGGGATCAGCGTAAAGCATGGGCTAGATACTTTGAGAGGGAAGGCATCAGGGCTGTCTTCTGGTCTGCCCTCACAGAGAGCAACAGGCTGGAGGCAGAGGAGAAGGTACATAAAACCAGTCACCATATTTGTTGCCTTTGTGTACTCTCTTCACTTCAAATAATCAACGGTAGAAATCTTTGGAAGAGACGCGCAGATTTGGTTGGAGTATTGCATACTTCAGTTTTTGATTTTTAATGAATCAATAAAAAAAGTTTTTGCTTTGTCATTATGGATTAATGTGTGTAGACCGACAGCCAAAAGAACACATATAATCCATTTTAGATTAAGTCTACAATACAACAAAATGTGCAAAAAGTGAAGGGGTCTGAATACAGTCCAAAGCCACTGCATGTGAGTTTAAGTTCAAGCATGTTGAGTTTTCAACAGTGAAATTAGCAGACACCCCGTAGTTAGCTGAATTTAAGTTTGAGCAGTCAAAGGTGCTAAGAGCCTATTTCTGACACCCTGGCTAACCCACTATTGATTTCCCACAGGGGGGACCATGAGGATGAGGAGGAGCAAAGTGATGGAGAGGAGGCACCGGGCAATGAAGTGGTGAGGCAAAACACAGAGGATGAGGAAGAGGAGGGGAGAGACACAGATGAAGAAGAAAGCAGGGAAAGGTTTGAGGACTGTGTGGAGGAAGGAGACTGGCAGACCTGCTCTGAGGGATCGGACACTGAGGAGGAGGAGGAGGAGGAAGAGAAGATGGCAGGCTCTTCAACTACCTCCTCGTTTCACAACTCCAGCCGCCTGCTACGCAAAGATGAGCTGTTAGAAATGTTCAAATCTGCACACTCTGGCCCCAGGGTGAAGGAAGACCAGATCACAGTGGGACTGGTGAGCTCTCCCTGAGTTACGAAGCAGATATATGGACACTTCCATTCTGTACTATTTTTGCAGATTCCTTTTTTCTGGTAGTCAAGTTACGTGGTGTGATGTTTTTATTTGCCATGTGGTTATGACTTTTACTCCAACAATTCTTTTGTCTTTCCCCTAACTAGGTGGGTTATCCTAATGTTGGAAAAAGTTCCACAATAAACACTCTTCTCAGGAACAAGAAAGTTTCTGTATCGGCCACTCCTGGTCACACAAAGCACTTTCAGGTAATCCTTGTATTTTTGAATTTTTGAATATCAAAAACTGTTTCTTTGATTGAGCTGGATGATTTTTTCACCTATACTGGAGTATCTTACTTTTTCCACATTCACAGATAGGATGTCATATCTCACCCTAGAATAGTTGGCTTGATGCCTGCTAAACATGATGGCATTGAGGTACTATTGTAGTGATGCCCTGAGTCTAGTGTAATATTTTGTAGGAGCTCCAAAGTAAAGTAGGTAGCTGTCTCTTCCTGGTTCAGTACAGTTGTGTTTGCTGAGAAAGTATGAGTTGGGGCATATTATGAGCCATTGCCTCAGCCCCTCTTGAGAGCACAGTGTGTTTCTGTGTTGCAGACCCTATTTGTGGAGTCAGGCCTGTGTCTGTGCGACTGCCCTGGCCTGGTCATGCCCTCCTTTGTGTCCACCAAAGCTGAGATGATCTGCTGTGGCATCCTGCCCATTGACCAGATGAGGGATCATGTACCAGCAATATCTTTAATATCCTTCTCATTTTCATTATTTTCCCAGCAGAGTAAGACGACGGTAAAATGCTCAATGTGTTTCTCTCTTGCTTTTTAGAACTTGGTTTCTGTATGCCTCTATTTGCCTTTAAAGTGACTAAAACTGACCAAATAACATTACCAACAACATAATTTTGCAGGATTTCATTAAACCATGTTTTGATGTGTATGTAGCACATGAGACAAACTTGGGACACAGCTGTCAAAAGTAAGCAACAGGAACACAAAGTTAACACTTTATGAACATTCTCTTAGAAGAATCTGCAGTTTGTGGCCAGTATGTACTTTGAGTGTTGAAATGTAAACACTTTTGTGGCGTTGAGGACTGTTTTGAGGCCCTTAACAATGTCACGTGTGTCAGAACATCCCTCGGGCTGTACTGGAGGGCACCTACGGCATCAGCATCATCCGACCACGGGAGGACGAGGACCCCAAGAGGCTGCCCACTGCTGAAGAACTGTTGATGGCGTACGGATGTGAGGCTCTGCCCCAACTCCATCCCCACTGCACCACACCAATTAAGATTCACCGCAAACCCGTGGTTCTGCCCGTCTCTCAGCCCTTCAGTGCTCATCGATTGATCTCACTCTGTCTTTCTTTGGTGCACTTTCAGACATGAGAGGCTTCATGACTGCTCACGGGCAGCCGGACCAGTCTAGGTCAGCTCGATACATACTGAAGGACTATGTCAGTGTAAGTCGACCCTGTGCAGGAAAGTGTGCCCTATGTATGCTGTTGATGTCAATCCTATTCATCTTCGTTGGCAGGATGTTTGGCAACACCCTATGGAGAGGTGAAACTTGAAAATGGAGCAAGTACTAAAAAAAGATATTCTTTGTTTTTGGTTATTAGGGAAAGCTTCTGTATTGCCACCCTCCTCCGCATATTGACCCCAAAGACTTCCAGCCTCAGCACACCAGGTTTGAAACCCAACAAGCTGCCAAGGAAGAGAAGGCCTCCAAGGCAGTCGATGGTGGACAGAAAATCAAGAGGATTGAGAACTCGGTGGATAAAACTTTCTTCCATCAGGTAAAACTTTTCTCGCTTTGCAAAAGGGGTTCCCTGTTTCTGGAACAACAGAAAATCTTGGAGAATGACACCAACACTTAATCTCTTGCAGGAAAATGTCCGGGCACTGACCAAGGGTGTCCAGTCAGTCATGGGATACCAGCCAGGTTTTGGTCCGATTAGTCAGAGGACAATTGGCTCAGAGCAGCCAGCGGGGAAGCCCTGGAAGAAGCATGGCAACAGGAACAAGAAGGAGAAAATCCGCAGGCTCAATAAACACCTGGATGCCTGACTGCCCCCTCCATCTCCATCTGTGTGCTGAAAAAGGAGCAAACTTTGAAAACAAAAGGACTACAGTCTGCAAACTGACTATCCAGAACTCAGTTAACTGGCACATTTTGTATCCCAGAGAGTGACCCTTGAGAAAAGAATGCTTATGATATGTAGTAATTTGGTCTGTTCACTGTTAAGGTTGCTGTGAGCACTTTCAAAGATGGCTGCATTTTAATTGAGTTCTGAAACTGAACATGTATTTTATGGCAAAAGAGGCGTACTCTGTGATGCTGCTATTGGGAATACACCAAAGCACAGGTATGAAGTTTAAAAAAAAAAAAGGAAAATTTGGAGGCAAAAAAAATGTTCTGTAAGATATTTCGTTTCAAAAGCAGGGACATCTGCACTCATCAGATGAAAAAGCAGCTTGGTACAGTGCACGTCAGCAAATCTTGGTATTTTTAAATAAAGGGCTGGGTGCTCTGATTCAGACTTAGGTTCTTCGGTAAATATTGCCAGTACAATACAATTAGTGAGGGTTGATGTGTTCTTACACAGCATCATACCAGTCCAAGCACTATGCTGCTTCATGGAGGTTATTCAATCAAAATTTGAAGTCAGTTCGCAGTTTGGCCTTTCATGTCCAAAGCTCTGTTTGCTCACTGATACAGAGGTGGCTAGAGATGGTCTGCAGTAGAGTGAGGTCAGAACAGATCTGATACCACATGTTCTGCTGCTTAGCTCCCTGTTTCAAAGACAAGAAAATATTGTAACACAACCAAATGAAACATGCTTATTTGGTTGTCGAAATATATTGAAAGAGTTGAATTATTGTTAATTCAGATATGTTCATGTGATTCATTCTGGTAGTAACATGACCCCAGTTTCCAGAAATAAAATTATGAAAAAAGTGTTAAGTAACTACATGAACTGATACTGAAATGAGAATTGAAGGTATTTTCAAGTCCTCTTATTGTTTTGATCAGTTCATATTTGCAGAGTCTTTCCAATGTATAGTGAGTTAATTGCTAATTTTGGATTGGAGCAAGCCTGGAAATATTCAGAAACTGATGACATGGTTTGTTCTGAACTCTGAGCTACAAGAGACCTCATGTGGTGGGTTTCCTGAATGTCTTTGTCCTTTGATCCTTGTTTTGGATGTTTCATGGTCTTCCCATAATTATTGATTAAATCACATTAATCATGCTTCCTTTGTAGTTTTTTTTTCATATCAATTTTTGGGTAGCATTCACAGTTTAAAATCTTAATGTATATCTACAGACAATAATCTCAAAATATATTTCTAACATTTCATATGGGTTTTTATTGACGAGAGTCTACTGAGCCATTCTACCGTGAGCTTGTTTTGACGTTAATAAAACGCGCACACATCACAGAGAAAATACTTTGTCAAATTGACGTCAATTCCATATCTCAATTCCATTTAAGCGATCATATGTAACTCCAAGGCGAGCAGAATGATTCCCTTGACCTAAATTACACTGAATATGTTTTACACAAACTTTATTGCAGAATTTTTGTTATGGTCTTTTCAACCACAAACTTGACTGAGAATACAGTGTGTGAAGGACACTATCCAACCTATTAAATGAAATGTACATTCTACCATTACTTTCATAACGCTCCAATATATATTGGAAAGGAATTTGGACAGTCAATGAAGTAAACACAAGACAACTATTCCTACCATCTCCACATTCTCAAAAGGAGCCTACGGCATATGCTCAGACGATTGTATTTATTTTTAAGGTCAAGTGCAAAATGTATTGAATTTGAATCTTTCACCACATTAAAAAGTAACTGGTTTAAAAGTGTTTCCTAGCAACACTCATTTGACAGTGATGTGATGGTTATAGACCTACAATTTTATCCTTGAGGACACAAAAACCAATGAATATACCCATTGTGACTTCCCCAAAATGAAATATATTGTAATATATTGAGAAATATGTTGTTCAGTCCAAGAATGCAAATACGTTTGAAATATATTAATGCAAAGAGGCAATATACCAAAAGGCAATAGTTTACATATTTTCAATAAATTAATTGAGCTAAAATATATTCTCCAAAATATATTTTCAATAGGCTATATGATTTTATGGGTTGCCTCATGTAATTGAAGATAAGCAATATGCTGTTTGGATTAGGGTTAAAATGAAAAAAAGTAGCCTCCTAAAATTACTTCGGAACCTCCATCATAAATATTTTAGAGGGACAATGTATACAGGCAATGTGCTCGCTTCTGAATAAAATATTACAGAACAAGGTTAACTGGGCAGGTATAACTTGACTGAATATGATCTCGCAGCTAAAAACGTGACGGAATACCACCGAAGCCGCGCGACAAAAACCGCTGTCAGTAGGCTACCATTGGTCCACTTCTGCGACCCGCCAAGTGAGCAAGAACTTGAATGCTTTGAATTACCCATATAATCAGTAAGATCATCCCAAACAGGTTTATAGCCGGTAAGACACAAATCCAGAGAGCTGTGCCTTTTCAAAGAACAAAATGTGAAAAACCTTTCTCTATCGGAGAAATCCTTATTCACTGACATAATTTTGGAGCGAATCGCGATGACCCACTAATCTTCATTTCATGGAAATACAGGCCTAAATGTAATTTCCTCTTTTAAGGCTTCAAAATTTCCGTTCAAATGAAGGATTGGGTCAGCTCCGCCTCTCAACTAATCCCTGTGAACCAGGAGATATTTTCCCGGTGAGACGGTAAAACACCTGGCAGGTTTAATTCGCTTGGTAGCTCCATTCCAATTGGTCGCTTGCCCCAGGTTTCAGTTTAACATGGAGTGCTTCAAATGTTTTCCTACCCTTCGGTCCCCTTCTCGAGCGTCACATTTTTAGGGTTATTAGATGAGATGGAGGAAAACATAAGGGGATCCGCTGACGAACGAAATAAAGTGGAGGAATATGTCTTGGATTCGACCTCCTGGTGGAGACCGGAATTTCTGTTCTCTTGCTTTTCTTATGAGAAAGTTTGTATCCCAGCTGTACTCTGTAGTCTGTCTGCCTTGCTTTGGATGTTCGCCTATTTTCTGTAAGTAGACATTCCATGATTGATCATGTTAGCAAATTGTGATGAATTTCTTTGAAGATAGAAGTGCATATGTGACCATCGACGCAAACACTCTTTACAAGGACAAATATACCAATACAATATGTATTGTCAGCAAATATCTGGCGTCCGCTTCCCTTGTTCTAGGTTTGTGCGTCAACAGTGCAGAGCGTCGAACAGGAATGCAGGTGATACGGCTGTCTGTGCTCTTTACTGCTTTTTGGGGAATTTATGCAGCGCCGTAGGGGCATTCCTGTCCAACCAGCTGGCCATTCAGGCAAGGCAACACGACACAGGCGCCGTTATGAAGGATAATATTGTTTTTTGTACAACGGGAGCTCATGAATATAAATTGTGACAAGATAATCAGAAGTGAACCCAAAACTATATTTAGCATGTACATTTACCGGCCTGAAACCAGGAAGAATTTTTCCCATTTGCGCTTTCATTTCAGGTGCTAATGGGTGTGCTCATGGCTGCTCTGGATGTTGTTCATTTCATTTTCATCATCTGTCCCATTTGCCTGTGGTGGCAGTCCAAAACCGGTAAGCCTAAAATGGAAAGATTTTTCTTGATGCAAGGTTATTCTCCCACACCTTTACATCAGAGCCACACTCACAAATGCCATTTTTGAAAAAGCAAATAAACTTGCACCCTAGTGCCAGTGATAGTGTGTTCCTGTACCACACTGTCTCTGGACAGTGTAACTTTTGATCACTATGCCTCCTCGTGTCCTGTTTTACAGGCCTGTTTTCCATAATCACATATCTGTGGAACTCGGAGCTGATGATGAAATGTTGTCCCATAGTTGTGACCGTTAGGGTTTGATTCGCCCCTAAGACTGCACAGCACAAACTTAGCTCCATCTCTCCTTCTTTAGAGATAAGGATGAAGATGATGAGGAAGAGACGCAGGCAGAACCTGCTGGCCTTGTCCATCTCATTGGTTTTGGGAGCAGGGTTCTGCCTGTGGCCCGGTCTGTCTGCCTATCACCAGCCTGCAGAGAGAGCCCTCAGTGGGAGACACCTACTCAGTTTATTTCTACAGGTGAGTGGGGGTATCACCTATTTCTCCAATCAGCCTGTAGCTATCATAACTTTAAGGTAAACTGGGAAGCCCCAGAGGCAGCTTTCATCAGAAGAAGATGGATACAATATGTGGAATTTTGGTATGAGAGAGGACTTTTTAGAGTAACATTACACCTTATTGTTTGCTAATTTGAAATTGTAGATCTGCCTCCTCCTACAAAATATTGTAGCTCCTGCTGACTGGAGTAACTGAGTGTGTTGTATTTGCTTACTGGAGCAGGACAATACTGAAATCCTGGGCTATGCACTTGGTCTGCTGTCTTGCATCATTGGGTGGACATCCAAGTTTCCCTCTCTCATTAAAGCTGTGAGTATGCCCTCACTCAGGTTGCTTCTCCATGTATTATACAGCTGTCATTCTTCCAAACAATGTTTTTTTGTAATAGACCTGCTGCTTTAGTCTTAGTAAACTGTTAATATGTGTAATAACTTAAGGTTTTCAAACACACATAAGGTAAAATATTGTGGTTAGATGTCAATTCTATTTCAACATGCACACAATGTAATGCATAATATTCATAAGTTTAGACAATGTGTTCCTGTGGTGTGTATACTGCGTAATCTTGTGAGTTTGCATAAAGGTAGAAGTGTTACCAGCATGCCTTTTTACAACCTATTGGCTTTGCAGCATCAAGGAAAGATGGCCACAGCAGTGCAGATGTCCTCTGGTGTACTGTGTGCACTGGCCAGTATCTGCTATGCCTCAGCCATCCTGATTTATGACCCACATCTCAAGTCTGTCCTGAGAGCATTACCATGGTTACTAGCCTCCTTTGGCTGTGCGGTCATTGATGTAGTCGTATCCTTCTAGCTCCTTTCTGCTGAATGAAGAAATGATTTTTCACAATGAGACATGGCCTTTATCAAACTAGGGAAAGTGGCCCTAAACCCTGTCCTCTCCTGTTAGTTCTTCTGTGCTCCTTCAGCTCTGTGCATTGACCTTTAACCCAGACTGTGCAGATCCTTACTCTCTCCTGCTACAGACGGCACATGGACCATCAGCCCTCGGGCCACGGAGTGCAGAGCTGGGACTCAGCAGACACGCAGTCCCTACTTCATGGTGTCTCTCCTCCGGTTCCTCACAGACAAAAAGGGAGGGCCCTCACCAAGCGCCCTGTGAGCTTGAGAACTCTATCCCATCATGCTCTCTGTTAGCTAGATCCATGCAATTCTTACTAGCCCATCTGAGGCCATGTTTCCTCTTTTATTCTCCCTGTCCCTTTCTTTCTTTCGACCATTTATTTCCTCCTTTCCCTTAAATTTAATTTCTTGTCTTTCTTCAGTTAGTGAACACTGATTAGTAGTTATTAAACTTTTCTAAAAGATTCAATTTTTTCTTTTTAGGGTTTAGACAGGACACCCCTCCATATTTTTTGCAGCAAGAAATATCTTAAAAAGATGACCGAAGTAGGACACTATATGGATGTCAACATCCATCCTGTCCAGCCTGTGCGAAAGGTGTGTTCTTCTGAATAGGAAGACTCTTATCTGTGCATTTTAGTAGAAAAACAACCCACTCATATGGGCTCTCATTTTTTCATGAGGGAGTCAGAACAGTACTGGCTCATTCATTAACATTCCATTGGAGTGCCACTTATGCTGACCTCATCGGTCTGTGTTCCAGATGTGCCTGAAAGAGGTGAAGATTTCCAGGGAGGGCCAGTCTGAAAGTCAGCCCCTGAAAAGAATGGTGAAGGTGGTGAGAGTGGATGACCCCTGCTCCACGGACAGCTCCTTTGACTCTTCCTCTCTCAGCTCTGAACTGGAGGTCAGCACTGCTTTTGTAAGACAGGCTTCTCAAAAGTCTTTGATTGCATGTCCCTCCTATGTCTTTGCAGCAGGACACTGAGGAGTAGTAAACCTGCTACACCTAAATTTCCTGTCCCTGGCTCAGTGCAGTAGGGGTCAGCTCAATCTCCAATGCTAGGAGCCTGGTTCCTCTGGCAGGGTGGATGCATATCATAACGGTTCAGTTCAATAGAAAATGTACTTGCCATATTTGTCAGTTTCAGACTAAACTGTTCCTAACCAGGTAACACGTGTTTATTTCGTCAGTGAGGAATCTCAACTGCAATACTCTAATTTGTCAATAGGTGGCACTGGTGTGCAGATATTCAAAACGATCAGTGGCTTTTGGTCACAATATTTAAATACTTTGATACAATCGATACAATAAAATCTGGAGTTATTTTTTGCATTTGAATTGATTTATATACATATGTATCGAGACTTTTTGGCAGTATGCCTGATATCAGACATGGTAATGATAGCCCTAATTTTGCATAACTGTTGGATAAAAGTTTATTCTGCATTTAATTTAAAATTATTTATGTTTACACAATAGAGAACATGTTACCTAGTGTGTTAACTTGTGCACTGACATGTGTATATCACCTAGCTAGGTATTATATCTTTCCACTTTGTGGTTGTCCTTAACTTTTTCAAATTCAAGAAATTGATAAGTTTTTGTTCTATATATAGTTATGAGTATGGTAGTCAGAGAGATTGATTAAAAAGATTATTTTTGAATGAGAAGACAACATTTCCCTCCCTTAACCAAGTGATAGGCCCTCCTACATGTAAGATTTGTTTCCATGTTACCTCAGCGATCTGGTGCACATGCTTCGATCTCTCCATTAAGCCATATGATTGAATGCTGGCGGACAGAGGGAATGGAACCCCTCTGCACTGCTACCTGTTGTGCACAAAGCCAGTTTTAGGCTTACCTCTGGCCTACCCTGCTCCTCACAGGTCACATCAAAAGTAATTCCTGGAAAAGCCAATTAACAAAGAACCTCATTTAATCAGAAACAAATGGAAGTGGTGCTGAACAAACAATTGAGCTTTGAACAATTCACAAAACAGGGAAACTCAAATGATGTGAACTGCTCCCACTGGAGTTTGTGAAAAAGCAGGACTCGACCATGTCCTGTCTGGGCTGAAGTCACTATGGCAATTATTTTCTAAGTAGTATCATTTCCTTCTTTTGGTGAATGGCTGTGAGGGTTCTGGAGTCTGGAGCTGAGGGTTATAAGTTTATATCTAAGGTGGAATACTGTTTATGGGCACTTGAGAAAGGTACTTTTAAGTTAGTGTAGCAAAAATCCAGTATGCACAGGATATAAAATCTCATGTTGCTCTGGAATGATGGTGTTTGTTAAGCAAATTTAATGAAAATAATTCCATAGCTTAGTGTGCTTACATAAACAGATTTGCAATAATCATTGATGTTCCGAAAAAAACTGTGTGTGTTTGTGTGTGCGTGCGCGTACACTAAAGATCCTGAATGCTATAACAGAAGTAAGACATTAATCAAGAAGGTAAAGGTCAACTGAGTCAAAATATTACAAAATAATGTTTGTACGGCGAGTTATTTCACTTCGACAGCCATCCCTGAATTCCGTGAAATTTATCTGAGTTCACAGTTTCAGTCATTGAATTACCCCACCATCTCTGGTATAATTTTTAATCACTCACACTTGAAGGACTAGCTAAAATCTCATGGGAATGACCTGGTGCATGTATAAACATCCATCAGATTTATCAGATCAAAGTGCTATCATAAGTAATGGAATTGAGTTGCTCAGTTTTATCAACGATACCCTCTATGTCCATTATGAGCGGATCACCATAAAACTATAAAGAGAGTGATAGGGACTTCTTGCAGGTGTCTAAAAAAACAGACCACATGTTGCATAATGACCTTAATAGATGATGCATAAACACAAGGTCTGCATAATGGCTTACTAGAATGAGTAAATGATTTTGGGAGAGCACTGCTGTTATACATTGGTATTTGCTAGTACACTTGCAGTGCTTGTGATGAGACTGAGCACTCTTGCATTCTTGCAGGCTTCCCAAATCCTGGCTCCACATCTCCACATTGTCACAGTACCAGCTGAATTCTGTGCAGTTTGGAATTTGCTTTGTATTGTTTATGAATTCAGCGCCAGACACTTGTTATGAAGCAGTGTGGGCAAGAGAATCAGTAGAGATTTGTATTGTGGCTCAATTGTTCTACTGTGAAAGATCCGTGATGAAATTGCAGGGCAGGGCCAGTCTGCCTCGGAAATTCTACAAAATAGTTGTAGGGTCTTTGGGGAATTTGGTTCTCTGTGGTGCAATTTTGGGAACTGTTTGCTGTTCGCTGTTGGTTAGAAATGCTGAACACACCTCATTTCAGGGCAGCAATTGCTAGACATGTCCTGACACACAATGAGTGTTATAGGATTGTTACAGGAGCATGCTGCTAGTTACATTGAACACTTTCAAGGGGATGTCAACATTTATTGACTAGAGCAATTCAAATTGAATTTCAATTTCAAATTCAATTTACAATCCAAACATATTAGGAATTATTTGTCCATACATCTAAATGTGCACATTTATTAATAAAGTAAATATGATACTCATGACATCACAACATAGAGATCAATAAAAGTAAAAATAGGAAAAAAATACTTCTGTTCCAAATGTGGGAAAGGATCAACAGTTGCGAAATACTGTACAAAATACAGTGCTATAAAGTGTGTGAATGCATACATTGCAATTTATTTTGAAAACCTCTGTGTTTGTGAACTGCAGTCATAAGTGTGCTTTTAAACTTTCTATGCATTTGAACTACATACACAGTAATATGCAGAATTCTCAAAATTTGAAATGGTGCTTGTATGTGAATACTGTTCAATATGGAATGTTGGTCATATATTTTGCCGTGTTCTTAAACTACTGATATTACACGTTTCTTGTAAGCACATATTGCTGACAAATATCTCTAGAAGAATTGTGCAACATGGTAGAAGTGAAACTGATGCAGAGAGAAACATTATTCACAACTGAATGTTACAATGTATTTCTCATTTCATCTTATCAAATGTTTGGCAGAAAAACATCATTTGCAAGAAACCACGCGATGCTACCATAAGGAAATGAAACAAATAAGATTGATGAATGTAAGGATGTCACCACTTAGATGATCATGGGACAGAAAAGACATCACCACTTAAATGAATACGGGACAGGGTAGCAGTGTAGCATAGTGGTAAGGGGTAGGGCTTGTAACTGAAGGGTTGCTTGTTCGATTCCCTGCAAGGGCACTGCTGCTGTAACACTGGGCAAGGTACTTAACCCAGAATTGCCTGAGTAAATATCCAGCTGTATAAATGGATAACATGTAAAAATTGTAAGTTGCTCTGGATAAGAACATCTACTAAATAACAATATTGCAATGTAATGTAAAGACTGTAACAATTTATCTTTTATTTGATCTGCATTTCTTTTCATATAATAAATAATACTACATAATAAATGACACTTCTTAAGAATGGTAATGCAGGGAAGTATAGCTCATAAGTTGTGATTAACTACAAAACATTTTGGAATCGAGGGCATGAGTGTGTTCAGGTCATCTGATATTTAAGTATATATCTCAATTGTTGTCACAAAGGAAGATTGTTTTGTAGTTTTGAAATTTTAAAAGAAAGGGGTGCACTGCATTTCCAGGTTGAAGGTAGTTGAAATACTTTGCAATTTTTATATACCTAAATGCTTCCAGAGACTGCAATGCCCAGGTCACCCATATGAAAAGGAACACACCGGCCCTGCTGTCTCACTGACACAGATGATTGGCATGCCATGCAGTGGTATTGTGCTGGATAGTAAACAAGTCTGCTGCTTATTTGCACATACTCATGACACTCTTATGTAATGTGATTCTTATAAATTAACACCAATTCAAACAATATAAATATAATCAAACATAACACTTTTGTCACCTTGTTTCTGCAGTGGGATTTTGAAGAGGCAAACCCTCACTGGAACAAAACAAGAAAACAACAGATTACAGAAGCGTTTCCCCTTCAGGACTGGACAGTTCATCTTGGACCTAAACCTACCAGCCAATCAAAGTCTGATTTGCCTTTGTCCAAGAGCAATGTTGTAGATGTAGCAGAGGAGAGTTGCTGTGGTGTTGTGGGTGACCACATAATGGCTCCTCAGTGCATGGGCAAATGAATGACCAATGGGGTAGCAGTGTACACACACTGATAGTTGTGTGCAGTGTTCACATCCAAGTTCCATCTTTGATTGATTGCAGCTTTCTTTTCCTTGCTATGTTGTAACTGTACCTTTGGTGCACCTCTAAATGCAATTAAAAGTGTGGGAACAAGTAAAAACATATGTTTGTGATTGCACTATAAACATTGATGTTACTACTTCAGCTTTCAACAATCTTTATACATAGACATTATATGACAGGTTCAAAGCACTATGGGACTGAATTCTATAAATTAGGATGCATTATAGTTGCCAAGTTTAAGTATACTGAATGCACAATATTTCATGACCTTTGAAACACTTGTAATCTGTTTCAATTCATTTCACATTCAGTCTGTTTCATCATTTTCAGGGAACTCAAAGCGTGCCTGTGGTGTTGTGGGTGACCACAAAAAGATGCTTTTGCTTCGCCATTATGGGTTATTGTGTGTAGACTGATGGCCAAAAGAATATATTTAATCCATTTTAGATTAAATATATAACACAACATATGCAAAAAGTGAAGGGGTCTGAATACTTTCCAAAGCAACTGTATGAATTAGTCCAGTTGTGGACCTGTAGGCTGGTGCTCAGCCCACTGGCATAGAGCACATTTACATAAGTGAAGTGGGAACTGGTCCAGCTGCTTCAGCATACTTTTTTGTGAAGTGAACCTTTTGTTTGAATAGCTGCTGAGCTCAGAGGAACCAGAAGATAAATTGCAACTGGACGGAGACATGTCAGAACTGGATGATAAATGCACTGTTGCATAAATGCAAGCAGTGATGTGATGGACACTTTCCTGCCTATTTCCCGGATCGGCTTCAGGGAGCTTCCGTTGCTTGTCATGGCAGTGATTAATATGTAAATTCTGTAAACTTAATCTGCCTGGGTGTAGCATATACTGCACTAAATAATAGAAATCATTAAGAATCTGTCATATAAAATTCCCCGATGGAACAAGATAATTCACCCGTTGTCTCACAAGGTCAGTGGGTCATTTCCTTTATTTTGCAAGCCATGCTGGTTGTCAGGTCTGCAGTAGAAGCTCAGAGAAAGTGATAAGGGGCAAACTTGGCGGCACGGGCTCCTTCATTCTCTAATAAATCTTTTCTGTTACTGCCTGTTTCCTTCATGTTCAACTTGGGTGCTTAGTCGATGGCAGTCACATTATGTCAGAGTCATAGTCTACTTTTAACTGATGGGCAATGAGGAGACTTCCCTTAGACTGATACTGAGACAATACACAGATTAGGTGCAAGTTGTGAAGGAAATTCTTTTCTACAATTCAGTTTCCTTGGGTGACATATCTTTGAAGACAAATTAATTGTAAGAGTGAGAATTAACTTGACACAAAACTGGTCTAAACAGTGTTAATGCATTCTTATATATATTCATATATAATGTATACGTGTATATATAATTTAAAATGTTCATGATTAATATTTATTGTGCATGTAGTACATGTGGAAGGTCTGTCACAAATCATCATCACCTATGCCTTTCACTTATCACAATGGAACAGGTATAATTCTATATGAATAGATATTGTACAGCAATAACTTAATGACATGCAAGTTTGTCACCAGCCTTTTCTCCATTAGGTCTAGGCTGTCGGACCCTGGATATATGCTTGAAAGCCTTGACGTGTTCTGCTCCTCTGATGTTATTTAAAGTCTTCAAATGCTTTAGCTGGCAGCTCAACTCTGTGGGGCCAGGGGTCAAGTTTATTCTTTTCATTTCTGAGACCCAAGGGAATGAAAACAGACTGACCGGTCCTTCCAAATAGGTGGAATTCTGTTTGGACAACTGATGGGGAGCAAGGATTAGGATGTCTGAGGCAGCTGTCCTGACAGTTTGTTTTGTTTTTATTTTGGATTGGAGAGTACATCACTACTCCTCAAAGGTCTTCATAATCCTGTTGAAGGAATTCATATAATTTTCATTTTGTTACTGTTTTCATGCTAAGCTTAGCATACATGCCATAGATTTCTAGTATACGACATGTCAATCTTCTACATACAGTTATGTAAATGTTTTCTGGATGCATTTTGGGCAGTGATATATTTAAAGTTTAAAAAGTTTGACAAAAAACTTAGTCCAATTTCAAATATTAAATTATTTAAGTTGAAAAGTGGGACTACCCACCTGAACACTCTACTACAAGCGTATATTCCCTCCCAACCACTACGCTCTGCTATCATATGGCATCTGATGGTTCCATCGCATTGTGGCACAAAATCACTATCCAGAACTTTCTCTGCCATTGTCCCCTGATGGTGGAATGACCTTCCACAGTTCATCTGTTCTGCTGAATCCCTCACTATTTTCAAGAAACATGTGAAGACACAGCTCTTTTGCACTCAGCTGATCACCTGAATCGCTACCAGCAAAGCAATTTATGTCCTAAACTGTTTTCCTTTAAAAAAAAAAAAAAAACGATTTAATGCACTATGCTACCAGCTAGCTTGTACCTTGTCTGGCCAACTATTGAAACTTGGACATGCCGCATTTCTAATATTGTGATTCTGTGTATGGCTTTCACTTGTGTTGTACTCTGCCTCACTTGTAAGTCACTTTGAATAAAAGTGTCTGCCAAATAAATAAATGTAAATATAAATGTAAGCCGGTAAACGTAAATGCAAAGGTGCTCATTCTAAGAGCAGAGTGAGCTCTACAGCCCAAGACTATGCAGGTCTGTGGCTTGGCTGTGTCATTAGCCAACAATGACTAGGAATCTATTTTCAGTGGAACATCATTGGCTGGGTAGGGTGTATTACAACAACTGGGTTTGCTGGTCCCACTTCTCATTAGCACCCTCTAGGGACTCAGATGCCTACCTATCCTCTGCTCAGTGTTTGCTCCACTGTGGTGCACTGAAGGACTTGTAGTGTTAAAAGCAGCCATTGGCTGCATGATATTGTATTGGAGGATTGGATTTCTTGCACATTGGTGCTACAGTTTGAATATAATGAATGTGTCCTCAGATGGGGTGAATACAAAGTTAGGATGGAAACAGAGGAAAAGCATAAAGAAAATGTTAAAATAATAAAAGGGAGTTAAACTTAAAGTGGATATGTCCATCAATTCCTAAAACAGACTACCTACAAATAAAATAAAAACTAAAAATGGCTTGTAATGTCACAGAAGCGCTAATCCCTTAATATACTCTATTTGTGTGCAAGTTTTACTTCTTCCAAGTAAACAGGGTGTTGATGACCCCTGCTACCTTGATTAACTACATTTAATTTTTTCCCTGTAGGCAAGAAGCTAGGTTTAAATTAAGAAAATAACACTGCTGTCTTTCCTGTTTCTGGTATGAGAATTGTGAAACCTGCAGAGAAGGAACTCAATGAGTGGATGTAGCAACACTAACAGATATACAGTATCTCATGGTAAGAGCCTTTCTCATCAGAACATTAATAATGAGTTCTTTATAATCCTGCCTCTGTTGGAGTATGCCTACTTTTTATTCACCACTACATATATATAATTTTTTTTTGTATTTTTATATAATGCCTGATTATTCCAGTTAAACCATAGGTTTTTCCTCCATTTTCTCTCTCTGTGTTTCAACTATTAATGAATTTTTTTAAAATTCATGGTTCCCAGTGGCACCAAGGGCCTAAGTGCAAAACACTTGCCAGGTTTCCACTACAGTATAATTTAAAAATCTTGTCAGTAGGCCTAAAATCTTTTTTAAACAAAATTGCAAACTGTCAGCCTTTGACAATGGAGTTCCTTCAACATAAAACACTGAAGCAGCTCACACAAAGAAACATTACTGGATATACCGCTGAAGAAAGAATTATAAATAAATATCCTACGTTTAAAACGCGAAAATACGCCCCACGCCGACCAGGAAGGCGCCATCAGAATACCATTGCCGCCAGTGTGTAATTGTCATTTCAACATATTCAACGTAAGTTAACCATGTGCGATCTTCTGTAGCTTTTCAAGTGACCTCATATCCTACTACTCACTTCCTCTAAATGACTGGTGAAGCCAGTTCCAGGCAGTCGAGTCTACAGCCGACTTGCGCCACAAGCAAGCTGTCAATATTACGCACGCACAGTAATCTAGTGTGCGTTGAGCACATTTCTTGTTCAGACGACCGTTAGCTACGTTTTTTTTTCTTTAACAAAGATTTTAGCTACATTATGACTCTCAGGTGATAGTCAAAGATTCCAGGTGGTTCTGGGTGAGTGTCTTTATTTCATTTACACTGCCTAACGACACCGCATGTGTATGGTGGTAGCAGCTAGCTAGCTAATGTTAGTCATCAGCCATGAGTGTACTTACTCGCGTGTGTATCACGAAATGGGGATTCCGATGTCTATAGCTTGCTGGCTGGCTGGCTAGTTCCCATATCGTGGCCTCGACTAAATGGTATAGTTTGCCAGTCAGCAAGATATCGAAATGACCTTAATACTTAAATAAATGAGCCTTTTTGAGTTCATTTGGTGATGCAAAAGCTTTCAGTTTAGTTGCTCATTAATGGCAGTTCTGTAGTTGGAAAAAGGGACCGTACGCAAACATATGATAGCTAAAAGCTAGCTAGGTCTAGCTAACGTCAGCTGCGTTTCTGGGGTGAATTCCATGACATATCGGTGTCACACTGCATTGATGTAACATTAGCTAGGTGGAAAGGGTTTTCCCTACGGTTTAGTTAACGGGTAGTATTTATGTGATAGTACGTTGAGTGACTAGCTGTAATTTCAAGAAACACATGTTGTCGCTATTGCAGCTATTTAGTTAACACTGTTCACGTTTTTCTAGATAACTAGCTAACAAATGAGCTAACGGCGGTCACGCTAGCTGGCTAGCACTAGCCAACCGGTCAATTCGGAATGTAGCATGCATGGAAGACAGAAATGTTTTCCTCTTTATACAACTTGGTATCTAGATATCCTTCATTATTGCTCCCTTTCGTAAAAGACGTGGTTTAGATAACTTAGTTTGTCGAGTAACGATTGGTGGGATGACTAATGTACACGTAACTTGGCTAGCTAGCCAGGATTAGCAAGATACCGAGCTATGTATACATGCAAAGTAATGATCACTAACCAAGCCACTTCGGATGTCATAACTTTTCATAGCACATGCTAGACAGCTACGTGGTTGCCAGCTAGCTAACTGAGCGCTTTACTGGCTGACAGTATTGTTCAGGCAGGGTTTCTCGTACAACGATTTCAGTGTTTACTGTTTAACGTCACTCCTTAGCTAGTCACCCATGTATATGACGTGCACCGATGCAGTCCTTGCTCGCTTAAGTTATCATTCTTGACTGTCTTGGTAAGGTTAAGTGTTTTGCCAGTCATCACTGATAGCCGGATAGCTAGCTATCTAACGTGATCTAACATGGCTAAGTTACATTAATACTTTTCAGCGTGGATAGTACTAGCTTTTCAGGTACGTTAGGTAGTTAGACAGTACAGTTCGCTAACTAGCTATTGGTTAAAAGGTAATAAAAGATTAGCTTGTTCGCCAATAGCTATAATGGACAACACCGTCAGGTCGGATATTGTCGTCGGCGAATTGTTTACAGTAGGTCGTCAACAGTGTTGGTAACGCCAGCTATAGTCACACATAATACGTAGCTATCTTGTAATCTCGCCAGGCACTTTAAGTCACCTGGATAGAAAACATTAATACGGAACAAGCCATACAATTAGCCCTTAGACGCAAAAGCCCATACTAAGGTTAACCAAAATACATCACATGTCTATGGTAAGCCAAATGTGATACTTTACTCCTGTTCAGAAGGAAGACCTGAGATGCATTTAGGCGTCAGCCATCTGTTCTTAAATGCATTTCAGTGATAAACAATTTTAGCGGAATTGTCATCAATTACCAAACCTATCTAAAGTATCTAAGGAGGGGAGGCATTTGTATTCATTGATGGTACTTGTTAGCTCACCTTGAGTCAGCAAACATAAACACAAGCAAAGTAGTTGCATACTAACACGTTTCAACAGAGGTCACTGAGAAGCCTAATACTTTACTTCATTTACAATCTTACTTTACAATCATTCGTTGCAGGTTCCAGCATATTTACTTAAGTCTTTAAACTGGAACTGTTGAAACACATTTTCTCATACCAGTTTCATTGGTTTAGATGTGACTGCATTTTTCATGAACCATCAAAGCTTACTTGCTTTTTGGGTAGCATTGTCTGAAAGATATTTAATTGCACATTTTAGGGCATAGATTATCTACCATAAACCCAATGGTGATGGAAGACCATGTTTCAGGCATCACTATTACTTTGTGTTCTGTGCAAGTTTGGTTACTGATTTTGCCTATGCTTAGATAAATAGCCAATCATTTTTTTTCACTGCAAGTTTCCTCTATGACCTTAAGCTTCTTTTTCACAACTTTTTATTGTGTGCTTCCTTGAAACGTTGTTTTGAAAATTATCAACCATTTTGTGTAACAATTTTCATATTACAGAGATATGTTTAGAGGCTTGTTTTTTTGTTTCAGTGAGCAAAATCAGACACTGAATACATTATTTTTCCTCCTAATTTAGCAATTTAGACAACTTGTTTCAGATACTGTGGTAATTCATTACTCATCAACAGTGATGGATATCAAGGATAAATCAATCCATTTGCATGGTGGCGGAAAGTACATAACGTTACATTATCATTATTTAGCAGATGCTCTTATCAAGAACGACTTGCATAGGTTACAATTGTATCCATTTATGCAGCTGGATATTTGCTGACATAACTCTGGGTTAAGTAGCTTGTCCAAAGGTACAACAGCAGGTACAAGGTACAACATATATATATATATATATATATATATATATATATATATATATATATATATATATATATATATATATATACATATATATATATATATTTTCATGTCATATGTGTGTGTATATATATATATATATTCATATATATATATATATATATATATATATATATATATATACACATATGACATGAAAAAATGTATGACTAATCATTTTGTGGGTCAGTTTCAAGATGCGGTTTAGAGTTTCCAGTTAGTAGTTTGCAACGTAAAAAATAACAACAATAACAAGAACCAGGATAAAGAGCAGTATGTTTAAACAGAGCAAGCAACATAGTGTATATATATATATATATATATATATATATATATATATATATATATATATATATACACTATCAATGCATAATATAGGTGCTTGGAATATGAATTAAAAACCTGTTTAGTGAGTCAAATGCATTGCAGTCTAGCTACATGATTGGATTGATCATGAATGAGAATGGTACTGATAATTACAGGATCACTGTGTAAAACAAGTTTTTTATATTTGATTGCGTTCAGACAGTTAGGATTAGATTTTATGAATGATGTTTTTTTCACCAGCTTCGAAAGATTTGGCTACTTACTTGGTTCAGATTTGGTTAACTGGATGCAGCCCTTCACACAGTGTGCCTCCAGGTTATTCACATGTTCCTCCTCTACAAATTACAAATACAGACAGGTAGTCAACTTTACTGATAGAATAAGATAAACCTTTTTTAGAGAAACCATCAGTTAGGCTTGAGGCATCTGTACCAAATGCGGACAAGGGACAGATATGAACAAAAGCATGTTGAGTAATCATTACCTTATGGATACACTGGTGCAGGCGCACCTTCCATGTTTGTTTTTACTGCTTTTCAGTTAGTTAAAGATGTAAAATATCAGCATCCCACAGTTCTTCCCTACCTTGTGCTGTGTCACCACAGCTTGCATGCTCGTTTACTGTGATTTCATGTAGCTCTCACGGCACAAAGTTCACGTGAAGAAACCCTCAGAGCTATCACGTGCTGCAAACACTGTTGTTCCTCATAAGTCTCTGACCGTTTCCTCTGGTTTTAGTATAGAGTCAAAAGTCCAAATGACTACCAGTTGCTACAGTCATTCAAAGCTTTATATTGAGAGACAGTCTTATTGTTACAGTCAGACTTGCGGCTGGAAGGTCCCCCCCACAATCTACAATCAGTTTGTCTCCAGTCAGATTCTAGAGAACAGTAAGCTCAACTGTGAGGCACTGTGAGGAGCTGGTAGGTCTGTTTCAGTGATGGCTGTGTATCTGTGTTCTTCTTGGTGTATGTTCTCTTGTTAGGTTGTGGCTTTTCAACTTGATTTCAGGGTTAAGCTCTCAGTCTGTAATAGAAATTTGTTGGAGTGGTTGAGATGAAGTATTATATAAACCGTGAATGTCTGTATCACTTTCATTGACTGGTGTGGCTGAGCTCAGGTTCCTCTGTCTGGAATCAACAACTCATAAATGTGGTGAAGAGGGAATGTGTGCCAAGCATTTCAACCTGTTATGACTGCTTTCATCACAGTGTCTCAGCAAGTAATTTTTGAAGATCAGGGGCTGCTTCCAAAATGGCAAGCTATTCAGACCAACCCATTCAGATGATCATAGGACTGACTCCAGGTTTCTTCTGTCATCATGGAGGGAATTAAATAACTGACCTTTGAAAATTGCATGGACCCTTGCACACAAAATTTGTTTTCCATACAAACAGGACATTGTACAATAAAACTTGAATTATTGCAATACAAGATCTAAAGTTGTCTTACAATTGCATCAAATAATCCAATAACTCAATTACTAAAATAACCTATAGCTTATAGCTTGTCACATTATATAAATACCCACTTAATAGTACATTATCAAAAAGACTATGTTAACTATTTTAAATAAACATGCACTCCTTAAAGTATATGTAGCCTTCATATTAGCCCATGTTTAAACCTAAACATGTAAACATGGCAATTGCACACTATCTTTCCAGACAAGGCAATTATTGTCTTGTAACTAAAAACAAGTAAACAGTTAGATGGACAGGCCAAAATATGCCCACTTAGAGTGCAGTTTGTTCAAGTTTTACATAGTGGCATAATTGTCAATACTTCTCTCCTGTTAGGAATGTCACTGCTGTATTTATATTTTCTCTGAAACTGTGGTGTTCATAACTCAGTTCAATTCCACAACAGTTTATATTTAATGGAAAGATAAGTCTTAATTTTCATTGTAATAAATAAAGACAAAAAATGTTCTTGCTTGAATAGAAAAAAGCCACCATTATCATGCCAACATTTCAAGGAAACTGCTGGTCAGTGCAAAATATGAGGGTTCTTTCGTTGCCCCAGTGCCTTGAAGTCTGGCATTGGATAGATCTGCCACATTGTGCATCCAGAATGATGTTTCCCTGTCTGTTCCTCTGCTTTGGTTTCAGACTTTTCATTTAGGACGATTTGCCTTCACAAGTATAAGTTGATGCTGATCTGTGTGAAAATAAGCCTTGCACCAGCTTATCTCACTTGAGGATATTCCTCAGCTTGAATAATTGGCAGCAGCACCAGAACCTTTCTCAGATTGTGGGCAGGAGGAAAGAAAGAAAACATATACAGTGGCCTTAGCCCCTCCAACCTTATTGCACAACTGAGAGCAGAGCATCTTTACAGAGAGCAAATGGCATATCTGTTCCCCTAAGATCTTGGAATCACTGAGAAAAATATTTCAGGAGGTCTTTCAGGTATTCTGACTTAACAAGTCTAGTTCTCTATGGAACAGTTCAACATGATTTGCAGTATAAACTTTATTGTTCTGCTCATGTAGTTACAAATAACAGTCATTTAAGTATCCTGTGGTTTCAGTTAGGATGTCGCTCAGCCCCTCAGCCAAATCTAATTTTCCAGCTCTGAAAATGTAAAGTGTGTCTCTGTCAATGATAAAAAATATTTAGAGGCTCAATGATATGCAACAGCAAAGTTGCTCGACTTCTCTTTACATCACCCAAACTTAACTGATGTACTTTGGCGTGAAGGGTGGATTCCTTGTGTTCAGCATTCTGTTTGCTCCGACATTCCCAAACCGTCAGTGATTATGCTGACGGGCAAGTGAAATGACCTGCTTTCAACACCTTGATTGCACAGAGTGTGTCCGAGAGGCCCAGGTGTGTACACAGGCTGTGCCATCTGCTCCACAGGAGGCAAGATTTTTTTTTCAGTTCAGGCTGAGCCATGTTGCAGGCAATGAAACTGTCCTTATTTTCTGATCTTTCAAAGGGTGCAAGCAGCTCTTTAACTGCCCCATCCTCAGTGACGTACCTTGCCCAAATGGGAAGGAGGGCTGTATCCGTTAGGCTGGTTAATCCATCTCTATCTATGCTGAGTACCAGGCATTCCCTTTCAGCTCTTCTTTTATCTGCTCCTCCAATCATTTTTGCAGTGTGAGTGACACGGTCGTGCACTCACACACACACACACGCACGCTATACTGACACCAGTTTGAACATTTTCCATGTTCAGTAGTGATGTACAATGGGGAGACAGTTTATTCTTTGGGTTGTGGGAGAGCTGTCATAACTGATTTGCCCATTGATCAAAACATGGTGAATGGGTACTCCAAACAATCAGTGGAGATGATGTGTTAAACATATTTCAAATGCTTGTTTGTGTAAGCACATGCATATTTAGTTAAACCCTTATTCAAGTTTAACAATTTTAATGCCATTAATCAGACACAAAATAAAGTTCAAATTCAGGTTCTATATCTTTACAAAAGCATTCAAAGTATACCTCTTTCCATGGGATATAACAGGTGATGTCACAGTATCTTGAAAATCCATCAGCAATACCATCACCATATTGAACATCAGAGAGCTCTCCAGAGGGCCCTCTGTACAGCCACACACAGATATATGAACAGACTGACCAAACATGGCTTGGATTGAGGAAAAGGAATGATTCTGATTGCTTGTGTGATGTTTGCAAAGTTGTGGTACAAAGGATAGTATCTGCAAAATCAAAAGTATGCCTGCATATCAGGTTTTTAAGTTAGATCCTTAATGTTTTAAAATATATGGTGGGATTCTAACCTAATGTTCCACTTTCGAGCTGATATTCTTTATAAAAAAAACTAGAAAAAATTAGTTTACGGGTTAACTAAAATTGGATATGCTGTGGTATTAACTGTGCTATACATTGTAGTGTGAGGAGGAGATTTGACCCTCAGGACAGCGGTGCTAAAATTATTTGTCAAGAGTCACATCAGAAAAAATCTTAAGTGCTACCATCATAAGAAATAGTTTTTGGGTTGTAGGGAAGTATTAAGATTCACTGCTATGGTAGTTGCATTGTGCTCAAATCTTTGCTAATTGGTGATTAGCCTACTAATGTCAGTTCTAGTTACAGTGTGCATTCTGTCCTCATACGATCTTCCTTGTACTACAAGATAATCTTTTGATTCACCTGTACTATATACCTACCTGTGAACAACTAAATGCACTGAATTGTTTATTGTGAGGTGTTTTATTTCAAAGTTGTTAATGTATGTCTTTGAAACAAACCTTACTACAAATATATGTAATTAGTTCTGGTATGGTAAACGTGTAGAGATTTTACAAATGTAGTACTGGAATTAATCCAATATTTTTTTCATGGGACAAATTTTCCTTACTGTACGGAAGTTCCGTACTGTACAGGAGGCAGCAGACAGAGTAG
Source organism: Megalops atlanticus (assembly GCA_019176425.1). Classification (NCBI taxonomy): domain Eukaryota; kingdom Metazoa; phylum Chordata; class Actinopteri; order Elopiformes; family Megalopidae; genus Megalops; species Megalops atlanticus. The sequence continues at coordinate 37,454,908 of CM032876.1, forward strand.
TTTCACTTTTCATGGCTTGGCCTTTAGGATAACTTATATCATATATTAATTAGCCTTATAATAACTAGCTAATGTCAATGCTTTATAATTGCAAAGTTCTTGAATACAAAGAGCTCAATGGTCCACATCCTTGGGGTTTGATTAGCTGGTTTGCTAACAAAGAGGGGGAAAAGACAAAGTATACCTTGCTAACAAGTCTTCCCAAGGTACAGTCTTCTGTATAGCTTGCTGCAGATGAGAAAAATACTGATTGTCTTCAGGACACTACTCAACCCTGGTCACAGCAGAATCATTGAGTTCTGACAGATGTCAGTGATTTATGATTACTGGGATGAAGCAGTGAGTCTGAGTTACCAGGGCGCACATTGGTTTGCTGGTGTCACTCAGCACCCATAAGACTGTATACTCTTAAAGAATCCTATCTATTGTAGGATAACTACATGCTTATTATGAGGAATAATTTATCTTTGGCAGAAACTTATAAAATGCGGTGAGGGAGATTGTGGTCAGATGTACATGAATGAACAGTATAAGGATGTGGATCAGTTTCCAATTTTGACTGTAAAATATATATACACTATTCCAATATTCAGTCAACTTGAGATATGAGGCCCTGTTTGTTAGCCATTGGTACATAGAGTACATAACAGTAATGCACCATCATGGATTGTGTATTCGAGTCATTGTTCCTTTTGGGTTATACAGCACTGTAGTTTCCATTAGCTACTGATAGGATCTCATACAGGGCCCTGTGCCACCTTGCCCCTCGATGAAGGCACAGAACACAGAGCAGGAGTCTAAGTGGAGGGAGAGCAGGGCATGGCTGAGCTGACGGCACTGTGTTGAGCAGTGAAGCTGCAGCCCAGCCCATGTAACTTAACCATGGTGCACTTTCTTCTCATGTATCAAAGTATAAGCCTATCAAATGTACAAGTTGTTGTGTGTAGTAACTGAACAGTATCCATTATGCAAAACTGGTAGTTAGATTAAATCTGGGCCCAAACCATGGCAAAAGTCAAGAGCCAGGACTTGAACCACGAACTTTAAGAAAGGGCTAATATAATTGTTGCCTCCTTATTTCAGCATCACCAGTGAGTTTCCTTTCATATTAAACCGTCTGGAACCAGTCAAGTGTCCGTGTGAACTTTTGACTCCTCTTTCAGCCCTAACTGGGTGCCCAGTGGCCCTCGCAAACTGGAAATTCCAAGGGTCACTGGGGATGGCTTGAGAAGGACAGGGCCGGTCTCCTGGGGGCTTTGAGCCATTGCCAAGAGTACATTTTACAGATCTGTTCAAAGACAGCAGCCTGTGACAGAAAGTCCGCCAATGTTGAATCAGAGCCTGAACGTGAAATGTCCTGACATGGTGCAAGTTGATCCAGCAGCCGGGTACTGTTTGTGTGTGGAGCCCAGAGGCCGGGGACACAGTGAGGGAGGCCTTTCTTGTCCATTCCCTGTGGTTTACCTCCAACAAGGCCAAGATAAACCGCCTTCATCCAGTACTGGAAGCGTGATGAAGTGCTCTCGATTAAAATAGAAACAACTGTGAAATTTAGGACAACGGCGTGAACCAAAAAGGCAGTTTAACGCCAAAGGGGTGAGTCCAAACCAGTGCGCGCATAAAGAGCAGCGAAATGACATGTCTGGACCATGCTCATAAGGTCAGCTCTTTTTTAAAATGAACATGCCCGGCAGGCCCTTTGCCATCATTTCATCAGTGCTGACTGTGACTCATTCAGGCAAGAAGGTATTTAAAACATGATGCTGGTATGATGACTGTAGTTGGTGTGTTTAGGCATTTGTTTTCAGGTAGTGTGCAGTACCTTATCACAGAATGTGCTGTTCTGTCAGGGAGGTACAGGGTAAAAATAGAATGGTGTGAACCAAAAAGCCTATTCAAGTTTATTGATATTCAAGCACTTAAGCAATTATTTTGAACTTGTGTGGGTGGCAAGTGTTGCAAGAAAGCATCAGGTATCTGTGGTAATATTCAGTGTTTGGTATTCATTTAGTGTTGGATGCAGTTTAAGTCCTATAGGAAGAGAGAGACACATTGTAAAGAACTATGTATGATGAAGAGCGCAGTCTGCTGTTTGTTGTATACCTTTCTCTCCATAGTACATTTTCACACTCAGGGTGTGAGTAGTATTTTCAGCATTACTATGGACTTTTTTTTTTTTTTTCAAAATGTTAATCTCTGCCTCGGCTGCCAGGGTTCAGGCTATTCAGCACTGCGGTTTATGTATCAGCCCTGTTCTTCTAAATTTTGCCTAATCTTTCCAAGATTTCTCAGCGGTTTTCCCAGGCCTGAGTGCCATACTGTTGCTAATCCAAGAGCATGTGGCCTGACTTAGGGCTCCTTGCTGTTTGATCTAGGTGTTTTGTTTTCCGCCTCTCAGTCTCTGTTTAATAGGCTTCTCTCACTCCCTGCCTTGAAGGTGAGCCTCTCTCCTTGGGACCATGCGAAGATTCTCCCCCTTGCTGCATGCGCTTCTGTCTGTGATTCTTGTAATTATTAAAATGTTTCGCTCTCCGTGAGCCAGCCCCGCATGAATGCTGACGCAGCTTGGTTTCTTTGCTTGGACGCGTACAGTTGGGCGTTTAAGGTACACGTCAAGGATTACGCTCGCTCTCGGTTAAGGCTCTTCTGTCAGAACTGTGCCTGCAGTTAAAGGGCTTGGTCCTGACGGTTGAGATTTTGGGTGCAGGAGGGGGAAAGGACCTGCAGCCAGAGGTGAGTGACACAGAATGAGATGGATATAGAGAGCTCAACTTCAGAACTCTGAATTAAAGTGAACTAAATTGCCATATGTGGGATCACAGCAGCAAGTGCAGTTTGTCTCAGAGGATTTGTCTTTATGTTTTAGAAGGTCTGTCTTTTTGGTTAAATGCTGGATGAAAAGGATCTTGTTTGCCCTGGTGGTTTCTGTGTCTGATAACACATTTTTTTCTTCTCTTGCTTATTTTCATCCAGATTTCATTTTAACAGTGTTGATGACTTTGTCCATTTCACAGTGTTGAAAGTTTGGCTTTTTTTAAAGAAAGAAAAAAAAAAAATTAAATTCCGTGCATGATCTGCTCAGAGCAGCACAGACATCAGTTGGTCAGAGCCCAGTGCAGGCTGTCATACTGGCTCATTTATCTGAATGATCAGTGCAGTAATGAGCAAGCAGTGTGTGTGGTCCTTTGGGATTTCAGTGTCGCTCAACACACCCATGTTTGGTCACTTTTTTTTTTTTTTGTAAGTTTTAGATACTGTAGACATACCAACTGCACCATGCTTGAGTCAATGAGTGGTGATCAAACTCTACAGCCATGTGTAGCCAATGATTCATAGACTTGATGATTCATAAACTGTAGCCCTATATCTGTTTGTTGCCGCGTCTTAGAATGTTCTGCATGTTCAAGCTTGGTCGGAAAGCCCATTTGTGTTATTGATAACTCATCTAATTTTATAAAATAAAAAAAATACTAATATGTTTTACAAACATACACAGCCAAGGTTGAGATCATAGATATTCTCATGGGATGTTGTAACTCACGTCAAAGTACTCACATGTTTTTTGATTAAGTGAAGTTTAACATGAAAGTCTGAAAGTCATCCAACTAAGGGGTCATTTTTCAGCACCACTTCCATCAATTGTTTTACACTTGTGTGCTGGATGATGTAATTGATTGTGTTTTATACAGAGTTTTGTTTTTGTTATCAAAATGTTGAATTACATAATGCAAATAGTGGTTGGGTCACTACAGACCTATCTAATAGGGTTACAGTAATAAGTGATTATGCTTCAGTTCTGGGGTTGGTGAAGTTTTTGATTATTTGTCAGGGGAGACAGAGATGAACAGCCATAGTCATAACTGATTTACAGCCCATTTTCCAGAGCTCATATGTCAGTCAAAGACGGGTTGTTCAAGGGTTTGAATTGTCCATCTTTAAAAAATGTGAAATGTGGCTAAAATGGCTGTATGTAAGTCTTTGAACTTCTGAGCTTGCAGGGATAAAAATAGATGTGATAAGTCTCAATTGTTTTAATAAAACTAATCATTTACAAAGGAAAGACGCTGATCAGACAATTATTGATTGGTAGATTACATTTTTGCAGTATTTCTTGTGCCCTTGGATGGTCATGCTAGAATGAGAGTCTGGGAGCAACTGCATTGATTGCTTCATTGGCGGCTTTGCTGCAAGCTGATCTTTGTGGTAATCCACCTTCAGTTGCTTAATCAGGTTTCTTGTATTAAATTTCATTGAACTTCCAGGAATCTCCTCCATGAGACATTTTAACAGAGAAAATTTTGATTTCTCTGTCTTGGTGGCTGGTGTCTGTTCCTTTGTAAATCATCAGAGCGGCTGACGTCCTACCTCAGTGAAAAGCTGGACACTACAGTACTGCTGTGTGTGTGTGTGTGTGTGTGTGTGTGTGTGTGTGTGTGTGTGTGTGTGTTGCAGTTTCACCTCACTGAGTGTTGATTAATTCATGTTGTGGTTGTAGTTACATGTCCCACTTCTTGCATTGCAATATCAGTCTATAATATCATAAATAAAAAGGTAGAATTGCAAGATAGTTCTGCTTGTTTCATTTTTTTTAGATGAGACATTGTTGTAGACTTGTTGAGCACTTGATAAGGAAGAACTTATAGCCTACATCTGAAACAACTGACGGGCTATGTTTTATTTCTCAGATGTAACCCAATCCAAAACCAGGATATGTCCTATACCCGTTAGTGCCCCTGACACAGTCCTGTCTCTAGATGACATAGATATGTTTTATATTTATTCATTTTGTATTCGTGCTTATGTTCTACCAAATTGTACTTTTATTTATTTTGTTTTAGTAGGTTGAGTACTTTATGAGGTCTTACTCTTACTCATCCAAAGTCATTTCTGCTTTCATTCACCAACGGCATACGTGCACACACATAAAGATGGAGAGTCAGACAGAACAAAAGCAAGTGGGTGGTGGGGGTTGCGGGTCATGGCCAGGCCTGAACAAAAAGGAACGACACGAGACCTTAGTGTGTAAACCAAGGCCACCAGTCTGGGTGATAGTTCTGTGTGTCACAGTGCTTGGGAACAAAAGCCCTCATTATAATGAATGGCGATGAGGAGAGGAAGTGATAAAGAAAGCATATTGACCTGAAAGCATGATTACAACAAAACACTTTTCCTCTGAAAGTTTCCACAAATTATTACAGCCACCATTAGGTCATGCTTATTGTTAACAATTCAGCTCTTGGCTTTGAAGAGGTTTGCTACTTTCCCCCTTTTTCTCTGCTGCAAGTTGCTGAGTTGCTTTTTTTCTATGTACTTGTTTGCAGTATGGGTTCAGTTGTTCCACTTTTTGTGAAGTGTAGCCTGTTGGTTTTGTTCTCATTGGTTTTGAAGATCATTTGGGCTCTTCATTGATGTACTTTCTCAGTGATGATGCATCCTCTTCTGAAAAATAGCAAGCAAGGTTCATTCACAAGCTAAAGGTGGCATAGATATTGTCAGTATAAAATGGAGGGCTTTTACTACATGTTTCAATACATGGCAGAAGACGTTTATAGAAATAGCACTTAAAAACCATTACATCTCTTTGTTTGTGGCCTCACACTTCAGTTGTAGTGTGATGAACATCCTCTTTATCCAAAACCCCTGTAAGGGCAATTCATGCTCTGTGGATATGACATTTACATGAATTGCATGCAAATTGTCATTCAGGAAAATCAACAAAAGAAATGCAATGGAATTTAAGTTTATGAAGCTTTTGGTCCATGTAACCAATGGAGGATTATACATGACAAGAGCCCTCAGGGAAGGATTGCTGCCTTTCCTGCTGGTGACAGACTAATGGGTGTAACTGTCACTAACAAGCCACCAACAAGCCTAACAAGCCAAGTCATTTGTTATCAAAACAAAATGATTGTAATTCTAAAGCAAAAGTCTCTAGCTAGCTATGAACCCATGTCTATTTGCATAACAATCACATTTCTGTAACAGTCATGCTAATTCAGACTCTCATAATTAAGATAAAATAACATTTAAGTCCTGTGGAAATATAGATATGGAATGCATTTTGCATGCTTTTTTACCTTGCATGCACCTTGTTCTAGGATACAACATATGTGTTGTACATGGAATTTGAATTCAGGACCTTATCAGGCCAGTTCAGAGAATGACGTCTCACCACTGCAGTGATTGCATGCACAAAATTATACATGTTAGCATGTCAGTCAGTGTGTCATGTGTGAGGGGAATCCCATGTGATAGGCACGCATTGCACTGAATGCTCCTTTCATGAAACCATTCCTTACCACGTGGATTCAGACCTTATTTATGACTCTGAGCTCTGGTTCCTTTTCTGTGCCCCTCTGGTTGTGAACTTGGTGTCAGCAGTGACCGCTTGGCCAGGCATTTTGCTAATGGAAACACATTGTACTTGTGTTCACTTCACTGATATGATAAGGAAGACAATACTAATCAAAGTTAAACAATGGCAATAGAGCCAGGCGGTAGAGAGGACTATTTATATCTGGGAGATCATATCTAACTGAGGCCTCCCAGAGGGGCTTTCAACACTTAAGGTAGCAGAGGTGTTGTCGTTATGAGAAGCCATCTTTGTGCTGTTTTCCTACAGTGGCAGTGGGAATACTGTAGGACCTACTCCATGTGTCCAGTTAGCTGTCTTTATTCTGCTACAGGTTTTTGACAAATGAACTAATCTTGTTAATTCTTTGCTTATGTGAGACAAATGAACAAATTAATTGTATTAAACAAGGGTTGTTGGCAAGTTATTACCTGCACATAGTAGTTCCAGGTCCTATTCACACAAAGAGTACGTATGTATGTAATAATAATAGTAATAGACAGGCAGAAGCAACATTTCTTGGTGTCACATAGCAAATCCAGCTAACACACAATATTCTCAGGCACATAATAATATACTGTGACTTGGAAACAGCAGTGCCATATAAAATGGCTCATACCTATTTCAGGTAATATATATTTCTAGTCAGATACTGATTTGGAGATGGCTTACATGAAAGTGCACTGCTGAGTTCTAATTACCATACAGGTAAAAAAGTAAACATTCCACTGACAGGATGTTTTTGAAGAGAAAAAAACTTGTAAATTACATCCTAGACAGTTTTATTTTAAGTCAAGTGGTAATTTGATTTTGCATGTTTGCAGGGCCACATTTCCTCATTTTTTGCTTTTGCGGATTTTCGCAGATGAAAGGCTTGCTTCAGTACCATGCTGTTATTGGAAAACAACTTGCTGTTTGTAATTGTCCTCATGCACACTTTGGTTTTGCTATTTTATCAGATGTTCTCTACTGCTTTGATAAGGCCTTGTCAAAGGATGACAAAAATCAGTCTTTAAGCAGAAGTGTTTTTTGTGGCTAACGTCTGTTTATGACTAAAACAACAGCCAGCTAAAATGTGTGTTACCTGACCTGTTCACACGTTACTTTTTGCTAGATTGGGAAAGAAATGATTCACTTTATTGTTCAGTTTAGAAATCACGAGTCTCTACCTCTGTTTGTCCCGCCTGTTTTCGCAAATGCTTTTTCAAACAAAAGGTGACCCATGGCTTTGACACTAGACAGTTGTGAAAAGGGTCATGGTGACCACAGGCTGGTCATCTTTCCTCACTGCAGGGTCAGCTTGCAAAAACCTCAAACCCTTGTGCTCCTCTACCAATCCACCATCAGCAGGGGGGTTTTCAATGGCACTTAATGAGATGAGCAGGTTTGCAGCTGAAATTGTGCAATGCAGCCTGTCCCTGCGAAAATGAACCTCTTTGATTGATGGCCTCTAATGTATGTTTTTCTCCTCGTTTTGTCCTCCAGGAGTCCAGGTTGGTGTCGAGAGAGAGACAGCACTATCGCAGAAGTAAGAGGGCTGCCTCGGGCCTCTGTGCCCTTGGTTTGAAGGTAAGGACTGCGCCATTTAGATAGCACTGGGGGAAAGTGCCTTTCATCAGTTTGCTGCTTAATTGTTGAGGGATTTCTCAAGATTACATAATAAGTCTCAATTTCCATCATGGACCTGTCTGATTAGTATACTTTGCACTCCCCTGCAAACAGAATGTGGCTTGTCCCCCTGCATAATTCCCTGCTGTTAAAAGGTGAGATATTGCTGGAAAGACTCAGATAAGAACAGTGGTGCAGAGGGGAGGTTTTTGAATAGTTACAGGCTTATCGAGTTTGATAATTACACCATGGCAGAGATGCCATTGGATGGTGGTGCCTTTCAGAAGGGCTGCTCTGTATAGAGGTCGTCGGCCTCATGCCGCCTACCCACCCTAATGATTAAGCGCTATAAATCTGAAATTTTTCAGGGCGAAGGGCATCAAACATCACTTCCCTCCTCCTTTCTGTTTTCTCTTCATGCTCACAGCGGGTGGCAGGCGCACCCAGGGGGGAACAGGGGGACAGCCTTGTCGTGTTTTCTTTTGTAATGTGTCCACGTTTTTTAATACAGTTTATTTCCACCAAAAAAAAAAAAAAAAAAACGTGAGCCCAGTGCCTTGCCTTCTGTTGTAAATAGTAGGAAGGGTTTGGTCCCAAGCAAAATATCCCGTGGATTTTTTTTCCCCTTCAGCGGCGCTGATAAGATCTGCGCCAGCGGCGGAGTGCGGGCAGCAGAGCGGCCCCCGAGCGGCCCCCCGCGCGCCGTCCCCGCAGCGGCGGCTCCCAGACAGGCTGGGCCGCCCTCGCGCCAGTCCAATTGTTGAGAAAAGCGCCGCATCCTGCCAAGAGCTCTCCTGCACCACCGCCGGCCCGCTCCTTCCCTTTTTTTTTTTTTTCCTCCTTCCTCAAGAAAAGGTGGTCCCCAGAGGCCGGTGGAGCTCAGTGGAGGGCCGTCGCCCGAGGCATTTCACTGTGGTGGCCGCTTTCATAGAGGGCTGCAAGATAGGAGTTTCATTTTATGATTGTGGTTTCTCAAACCTGAGTGCAAATTTGACAATTCTGGGATCATGAGGAAGATGTGTAGTTTACAGACTGTGTTTAGATTAATACTTTGGCACTTGATTATTTGAAGTCTCGTGTGTCCACTTGCAGTTTGCGGGCTTGGAATCCAAAATGAGATTTTTTGTAATGTTATGATCACCTGTCTGTCTTGAAGTATATTTAGGTTTAAGTGTCTGCTTGGTAATCTTCTGAATGTACTTTTTAGCGTTTACTTTGTGGGCATTTTGCCTTCCTTGTTAATGTCCCACTCCGGAAAATGAACAAGCTCATTTTTTAATGGTGATGAAGAAATTGAAAGTAGTAATGATGATAGAGTTGTGCTTATATTCTTCCCTCTTGTCAAGGCTTAGGACTGTCTTAACTGATTGCTCAATTCAGACAATTTCATGCTTTCCGCTTGTCTTCACTTCAGGAGAATCTGGCATCTGAATTTTACTGGATTAACAGCTTAAGTTATGCAATGTGAAGCATTTTGCCTTGAAAATATGGTTGGTGAACAGTTCTCCTCACAGCAGTTTTTTCATGGCATTAGCCTCCTGTGAAACCTGTTCAGGCAGCTAATAAAGAAGTATGAGCCAGTTAGGGAGTTTTTGTTCTTTGAGTAGCGCCTCAGTTTGTGTACCCTTAGTGCTGCAAACTTGCACCTTTTATTTATTTTTTTATTTTATATCATGTGATATAACTTTGAATTGGGAGGCAGCTGCACTTCTGGTCAGAATAAAGGTGACAAAACCTCATCATGGCAGTTGGATCGATCACAGGGTGTACAAGGACCACTCACAAGATTTGTTTTGGCTGAAAAGTTTACCGGACTGAGCCAGTCTGTCTTTTTCCTCACTCGCAGTTGCACACGTGCAGCTTGAATCTGTGAGTGCAACTAAAAAGTAAGAATGTCCTGTAAAATATTTGGTCAGTATGTTAGGTCAAAAGGTCTTTGTGAAATTGCTGTAATGGGAGGAACCTGATTTAATCACAAATAGCAGGAATATTTTCCTCAAATAAAGGCTCTCTTGGGACATCTAGATGGAAATGGAAAGTTTAGCTGCTTTGTACTGGCAAGCGCAATGGTGCATTGTCCTCTGCTCCCCACCAAAGTGTAGACAAGCATCAGTCACACATACCCGTTATATTCTAGTTTGAAACCAAAGTCCTCTCAGTGTAACCTGCTGTGGTCAGTTTCATAATAACACGTTTGTGGCTATTCACTCTGCTGCTGCAGCTAATCACAAAGCTGTCTTTAAAGCAAGCAGAGACTAGTCCACTTCCTTTGAGCTCCCAGCGGTAGGTGGAACTAAATCTGCCTAATCCAGATTAACAATAAATAAATAAATAATGAGCCCAAACAGAAATTGAACGTATCCCCGGTGTGTCTAATGCGGACATCCATTTTGGAATTTCACTCTCTGCCCCCTTTTTTAAGGAACCCCTGAGAAAGAACACGTGTGCACCTCTTACATGTGGTTTGGCCCGTGCCCTTCCCCGACCCCCTGACGGGTACGTTTTGTTCCTTGGCATGATGTCTCCTTAATTTGGCTTAAGTCTGGCATGAATGGCGCATACCTTGTGCCGACCGACGGTTCCCCTGCCTTGGTGTCTGGAACGCCCACGCAGGCCGCTGTTGGCGTGCTGAAAAGCGCTCGCCCCGACCCGTGGAGCCGTCACAGCCGTTACATCATCTGATTGTGAAAGGGGGCCGTGGGCTCAGGGAGGGCAGATTGCAGCACCGGCTGGACGCGCTAACATAGGCCACATCTGAGGGAGGAACTGCCCTGGCAAACATCATCAAAGCTGTAGCATCATAAGAACAAGCGCTGATTGCACTTACTACAGCCGCTGGTATCAAATGCCAGACACTGGTGCTGGGGCTGGGTCTCCTCCTTACCTACAGACGATTATCCAGCCGGACTAAACCACAGCATCATCTTCACAAGTGTTTCTGGCTCAGCACCACAAACATCATGTTGGAAGAGTGGTCGTTAAAAAATAAAACGGTTTTGATGGAAATGCTTGTTGCCTGCAAGGCTGGCCTCGACTCTCTTATAATGAAAGAATAATTAGTTCTCGTTGTAATGAAATTGACAGGAACACATTGAATAACACTCCCTATGAAAGACGCTTGCTCAAGATGCTTGGTTGACTAATAAACATGGCGAGTTTGATTTTTAACTGGTACTTAGATTTGGACACAGCCTCTGTACCCCACAATTGCACAACATTTTCCTCCACCATCTAAAGCAGAGGGCTCGGTCAAGGTTTAGCCAGGTCTGGACTTGCAACACTTGTGGCTGTTCTCAACACTTCAGTGAGCCCAGGCATTACTGCTGAAGGTGTGTTTATTTTTTTTCCCACAGCGGTCATTAATCCTATGATGTCTGGAGAGTTCCTGCGTGAAATGTGAACAGGAAGGACTAAAACATGGATTGCTTGCTTCATTTTAAATGTGAAATCTCAGCTGCTAGCAAAGTCAAGTAAAAATTTCCACTTTCATCTCTGCCTTATTTCATGGGGTCCATTTCTGTGTTCTCCCCGCTCTGAATCTACCTTGAGTCTAACCCAGACAGAAGTGGAACCTGCCTACAGCTCTGTCCAAGAAAGGATTTGAAGAGCTTGCTAGCTATGTTTAACCATCATATACAGAAAGAAACATTATTTGATGCTGAAATATCCTGCCCAACAGAGAGATGTATAAAATGGGTCTCCTTCATCATGAATTTAGTATTCATGGTTCAGGCTGTAGGTGTTAACCAGTGATGGGATTGTTTTTCCTGGTTTTTCCTTGTTTTTCATGGTCCAATCACAACAGCTATATTTCACTGTTTTATGTCTTTTCTGGCATATAGACATTCATGTCTGACAGGACAATAACCAGTCAGGTACCCTGCATAAAACATTGTTTCCACTCTGTCTTGTAGTGGCAACAGGTGATAAAACAGATTTGCTTAAGAAGTTTATCATTTTGGTAGGTGAAGGAAATCAAGCTACACTTGACCTGTAACAGATGGGAAAGGCACAGGTATTAACAGCTGAAACTGAAGGGAACAGCAAGCAAGCAGGTGGTTGGCAAACAGATAATGAGCATATTGGTGATGGGTAAAGAAGACTGAATGCCATTTCCTTATGTCCCATGTATGATCTGTATATTAATGTATTAAAAATGGTCATACTTAAATAACTAGTTGCATATTTACAAGGCTAAATATTTCAAACATTATAAATATTCCAACACTTTTAACACTTTTGCCTTCATCTCTCCTTTTCATACTTCGTTTCCACCTTTCATGCAGTTTTTTTCATGTGTTGTTTTTAGCTTATGAATTTTAACTTGTATGAATGTGACTGTGATATTTGTCAGTGTATGCTTCCAAATGCCATTATATTAATATTTTTTCATTTAAAAGTCCATTTTAAGGCTGTTTTGTAATGCCGCTGCACATTTCAAATGGAGTGTATATGCTTTTATGCAAGAGATAGCCACCTCTCTTATCCTACTGGTATGGGTGGGCTTTAGAGAGGTCCTGCTGTAAGCACAAGTAAAATTATGCGTGAAGTGTAGTGTATTTATTCAAGGATTACATAGGGAATATTAGGGTTGGGCTGGGGATCAACTTGAGCTATAGAACTGATGAATATATATTTCAAGGAGTGTCAGACAGAGAGCGCAAAAATGAAGGATGGGTTTATTCTAATTATTGTATTAGCTCCTTGCGCCTGATTTAACGGAAAAACAGCTTATTTAATCACACTATACCGCCCAGTGAAAGCATGTTTTAATTTAGGCGCAAACATAAAAATTATTTTTAAATCTACCTGGTTTGCACCTACCTCAGTAAATCAGGGGGAGAGTCTTTTTTGTATCGCAAAACTGAGGATTAAAACTGATCTACAGAGCAAACTCTCCCGTTCTCTGCTACCTGTCTTAACAATATAATGATTAGGAATTATTTGTTTATTAACCCTTTTTCACCATGTCTCGCCCTGCACATTTAACTAGGTTCATGTTTAGGAAAAATATAATCAATGAATTATTAATATTATAATGACTAGAGGAAAAAGAAAGTATATAAAAATCAGTGGCACTGGTGAGCTGGAAACAGGGAAAGTGGAAACACTACCTTTAAATCTATCATTACTTTCAACCTGTTCCCCTTTATCCTCCTTGATTAACAATAAAACAAATAATTCACAGAATAATCGACACCAATCGCGTAAATAGAGTAAATGATTATGTTCACAGAACATAATCTCACCAGCCACCACTGATAAAAATATATAGTACCTATATAAGACGGCCGCTACCCCAATGTCATCGTTCATCGCGATGTTTCACTGTAGACATCATCATATGCCAATTCGGTAGACATCGCCTAACCCTAGGGTATATTAAATGGTGGCTGAGGGTGGAAGACAAAGTGATCCAAAACGCAAGCGCATACATAAAAAGACGCAGCCAAACAGCTTTTATGCTCAATGTGGTAAACTGTCACATCCCAGTATGTTGTAAAAAACAAGAAAACGCCAAGTTGTATGTGTTGCACAAAACAAATTGACTCATAAGGGCATGCGGCAGATTCCTATGTGAGATAGCGCCTGGTGGAGGCTTGCGTGGCATGCTGGGCCTTATCATGTAACAGCTGTGGAGATTTACCCTCATGTGGTTGAGATCCAAGGCTTCCCGCACTCTGCTGCAGCTCGAGTCCTAAACGCTTCATAGGAACCAGTGAGTGGTTGGGAACTGGAGTCACTTGCTGCTCCAGGTATTGGTCATCTGCTGGTCAAAAGCTGTCTCCAAGACCCAGAGGACTGGGACTCATGCATTCTGGGCCACAAAATTTAAGCTCTACCTTCCACTGTGACGGCATGGTACATAGATACTGTTTAAGCTGGAGGTAACATGGGTGGTGACTGTGTCTTTCAGCAGGGCTGCTGTGTACTGGAGGCTGGTGTGAGGACTGCACTGCAGGATGGAGAAGGATGACCTGAAGATTGTGAACAAGGGGCTGGAGGATGAGATGGTGAGTCTGTGATGGTCACAGTGAACAATAGGGACGTGTCTCCAGGGTCCTTTTGCTCAGGACTTTCTCTTTTCGGCTGCTGTCAAAAATATCAAACACTGGTTTCCATGCTAATTGTATCACATTATCTTGTGGTTTCCATGTTATATGCATCACAAATGCCTGTAGAACTGTTTTCCATGTGCATTGTCCAATTATCCTTTTTTTTATTTTGGCCTCCAGTTTGCAAAAACTAGAGAAAGAGCTTTGATTCAAAGCCAAATGCTGTTGTGAAGGGGACATGCCATTGCCTGACTTGTACAGGACAAACCCATTCTCTTACTAAACCCAGTACTTGTATTTACCTTGACAGTCTTGAGTGGGAAAGGAATTACCAGACATTTTTGTGACTGGCTGTATTTGGAGTGATAATACTGCCAAACCTGTGAAAGGCATAGATATGAAATTATATTTTTTCTGTGGCATGCAGTTTTAATCAGAGGTGTATATGTGGAAGGTTGAAGTAGTGCTGAGAGTTGGAAAGCTTGCAGGGTTCCTCATGCTGTACTGCTTCACCTTGTGTAGGAGATCTTGGGGTATAAGCCATGCCGCTGGAAGATGGCTCTGGTGGGCGTAGGGGTGCTGGCCACGGGGGGCTTCCTGCTGCTGCTGCTCTACTGGATGCCCGAGTGGTGTGTGAAGTGTACCTGCACCCGGACCACCGTCAGAGAGGCCGAGATGGTGCTGCTCAGATCCACTGTAAGGCCCGGCCTGCTCGCATATGTACAGACAGGAGATGCGCAGATACAGTGCGCGTGGTTCCAGAGGAACTGAGATGGTTCTCATGCATCTCTGTTTGTGTGCGTGCATGTGTGTGTGTGTTTCAGGATGAGTTTAAGCGCTGGTTCCTCGCCAAGGTACGGGTGATGCTGGCCCCAGGGAGGAACCCATTCGACAGCCTGGATTCCCAGACCACCCCAACCGTGGCCAATGGCCACACCCCCAACCCCTCCGACAGCCCCCCAGAGGACCTCATCAGGAAGTATGCAGAGTACCAGCCCATGCAGGTAGGACACGCACCCACAAACACACACACTTGCTCACAGACACATCTCTGTCTGTATCTCCTGTCATAAGAGGTAGACTGGAATCCATTTTCCAAATGGCAAATTATGTGAGTTGAGATGACGAGAAGACTTGACTTCTCTCTGCTTCTGTCTTGTCCTGTTAGTACAGCAGACCCCTGTCAATTCTCAGGTTTGTGATTCATGATTGGCAGGCGTGAATGTTTGCACCAGGCAACACTTCCATTTAACATTACGTTACAGTTGCTTATCAGATGCTTTTCCCAGTGCAAAATAAACTGTTTGGAGTTCAGTTCAGTTCACTGTTATATCACAGTTTCTATATTGTTGTGATTTCCCCCTCCTTTATAATTATTGCTGTTTGTTTTTGTAATCATGTGTGTAGGCCTTGTCCTGTCAATTCTCTGCCACATGTAGGCAGATGGCTCTATAATCTGTTTGGGATGGGACACCACAAGCCCTCATGTTTAGCCAGAGATCATCTCAATCTCTGCTCGCATTACCAAAAAGTCTCCTCTGTAAAGGTGATATGGCACAAGAAAAGGAAGGCAGCACCATGAAACAGGCCCTCTGCGATGGTGTTCCTTTAAAATGCAGCCAGTTCACACTTCAGCACAGCCTCAGGTGGGAGCGCTTCCCATGACCAGGAGGGATTCTGTAGTAGCTGAGAAGGCTGCAGGGCCTAAGAAAGGCTTGGTAAGGAGGAGAGTAGTACTAACTGGGATGAGGTCTGCCTCTGAGGCAGGGAGTGTCCAGCATCCGTGTGGCTGCCTGCTTGGGGATGTGTTACCGTGGGAGGCTGCGACCGGCCTGTTCAGCGGATATCTGTGCTTGTTCAGACAAGCTGTGACCAGATTTGGTCCTCCCTCACACATCAGCCCTGAAGCAGTCTTCAGTCGCTGAGAGAGCTGAGCATCTCCCATGTCTTGTCATGCCTATAGGAACGTGCACCAAGCAACTGGGTGTGTTGTGAGCAGGCCTGCATCGTGCCTCCATGCTATCATGTTAGATGTGTCATGTTTTCACTTTCTCCTCTTTTCTCCCTCAGATTCGTTACTTTACACTCCACAGCACAAAGTACTACTGGAATGATGCCATCCAGAATTTCGAAGTATTAACGTAAGAAACTATACTATGTTTTAAAATTTATTTTATAATACAGAGTGTATTTGTTTAACCTTTATTTAACCAGGAAATCCCTTGAGATAAATCTTTTTTGTATTTTCTCATCGGCCATAAATAAAGCCTGCCTAAGTTGTATTTACGTAACCTTCATAACATTAAAAGTAGCAGTTTAACCTTTTTTAACTGTTTTTGTAACTGAGTGTGTTTTAGTCAGTTTGGACCTGCTCCTTGAGAGGGACACTAGCTAGAGTAAAATGTGGAATGGCTGAACTGCAGAAGTCACAATGTCAGAGCCAAGTGCGTTCTCTGGCTCACCCCACCCCTCTGTGTGCTGTGATATTCCAGGGGCTTAGAGGACCTTGGAGTGACCTGCTCCTCTGTCCATTCTGACCACAGCGCAGGCCTGACCAGAAACCTGCAAGACTACAGGTACACGCCGTTTTTCACTACAGGTCACGGCTCTGTGATCGCTGCCAGTAGCACTAAGACTTCTCAACATGTGCGCACTTTTGAAGGCTGCAGTTCGGCAAAATATTTTGCATCTAGTGGCCAGTCTCTAAGCCTGTCTAGTGCTGGCCAGCAGGTACATACATCATACTTAATGAGCATCTGGCGTGCACAGCCTCTCTGTGCTTGCTATGTCTGACCTCATTTGCACTGTCTTATCATGACTGATAGTGCTCTGCTGATAGACACATCCAAACTGAAGGTGTACCACACACAGCCATTTACCTCCACTGCAGTGCACAGCGTCAAAGGTGATGGTCTTATTTGTGTTTTTTTTGTTTATTTTTCTACAGGAGACTGTTTTTTGGAGTGAATGAAATTGCAGTGAAAGTGCCTTCAGTATTCAAGCTGCTAATTAAAGAGGTAGGATATGTCTTGTTGCGACCAAGTTTTGTGGGACCAGCCCTGTGTTCTCGGGTGGCCTGACACTTATGAGTTAAAATCAGAATTCGCCCTTAAAACTTGGCCCCTTTTGACTGGCAGACAGCAGTTACCTGCGTTATGTGTTTTAGTCCAAATAAATACATCTGAGTCATTTTTATTCATGCTCTCCTGTGTTTTTAGCAAAACGAAAGGTTACCAGTTTAATTGCACATAAAATTAATCTCCACTTATCTGCCACAGAGAAGGGTAATTATGCTAATGTCCTAATTAGAGATTTTACCATAATAATACAGCATAACTGCTTTCCCATTCCCACCAAATGAAAGGAAATGAACACATACGACTCGCTGAAGTGAAAATGAATGAATAACAAAGTCATGTAAATTTAATGTTGTACAGACATGACTTGGAATTGATGCCTTCTAATATGCTGGGCCTGGTCCACAGTGACACTGTGCTTGTAATGGAGTCCAAACCCATTTTGACAGGTTTTTTTTTTTCCTTTTTGTGAAAGATGACACCCAGTCCTCACTCAGTCTGCTGTGACTGCACGCTTGCTGCTCTTGCAAAGCAAACAGTCCACTCCAATAGCGCTGATGTCTTCATTGTGTCTCTCTGCCGCCCTTTCCCCCCAGGTCCTGAACCCTTTCTACATCTTCCAGCTCTTCAGTGTTATTCTTTGGAGCGCTGACGAATACTACTACTACGCCGTGGCCATTGTCTTCATGTCCGTCATATCGATAGCTACCTCTTTGTACACCATCAAAAAGGTGAGCGGGAGGAGTGGGCTCTCGGGGACGGTGATCTGCGGTAAGCCGCCGTTAACCATGTGAAGGCCCCCCCCTAATCCTGCCCATTCACTGCCGCATAAAGGCGGATTGCTGCACGGTCTGCTGGCTGAGGCGGCGCGGTGGCCAGCGAGACGGCCAAAAGACCCTTAAAATCACAGGGCGGTGGGTGGAGCGGGCCAGCGACGTCTCACCTCCGCAGACTTTCGAGGAAGAGCAGGCCGGCGGATCACATTCCGGCGCAGTGCTCCAGCACAATGACTTCAGAACCCCCCGAGTGACGTCGCTTCGCTTCTGCCGCTGCAGCACTCCGGAGTGGCGCTAAACCCCTCTGACAAAGCTTGTTTACGCCAAGCTTTCTCAAATAGGATTTGACAGGCTGATTAAGTATCTTTGGTGCTGTTCTGAAATGCTTAGCCCCTTCTCTTTGTCTTTTTTTTCCCAGCAATATGTTATGCTGCACGACATGGTGGCAGCCCACAGCATTGTACGAGTGTCTGTCTGCAGAGCCAACAATGGTACGTCATCGGCCCCTCAAAGGGAATTCTGACTGCTGTGAATGTTGAAAAGGTGGTCACAAGTCTTTAAAGGGGAGTGTCTATATAACTTTGAGCTATAGCTAATTGTAGGTTTTAATTGATTTTTCAAAAATGTAATGCAAATTTCTGAATTAGTTGTTGAGTTGGGCATTCTAAGCATTTCAAATAATTGCCTTGTATTAGTAATTTACAAATTAGTAATACAAGGCCAACAAATTTAATTCCACACAAACGCTTTCCCTAGGTTCTCATAGAACATCAATTGGGACTCTTTTAAGTCAGTCTTTCTGTTAGTGTCCTTCCTGATTGCCTGCACAGTTGCTCCCAGTCCTAGTGGCAGAGAGATCCCTGTGCTGGTCTCGGATGATGTGCGGGAGTGGTGCGGCAGTGTGCATTTTTGATGCATCAGCATCCTGCTGCTCAGAAGGGCGAGGGTAATGGGAGCACCGCCGCCTCTGTGCTAACTCCCTGCTAATGCTGCCTGCCCACAGAGATAGAGGAGGCCATGTCCACAGACCTGGTCCCCGGCGACGTCATGGTCATTCCAACCAATGGGACCATCATGCCCTGTGACGCCGTGCTGATCAGTGGCACCTGCATCGTCAACGAGAGCATGCTCACAGGTGACAGCGTCAAACCCCCACTCTCACTCACTGGATATTAGTAAAGGTTATAATGTAACAGCTGAGGCGTTAGTTCATACGTAGCTTTCATCATTTAATTTTAGTTAATGTATGAAATGTATGTATCTTCACTGACAGCATATTTTCTCATGACCATCCCATTCTAGCCCCTGTCCTGATGTTAATATACTCGTGACACCTTTCTAGAGTGCTAGGAAGCTGAATGTTAAAGGGCCTCACAGAATCTTGCTGGATGCATGGGGTTGTACTCAAGCCCTACCCATTGCCTCTGCTCCACCCCAGGTGAGAGTGTGCCAGTCACCAAGACCAACTTGCCCAATCTGGGGCACGGCGTGAAGGGGGCAGAGGGTGACGCCGTCTACAGCATGGAGGAGCACAAAAGGCACACGCTCTTCTGTGGCACCAATGTCATCCAGACGCGATTCTACTCAGGGGAGCTGGTCAAGGCCGTGGTGGTCAGGACAGGTGAGAGCCGCCATGCACCATGGATGTTTCCTCTGCTAGTGTAGATTGCTCAGCTTTCACATGGAAGAGTACAGGCAGTAAAATCTGTTTATTTTATACAAGAAATCTGTACTGGAAAGGTGTAAGAACCTGATTTTGTTGTATTCTGGCCCTCTATAAAAAATACCATAGAAGAGATTGTCATTCATCTGAACTATTTCAGTAGAGGATTCATTTGAATGTCATTTCCTCTCTGGGGTCTTACAATTATTTTTTAGTATTCTTTACAAATGTACTACTTTGAACTTTAAAATAAAGGAAGTTAGACACACAGTCCTGGAGCAGGTCAAGCTGAAGGGCTGGTTGACCTGGACTGTGTGTGGGCGTTAGTGGACTGTACCATGGCTGTCTCCCTGCATGTGTGTGACGTTGCACTTCTCTTCTCTCTCAGGCTTCAGTACTGCTAAGGGACAGCTGGTGCGCTCCATCCTGTACCCCAAGCCCACCGACTTCAAGCTGTACCGTGACGCGTACCTCTTCCTGCTGTGCCTGGTGGCCGTGGCAGGGATTGGCTTTGTCTACTCCATCGTCCTCAGCGTCATGAATAAGGTAAAAAGCAAAGGGAAGGTGATTTTACAGCGCAGACCCTGATCGCTACCTGCCCCCAGGACTTGCACCCATGTCTGCTCTTCTCTGCCCTGCAGGTGCCCGCCAAAACCATCATCATCGAGTCGCTGGACATCATCACCATCACAGTGCCCCCCGCCCTGCCGGCCGCCATGACGGCGGGCATCGTCTACGCCCAGCGCCGCCTCAAGCGCATCGGCATCTTCTGCATCAGCCCGCAGAGGATCAACATCTGCGGCCAGCTCAACCTGGTCTGCTTTGACAAGGTACGGCCCTCAGAATGCCCAGCCGAGCCTGAAGGAGCCTAAGGCCAGGGGCTTGACACTGTTCTCTGATCGGGTATTATACCATGCCCGCATTAAGAACAGTGATCAGCCTTGTGCTAGTGATGGGGACTGCTACTTTAAGCCAGGGTCTTGTAATGTTTCTGTTTCCTACCCTCTGAATTCAACAATAGTTAAAGAAGGGAATGGTCTGACTACTCATAATGATGCAGCATGCGTCTGATGTTTAGAGGCGTTAAGCTAATGCAAACCACGAGCTAGCCAAAACATGCAATTTATTTTGCCCATTATATATTGTGAATTGTTAGTCATACTGTGCATGACCCCATTACATCAGCAGGTATGTGACTACATAGTAATTGTACAGGTAATTTTGTAATGTCACGCTGATATCATTTGTCCTGTTATTCGTAAGTCCTTAAGGCTCACAGATAACCCTTGGTGTTTTTCTTAGCAGCAGTGAACATGCTGTGAAAATGTGGCCAGAAGGGCCAAGTTTTTACAGGGCAGGTCTTGCCTGAACACGTCCACTTTTGTAAGAGTGTTTTCAGTTGAATGATTGTCTGGTCTGTGGCCCATACAGACTGGCACACTCACTGAGGATGGACTGGACCTGTGGGGAATCCAGCGGGTGGAGAGCGGCAGGTGAGATGGGTGCACTATCAGCACCAGTTTTCCCTTCAAGCTCCTGTTCTTCCCCTGTAACCCCTCTGTGTCCCGCAGGTTCCGCCTCTCAGAGGAGAATGCCTACAAGGAGTCCCTGGTTAAGTCTCAGTTTGTGGCCTGCATGGCCACGTGCCATTCACTGACCAAGATTGAAGGGCAGCTGTCTGGTGACCCGCTTGACCTCAAGATGTTTGAGGCCACGGGCTGGGTGAGTCTCGATGTCCTGTGCCCACACAGACTGCTGTAACTCTGCATGCTCAACCAGAGGAACAATAATATCTGCCAAAAGAGGCCCCCAGTTGCACACCAGCAACCAACATGGCAACTGTGAACACACTGCTTTCGCCCTCATTTGAGATGCGTTTGAGGATCGTGATGGTGGGAAGGCTTCAGGTGAATCTGGTCGTCATTTTTTTGAATGGAGATAGTGAAGTGATAGTGAAGCTCTGCCTCCCAGGCATGGCAGGAATGCGGGAAGTGGACAGGCGGGGGAAAGGGGTGCGTGTGCCAGGCTCTGCAATGGGGGGGTGGGGCTTCCTGTCACTCTGACCCCTTCTCCCCGTTGCGCTCAGATCCTGGAGGAGGCCACAGAGGAAGAGACGTCTCTCCACAACCGCATCATGCCTACCGTAGTGCGGCCGCCCAAGCAGCTGCTCCCGGAGCCTGCCGCGTCTCCCGAGCAGGACATGGTACACCTGCACGCGCTCAGTTGATACCCCGGTTCATTGCTTCTTACTGTCCACTCAGCACTGCTTGTCATTGACTTAAGCAATATAACCCACACATGACTGTGCAATGATTGGCAGTCAGCTTTCTTGATCACATCTCAACGCTTCCCTCTAGTGTAGAACTCATTCTTTAGCATTTGTTCTCAGGTCCAGTTCTCTCTGTTACTCAGATTACACAGCAGTCATTCCCTTGACCTAGAATGTTTTTAAAAAAAGTGACCTTCACACCTTGCTCTTCTTTTGTTTAAATTATGCACTTGTTTCTCATTTGTTTTTGCTTTTGCTGTACGGCTCATGCTTTTTGTAATGCTGGGATCATTTCGTTGTATTGAGTCTGCTTATTTAGAGTTTGTTTAGGATGTTTACAACTGTTTTCTTGGCTTGTTTCAATTGCAGGAGCTGTATGAGCTGTCGGTGAGTGGTTTGGCTTCTCTTTCTCGTGTAAAGCGTCATGGTTTCACGGGAGATGTAGGGCAGGGTTAAGCATGTGGCTGCTGTTATTCACAGGCGTCCTATGAGATCGGGATCGTGCGTCAGTTCCCCTTCTCCTCAGCGCTGCAGAGGATGAGCGTGGTGGCTCGTCTGCTGGGGGAGAAGCGCATGGATGCCTACCTCAAGGGGGCGCCGGAGGTGGTGGCCAGCCTTTGCAAAAAGGAAACGGGTTTGTGCTTTTTCTCCCCGTTAATTTGTCCCTTTTGAGCTACAACCACACAGTTTGGGGAAATTTTGGGCCAAAATGACATTGGTTGGCTGCTGTCCTTGAGAGAATGGATACACATCAGATTTTTATAGCCATGAAACTTTGGTATTAGGCCAACAGAGCTCTTAACTGGTGCTTCTCTATCCCTCCCCCTAGGTCATCAGTAGGTGTCTGTTTTAATTACTTTGAGTTATGTGAATGGTCCTGGTCTTTTCCTGAGCTTTGACCCATCATGTAAACATCACACATGAAACATTCACCTGTCTTGCCTGCTCAAGTCGTAAGATTAATAGGATGTCATCAAAAAGAATAGTCTTGTTTGCAAGCTGGCAGGTCTCGTTTGAGTCTAATGTATTTCCCCATACTCTGCAGTACCGGAGAACTTCTCTGAGGTTCTGGAAGACTACACCAAGCAGGGCTTTCGAGTCATTGCCCTGGCCCACCGGCGACTGGAGTCCAAACTCACCTGGCACAAAGTGCAGAATGTCAACAGGTACTGTCCTCACCTTCCATGCAGCAGTAGCATGCTGCTCTGCAGTGAGACAGAGTTCTCACGTAAGCAAAGCCCCAGCTGTTTGTTTTGTTACTCTAAAGGTACCCTGTTACCTGTATGCCAGTGTCCCAACCTGTTAGTGGTTTTCCATACAGTATAAATGTCTGGTGGCACTATCCCGCTAAACACATCCCTCTTTCAACACTGGCTTGGACATGGGTCCTTGTATTAGCCATGTTTTGTCTGTGCCTACTGACGGTAGATTGATCCAGTGTTGAGCGTGTGGGTTGCTGAAATGCAGTGAATGACAGCGCCCACTCCCTGCTCTCTCACCCTCAGGGACCACATTGAGACCAACATGGAATTCTTGGGGCTGATCATCATGCAGAACAAACTGAAAGCGGAGACTCCAGGGGTGCTGGAAGACCTTCGACGAGCCAATATCCGCACCGTGATGGTCACCGGTGAGCAAGGCGATTCTTATCGCTTTAGCAAAACCCTGCTAATTTTATTAATTTAGTAAAAACAATTGTGATTTGTTTGACAAAACTAAAACTTTACTGAGAGACCGTTCAGAAGGCGAGGTTTGATTACAGCTCCATTAATACATGCAAGGTAAACAAATGTAGTGCTTATTTAAAGCACAGCCCCAGGCGAAAGACTGAACGGAATGCTGAAATGTACTTTGCAGGATTAACGCCCAGCTCTTTGTGATATAAAAGGCATTCTTTGAACCCTGTCTAATAAACCGCTCAGTTCATAGCTTATTAAAAAGCTTCGAAGTTCAGGGATCATTTCGGTACTGGAAATGTAATCACATTATTAAACTGGGTTTCAGTCCTGCTCTGAAAATAACATGCTCAAAGTCATGAGGAATATTGGCTTCACTCCAGTGCACCCAGGAGCTTGTATAATCCACGGTTTCAAATTTCTTTTGAGACTTGTGAGGTGAAATCTCCCTCTTTTTGCCTCATAGGCGACAACATGCTCACAGCGATATCAGTGGCACGAGACTGTGGGATGATCCCCCCGCAAGACCGAGTCATTATTGCAGATGCTCTACCTCCCAAAGATGGCCAGGCAGCCAAGATCAACTGGCGCTATGCAGATAACCCCATCAAACAAGCCAACAAGAACGACCGCCTTGAGGTCAGTTGCACCCTGGTGGACAGAATGCATTACTACACCTGCCTAGTCCAGATTCTTTTGTGTGTCGGTAACATGGGAAGGTGATATCATCTAACAGAAATTGCACAGTGACCACACAGTGAAAGAATGAATGGATGTGTTTGTTCCCCAAGAATTCACTGTGTCTGGCTTGTGGAAAAACAACAAATGTCACAAAAATAAAGAAAAAAACATTTAAAAAATCAAAACTACATTGTGTGGAGACAGTTATAATCCACAATCCATACATTCCTGAAAACGCAAATCGATATTTGAACTTGTTGAGAGATGTATGTCAAATAAAAATGCATAGTAACACAAGAAAATATTTTATTTATGATTATATGAGCTGGTTCATTTTCTATGAGGTATTACTAATTGCTTTAGTTTATAAAATCCAGAGTTTTCACCACTGAAGAACAACTGAAGCAACCTGAAAATACTTCAAATTTCCAAAGATATTGGTAGATTTATATGATAGATTGTGACAATTATAACAAATGTTCTTATCCAGTGGCCTCACAACCCTGTCAATAACTGCACAGCACACTACATTAGCAAAGTAAGTATAGTATGTGTAAAACATTTTAGAACTGCAAGGAAGCTCTCACTTCATTGCTAATTGTTCCCCTGCACCTCCTGTGCCCTCTGACCTCTATCCCCTGAAGGAAGTGGAGATCAGCTTTGAGGAGGTAGACCCCAGGGAGGAGCCCAAGCTGCAGGAGCAGTATCACTTTGCCATGAGTGGGAAGTCCTTTGCTGTGATCATGGAGCACTTCCAGGATCTGGTCCAGAAGGTGGGACACACACATCCTCACCCTCACCATTCTTCGGGGATATTGGGGTGGAGGGGGGGCTGATCATTAACTGATGGTCATACGATGATCCAGATTTTATTGAATGTTAAATCTTAGGAGACCTGTCACCTGGCTGTCATCTTCACATTTTCTCCCTTTTTATCCTCGATGCAGTTAGTCCCCTACACAAAAAACTTTAACTTTCCAAAACATATCTTTGGGGTTATCAAGTTTTTTTTTTTGTTGCAATACCCCTGATTTTACAGAGATTGATGTGGGAGATGAGATTCTAACACTGTGCTTTGTCCTCTCCCCTCTGTGGTGAAGCTGGTTCTTCATGGCACCGTATTTGCCAGGATGGCCCCAGATCAGAAGACTCAGCTGGTGGAGGCACTGCAGAGTGTAGAGTGAGTATATGCACATGCACACATGTACATATGTACATTGGTGCTAGAATTTGGGGGGGACAAAAAAATCATATGCTATTATACATAAAATTTGTAGTGCTAGCGTCAATATTGTAAATGAACAAAAAAATCCCCACAGAGCATGAACAGATGCTAATGGCAGTTAAAAGAAATGCCTGCTTTATACCTTAATTTTATAGTGTGGTATTACTGAAGTGCATGAAAATGTCCAAACCCTTAAATTGACCACTTAAAAGCCATTAAAAAACCCTGCATTGATGCTCCATGAAAATTGTGCCCCCAATTTTGATGTGAGAACTATGTCACTGTTCAGTATAAACCCCTGAGTCCTCAGAAAACAGCCCTGCTTTCTCGACATCTAACCCAATGTCTTCAAATCCCGGGTCCTCTAAAATAAATTAAAATAATACAAGTTAGTTCTGCAGTTATGTCAATGATATGTAATTTCTTCATGAAATGAACAAGTTATATTATACCTTATACTTGTGTGCCACTTACTTTTATCACTCTGATTTTAAATTTGTGAGCTGAATAACACCAGTACCACCACCCAAAAAAGTATGTGTACAGCCCTTTGTGTAGAGAGAGGTATTTTAACCCTGAGTGGTACCATCAGAGAGAGTGGCTTGTTATTTCCAAAACATGTAAATGCGTGTTGTGCGTAGAAATGGTGCCAATGGTTCTGGCTCTAAAGCTCCGCATCCACCCAGTTTAAAACAGGGATGAAAATGAATCCAAAGAAAAACAGACGGCTCACACACAATCTATCTTTTTTTATTCATTTATAACATTTATATTTAACATTGCATAATTGTTTTATTTTGTTAATCAATAACCTGTAAGTGTTTTATTAAACAACTCCTTATTGCGACATTCCATTAGCACGCAAGGTCTTTTTTTCCTGCCATCACATTTTTGACCCCCTCACTTACGAGAACAATCCGGCACCCCTGCATATGTTTGCACATAAGCGCTTAAATATGTACACATATTCGGCCCAAGCAGCATGGATCACTTATCAGCGAATACTTATCTAATCCTACCCCTACCCCTAACCCTAACCCTAAATCCTTTTCCCTTTTTGTTTCAGTTATTTTGTGGGGATGTGTGGTGACGGAGCCAACGACTGTGGCGTAAGTACCTAAAATGCCCGTAAATACAGTCAGCAATTGTAGACGCACAAGCAAAGACTGTACTCTCACTCCTTTGCTGTTGTTGAATGCGAGAACACATTACTGACCTGTGTGCTGACAGTCAGATATGTGGAGGTAAATGTATTATCCTCATCATGAGGAGCACCTCATAGTATTGCATGTAGCTGCACTTTTCTATTCACTATTTTACTTCCCTCTGTGATGTTAGTATTTTATATTGTTTTTTCTTTCATTTGTTCCATGTTAACATGCTGTTAGTAATAATTGCCATAAATGACTATTGATAATGGCTGTCGAGGTGAGCAATTCCTGTACATGATGGTGGTGACTTCAGTCCAGATCCCCTCTTTAGTCCTGATTGTAGAGTAACAGATGGCTCTCTCCTAACCCCCTTTCCTCCCTCAGGCCCTAAAGAGAGCACATAGTGGTATTTCCCTGTCAGAGCTAGAGGCCTCGGTGGCCTCCCCCTTCACTTCACGGACCCCCAACATCTCCTGTGTGCCCAGTCTGATCAGGTACGCTGCACCCAGGGAGCACTGGCTTCAACTCCCACCTACTGGCAATGATCAGTGACACTTGAAGAGCTCCTCCTGTAGAGAGCCCTCTTATCAGTCTGATAGTCCAGAGCTCAGTTAGTGTACACATTCCTTTCCAACTAAGGCTGTGCCACCAGTAGCGTGTCCAAAAAGATGCAAACATTTGGCTCACTTTCAGTACTCATACTCTCTGCTCCAGTCTGTGGAAACGTGAACATGTGATTTGACTTTCGGGAGCTGAGTGCCAGGGTTCTTCATGTCATTGTTGGGTTTCACTTCTTCAGGGAGGGGCGCGCGGCCCTCATCACATCTTTCTGCGTGTTCAAGTTCATGGCCCTGTACAGCATCATCCAGTACATCAGCGTGACTCTCCTTTACTCTGTGAGTACCTCAGGGCCAAGGTGGTTTCTTGGTTTCTTATCAGTTGTTTGCACTGTGGGGTACTCCACTGTGCTTGCGTTTTCAGATCTGTGTGAGACAGGCAGCACCTTGTCAGCGGTTTAGTTTTTGGAGCATGCTGAATTCCGCTGTGCTTGCATTTCAGATCCTGAGCAACCTGGGAGACTTCCAGTTCCTCTTCATTGACATTGCCATCATTCTGCTCATTGTCTTCACAAGTGAGTACAAGGGGATGGGGCAGATGACGTTATCTCTGTGCTGGCCGGCCCTCAGTGTGTCATAACTGACCTCTGTTTGTGTGTGTGTGTGTGTGTGTGTGTGTGTGTGTGTGTGTGTGTGTGTGTGTGTGTGTGTGTGCGTGCGTGCACATGCTTCTGTGCAGTGAGTCTGAATCCTGCCTGGAAGGAGCTGGTGCCCTGCCGGCCACCCTCAGGCCTCATCTCGGGGCCCCTGCTCTTCTCTGTGCTCACCCAGATCCTCATCTGCCTGGGTTTCCAGACCCTCTCCTTCCTCTGGGTCCGGAACCAGAGCTGGTACGAAACGTGGACGCCCACCTCAGAGTGAGTACCGCGGGAGGAGGGTGCACGGGGGGGGGTGTGTGTAGCAAGCCAGTCTGATGGCGCTAAGGATGCCACCAAGAATCAGCCACTCTTTTCATGTAAGGTGTGCATCTGGAATGCTGCTGATTCTTCCAAGCTCAGATGCATTTAACTGATGCATGTATATCTGCTGTGTAATTTCGTCCTTGAAATGTGTTCCTGATCCATTTTTGTTGCTCTGCTCAGCAGTGCCTGCGGCATGTCCTCCAATACTACATCCTCCGCTCATGATAATGAAACCGAACTCGACGACCACAACATTAAAAACTACGAAAACACTACCCTGTTCTACGTGTCATCCTTCCAATATCTCATCGTCGCCATCGTGTTCTCCAAGGGGAAGCCTTTCCGCCAGCCAAGTTACAAAAACTGTAAGAGGGCTCAGGGATGGCTTTAATGCAAAAGTTACTGTGGGTTGTGCTCATAAAAAATAGCCATTATAATTTAGTCCACCCGCCTCATCAAATTGTTGGGGTGTGGGCAAATGACCCTGAATCAGGGCATTGGGGCATTTAACTTGAGCTCTATTGGATATCAGTTGTAAGTGATCACTTTATGTGTTTGTGCCTGCCTCCACAGGGCCATTCTTGCTGTCTGCGTTCAGCCTGTATGTCTTCCTCTTCTTTATCATGCTTCATCCGGTCTCTGCCATTGATGAATTTTTGGAGGTGCGTCTTCAGTAACTTCAGAAGTGAAAAGCTAAAGTGTTCAGGTTTTTTGGTTAATGTTTTTTTATGAGTATCCCCCCCTTTGTGTTACCTGCACTAATGTTTTTTGTAGCCAGTTTCCTTTAATGGTGCTGACCACAGGTGCCAAAAAAAAGGGGGAAATGTATTCCAATTTGAAATGTTTATAAAACTGGGTATCTTCTGCAGTGTTATCCATAGGTGCATCCTTATGTATGCAATGGAGTGAATGCAGTGCATCCATTGTAGTGGCTTCCTGAGGATACAGTCCTGAACCTTTTTTTCAGTGGTTCATTTATCTACAGCTGTGGGGAAAATGGTGGGGGGGTGCAATGCAAAGTATCTGGTGATAGTACTAGCAGTTCCTGAATAGTTGTGAGTACAGAGGTGTATTGTGAAGCTGGCAGTCTGACCGGTGGCTTTTTCCTGCAGATTGTATGCGTTCCTTATGAGTGGCGCTTCCGAATGATCATCATCATCATAGGTAACGCTGCTGTCTCTGTCCTCATGGAGGTAAGCCCTCAGAGAGCCACATGCATAGATCTCACAGATGGCCTCAGTTCATACCTTATGCTGGTATACGTATACAGAGGTTAACGTGTGACTGAAGGGAGGGTTATTGTGGTAAATGCTCTCGTCATAGACACAGCGATGCATCCAGTCCATTACGCAAGGCGATTTGTAGGGCACCATTGTTGGGAAAGGGCAAAAACTGAAGGCTGTATGCAAAGCCAGCCTGGACAGCAGAACGTTAAAAGCTCTGAGTAGTGACAGCTGGCCGGCGTCTGCGACGCTCTGCTTTCTGTCAGACCTGTCCTGAAAGCAGGATCTCTGGAAGCTAAAGCTAACACAGTCTGTTTTCACCCAAATGAGCATGGCTTTTATCAACGCAATGTGCCTGCTGATCAGTAACATAAGGAAGTGCTGTACTGCTTGTGTGGACAGATCCACAGATCCCTCCCCCTTTTTTAGTAATCTTTCCTGTCTTTGCCTCAGTTTCTGCAGCTGTCTGACAATGAGTGGGCTATGAATCACCCTATGTATCAAGTTCCTCACAGTTCTCTGAATTCAGAAGTACAAGAAATGATGTGATGCATTACACTGTGGGCTCATGCCGCTCGATGATGAACGGTGACATGGGAGCTACAGAAAGATTGTGTACCACTGATTGACAGGTGTCAATCGCTCCACTCCGCTCCTGTAGAGCCAGTGCATCTTGCCCGAGTGATGGCTTTAGGTGGCGCTTTTCCCCCTTACAGCTGTCCTCCTTAGAGCGTGCCCCAGTGCAGAATCAACATTAGACGCGGCCGATAGAGTGAACCAATCTGCCATGGGCGAATGCGACATGGATCTCAGCAGATTGACATGCTTGTACAAATGAGCCGACTAATGACCACCTGTTTTGTTTCTATTTTGTTTACCATAACCCACTCTTGCACCCTTGTTCACCACTAACACAGCAGAAAATCAACTTTTGTCTTTGTTCAATGCAAATAATAAGGGTTTGAATCTGCGAGGAGAAACAAGATCAGTAGCTCTTTTAATTCTCTCCTGCCCACTGCAATATTCCATAGACCCTCATCCTTGACATCGTCTTATGGAAGCTTGTGTTCAGCCGAGACAAGCAGGGCACCTATGGGGCCACCTCTGCCGCCCAGACACCTCAGGTTGGGAATCTGACACTACATTCACTGTCGCTTTCACCCTCTCCCTTTCTTCTTCCTCTCATCCTCCTACTCCTCCCTCCCCTGTCCTTTGTAACCTTTGACCTTGCATGTGCAACAGTGATTGTTGTGATTTCCCCTCTCTGCGCTCCGGCGGGGGTCTCCTGGTTCCCGCGCTCCAGCTCCCCCCACTTTCCCCTGTAATAGCGCTAACGCCTCCACTGCAGTTGCTACAGTAGGCACTGCTGCATGCACCTCCGAGCTGCTCTCCTTACCCCTAACTATCTGAGTGGAGTGGCATGGCCCGACCCAGGTATGTACCCCTAACAGCATTAAGCTGGAGCGGTGGACGGGGTTTGTTTCCAAACCCTCATGGGACACATGTCACCATTGCTAATTAAGGTCAGCGGGGGTGAGTAGGCCAAACTGAATTGTGTTAACCAACACCCTTTGTGTGCAATAGGAGGCTGTTTCTGTAGAAATTTCCCTAATGTAATAGTACTGTGTGTCTCTGAATGGCTTTATGAAGATCAGTGCATTGAGGGATTGACTGCTTTTAAAATATTCTACTCATGTTGAAACTCACTTTGTTTAACTTT
Organism: Megalops atlanticus; assembly: GCA_019176425.1. NCBI lineage: Eukaryota > Metazoa > Chordata > Actinopteri > Elopiformes > Megalopidae > Megalops > Megalops atlanticus. The sequence continues at coordinate 37,485,904 of CM032876.1, forward strand.
AAGGGCTCCTTGATATAAAGTGAAATGTAGTGATACATAGTGAAATCTCTTAATCCCCCAAATACAGTGATTCGCTGGTTTGCATGGCTTGAGAAGAATTGGATATTTGGTGACAGCTCTTGACTCAAATGAAGTTGAATACTTGAGGCAAATGGGTCTTACCCGGCATCAGTATTGGCTTGGCAAAGAAGTTGCACATCACAGTATTGAAGTATTGACAAGTATTGAAAACCACCTATATCTCCCTTGACATTTTGTGATGTATTGCATGCCTCATAAAAATTTTTGTGATTCTTGAAGCCTTGATTAAACAAGAAACCAATTTATGGAATAATGTGTGAGCAGCTGAAGGAATTAACTAATCAAAGGCAAACACCGAAAGAGCAAATGAAAATGCAACACTTTTGTGTTTGTCTTTTGTTTGTTCCATTTGCTGTCCTTGTGCGGCACATGCAGACTGGCATTGACCTGTGGGGGTCCAAATGCCTCTCCTGGCTATGCTGCCGAAGGAGGAAGACCCCGAAAGCACGCTACATGCACCTGGCCCAGGAGCTGCGGGTCGACCCTGACTGGCCTCCCAAACCCAAGACCACCACTGAGGCCAAGGTGCCCCCCTGTCCCGAGAATGGCTCATACCAAATCATGTCCGCCTCATAGTGTCCCCCACTCCCATCACCACCCCACTTATTTGGGCAGACATTACCAAAAGGAAAAAAAAAAAGATACTTCAGCGAAGAGACTTGAATCTGAAAGGTTGTGCGAGAGGCACGTGGTGCTCTACAGGTTGGACGGCTAGCCCTGTTCCCAGCATGGCCCCTGGGATATGTGGGCCCTGAAGAGTGTGCTTTGCTCAGCCCCTCCTCCCTCATTGCTGCTGTAATCCCTCACACTGTAAAGCTGCAGGGCTGTCGCGCTCACATGCTGGGAACCGTGTGATCGCTCGCTCTGGTGCTGATGTATGTGTTCTGCAACGTGATTGCTTTTTAATATAGGAAAATGCCCAAAGCTGAAAAAGAAAAATACTCTAGAGTATGTATATGCTCTTTTACTTCAGACAATTCAAAAGCATCATTGGAAGTTAAAGGTAAAGTTAAACTGGGAAAACATGAGCCCGGCTACCAGTAACGTACTCGCAAAGCCACTGTAATACTGTTGTGTCCCGTGACTGCAACATTGCAGAAACATCATTAGAATGTTTTATGCTATGTCTCCCAATGGCCAGAAGCTGTGCACCACCACCTGTGAATCACAGCTAACAGTCACTGCACTCAGAGCCACCGCTGATGTTATGAGATTACAGCAAACTGTGGCTCACATGACCTCTGCAGCCCATTTTTTTAAGAAGTATGTAATTGTAACCGTTCTTTTTTTGTATTTCTTCCCATGGAAGAACAATAGAGGTATGATAATTGCAAAGGGCCAAGGCATTGCCGTGCTCTTTGAACAGGGCAGCCATTGCTGGGGACGCGGTAGACCGGGGTGGAGCGGTTCTGTCGGGCAGTGTGCGGAGATGCCGATGAATGTCAGCTAAGGTCGCTGCGTGCGGAGGGCGCTGATGGGCAGAGGGCGAGCACCATTCATTGGGCCGTCAAAAGGGCTATATCCGCTGTGGTCCTGCGCAGGCTTGCAGACACGTGGCTCCCGCGCACTTGACCGGTCCGCCGAATCCGCTCCTTGTATTTACTTGCATTGCATGCTCCGTATGCAGCGTGGGCAGCTTCGTGTAACTTTCCTCCAGCGGCATGCTGTGTCAAGTATCTACAAGCCTAAGCCTTGACCTAGTCTCTCATAGAACTCAACTTTGTGAAATCAGTCCTCTTGTGTTGCCATTGATCATTGTATATCACGTAACCATCTGGTAGACATTTGTGCTCATCAAAAGTTAGTCATATTCTGTTTTAAAGTCTGTGATCCATTTCCCAACTGTCAGATTAAGACATAGTATTCTAAATCAAATTCAGAGTAATTATTATATCTTGTATTTTAATGAGTATAAATAAAATATGCAAATCAGTCACCAATCATTGGTATTGGTATGTGACTGAATGTAATGTGTTTATTCTTTTCCTCAATGAATATGAGTAATTTATTTAGGTTTATTCAGTTGTGTTAATTGTGCAGTTGGTCACTTTTGGTGACATTTCATTCACTGTTTCACTAACATCTCAGCACCCTCTTCCACAGTTTGGTTCTGTAAAAGTTTTATATGTATGTATTGGAAAAATCCATTGTTCCAAATAGCTACTTGAAAAACAACAACTGAATAAAACCATTAGAAAAACCTACAATCATTTTAATGTTACGGTTGTCAAAAAAGCAGAGGGCCTTTAAACATACGCTTTATGTTGTTTTGTCTGTAAATTTCAATGACATAAACCAAGTTTCAGATTATGTATTTACTATTGGCGCAGTTCTTTTTTTGTCTGAAATAGTCAACAATTCAAGACTGAAAGTGCCAGTAAAGTACTAAAAGATGAATCAAATTCTAAATACAATTCACAGAGCAATGTTCAGATACTGAGCAGTAGAGAAGGCTGTGGAGGATATGTGAGTATTTTGCCTCTCCCATCACCACATCTGTCTGAATCTGTGGGCTACAGACCAGATCTGAACACAGTTATACTTTTCTTGACATCATATATATGTTTGTGTGTGATTCAGTCAATTTGTCAAAATCCAGTGGTGCCTTGACTTATGTTAAAAATGGCATGTACTGTTTTTTTTTGTTTCCCTCTTTCTTTCACATGGCTTAGGGCACACTGATGTTTAATACCTGATTTCCTTTGAAGTGAGCTGTAGTTGTGGGCTGTAGTTTTATTCTGATAATGCAACTGTGCATTAAATTCATTTCAGCTTTTTGAAGTTACTTTTGTTTAAGCCTTTACCTATAAACGAGGAATGATACTTGCAAAAACAAGTGTGTGTATGTGTGTGTGTGTGTGTGTGTGTGTGTGTGTGTGTGTGTGTGTGTGTGTGTGTGTGTGTGTGTGTGTGAGGGAGAGAGATGGTTTTGTCGATTCCCCAAGGATATCTTGGAAACATTTGAGTTTCTGCTCTGTAACGTAGAGAAAAGGAGAGCTCTAGAGGATAGACATAATAATGTTCTTAAGACATTACAAAACTGTCATAATAGAATGATTTCCCATTGCCCAATGGTCTATTTATAACCTTTATAGTAACCCCATGTCATGGGGTAGAATATTTCAGTATGTTAATGTCAATGGTATTAGACTTGATTCTGTCTGTATATGTTTGAGATGTACATTTACCCAATGTGTTACAGTTAGCTCTAAAATGTTGATACTGCATTGTTAAATAAATGTGTAAGATATCTGAATTTACTTTCTTGTTTTATTTTTGTGAGGGCAGTAGTTTGTTTTAATTTTCTTTTGGTACTGTTTGGTTGTAGTTTGTTGCGATCAAATACCTGTTCATTTTTGTGCTTTCTAGATCCATTCAGTGTGCTATTTCTATAAATGTTACAGAACACAAGGCTAGAAGAATGCGTATTATATGTATATCCTGGTTTTGAAGGGAGGCTTCGTGGGGCATTTATAAGATAATTTGTGCAGTAAATGTCACTGAAAATTTTCAAATCGAGATGCATCTGTGATGGAAGGTAAAAAATAGCTGACATTTATTAAAAATATTTTCAGAAATGTGTCAAATTAGCATTGTTTCTCATCATTTCCGTGTATTACTTTTGAGGAGTTACCTTGGCAGATGGCATTGTTACCAGGCTTTCATTCCAGCCCAGCATGTGACCATTGGACTAACGATTGTCCTGTAGTAGCTACTCTTCCTGTTCCTGAGACTGCTGTTGCTCAATGACAGCTGCAAAAATTGCTGGATTTAGGCCTTCGAGACCAGGGGGTTGAGTAACCCTGATGTAATTGAATCCTTGTTGCAGGGAATCTCAATGAATGTTACAAGGGATTCCATTAAGTACTGAAGCAATTCAAAAATGCTTGCCAAACCAAGAACTTATTCTGGTCAGGAATTCTCAAGTTTGGACAAACAATATTGTATATAGCTTTTGCAAAAGAGGTCATAAAACAGTGCTTTTGGGTTTGGGAGAATAAATGAAAGTGATTGTATATGGTTGCTGTTTTTGGCAAGTGTAATCATGTGGTCTGATTAAACACTTCATAGGCTGTAGCCTACATAATGCTGGGGATGTTTTACCTGTTTACTGTCTTTCACGTAGAAGGGACTGTTGCTGTAAGAGGAAAGCTAGTCAGTACATCTGTTTACCAGCTGCACATTCACATTTTTAACCCAACTGATCACCTTTAAAGTGCAGATGGCGACTGCTAATATTTTGACTTTAAGATAAATGGTTTGAGTTTCTGCCTTTGAGATGTGGTGGGTTGAATAAATGTTGCATCCCTTTACAGATTTTAACACTGTTCATTGAAAGGTACAGTATGTGAAACAATTAATATCCCACTCAGAAAATCATCATTGTAATTAAAATCTGCTAACTGAGAGCATTTAACAAGAACTTCAGAAGGAGTTAGGCTTGGCTGCAAAAATAGGTCAGCATTGGGTCGTTAAAACTTCTTTTGGTTTTGTTTCCTCAGGGAAATGTTTGTACTTGTAAAAAGTAAAGTAAAACTAAAAAATAAAGAATTTCATTTGATAAATGGTTTTTTGTTTTGTTTTCTGTGTATGGAATTATTGTAAAAAATGCTGAGCTAAAGCGTGCTTACTTTTCCCCATACTCTCACCTGAAGTTTTCAAATGTAATCAGTTTTGCAGGAAAATGTACATAACTTGCAGATTTTTCTACTTGTAATTTATTTTTTATTTATTTTTATTTGTATTTCTTTACTCAGAACTGTATTTCTAATTATGGCTGACTTTTTTTCTTTTTGAATAAATGTGGTTATTTAAGTAAAACATTGATGTTGGATTTCTTTAAATGATACTGCTGATGAGAAAATGGATGTGGTTTTCTTATGTGTCTGTATGACTGATATAACCTTTAGTTTTGCCTTTCCGGAAAACTAAAGGTTATATCGGTCATACAGACACATGCAAGTTGTCGACTAGCTGGCTTACATTGTGATGAGTACCACTGAAAGAAAATGGATCAGGAAGAACCTGATAACCCACATTTCTGCCCTTTTTAAAGCCCACTGGGATGTTATGGCAAAAAACACAGTCGTCTTGTGGTTATATTTCTGTCAAATTGTAATTTAACAGATGACAAAGTGATCCAGCATTATGTCATAGTAAGTAAAATGGAATGAAACCATAGTTGCTTATGCATCCCAATATTGACATCCACATTAATTGCATTTATGTTACTCTAGTTTATTTATCTTTGACATAAACTATTCCCTTCATGTTATTAAAATTAATAATCTGATTCAATCTGAATGATGGTTAAAGCTTTCAAATTTACACAAACTACTCCAAGATAAGAAGACTAATAAGTCTATTTCATATGTGCCTAGTTTATCAAAATTAAGTTTGATACCCCCACCCCATTACGAATTTCTAGAATAATAAACGAGGGATCTTTATGAATTCTGTTATTTGTCCTTAGACATTAACTCTGTCATGCTGGCATTTCCATATGCGTGAATAGGTTCGTTTACAATTTACCTTTTAAACAGCGGGAAACAAAATCAGTAACATTTGCATTCAATCGCGGTACCCTTCTGGGATTCAAGCGTCTGGTCACTTGTTTACATAATTGAAATTATAGCTCTCTCCATATCGCGTGTATATGCTGAACTCACGCAAGGACAAGATCCCTCTCGCCATATCTTACCATAACCATTAACTCAAAACCAAAACATTGAGTATGTGTGCGTTCAGTTCAAGCTCATCACGTCTAAGGTGTTTAATTTGAAATAACGATAGAGTAACAACTGCATTTATGATGATAAACTGCTCTTATTCCATGTTTGGGCAAAGGTGTTTGAACGGCGGAACGTAGAGCCGGGTAATTGTTTCAGGTCGGGAAATATTTCTTGGCTGGACTGACTTACAGGAAGTATCACAGTCATTCGGTTACTTGCTGTGTCCTTGTTAGCCACTCAGCTAAGTCAGCTAGTTAGCTAGCTGATGTGTACCAAAAGTAAGAATGATCTGAAATATAAAGAGGAAATATAATCACACCTGACACCCATCCCGACTTGTTCGTAGCATTATGTTACGAGCCGGAACTGAAGTCTCTTGGTAAGCGAATTTTATATATGTAGGTTGCTAGTTAGCTTGCTGGCTAATGGGTTTGTCCATGAAATGAGGCATGAGGACAGTAGCTAATCAGATAGCTTGTAGGAGTAAGGTTGGTCATGGAAGGGAATGTGGCTAGCTGCTGAATTAGCCTGGTTGCTGAACAAGTTGGCCACCTAGTTGTATCAGCAAGTTGAAATGCATAGGTTCCTCTACCTCGGAAGTGTGGTCGCAGATGAGCTAACCTCAACAAATATTGTCTGGTGAGGTAATTAGTCTAGATCAGAGTTGACCAGTGGAATAAGCAGGTGTTGGCTAATGACAGTCGTAAGCGAGAGAAATGCAAGTGTGTTTATTAAATATGTAGTTAACCAGCCTTCTTAACGCATAGTCTGCAAACACAGGCAGCTTGACTTGATGTTGAATTTCATTGAGAGAGCATTAGATCGGTACCACCGGCTACATTTAATATTGCGGCCTAACGGTAATATAATTTAGTCAGCGAGCTATCTATCTATCTAATTAAACTTCTTACCAAGACTTGCAGCATTTTTACAACAGCATCTCTAGGTGTAGCTTGCTAACTAATTATGCTGATTGGTGTGACTGGATGTCTGGCAAAGTATTAAAGGATACGCCATGATTTTATTATGTTCTTAACATTTACTAGTTTACAGTGCGTCGCCCACCAGTATTACTGAACCTTCCCTGAAAATTTTCGGTTGTGAAATTGACACACCTCCGAGCTCAAGATGAAGAAAGAGTGCTACTGTAGAAGTAACAATATGTCAGCCTTAAATCTATATGACCTCTATAACTAATGCTCTGTTTTTTAAAGGTATTTTCGGTATGTACGTTAATCTATGTTAAACTAGGTTAAATGATGTAACATCGTTTGCATTATATTGCAAGCTAGGTAAGTGTAGATAAGCAAATACTGTTGAAGCACCTATCTGCTGTCCATTCACTTTACTGTGTGGCAGGCCACCGTAGAAGTCATCATTTAGTTTAAAAATTTCCAGTTAAATACAGGAAGGGATATAATTTGCTGTATTATTAAGTATACATTTTTAAGTTGGAATGTTGAACTGAAAGGACTGTCAGGGATATTTTAGGCCACTTTGACTGTGTTCTTGTTTTATTTTACATGTAGGACAAGCCATTAGATGTAGCGCATGGTGCATTCTAATTTGAGATGCAAGACCACGATAAATCTCATTTACTTTCCTTCCCCTACACCAGTTTGGCCTGCAGGAACCTGGTACCCGCCAACATGGGAGTGAGGTTCCGCATGCCCCTGCAGAAACTGCACCCTCTGTCCCGGGCTATCCATCACCGGTACTCTAATCCTCAGCACCCCCCTCACCGCTCAGCTGCACGCTATTTCACCTCTCTGTCCCGACTGCCCATGCGCCCTGCCAGGCCTCCTCTGGGAGGCCACGGCTACCAGCAGCATCGCACCTTCTGGGTGGCCCGGCTGGCCTCCAGGCTCCTTAAGCTGCGCTACATACTGCTGGGCTCTGCCGTCGGAGGAGGCTACACTGCCAAAAAGGTAGAGCATCACTTAAATCGATCCTTTGACACAGCTGCAGGTGGGCACTGCCTAGCAAGGTGGTGTCAGATGTAACATTTTATACTCTGCTTCCTAGGTCCACAACTGAAATGGATGATTGTCATTCCCAAAAGTTGCTTTCAGCATCAGTGCTGACTTCAGCTGTGCTAGAGTTTCAGTGATGACCTTGATTGAATCTTAATTGAATCAGTGCAGTCAGTCCTCATTTCAGAGTGCATTTTCTGACTCTGCATACAGCATGATATCCGGCCAAAGGTAGAGAATAAGGAAATGTAAACAAGTAGCCGTTGAACTGTGATGTGTTGAGATGTTTGTATTATAACACACATTCAGAGCTGAATGAGTGCCAGCTGGGGTGAGGTTGTCCTCTCTAGAGATTGGTGAAAAGGGACAGGTTCAAAGTATGCTCTGATGTACCAGAATGGCCTTGTTTTTTGTGCATTTTTTTAATAGAAGTGGATTGTGCATTCACCCACACACTGCAAAGTTGTGGATTCACTGAATAATTCCAAAAATATAAAAAATGGTGGCCATTGCCAATGTACCATTTTTCCCAGTGATGGACCTGGATGTGGTACTGCCATCTGGCGCCTCTGTTTTCAGTTCAGACAGTCTGGTTTTACACAACGGCAATCACGCCGACTCAAATTAAACATGGTCTGAGTGATCTGTTGTGGTCTGTTTACTTTATTCTCGATAAATATTCATACGTTTCAAATTGTCCACTCAGTACTACAAGAGATTTTCTTTTTGCTGTTTTAGTTTTTGCAAATAGGATTTGTGTCCCATCTGGGTTTAAACCTTCAATGAGATCAGTTTTCTGAAAGACATGCAATGACTTAAATTTCTGACATGAGGGTGCTATTGCTCCTCTCAGTATGTGAGTCCCCTCAGCATGGCCCACGTGCCACTGTACTCCAAGTCACTAAATAAGCTCTAAGCAGGTTTCGAGCCAGGCCCTCATATGGTGAGCAGATGGGACTTGTTTTGTGATTCACATGCTCTTTGAAAGCATTTGCTGTCATTCATGGTTTCCTCTTGGAAATATCTGTCAGTTTTTGCCCATGATTGGTGGGAGACGGAGGCACATCTTGTCTCGTGGGAAGGTGTCTTGATTCTCAGATGAGATGTTGGATGAGCAGAGGAGGTGGCGGAATATGGGAAGATTCATTGCCCTAATCAACACCTCACTCATCTCATCCCACAGACGCTCTCAGTGAAACTGAGTTTACACTTTCACTGGGTGTTTTGAGTGCTTCTTTGAGTCAGAATTGGTACAAACAACAAAGGCCCACAGTCCTCTTCCTGTCTTTCAGACCTATGAGGAATGGAAGGACATGCTGCCTGATTTTAGTGAATACACGTGGATCGTGCCTGATTTCATCTGGGAGCTAAATGAGCATGTCGACCTAGGTATGTTGGCTGTCCCAGGCCTTCGGTACAATGGCAGATTGTAGCTGCCACACCACAACCTGGTTACTTTAACCTTTGTACAGCAACGACTCCAGGACTAGTGAGTAATGTAAGCTAAGTTGTGTGTTGCCTTTATTTGCTGGATTGATAGATATAATGAAATGTTCTTGTTTGGTCATTAATTGTCACTGCAAAATAATGTCTGACCACCTGGCACAAAGTGACAGGAATTGGTAGAGATACAGTAAGTCTCTGACGTACAATCCTGAGGGAGATCTAGGCTCTAGCCATTAGAAGTGAAATGGTAAGAAGGTATAACTTTGGTGAATGACATTTTTGTTTTCCTCATGAAGAGAAAATTGCCAATGCACTACCTGACATGGAGGAGCTGGCCAAGCTTCTGCCAGACCTGGAGAAGATCGGGGAGAACTTCACCTTCCTCAAGAGCCTCCTCTCAAACGGTTGGTAGCACTGTTCTGTTGCAGTTATGTGGAGGTGAAGTCATTTCAGTCCGTCATTGAAGTTACTGGTAGAGGAGCCAAGTGGCTGAACAACTGTCTAGCCAGTTAGAGTTCATTGATCTCGAACATACGTCACTATTGTGGACAAACAGATGATTCCAACCCATTCATAAAGTAGGACCATTACATGTTTGCCTAAAGTTGTTGTCTGAAGGTGGAGAGCAGTGCCCCTTTCACAAAAAGTTAATGCCAGTATGTACCAGTTCACAGACAGGTCAACACACATAGTCCAAACACCAGCTATGTCTGGAAATTGTAAGGAGTGTCTAGTATTACTTACTTGAGCCAATGCAGTGCAAGAGTAGCATATGACTTTTTCAGACCTGCATAAAGTTCTGTTTATCAAACAAAACACTTTCTGTGTTTCTATGGCCATGTGTAACAAAGTGTTAACAAAACACAAAGAGTATGAAAATCCTAATTTAGGTTTTTTAATATTTCTTGTAATATTGTTAGGGCTAAAGCAAATAGTTTGACCTTGTAGGCACCAAAAAATAAACAGAATGAAGAAATGGTTTCCATGGTAATAATAAAAATAAAAAAATACTAATTTAATCTGTGGTTATCAATAAATGTAGGGTTTATTGATAACCAGACATCAATAAATGTAGTTTTTATTCTTTGTGATAAAATTACAGCACATTTGTGCTATTTTATATTTCACAACCAAATCTGTCTTTGTAAGTAGGGGTAGACTGAACATTGGCTTGTGTTGGAATGATAATACCGCAGTGAAATATTGTGTGTTTGCTTGGAAGGATAACACGCAGTATGCTTAAAAGAACAGTTGGTCATTCAAGCTGAATGACTGCTGAGCAGTGGTGTCCGTCTGGGTAGCCACAGGTTTCTGGTCTTAATGGCTTGTTTTGGAGTCAAAATTGCTTGTCGTTCCAGCTGTCACTTGCCTGTTGACTTAATGGCACATTTGAGGACCAGGAGTGAACACCACTGCTAGAGTCTCTGCTTGCAATGCTGCTCACATGGCTCTGACATGCAGCTGACTCGTTTGGCAAGGCCACACTGTGTGCTGCCATGACACTTTGACTTGCATTTTCTCCCTTTGTTTCCACCTTATGATTTTTGTTCTTCCCCTTTCCCCCCCCCTCCCCGCCAACTCTTCACAGGTATGAGTGTGGGTAGTGAAGTCATTGGAGCTTCTGGTCTGCATCTGTTGTTAGGTGTGTAAACCCCACAACCAGAACCCCTTTCCCTGACGCACGCTCCAAAGGTCAAGTCACACCCGATTGACACCTCTTCCACTGCGGGTGTCCCACACCCAGGCACAGGTCGTCCTGTTGCTGTGATTTGGGGTCGGAATAATGGGGTTGTGCCGGGAGAAATAGCCCCATACCCGGCAGAATTGGTCTCTTTCAACGTTCCTTCAATGATTTGCCTCTTGGCTATAGCTGATGTTTGTTATTTTTGTGCAACCCACAGACGTTCCTGGCTGTCATTAAGAAGCGGAGGTTTCTCATGTACCACAGCACAATCTCAGATGGCCATGTGTCAATAGGGCTCCAATTGGATTAAAAAATATCTTCAGTTGATCACAATGGAATACCAGACCACAGTCTGTAGTAAAAGCTTTCAGTATAGCAAATAATTATGTACAATATACCCATAGGTCTCCAAATGATTGCCTGCTTGTTTGGTCCATGTTGATCTACTGTATGGAGAGTTAAGTCATTTAAAATGCTCTTGGTCACATTGGCAAAAAACAACACTTTTTGTTCCCATTATAAATTAAAACAGAAAAGACATTGGCAATAGAACAAATCCACAGTGATCACCGATACAAGTCATCCCCTGGTTTGTACTGCATGTAACAACAGATACTGTTTACTGACCTCTAACACACGTATCATTTTCCATTTTGTTGTTTAAATGTCTTGGGTCTGTCTTGCCTTGTTGAATGTCTGTTCCCCCACTGGCTCTGGCTGAATGGAGTTTGGCTCCTTTGACTTTTTTTTTCTCTTCAAAGTCTGGTGTTTCTGCAGGCTTTCTTTCCTGTACAAATCAAATGTATGCTGTTGGGTTCCTCAGACCCTCTTCTTTTGACACTTTGCTGCTCAAAAGCTTGGAAAATATTTTCCATTGAAGTATCTTGTAGTTTGCAATGATGGATGCAGCCAACTGAGAACAGTGCCAAAGTAGTTCACAAATCTGTTAAGATGGTCGTACCCCAGTAGAGCATTCCATTACAGTTTTCGTTATGTTATTGACACTGAGCAGATGCACTTATCCGGAGAGACTTAGACAGGAAATGTATAAAAGTACAACTAATAAAGTTAGAAGAACAGTGGCGCATACAGAATGCAGCAGACCTCATCCTGCAGTACTGTAACAACTATCGTGCATATGGAAATGGTGCAGTAAACATGAAAAAGCACAATAATACATACCCTACAGAAGTTACCTGACTCTGCTGTCCTGATCACTATGGGAAGCTCATTCCAACACATTTGGGGCAGGACAGACAGTTGGAACCACCCAGATGTGCTATCCAGTAAGGGAAGGTCAGCCAGAGTTTGCAGAGTGGAGTGATCTAATGATTGATTGTCGATCAGGCTGAGCAGTTCTCCTCGCTGTCTGGTAAACTAGAACCAGCACTTTGAAATGGATTTTATCAGTAGGTGGTGAAGGGAAGTCACAACGGGTGGGAATGCTTGAGAAATAAATCATAGCACAGTGAAGGCAAAGGAAATGCAGCATTACCAAACGTTGCGTCACTGGCGCTTATCAGTAATAACTGTGTCTGCAATCCAGCAGTCTTAGTCTTTTTCACCTGGTGGCACATTAGGGACACCACCTTGTTGACAGTATTTTTCTGGACAAGGTCATGGAGGACATATAGCTGACATAACAGGTGTTTATCGGCGCCTGTACAAGCCATTTCCAAGTATTCCAATGCTGCTTATATAAGCTGCACTTTGCTATAAAAGTTTGGTCACTCTCATCTCCCCATCACGCTTGACTGTTAGAAAGGCATGACACAGTGCTGGTTACTGTCACTTCCCAGCAGGGGCTGTGAAAGTGCTGACAGTACTGACCGTTTTTCAGCTCACAGTCATGGCACCTTCTGATAAACACACCCATCGGATGACAGAAAGACGCAGAAATTCAGGGAAGGGAAGTTGTGCTCGACTTCCACTCCGTCTTTGTAGGGTTCATGCAGAACGGTGCTGTAGATCAGAGAGAAGTAAGGTGCATCCAACCAGTGGAAATATACGGGCAGTATATGTAATATACAGACTGTTGCTTTCCAGAAAGCAATGCTCACAAAACAAATTTTCCAAGCTTTTGGGTTTGTCTGAAGTTTTGTTGACCTGGGGCATAGATGAAAGCCTGTTGATTTTGCATTTGGTCATGTAACCACAGTTTTTTTATTTCTTGATTGACGAGAGTACCTCTCACTATAGGTAATCCTTCATTTTGTTTTTCTTTCAACTCAGAATCATCCGGAGAGCCTGCATTCAGAGCTACAGAGAGCCAGGGGTCTGAAAACAGTGAGAAGCAGTTTAAAAAGGCAAGTCTTTGCACAAACAGTACTTTTATCTTTGGTCTCTCCAAATTTGCCTGTCTTGATTTTAACAAAAAGCTGGCTGTTGATTTCAGACGTGATGGACAAACAGTAAAACAAGTAACAGGAGAATCTGCTTAAAGAGCTGCGCCTGATCCATGCCCCTGCTTTGCCCATGTGATTTCCCATTTCTCAACATTTTTTCAGTGGTTGCATTTTTGGTTCCCAAATAGTGTTGAGACAGGACCACAGTGTTTGTGTTCACGTTGTTGGGTCTCATATCTGTTGTCTTCTCATTTCATCTTCCATGGATATTGTCTCTTCCTGTGTCCACGAGCGAGATTAAGAATGGGTCCTCGTGCCTTTCAAAAATGAATGTTGCCTTTAGAACTCTATTACATGAAGTCAATTTTTACTGTTGCCAGTTTCATCAGGACCTGACTGCTTAAAGTACTAGGGTAGTTGGAAGTGACTTGGAGAAGAGGAGGCTTATCTTGCTGTGATTCCACATTTGAAGACTAAAGTCATATCTGAGCCAATCAGAGATCGGTGTGATACCAATGACACATTGTGAATTGGGAGTTAACAATTTTAAACCTCAGTGAGAAGTAAATAGAAAAGAGATACTTAACAGTGTGGCAGTTGCATACTTTGTGGTGGCAATTGCAACATGAGTTAGTGGACCTGACTGAGGAAAGCCCAAAAGGAAATAATATACAAGATGGCTCACATAAAAAGTTGCTCAAACAGAAGAGTGATTGAAGAGCATCTTGGAACTACTGGTAATTACATTTCTCTGTGACCCAAAAATGAAAAGAGGCAACCATGAGCTAATGCAGAGAATCTGTCTGTTCTGGATTGTTGAGCTATATTCACACGGACCGTGAGAGGTCCAATGGTAACTGTGCTAGTGGATGTAATACTGTCCTAATACTAGAATGCTAACGTGTCTCCACAGATGGTCCATTGAGTTTCTTCTCGTTGGCTTGATGTAATAGCGGCTTTATATTGAATGCTGGAGTGATTTTTATGTGTTCATGCATCTCTGTTTGACCAGAAGACCACTGTAAAGGTGTTGGCAAAGTGCTGTTACATGTGGTAGTAGACAAAGTTAAAGACAAAACTTTTATTATGCCAATCTGCTGTTAGATAACTCACGCTTAATGAAATGGTTTATTTTCTCGCTCCATTGCAGACAGCATTTCACATTTTTAAAATGGTTTTAGTTGCCTCATAACCAAATATTCTATATGGCATGATGCGCACTCACTCAAATTGGTTGTGAATCTGTAGCAGTTATTTGTGTACAGTTGGCCTGCTTAGTTAGCTTGAAATAGTCTATTATATTCCACAATGAAATTTCAAAAATAGAGATAAATGAAAAGTGTTTTGTAGGTATCTATCACACATACTTGTGTAAGCTTGTATAACTAGTGAGGCTCAGAACACAAAAATCTCCACACTGACATGCTGTGTCACTAAGAGGTGCTGGTTGTGGTATCAGTTGGCTCTTGAGTTTTGAGGTCTGCTCTGTGGACGGACAGAGGAAGCAGTGCTATAATGCTTTAAAATGAGGTCTGAAGTTTGGCCTTGCTCTGTGTCGTTGAGCTCCGTAGTGATCTGGCTCAGGCATCCCTAACAGTGGCAAAGCCTTATTATGGACTCCATTTCATTTGATTTCTTGCTGTTTTGCCTGTTGTTTTCTCGGGGTTGGGTTCTATCCCTGTCAGGTTCTCTCTTGGCCTGCCTTTGTTGTGTTCCGTTTTTTTTTTTTTACATTTGTCTCCTTGTGACGTCCCTGGCAGGGTCTGCTTGGGGAGCTCATTCTTATTCAGCAGCAGATCCAGCAACATGAGGAGGCAGCGCGCAGGGCCTCGGCCAATGTCGGCAGGCCTGAGCCCAGTTCGAGCCCACCCTGAGTCCCGGCCCAAGCCCCGCCCCGAACGCCGCTCCGGCCCCCAGCCCCAGCCCCTCGCAGAGCAAGCGCAAGGTGAAGGTCCTCCCCAACAGCCACCGATCGCCAGCGGAGAATCCACCCTCGCCCCTACCCCCCCAACCCCTGTGATGACCTCACTGCCAGATTCACACTAACAGAAATTTGCTGAGCCAGTCCGATTCTGTTGCCCGAGATGTACTTTGATTAGTTCCTAGACCAATGAGGCGTGGCCTCCCGTTTTCGCTCCCATCCAAAGGCGGTAGACGGTTTCCACTGAAAGATGTGGAGAAAAGCCCCTCCCTCTCCAAAATGGATCATATTTTCATCAGTTTGTTGACATTTCATTCCCTCTCCACTTTACACTTTACCTTTCCCTCCATTGTTTTCAGCAGAAAATGTGAGTGTTTCTCACGGTGTTGAAATCCATTATTTTATGCGGTTTCATATCGAAGAGGTCATAGTTGGGCTGTTTTCTTTTTGCATTAGGTCAGTGAACTGCACGCAAGTATCAGTCATCTCTCTGCCATTGCTATGTGTTAGGTGTAGGCGCTGTTGTACATCACTTCAGAGTTTGTGTTTGAACCTCTGAAAGAACTTCATTTGGACTGATTCTGAATTTCACAGTGCTGTATGCTCACCCTCAGCACTTTTTTCTTTAAAGCCTGTTTCTAATATCATATTCATATCCACTTAATGCAGAGTTCCTATTTATTTAAGAGAGTTTCATGTAGACATACATGCATATTAATGCTTTGAGTGCTACATATGTTAACATTTATAGACATTCATTCATGGTATTCATAACCAATTAGCAACAGGCCACTAACATGCTGTGCTTTATGTTTGGTATAAGATGCCACACCATTTGAGTAACTATGAATACATTTAAATGGTCTCATATATGTTAATTAATTAAGGTGTGCTTGATGTCTACATAAGACTCCTTTAAGTAATGAGCTATCAAATTCTTTACCACAACTACCTAGGTGTGAAACATTTTAGCCTTTTGATTTTCTGTCATTTCTGAAGTGCACTTGGTTTTTTTTTAAACCATGGTCAACTTTCATCAGAGCTTTCACTTCAAGCCCACCCCCTCAAAATGCTGTTAGTGTGAATGAGGCATTAGAAGGCTTCAGTGATGCGTTCATAGTTTCATCCAAACATGCTTTTGAGACAATCCTAAAAGCATGATATTTGGCCTCCTTCGCTTGCCAGTTGGCATGCCTAGAAATCGGCTGGCATAATCACTCAGATTGTTTTATAAACCAAGCAAGAAAGTGAGAACACCTCGGCAGTAAGCCACTAATCATCAGAACTGCCCCAAGCAGAATTTGTTTTAACTGCATGGAATTAAACTTCTGTATATTTTAACATAAACTATGGGCTGGGACAGTTGCATTGATGCATGGAGTTTTGAAAACCATCAGTTCCCAAAATAAAAATAAAGTAGCCAGGTTGATGTGATTAGCAGTATTCTGTAGTGCTTCTGCTTGATGTTGTGTTTCAAATTTTAATATTCTTATTCTAATATCTAATATTCTAATATGCATAGATGATTTAATGTTAGTAGTAAAAGTAGTCAAAGTAGTTAGTAATAGCTATAGTATGTTTGGTAGAGAGTGTACTAAATGTACAAATTTAATTGATTCATTCTACATCATGAATGTTCAGCATATTTTTAAACAATGCATCAGTGGTTTAAAATAACTATCCCAGTCCTAATAAACTGCATGTCATTTTAGACCCCTTTCATTTCAGTATCAGGCTCAGTAGTCAGCTCTGAAATTCCCTGTTACTAGGTGCATTTTCAGGAGTTCTGGAAGGAACTGCCTTCAGACCTCCATGCATTCCTGTCTGTGGTTTGTGTGCTCCTCCCTGTCTCCCCCTCTCTCACTAGAACCAAGCAGTGTTTGTGTCTGTGGTCTACCTCATTCAGTGCAGTGCGAGTATGGAGTGGACATGTGGTGCTTTGCCAAAAAATCATTCATAATCAATCTTTTGCAGGGAGTCTCTGCGATATGATTCAGTTCATGCTTTACACTGATGAGTTTTCCTCTGAATCAGTTTTCCTCTTTTGCATTGACTTGAATTTCTGCTGCTGGGATTCTTACCAGTGTTCTTTGCACGTTGACTAAAATGGCCTGCCTCTCTTTGAAGTGGTTTACAGGGAGAGGGGTACGTTCTACAGAAGGAGACTGATCAGGATCACCTGTGATTGACGTTTCTAACCACTCTTATTGTGTTCCGTAGACGTCAGATAAAGAAAAAGTCGATCAGCTTCAAGAGGAACTTCTCCGAACTCAGGTACTGGGCTCAAACTTTCCTCCAAACAACAGGAGAATGATGTTTGTGCAAGAATGTGTAATATTATCAAATTGTGTTGCACTGCTGTTGTCGTTATAGTTGCTGTCTTGTGCATTGTAAGTGGCTCTGTATAAGTACATCCGCTTAATGTCAATTTAAAAATAGACGTATCCAGCACTTGTTTTCTTGCATTATATTATTATAAAATGTTTGCTTAATGGGAGACTCACTCGCTGTGACAAAGAAACACTGCAAAGTTTTAACATGAGATATTTCACTTTGCAAGATCAGTGAATGTTAAACATTTAACCTCTACTGCAGAGGTTCAATGTGTGATGAGTGGAGTGTATGTGAAGACAGTGCTTCTGTAACAACTGCGGCATCTTTACATAGTGTATGAATGAGCAGCCATTTCCCAGCGTGATGCTCTCAGCAGAACAACATGAAGGAGTGAAAGTACTTTTCCATGTAGAGTCTTTTCGTGTCTCTGCAGATGAAGTACCAGCGCATGCTGGAGCGTTTGGAGAAGGAGAACAAGGAGCTGAGGAAAGTGGTACTACAGAAGGATGACAAAGGCATCCATCAAAGAAAAGTCAAGGTGAGAGCCCCCACTCACATGCCCATTAAACCCTCTCTTAGTGAAGGGGTGTCATTGTTGGTGCTGTGATCCCAGTGTTGCAGCTGCATTTACTATCTCAGATTGTCGCATTCATTTATCCAGGTGGATTTTTATTTTCTTGCAGCAGTTGAATAACAGCTCTTTGCTTTCTCCTGTGTGATATCAACCCATGTCCTTCAGGTTCAGTCTAGAACTGCAACCAGAAGTATTGTGATATTGTAGAGACTTACCCAAGAAGGCTCAAAGCTGTGAATCCTGTCAAAGGTGCTTCTACAAAATACTGAATAAAGTGTCTGAATACTTATGTAACTGAGATAGTTTGGTTTTTGCCACTATAGGTCAATTGCCCTACGCACTGCCATATACATGGCTTATGTCACTCACTTGAGTTCTTGCAGGATTGTCTCTTTGAGCCAGCCATCAGTGCAATATGTGAATGGATTCTGATTGGCAGCCGAGTGCTTGGACCGTGTGAGCGTGACTGACACCGAGCCGTGCTTCTGCCACTCTTCCCCTGTGCAGAAATCTCTCATCGATATGTATTCTGAAGTTTTGGACATCCTGTCAGACTACGACTCCAACTACAATACCCAGGATCAACTACCAAGGGTAAGGCTTGTGGGAAGGTGGTGAGTATGCCATGTGTATTGCTGTTTCCTCTCCGAGCACTTGTCCTCCTAGCCACAAATTTGTCTTTGTAAGACTGTCAGTGCTTACCTTGACACTGTTACACTAGAGCCTAGATCTACTTTAATCTGATTCAGAAGGGGCTTTTTAACCTTTCTCCACTGCCACAGGTTTAACCACTAGAGTCAACAAATCGTTGGGAACCAATTTAGCTTCTCTCATCTGATAGGAGAGTCTTAAGAAACCTGGAAATCCCATTTGATTCACCTCTCTGCAGTGCCAGAGATGAGTAGTTCTGCTGTAGACTGGAGCACATGTTCTGCTGACACAGCAGTTACAAGCAGTGATGAAGACAGCCTGCTCTTCTGTCTGTCTGCCGGGCTGTCTAGGTGGTGGTCGTGGGGGACCAGAGCGCAGGAAAGACCAGTGTGCTGGAGATGATAGCCCAGGCCAGGATCTTTCCCCGGGGCTCAGGAGAGATGATGACCAGGTCTCCTGTCAAGGTGAGCAAATTGCCCCACCCTCTGGGAGCTGATTGAAGATGAGCACCACCGGGTGTTGTTTGACTAGTGGATGGGGCGCAGGGGACAGGGGACATGAGGCTGAACTGGCTCAGTGGAGAGTGACCGTTAATGGGGTGCAGTTTGATGACCTTGTGGGAGTGCAATGACTGAGTGCATGAAGGCCCTTTAATATGTGCCTTTAGCTCCACAGTGAGGGCCAGGCCTGCCGGAAACTGGGACACACCAAGGGTGTGTGCCTGACAGAGAAAACTGAAAGTTTTCACTCTGTCCTGCCAGGTAACGCTAAGCGAAGGGCCCCACCACGTCGCCATGTTCAAGGACAGCAGCCGTGAGTTTGACCTGGGCAAAGAGGAAGATGTAAGTTACAGGGCTTGGTAGTGTTGTGTGGGTGGAGAGAGAAAGCTCCAGATCGGTGTTTGATATAGCTAGGACGGTGGTCTCCTTTGGCCTTTGGGTACAGAGTTTGTTTTCTCCGTGCAGCTTGCTGCCCTGCGACACGAGATTGAGCTGAGGATGCGCAAGAGTGTGAAGGAGGGACAGACGGTCAGCCCCGAGGTAAGGTCATGGGATTTCCTGCCTTTTTTTTATTTTGTGGCTCTGTGCCTCTCAGTTTGCACAGTGTCACTGAGCTGTTCTGCCATTAACATATTAGCTGTGAGGATGCAGTGGATTACTGACTGTGTTTGTCTCCCTGTTTAAGACCATATCCTTGAGTGTGAAGGGTCCAGGGATCCAGAGGATGGTGCTGGTAGACCTGCCTGGGGTCATCAGTGTGAGTACACTGTGTGGGTTTAACAGTTTATCCAGTCGCTTACCAGTTAAGTGAGGTCCACATACTCATATGGGTATGCACCTGCATGCACACCTACACATGCACACACACACACACACACACACACACACACACACACACTCTGCAACTCAGTTGAACATACTACTTTGGAGGAAATTAGTATTTTTTTCCAGGCAGGTATCAGAAATAAAAGTACTTATCAAAGAAACGCCCCCAGCAGATTGAAATCGGAGCTGATCATAGTGCTTTTTGGTTGTTTTCAGACTGTGACCGCTGGTATGGCGGCTGACACAAAGGAAACCATCTTCAGCATTAGCAAGGCCTACATGCAGAACCCCAATGCCATTATCCTATGTATTCAAGGTAAGGGTTCCACTGCAAAGGAAAAGCAGTATATCGTGTTCGACGGTGAAGATGTTCCTATGTGTGTTCAGTTCATCACATGAGAAAGGAAGCACTGGCATTGATTATATGTTAGCCACATTCTCACTTGAGCCATTTATAAAATAACAACTGTGTGGATGTGGCTTATGCCTGATACTTACCTCTATGCCATTTTATAGTATGATTAAAATTCAGACATCATATGCTTGGTAAATCAGGGAGAAACGCATTTTGGAAATACCTGACAGAGTGGCAGGGTATTCACATTGGGTGGAAATGTCAAACAGGATGCATGAATGGGATTGTGGATAGCTACGGGGTACTGGTTTTGCTGCCACCATGCTGTCACCACCATACACCAAATATATGGGCAGTGGCTGATGACTGTCCCCTTCTTCAGATGGGTCAGTGGACGCCGAGCGTAGCATCGTCACAGACCTGGTCAGCCAGATGGACCCCCAGGGAAAGAGGACCATCTTTGTCCTGACCAAAGTGGACCTGGCCGAGAAAAACCTGGCTAGCCCCAGCAGGGTGAGGGGTTTGTGCTTGTTTGGACTGAAACTGAGCTGTGTGTGTGCTGGCAGCGTGTTCCTCCACAGAGCTTACAGACACTTGCATTACCACCTTTTCCCACAGGGGGGAGTGCTTTCATCACTTTTAACAGCTGTTCAACATAACTAAAGCAGTTTACCATCAAGGCCACAACAGCAGTCTCTTGCAAATGGAGGTTAATGGAAGCTCAATTAAATTTGGAAAAAAGTAGTTTAGCCTAGAAAAATGAGTAGGCCTAACACAGCATAGCTGTGCAATAACACTAAAAAATAACAAGACAAAGCTTACTTCCAAAGCATTTTATTTACACAGGATGACATCAACTGCCATGTGCGAGAGACGCGAGGAAGTGACCTGTTTGAACAATATTGTGTATACACAGATTAAAAATGCCTCCATTCATTTCATTGCTTCATTACAGATACAGCAAATCGTTGAAGGGAAGCTCTTCCCCATGAAGGCTTTGGGATACTTCGCTGTGGTGACCGGGAAAGGTAAGGCACTCCCAAACAGCAGTGAGTGTGTGCAGAGTCAGCGGCAATCACAGCAAATCTGTTCTGACTCATCATATCCCCTGCCCCTTCAGGTGGCAGCAGCGAGAGCATCGATGCCATCAAAGACTACGAGGAAGACTTCTTCCAGAATTCCAAACTCCTCAAGTAGGTAGTCTCTTGCTGCAGCACCTACCTCCTTAAGAGCCATTCTGTCTTGTCATGTGACCCAGAATGACCAATGATTTGGTGACCCTTGCAGGAACGGGATGCTGAAGGCCCATCAGGTGACCACGAAGAACCTGAGCCTGGCCGTGTCTGACTGCTTCTGGAAGATGGTGCGTGAGTCTGTGGAGCAGCAGGCTGATGCCTTCAAAGGTGAGGAAGGGGGGGAAGAGTCTCTGAGTGGCCAGTTGTCTCCGAAATAATAATTATGATAATAATAATAATCTTGATTTGTGTACCACCTTATCTTGCAAAAACCAGTCCAAAGTGCTTCACATAAATGGACCTAAGCTTCCTACTGTAGCAGTACTTTGGAAGCTAACATTGTCCACACTAAAGAGAACATTTGAAAACTGCAGAGCTGGCACTCTCCATTGGTGGATGAAATTGCACAGTTTTGCAAGGGATGACATTACTTCAGTTCATTATATATATATTTGGAGGATTGTTCTTCCAAAAGACGCAAGTTAAAACCTCTTGGTGAAAAGTCAAGTAGTAAAAGTGGAGGATGGAAAGGAAGTGATAACTAAAGAAAAGAGAAGAGGTAGGGACTGGTGCAAAGGAAGTAAAAACTGACTGTGAGAGACCACTCTGCCCAACCCCTCCGTGTCCACCACAGACTAAATTAGACAAAACCATAAGAATCAGGCAGTGAGCCCTCAACAAACTTTTAGCCTGTAATTTAAACAATGTCGACGGGAAAACAGCATCAGCATCAGACAGGTGATTTCTGACCCCCTGTAGCCTCACAGTTAAACAGGCTATATTTTATCGCTTGATTGAAAGGTAATTAAAAGACAGTGCCCATGTCACAGTGATCGGGGGGGAGGACATCTCTGTGTCGCATTCTGCAGCCGAGTATAGACTCCCTCGGAGACAGTAGGGTGGCTGGCCATGTGTAGGATGAAGAAATTGCACTTGGTCATTCGCTGGTTAAACTCTCCAGCTCAGTGTGTCTTAACCAGACCTGGCTCGGTTAGCTGAACTCCCTCCCGAGCTCCGCTCGCGCTGGCCCGCTGTAGCGCATGCCTCTCTCGCTCAGCGTTAGGCCTCTCCAGCAATTAGAGGGTACGCAAACTCCAGGCATCAAGCGGGAAGGAGATTTATGGCTCTCCGGCACCGCTCGCCATCCCTTTGTGTTCCCTATTGATTTTCGGCGCGTTAAACGGCCAGCGGAAACCTGCTGGGGAGACGAATAACGAAGCAATTACCGTAATCTCCATTGTTGTTGGAGGGGGAGGCAGGGCTGGGTGCGGATCGGCGTGGGGGTAATGGATCCCTCCGCGTGGAGCAGGCTGATTAGGGAAGTGCAGCGGAGCAGGATCGACCGTCGCCCTGCCGCCGCGCCGCCACCACCCCCCCACGCGGCAGCCGCAGGGACATCCCGCCGCCACAGTCCCCCGGGGAACGTGGTCACCGTTGTGAGGACGGAGCAAACCGGTGCCAGGCCTAGAAAACATTCAGCATCCCCCAAAACTTTCACTCTCGATGCACATTTGGAAATTGTTGCTTAGAAATTGGCGATCTTACAGATTCTGCAAACTCCCACAACAGCGGGTATAGCTGTTGTTCTAACGTAGCTAGGAATTATTACTGTATTTTTATTGCATCCATCATTACATGAGAACAGAAGGAGCTTAGGCTTGTCAAGTTCCAGCACATGCGGTTCCTGCCGAATCCAAATGTGAAAATCCTTTCAGTAATGCAATACCTCAATAAAAGGATCCTGATTTATGGAAACGGAAAGTTTCTGACAATGACATTTGAATTGCTAACAAATGCAGCAATTCTTGTGGGAGCTGTGCTCCTTCCCCCCGCCCCATTTGGGCCGGTAATAGACAGTATTGTCTGTGCGCTGTTGCCAAAGTCAGTGATGTCATCCAGGCTGAGTGCTTTATGGTGGAGCCAGGAGATGGCGTATTGATCCGTGTGCTCATGGTGTTCTCACTCTCTTCTTTTTTACGATGTGACGTTCAGCATCCCGCTTCAACCTGGAGACGGAATGGAAGAACAATTACCCTCGCCTGCGAGAGCTTGACAGGGTAAGGCCATGTCTCTCTGGTGAGGCGCTGGTCCCTCACAGCTGGGTCCCAAACTGGACATGGGGAGGGTGAGATAGTCAAGGAGGCCATATGCCACACTGTAGACACCAGCTGGCAGGACTCAGAGATGTGCGCCACCTGCAGCGGGCAACTCCCAGGATGTGTCAGGGGCCCAAAGCAGTGCTGGTGCTATACTATAACCGCTTCTACTCAGGGCTGTTCCAGTTTGGGTTACTTGGGTTACTCTCCAAACTGCAGTAGCGTAAGCCTTATCCGCTAGTCATATTTCATATCTTTATTCCCTCTCACTTTGTCAGCTATTCAAACTTTGAACAAATATTTGGAAAACGCCTCAAATCTAGAAATGGATGCTTCCAGTAAAGTTCAAAATAGTTGTCTTGAGGAAAATTACCTTCTGGTTCAGTGTGTGGGAAGAGGAACACATCTTTTAAGGCCTTTCAGCTGTGAGTGATGTTTGTTTGTGTTCCCTCCGTCTTTTTATGTGCTAGAATGAACTGTTTGAGAAGGCCAAGAATGAAATCCTGGACGAGGTGATCAGCTTGAGTCAAGTTACACCAAAACACTGGCAAGTACTTCCATATCCCTGTTTTAAGATCATATTAAAGAGGCCTGGCAGGCGAGTCCTTCTGGAAAGAGTACTGCAAACACATTTACAAGAAACAAATTCACCATTGCTGGCAGTTCAACATATTTGTGAGGATAAGCGTTTTCGTTTTTAGACCTGTTATTCTGTGGTCCCCTCGGCAGAATAGTCATTATTTTTTACACCCGAGCGCATCCTGCCATGTGTATGACTAATACTCTCACAACAGTTAACCATCTTACAAGTAAAATAATTAACACCACTTGGCGTTTTGTCATCACTGCTGCTACGAGAATGAACTAACAAAAAGTTCAGGGCCTCCCGCCATCGTTCGGCCGCCGTGAAAGCCGTGGCAAGATGCTCTGAATTGCGAAAGAGGAGTTAAGCGCTGTGCGTAAAGGTTTATCAAAAGCAGCAATGATCCAGAAGGGCCGATTGGTAAATTGAGTGGCCCGGAGGTGCCGAGAGCCCTGGTGAGATCCATCAGTGCGGCAGGATCAATGGGATGATGAATAGCCACCGGGTGGCTTTAGTGGGCCATCTCAGTTAGTTGGTGGCATCAGGGACGTGAGTATTGATACTGGGGGAGCGGAACAAGGCGGGAGGAAACAATGAAATATGAGCGGCTGCTTGTGATAAATGACCGCCGCTCTTGGCGGGGAAAGAGGCGCCCCCTCACCCGCCGAGCACGGCCTCATTCGGCCGGCTATCCCCCCAAAGCCGCAGCTGTCGCGGTCGTGCGGAGGCCGCTGTCTTTGGGAAGCGGCATAGATGCATATATTGGCACACTTGAACGTCACGGTGGTGCCTTCCTAGATTGCGTCAAAGTGAAACTTTCATGCATGTGACCCCTCCTCTTCTCTCTCCCCCTCAGGGAGTCTATCCTCCAGAAGAAACTGTGGGAGCGTGTATCCACGCACGTCATCGAGAACATCTACCTGCCCGCCGCCCAGACCATGAACTCCGGCACCTTCAACACCACCGTGGACATCAAGCTCAAGCAGTGGACCGACAAGCAGCTGCCCCACAAAGCACTGGAGGTACTGACCTTTTGAGGGGGGTGTCTGAATCTGCCCAACCATAATACAGGAACTGCGCTGGACAGCGAAAGAAGGAGGCATTCAGCCTACAATCTCACTCTGACCATGTAGCAGCAGATACTTTCTGAGAGCATCAACGCCGACTAAGCATGGTTTACTGTTCACTACTATTTACTGTTCATTGGTTGTATAAAGGCTATAATTAGTTGGTTTGTGGTCAAGAATTGACATGCTGTTGCATTTGGAAATGGACTTTACCATTCACAATCCAGTTTGCACACATGAAAATTTGCGAAAAGGTACACATGAATAAATGAATCCATTGTGCCATCTGAAGTTTGCCAACATTTTCCTTGCAGCTGTCATTTCAACTCTCCTGTTACCTTACATGACAGTCTCAGCTATCCACTGGCACACAAGGTGGTCACAGACCTGCATTATTGTACATTTTAAAGCAAATTCTGACACAGATGAGGTACAGATGAATGTAAAGCATTTAGTGATATTTAAGTCTGCAATGTTACTGTTAAACACTTTGACAGGCTACTCCCCTTGGCTGCTTTGAGGCCGTCAGAGGTGCTGCATCTTTGATAGTGAGACGCGTGTCCTCATGCTTGGGGGTCATGCGAGGTTAATTATGGAGTCAGGCCTCAGTGTAATACCCCTCTGGTATGGAAACAATTTCTCAGGACCGAAAAGCCAGTGCAAAATACATGTTTTGGTAAAAGGGCTTTTAAAATGGCTCCTTGGCTATCCGAGTCACATTCCTCCTCAGGACACCATGATGGTAATGGTTGTTGTTTAAAACAAAGCGCGTGCCAGTCACACAGCTTGGCAAAATGCCATTTTGAGAGAGATATGTATGTCAAAATCAGTTTGAATTCCCAAAGCGTAAGGCAACAGCAAGACTGACTTGCAGGAATGCATTTTAATTTGACGTATCCTGTTATCGAAAGCTTTGTTGCATTGAGATTGTCCATTAGCTTTCTTTCTGAGCCAGCCTTAAATGAATAACCAGTGTTTATATACATTACGCAGGATTGCAGCCAACTTTGTCACTTGACTAAGAAAGTGCCCTTTCATTTCTTAGCAGTGGGCTTAGCAGTGAGGATTTCAACTCGGATATTAATGCTCTCTGTCAGTGGTTTACTGTTGTTTCAGAGCAGTTTGAGAGGGAATACAGTTTTAACAGGGATAGTGAATTTGTTCTAAATACTGTTTTTCTGTTCTGATTGTCCCTGGCGTGCCACTACTTATGCATTTGCGTTTTAGCCTGAAAGTGTGCTGGGATGTTTGTATGCATAGGAAAGTGGATGAGATGTAGCCAGTGCTGAGACTACAGAGGAAACAAGTGAAGATTGTCATGAATGGCAGGATAATGGTGTGGTTGGTTTACGTTTGCTTGCTGTTTCTTTATGAGAGTGCTTGCTAGCTGGCTATGTAAGAGTCACACTTGATGTCACACTTTGCTAGTGTGTGTTACCAGGAGAAGCAGCCAGAGAAAATCAATGGACCCCTCTTCAGTTCGACTGCTGCCACAACTTTATTTCTGCTAGCAAAGCACAGACCGCCTCACCTTTGTTTTGCCTGTGTCCCTGTGTGGCTGTAACACGCACAGGTGGCCTGGGAGACCCTGCAGGAGGAGTTCGCGCGCTTCATGGCCGAGTACAAAGGCAAGGACCAGGACGACATCTTCGACAAACTCAAGGAGGCGGTGAAAGATGAGAGCATCAAGCGGCACAAATGGAATGAGCGCGCCATGGACAGCCTGGTAAGGCGGCTCCACCCTCCCTCTGCGAGAGCTAGCGGGGACGGGGGCGGGTTGGGGGCGAAGGTCAGTAAGCAGCACTCTCCTGTGTCCACAGAGGGTGATCCAGCACAACGCCCTGGAGGACCGCTCCATCACCGACAAGCCGCAGTGGGACGCTGCCATCCAGTTCATGGAGGAGACCCTGCAGGCCCGTCTGAAAGACAGTACGCCTGACCCCGCCCACACGCCTGCTGCTCCGGGCAGAGCTTCAGCGGCAGGTGATATCTCCTGCATGCCTGCCCCCGCCAGGGAACGTCAGACTGACAGCCTCTCTCCCTGCTTCCTCCCCCAGCGGATTCGGTCATCAGGGACATGGTGGGGCCTGACTGGAAGGAACGGTGGCTGAACTGGACGAACCGCACCCAGGAGCAGGTGGGGGTCTCCCATCTCACAAGCTGTCCCATCTTACCCAGTCTGTTGGTGTCTTGGCCTGCTGCTGTCTATTTTCATCAAATAGCAAGTCGTACTTTTAATAGTGTGATCCAATAGTTCTTGATTAAATTTCTGATAATTTTCAAATTTAATCCATATTAAAGACTAATATTCATATTAAAATCTTAAAAAGATCAACAGGAAAGTAGAGCTGACACACTTGCATTTCCATAGTGTTTTTCTGAATTTGTTTCACCGCACAGGGTGCCAAGTCCAATATACTTGCTGTTATCATAAGGAACAGGTATACATATACAGATATGCCTCTTCTGTGCAAGAATATGAAGACCTTTGTGATTCCAGTGAGAATGACTGCCCATCATCTAGATAGGATTAAAAATGTTGTGTACATTGAGAGGCCTGGTCAGTGATCTTACTGGCTCACCCACAGCATATCCGCAATGAAACCAAAAATGAGCTGGAGCGTCTTCTGAAGCTGCATGAGGACCACACTGCGTATCTGGCCAATGATGAGGTCACCACAGTGCGCAAGAACCTGGAGGGGAGAGGGGTGGAGGTGGACCCTGTTTTGGTGAGTCGGTTACCCGTCCTGCCACAGTTATCTTCCCTGCCATTGATCCACTGACTTGCCCTGAGTTTCAGTCCTATGCATGTGAGTTTCAGAAATTTGTCTTGCTTCAGTGCTCTTGCACGACCGCATCGTTTGTAATGGTAAAACAAGCCTAATGTGAAATAGTTGATTCTAAACAGGGTTTGCACAAAGGCAGGGGGGGAAAAAAGCATTTAAAAATAAAATAAAGTAAATCACAGCAAAGGACCATTTGGTTCTGCGTGTCTGTGCAGTTGGTCTGGAACGCCTTCTGAAGCTCTGCCGTGCAGAGTTCTCAGTCCTCCACAAGTCTAATCCTCCTGCTGCCTGCCTCCCCACCAGATTAAGGACACGTGGCACCAGCTGTACCGCCGGCACTTCCTGCAGAAAGCCCTGTTCCACTGCAACCTGTGCCGGAGAGGCTTCTACTACTACCAGAGACACTTTGTGGACTCAGAGGTGAAGAGTGCGGGGAGCTACCTCCCATTTCTGTTTGGAGTTTCTGTTCTACAGTCTTCATGTATCCCTGCTGTCTGCATCTTTTGGAACTATTGGGTGAAACTACAGGGCTACCTAACCCAGATATAAAATATGTCGACAGAAATAAATTGACAAAGGATTTGTCCGTTTATTTCTGTAGACATGATGTTTTATGTCTAAACTGTTTGGAAATACCATGTCATATTTGAGGTTTCTGATCTAATCTATTACAAATGGTCAGATTGCTCGCATTGAGAATGTGAACAGTTAGTATAATCCAGGCTAGGTTCTGGTTTGTTACATAGCTGTGGCGACTGCATGAGCAGCTGTTCATGCAGTTAATGGGATTGAGAAGACATAGGCTTGGCTCCTGCAGCGCAGGTAGCGTGAGGCCCTGCCAGCTCCTGCTCACTGAGCCTCTCTGTGGTGTCTGTTTGCTGCAGCTGGAGTGCAACGATGTGGTCCTGTTCTGGCGGATTCAGAGAATGCTCGGAATTACAGCCAACACTCTAAGGCAGCAGCTTACCAACACAGAAGGTAATGTTTGGGTGGGGCCATCATTGGGGAGGGCGAGGCGGAGAGGCCGGGGGGAGGGGGCTCAGCCGCCCTCGGGCCCACGAGCACAGCATGCCCAGCTGCTGCGCCTGCGGTTCCAGGCCGCACGGCATCCCATTTACCTGAAACAATGCGGGAAAGGCGTGGTGGTTCGTCAGCCCCCTGCTCTGCTGGCTGGGTTTAACACACGAGGCAAGTGAAAGCCTTAAATTCGTTCCCATCCGCCAGTCATCCACATATAAACAAGAACTGCAGCGAGAACAAACTTTCAAGGGCAGCGGCGCGAGGAGTTGATGCCCCGCATTGATTATTGCTTTAAATAGAAAGATCTAATCGGCTCCCTGAGGCGTCGGCCCTGGGCCTGTGTTTGATGATGCGCTGTCTGCCCCCCTCCCCTGCAGTGCGCCGCTTGGAGAAGAACGTCAAGGAGGTCCTGGAGGACTTGGGCGAGGACAACGAGAAGAAGGTTCACCTCATCACAGGCAGGAGGGTGCAGCTGGCTGAGGATCTCAGTAAGTGACACCCGCCCCTGCCACCAGTTGCACACGTTGCTCAGATTTGTACCGGTCCACACCTGGCCTTGTGTCACAGCGGACCATCAAAAGACACTTTCTGGATTTTTACACAAAAACATTGCAATTTAAATTTCTTGCAATGGTGACAGTACCTGTAAAGATTTTAAAGGTGTTGTTGTAAAGAAGCTTGGAGCTCTGAAGTTTGAGAGTCCCTAGGCATAAATGTTTTGGTTGTTTACAGCAATTATGGAAATTTTAGCATACTCAGAGATGTTACCTATCACTGTTTTGGGATCTGACTAACAGTTTTCAAAATTCAGGTAAAATATAAACCCAAAAATTTCTTTCTAAATAAGCATGCATGGTTATCTTTAGGTGCTCTTGAAGCATGCAGTTTTGAAGGTCAGTAGAGGGCAGTGTTAGTCAGCGAAAGCTCTGACTTACAAGACAGAGATGAACAAATTGAGCCCTTGAGGAGAGAAAGGTCTGCTGAATTTTTTCAGCCTCGTCTCTAGTTTCACAGAAGTCATTACTTGCATTGGAAGGCACCTGGTGTGTTCAGTAGAACTGAGCACGTGGGTGAAGGGTACCCCTCACACCTGCCAGACTCTGGCTGTCTAAGTCTGGTATTGCCCTGAGGAAATGCTCACATTGCCAAGGGTCGGGGAGCAGCTTGTGTATTCCAAATCAGGCACAGACATTGTGTCAAAATACGCATGATCAAAATCATGCTCAAGGCCAAGGGTTGACGACCCTTGGTGTAAAAGGTATGGTTAAGGTGTTGCTTTCAGTTTCAGTGCAAGATGTTATACAACATCTATTAATTTTGGGTAATTTTGGGAAGCCCAGATCAGCGAGGAGACTTTTCTGGTAGACCATGCCAGCCCGTGTGACGGTAGCATGCAACAGCATAGCTCTATGGCACTGGTTAGCACATACTCACAGCGTGCGTTCCTGGCAGTGCTCCGTTCCATCATGTCTGCCTCGCTGGTGTCACTGGGCGGGGGGGGTTCCATCTCTATACGAATCGCTCACCAAAGGACAATTCTAAAGGGCAGTCTGCCGCTGCTCTCATACAGGGCCCTAGTTATTGTTACATTGGCCACAAAATAACGCTGGCCATTTGCAAACCAGGTGGGCAAGCTGTCCTCCCTTTAAACTTTAAACTGGATGCCGCTGGCCAGAGTGGAGCGTGTTTTTTCAAGCAACGTGAAACTGCCCTAATGGCTCTCCTGCTCCTCCATCAATGGCTGAAAGTGTGCTTTGTTTGACAGTGTGTGTATCTCTGTCTCCTGTGATTCGAGATGGGTCATTGGAATACAAACTCATTGGACGACCCCTGCGCTGCAGTGGAGTGTCCACATTATCGATCTCAGTGGCTCCTTCTCAGCGTACACTTCAGAAAAGGGTGACTGTAGTGGCTTTGAGCGGGATTTTTTAAAATCTGGCATTTACATGTTGCCTGCGAAATGTACATTTTGAATTGGACTGTTTAGTGATCAACATTCAGCCTAAAGGAAAACCGCTGACCAGTCATGAACGAGGTGCTTTTCTTCGGTGAGCAGGGTATGCAGATGGACTTGAGAAGAGTAGTCAACTGACCAGTGGAGTGAATCTGGATTTAAGAGCCCAGCTGCAGCCTAACAGCAGTGAATCTACAGCACTAATAAGCGGAGGGTTGTGGCCTTAAGTTTTAGAGGGGAGCCTTGAGCGAGATGCTGCAGTAAATATTCTGCTGAGCAGATGGACGAGTGAAGAAAACACCCTGTGCAGCCAAAGAAATGGTGTAAAATCCTGAATGGAAAGGATGTGTGTAAATGATGGAAATTTGAGAGGAGGTGCAGGTCCTGTTTTGGGGCAGTTTTCTGTTGCATTTGGAACAGGGGAGCTTCCCTCTTCAACCCAGGATGAAGGCCGCGACTTGGCAGGCATACCCCACGGCCAGCACACAGTACGCCAATGTCTTCTCCGAGGAGTCCTTTATCGTTAGCGGCAACAGCGGTAGCGGTAAATGCTTTTGAGGAAACAAGACACTGACTTCCCTGGAAGCCGTTCTGCATTCCTTTTGTGGAATATGTTAATAAAGGCAGGCCTGGGCAAGTGGCAAGGTTTTGTGGCCATTGCAGAAAGCACTTGCCTGTTGCGTGCAGCCGATGGCCAGTGCTAGGAAAGGAGAAATGTTTGTAGTAAAAGGACGCATTGCGCTCAGGGAAACAGATGAAGCCTTTTGGGGCAGCTTGGTTATTGAATCAGAGCGCTGCTAAGTGTTTAAATGTAAATAATCGAATGAGCTCGGGGGAGGCTCACAGCCGCGTGGCAGTTTGCTGCCAGAGAGGAAGTCGTCCTTGAAGTCCGATGGCTTCACATTTTATTTCCTTGTCTCACATGCGCTCACACACATGCGTCCACACACTTTTTCTCAGACACACACAAACACACATCGCAAGCACCAACCCACAGGCAGGCACACGCAGACGCACACACACAGTGCAGCGAGCACACGTGGAGTGCACACTTGCGGACACACACACTTCTGAATCTGTCTGAATATTGAGAATGCAGAATACCAGAATCCAATACCAGTTTGTCATTGACTCTTGCCTCAGCCACGAGTTACTAATTAAATGAGATATTGTAATATTTTAACGATTGGCGGTGTGACTGTAGTTATAAGCGAGTGTGTATGTGTGTGTGTGTGTGTATCCACAAATATAAACAGTGAAATTGATGCCTATGCATGAATTTCTTTCCAGAAAAATAAAAAAATATGTATTTTTGACTTTTATGAATAATCTAATATATAATTTAGTTATATCTTTTTCGGTCACTGCATAATTCCATTTGTGTTATTTCATAGTTTTGATGGCTTTACTGTTATTCTAAAATGTGGGAAATAGTAAAAATAAAGAAAGAAGAGTATATTTTTTTCTCATGTCACAGAAATGTAGACTGAGCTTTACGTAGTTGCTCCAGCTGGCCTTTGAAGTTTTTATTTTCCCTCCTTATGTTTTTATTTGTTTTTATTTATTTTCTATTTCTACATGATTATTTTCTGTTTGACTGCTTGTTTTCAGTTGAGCGGCGTTGAATGCATAGTTAAAGCTCTTTCACCCACATCAGTGCCACGGCTGTACACTTTATTACAGATAAGAATGGAGGGGAGCTGCATCGTCTCGCCTCAGACCCGAGCCGCTGTTTGCTGGGATCTAGCGGCAGACGAGCGTTGTCCTCCCTCAAATCCACAAGGCTATTTTAGCACCTCTGCGGCTGCCAAAGTCAATAAAACCATGTCATCTGTCGAGCTGTGTTTTAAAAGGGCTTACTTCACTTCCTCCCTGCGTGCCGCACTCAGTAATATCGCCAGGGAGGAAGTGAAGGAGAAGGCATGCGGCATTCGGGAGGCAGGCTTCCTCAGGCCCTCTTCAAAGCGGATGCATTCCGGGGGCCTGCCTGGCCTTGCTGGCGTGCTGCGCGAGGTGGCGGTGTGTTCCTGGCTCCCGGGCTCCTTTTTGATGTAGGATTAGCAGGCGTCTGCAGCAGCATGCCGGGACCCCGCCCTCACCGGCACCTCACCCCCGGCGGCAGGTGCTGCTCGCGCCCCTGGAGGACGTAGACTGGGCGGGGCCGGGGGCGGCGGAGAGGGAGAAGGAGCGCAGGGGGCGCGTACATCTGTCACGCTGTGGAGCCCCAGACTCGCGTTCCCCTCCTCCAGTGCGAGGGAGAGGCCGACGGGTGCGCTGATGAGGTGACGGGAGAGGTTCTCGCCTAATTTCGCAAGCTCGTGTCACGCTCGATGCAGCTGTTCCCTCTCGTGTCTGTGCCTTCGGTCAGCAGTTCAGGCCCACATTAGTTCAAAGCCCCTATTAAGCCCTGCCTACCTGGAGGTTATTAATTATTCCTCTTGGATACAGACTGTAGGAAGGACACGTTTCAGAAGTGTGCTGAGGACCCTGTGAGATCTGCTTCAGAAGTGTTCACAAGTTTAGTTCCGAGCAGGAGAACGTCAGTGCTCTCTGAAAATTGGAGTGCTTAATATTTTGGGGGGTTTCCTCCCTGTCAGTAACTGAACCTACTGGCTGAAGGAAAAATCTTTCATATAAATGCTTGTCAGAATGAGAAAATTGCAGTGCTTTGAACAATTTACAGGGCAACTTTGCAGAAAATCTAAAATGTAAGATGCTGTTCCTTACCCTACAGTTTGGTACGTATAAATAAAAAAGCAAGAAGTTCCACAGTAGAGAAATGTCCATTTCTTTCCACAAGTTCTTATCGATTTGACGTTAACACACGAAACCCCTCCCCTTTCAAAGTTGCAAGTAATAAGTGGTCACATTTATAACTAGGTGCAACAAGTCTGTTTTTTCCCCAAGCTCCGTATGAGCATAAGTATCTACAGATGGATGTTCTAAAACATGTAAGCCGTTTAAATGTTAATGTGTCATAAACCTTTGGCTGAAACCAAATGTACTCTATCGCACTGTCACTCAAGTCTGCCTTCAGTCCCCAGGACAGGCTCTGAATCTGAGTGCGCCCATGCTTCTTGTCAGCACAGTGCTAAGGCATTGCTAAAATTGATATCTCTTCGTGTTTCAGAGAGTCAGACACACACAAGTTTAGTGTATCAAGAGTAGAATGAAATTTATCATGTGATTAGGTGATAAAATTTAGTATTCTTTATGAATTAGTAACACGCAAATACAGTAATTAACAACTTGCAAATGTAATTTTCTACAATTCACTGACAGAAGGCTATGTGATTAAGAAGCTAACTAGTTTTAAATAACCATGTGTGTTCTCAGCAGTTAAACTGAGTGAAGGGCAATTCAGTGTGGATACCTCCTACAGTCAAAGTAAGGAACAACCTGTTGACCTCTGGGTGAAGTTCTCCTTTAATGTGTTTAATACACATGTGTAATATTGACGGGGACATATATCTGGATGTTCTCGCTAGCGAGTGCAGCCTGTCTCAGGGGAATGTTTACCTCTGTATAACTCAGCAGTCCTTTGCCCACCCTGCAAGACTCAACAGGAGGAGATTCCAATAGTTAAGCAGATGCAGGTGGAGTGGAAGACGGGTGGGGTAGGGGGTGGAAACATAACTGAGTTCAGCCAAGAGTTGTTCCTACACGTCCTCTTTGGAGTCAGAGAAGAAAAAAAGATGGCCCTTCATTAGAGAGACGGCCTCACCAGCGCAGTGAGAGCGGCGTCTCTTGGGCGAGCCGAGAGTGACCCGGGAGGTTGAGGCCAACTGGCCCCAGTGATGCTGCTGCAGGTGTCGGGAGGTGAGCCCGGCCTTGGCCCGGTGTGTGTTTGGAGCACTTCATGGGAGAAAGGCAGGAAGGCAGCCCCCCGGGGGCTTGGCCTAGCATGAGGGGTGGTGTGTCCTCGAGCACCCCCACTTAACCACACCGCCAGTCCAGTTTCATGCAGGGCAGAGGGGGGGACTGGGGTCTTAAAACAATGTGCAAAGTCGAGTTAAAACTTGCATGGGGGATGGGGGTTGAGTGGGTCAAACTCGGGATGGCGGGGATGATGTCAGCTGTGTGGAGCGCAGGGATCAGCACCTGCAGTACCTTGTGGTGAACCGTGTCCCTCTAGAAGCAAGCGCAGATCCACAACATACAACCACTCACATCAGTGGGAGTTCTCTGCAATATTTTGTTTAACTGAGCCAAATTGCTATGTCTCCAGGTACAGCTTCTAAAAACTGCGCCTGTGTACATATAACAGTCAGGCAGTTAGTGGGGAAAAAAATGGCGGGTGTCTTTCTTGAAAGCTTGTCTTGCTGTGTCCGTTCGACCATGTCCATGTCCCCCCAACACCAAAGACTGCCCACCCACCCGTTGTCCTCACTTGAATTGTTGCTCACTGGCTCAGCTGGTCAGCTGTGTGCCTCCTTAGAGTAGTCCTCAGCCCCAGTGGTCCTCAGCCCCAGTCACCATGCCCCAGCAACTCATCTCACCTATCAAATGGATCACAGGCGTTGCCACGCAACCTCTGGTGTGTGCTTCATGTGCGGTGTTCACTACCGGGGGTGCTGTTTTTGGGGCTTGGGGGTGTCAGGGAGCAGGCTGAGAGCCTGCGTGATAAAAAGCAGCCCCCTTCTGTGGGCTCCCCTTTCACAGACAGCGGCGTGAGATGAGTGACTTATTGCCTGCCACTGCGCTGGGTGGCAGCCCTGAATGGCTTGTGATAGTGCGCTCATTGTCTGGGCCTGTACTTCGGAATGCTCTCTCACACTATCTCATGTCTGCCCAGGGTCCCTTTATCATTTTTCTTAAAGGATCGTTCGGGAAAGATTAGTCTCAGCTAATGAGAAGCGCTTCCCTTCCTCTTCCTTTTGTGTCACTAATACGGAGTGGCTCTGTCTGGAGCCTGTCCTTGTGCACGCGGCGCATGACACGAGAGCTGTGAGTTCATGTTTAACAAACCTTGTTTGTGATTGTATAAGCCAGGGCTGGCCCTCTCATGCCCCCTCCCTCCCCAAATCTGTTCTGCTCCCTTTTCAAATTTTTTTATTTCTGTTTTGTTTAATGAATTAGGACAGTGTAACCCTGTTGTACAAATCTCTTTATATGGTGACTCAGGTGCTCTGATTCGCTCATTTGTTTGAGACATAGAAAGAAAACACAGAAGCTTTTGAACATGTCTGAGGCTGCGTGCAGGGCAAAAGGAAGCCCCATCTTGTGCCAGGCACCTGATTTGCCTGAAGTGGTTGTGTTCTTCTTCAAATGCTGTCTGTTGTTAGTGTAACCAACTAGCTTTGTGATGGTTCAATCAATCAATCAATCAATCAATCAGTTTGGTCACTTGTATATATGTGTCATTGTCAGACACATAGGAAAAGGCTTGCATGCTAGAGGAGCGAAGCTGGGGAGAATGCTGTCAAAACAGTCACACAAAATGTGCAGTGGGCTGCACGCCAGCACCCTGTCACGTACTCCCAATGAAAGGCTGTTACAAAAATGTTACGATCCCCATGAAGATTAACAAGCCTTGAGTTCAACTTCCATCCAATCACTCACCTTCTCTCTGAACTTCCTAGAGGCCGGTTCGCCCATGTTTGATCCCCTGGCTGCCGCTATCTGACTCATGAATCGCAACAAACGAAGTGTTTTCATCCTAAACAAATACTTCTGCAGCTTCCCCAGTTGCCTTTAATCTTAGTGTCGCTGCTGATTAGCCGGCTGTGATTAGGGCTCCGTTTGTAATTATTCTTGTTCTGGTTTCCCTTGCCGCAGCCTGACGGCGGAGGTTCGCGCGTCTCTCCTTGTTGTGTGACACACAGGGCGGGGTGGCACATTAAGCGGCGTAATGGCCGCCGTCGTGTCGGAAGCACCGCCTCGGCAGACCTTTATCTCCAGCTCCAGCTCAGGACCCGTGCCGGCTCTCCTTTTCCTTTTTCCTTATTTTCGTTCTCCCTCACACGCTCACACACACACGCGCACACGCATGGCTCTGCACACAAGGGATGTTGCTTGGGGAGGGGGCTTTTCCCCCTGCACTACAGCAACCTTGATGTTAAAAGCACATGTCGGCCCTGCCTCCTGACAAATAGATGTTTATGGCGCTCCCTGACAGCAGGATAGGAAACGGCTTCCGTCTCGCTAACAGCTGGGAGAGGGGCGCTCCCCAGGCCCCTGCCAGCCGCTGGCAGTCAGGACCCCCCCCCTTTCAGGAGGCTGGACCTGCAGGTCCCTCTCGCCGACACATCCCCCCGGTGCGTGCTCCACCCGCAGACCGTCCATTCACTCCCCATCTGTTTCTGGACTCTTAAAGGAGCAAGGGGGAGGTCCCGCTCGTATAAATCTGTCATCGCTGGCCATGAATGATGTACTGGTTCCAGTAGGGCAGCACTTTGGGTGGTTTTTTCCCCTTTCTTTTAAATAAACAGGGTGGGGGAGGGGGGGAGGTCGAGGCTTGCTGTCTCGGGTTTTCTGTGAGCAGGGTCTGGCGGGAAAAAGGGGGTCGTGTGACTGAGCAGTGTTTTAAAAAAAGCAGCGCCTGCGCTTCCGTCCTCCGTCCCTCTACCTCGAGCCATGACCCCCGCGAGTCAGTGGCAGTAAATTTTCCCAAGTCCAGAGCTGAGGGTCACCTGGTCATCATCTGCGGGGGAGCCATAATAGGAAAAGCGGGCCTCTCCTACCAAATGCCATATGCGCATTTGAAGCCTGCAGAGCCGATATGGTTGATGCTGGAACAACTAGTTAAGATGACTCTCCCAGCCAGTATACCTGTATACAGACAGTTAACAAAAATTCATATGGTGAACTTTCTACACAGAAACGTGTACACAGCAAGGCCAACAGGCTAAAGGACTTGTTAAAGTTTGGTATATATCAGATTTCCGTGCTTAGGTTAAGACAACAAAATCAGTCATTAGGCATTGAGGAATCTGTCTTTTTAGGTGACTGTTGACGTGACGCTGGTGCCAGACACAGTTGCAGCTGTAAGCCCGTGTTTGTTTGCGGGGAGCGAGGGGCTGTCCGCCGGGTGTCAGGTGTCTCTGGCGCTGCCGCGGCCGTTCCGCTCGCTCGCACAGGCCGTCTGGGGTCAGCTTCGGCGGTCCAGCGGAGTGACACGGGGTAATTAGAGCGTGCTTCTGCACGGATCCCTGGCGCCCCCCACCACCACCCCGCCAGCAGTCGCGCGGAGCAGCCTACCATTGTCCTCCCGCTGCACTGTAAACCGAGAAAGAGACGCTTCCAGGCTGGGACTTGCCCTTGCAGGAGCGACCCGTCTCTACCCTGTAATTAAACGCTTATTGGAGGCAGTTCAGATCAGCGGAGGGAAAGGGGGATGTTGGGGGTAGGGGCGGGGGCGTTAATTCCAGAGTTCAGCGGCGGGTGGTCTGCGTGCACCTGGGCGGGACCAGCCTGTGCACATCGAAGCGGCTGGGGGTTTTCTGCAAGCGGTTATTGCCATAATGAGCGAGTGACAGCTTAAAGGTTATCCTCACTGAAAACCTCCAATTTTGTGTCACTTGTTGCCGCACAACTCAGCAGGCAGGTGGTTTCTAATTCCCTGTAACCAGTCTGCAGATTCGCAGCATTTGGGGAGGCTGTCCAGATACCTTCATATCATTTTTGTTTTCCAAACGATAATAACACTTTAGAGTGCGCTACGCTCTTGTCTGCCTCCGATTTGTGGAATGCATTGTGAAGCTTCTCATATCTCTTGCTGCCTGTTAGAACACACTGCTGAAATAGATGTATTTCAAATTGAAATCGCACACAATAAGACACCAACCAGCTTTGAATACAAAGAGTTGACTCTATATGTAGCCTTTAACTAACCATTTGGTGTATGCATTCATGTGTTCAAGAACTGGTTTTAATCTTCTTGCATTATTGAAAAAGGTTAAAATAAATGCTTTTATATTACCTCCTTCTGGGGCAGAAAGTGGAGTAGTACACAATTGTGTATTGATACAAAAACATATATTAAAAAAAACAACAACACTCACCCCCTGGAACTCAGAGTGAATCTGAAGGTCAAATTGGAAATATCTCTGTTTCTTATACAATATTTATATGTCCATTGCTGAAGTTAACACAGCTTGTAGTGTAAGCAGTCAGTACACCTATCCCCTGCTTTTATTCAGTGTAAAATTCATTTTTAAAATTAAAACACAAAGTGCATTGCAGTTATCTTGAATCCCTTAGTTTTCACTTGTCAGATATTTGCATTTGGACCAAATGAAACCTTACAGAGGCAAAATCTGAAGACTAAATAAAATGCTTATAATGTTGTTAGTTTTGTATGAAGGATGTATTAATTGAGATGTTACCAGCATGGCCTTTCAGTGTAGTTAGTGTGGCAGCTGTTTATTTTCTTAAACTTTTAAAGATAAATGTTTTCAAAAATCAAAGCAGTTTACTTTAATGGGTGATATTATCCAGTGAAAGGGACTGGCAGCACCAGAATAGATGGCTGATTTGAGCCGCACACTGTAGGAAGTACTGCATTTTAGTACAAAGCTCTAAACAATGGCAATAGTAGTCATGCACCAGGTAAAATAATATGATTTTCTTTGCTTGCCTACTTTTTGAGGAATGATTTAAGAAGTGTTTCTAGTTTTTTTTTTTGCTTTTTGTGCAATATAATATTCCTGCTCCTTAAGATTAAAGACTAACATTTAATATTAGAATTCAAAATATTGTTGCAATGTAACCTTACGATTATTTCTACACCTCCACTTCATTTTTTGATTTGCTTCTGCTGCAAGAAAGGGAGAGATGGCTTCCTGGAGGACGTGTCCTTTGGTCTAATATCCCAAGCAACCACTGCCACACAGCAAACTCCACAACACTCCCTAACATCATCATAACATACTGCTTTTTACATATCCATACTAATGTCTTGTTGCTATGGTTTGATGGTATAATCAGCCATAAGTACTATTAAGGGAGCGCTAGCCTACGTTATTATGATTTAAGTCTTGTCTTTGTGAGCCAAAAGGCATCTTGACCCCCCTGACCTGCTCGTCCTGCACAAGAATGCCCAGCGGTGCAGTGAGCGCAAAAACATTTTTGTAGGTTTTTCTTTGGTTACAGGGCTGCGACTTCGTCTTATTAATTACAGGTATTCACAACATAATAGTGCAAGCAAGAGTTTGTTTTAACCGTAGTCACAGACATCAGTCGAACGTGTTTTCGAAAGGTTAAAAGATGGAATTTTCTGGTAACTGTACCTGAGTATCTGTAGCAGGCTCACCACTGTTTTCCTGGATTTTCCCTTGTTACTGGAAATGCATTTTTTGGTAAAAAAATTTCATTTCAACATTTCTGAAATTTTTGCAGTTTGTTGATAATCAAACCTCGCCTGTTATTACAACTTGAAACAGTCACTGTTCTTTTGGCTTTGACTTGACCTCTTTTCTTTTTTTCCTCTCACTTGCTTTTTGAACGAAGGTCTACCAGATGCATGCCCACTACCCTGAGTCCCACCTCGAAGCACATCTGTTTATTAGATACACCAGAGTGCTGATTTGTCAGCCTGTCGCTGACTGGGTGTTATGCTGTTGACATGCTGTTTTATGTGCCACATTTGCTTCCCCCCCCAGCTCTTTCAGAAATGCATTGTAGGATGGAGGTTTAAAGGGAGTTCACTGCCACTGCGGGCCTTTCTGGTTTTCACATTACAGCGCCACATCTCCCATTCATTACAGACCTGCCTCCTGTTGCTGTTGCAAAGCTGTGCCAGCTTCAAATGACTTTAGGCTCTCCTCTCCCCACAAATGTTGATGAGTAAAACCTCTTTCGCTTTTCTGCCCTGGTCTCATGCGTGGACTTTGAACCCCATGTAGCCCTTGGGTCGAAGAGGACTGATGCTCTGGATGCCCGTCAGAGGAATCACCGGCCTCTCGTGAAGCACAAGCCCATGAAATTGTCGCATTGCAACTTTTTAATATAAGCCCCAGGTTTTAACGGCTGCTGTCTTTTCATAGTGAGCACTGAGGGGCATCCTATACTAAATGGATTAGGTTTCCACCCTCGTACCCCTCCCCTTCTTTCTCTCTGCCCTCTCTCGGCCCAGCACACCCCAAGCTTTGAACTCCCCCTGCATGCCACAGACCTTCCCCTCTGTTGGCTGGGTGTTCTCCTTAGCCACACTGTTTCAGACTCTAATTACAGGTCAATTATAGGCTTTACCGGCCTCAGTGGAACTGGGCATATGGGAGCTTAGAGGCGAGAAAGTGGGAGTGAAAGAGATATCATTTCATGTGGAGATCAGTGGAGAGGGATCTGAATGGGGGGATTGGGGAAGGTATTCCTGAATGGGGGAAGTTTTGCGCAAGGGGCCCGTGAAAAGGACTGCCAGGGAGACAGGGGCAGGAGGATTATGGGAATATTCATGACCAGATAAAGGGGGCTCATGAATTGATGCGTCTCGCAGCTCATCTTTTGGGTAAACAGGGCCTAAATTGAGTTTGGATCGTGCTTTCTTGGAGGTGCGGGGAAGAGCGACTCTGTCCATTTGTATCGCATCCTCTGAATGCAGATAAAGGAAGGTTTGTTTCACGCCTTTTCTTTGCCGTCCCCTTGCATTCCTCTGCCTTGAAATAAACAGATGGTCACGGACACTAAATATCCATTTCACACAGCCCCATTGGATGATTAAAGTCACATATTCATTCAAACGGGCTGATGCTGCTGATGTTGCTTTCCCCCTCAGAAAGTCTGCCCCAAAGACTTCAGAAACAGTTGATTCCTTTCTGCACTTACTTTTGTTTCAGGATGGTTGTAATTTCAGATCTAAAGGTGCGCAGTTCATCTTAATAATGAGACAGTAAGACAATTAAAGTGGTGATGCACGTCGGCTATATACTGTCAACTCTTTTTCATTTGTCACGTATACTTAGTTGTTGTCTGACTTGCCATTGCCAGGCAAAGCAGAAATTTGGTACATATTTAATTCCTTGATCACACCATTTTTAACATAGGAATGTACTGTTGTTTTTTTTTTATTATGAGCTCATTAAATGTAGTTCTACTTTGTTTTCAGCCATGATCATGGGTCATTTGCTGATTTCAGTGTTCCTATCCCAGTGAAGGAAAGCTTTTCTGTCATTCTCCCAGTTTCTGTGATCAATGAACGCCTCGGTCCAGGCTTCCTTCCTCTGCATGCTTATCAGGAGTACAATCATGACTGGCCACATTATCTCCCAGCCCCGGGGCACTGCAGGAGAAAGTGTATACATGTTCTACAGCAGAACTGTGTGCCAGGACCTCTGACAGTCACAGGCAGAGCAGGTCCTGCTCTTGTTTTTTTCAGTGCATTTTGTTAAAGCTCAGACCATCGGGATTTGGTTTTATGTTGTCTCACTTTTATCAACTGAATCTGCACTAGCATTTGTTGTGTATGTACTCTTTGGCCACTCGGACAGGATCACGGCAGCACTGGACACATGAATACCTTAGGAGTGATGTCATCCCCCCACCTTGTTGTGCCATTCTTTTAATAACAATAATGTCCCCGACAGAAGCCTCCAACTATGAGTGGAGAAGGTGTGAAAGTGTGGCGTGACCTGGGCGTTTTGTAATCCTGTTAAACTCCGCCTCCGGGTGATTGAGTTATTATTGTTTTACCACGCCATTCCCCCAGCCCCAACCCCGGTCAAGGCCTTTGTGCAGCGGCCGAGATTGTGTTTCACCTCTGCACCTGCCATGTCAAAGTGCCCTCTCCAGGGCTAATACCTTCATTAGGTGCTGTAATCTTTCCCCCTCCTCCCTTTGTGCCGCGATGTTAACAGAGTATCAAAGGAGCGCAGGCTTCTTTTAGCAGCTGCCAAGCTCGGGGAGAGGGATGTGTTCTCACAGCTCCCACCGCTGCCCTTGCCCCAGCCATGCACCGCTGTGTCCGGAAGACCCGCCGTGTCCCCCTCAGCGGCGCTTTAGCAGGGTCATCCAGACTGCTGAACCTTAGCGTGTCTCGCTCTGCCTCACAATTAAACATGGAAAGCACAGATACGTCAGGTTATAACTCCCGTCTGAAAACCTCATTAATTTGTGTTGACTTTGAGAGAGCAATTTTTGGGGGTTCCTGAAAAAAACTCGACAACCCACACAAATAAGGCTGTACAGTTGATGTTCAGTTCCCGCCGGTCAGTAATAGGATGCGAGCTGCGTCAAGCTGATTGTCACGCGTTCCTTTGATGCTGAAAAGGGGTTAACCTAAAAAAAAAAATGGTGGTGTCAAATTGTTACATGACACCACACAGTTGTGTGACCCACCAGCTGGAGCTGGATTGGAGAACAGGCCTTTTTTTCCCCGTTCAGACGGATAGGGGCACAGGAACTGTGACAGGCCAGCCAGGACGGGTGTAGCTGCTGTCTGAATGCCGTTTTTTGTCGCATTGACTTGTCCTGTTGTTATTTGTAATTTTGAAAACCTGTAGCATAGCGCGCTGTCGTGTGAGAATAAATGAATATATTAGCGATATGTGGCGGTTCATTCTCCTAGAGAAAGCCTGTACAAAAGGGGCTCAGGCTGAAAGGGACGACACGACCTGGGACCGGGAAGCACAACAGTAGTCCGGCGACAAAAACAAGGGCATCCATCATGAATTGATACGTTTCTGGCTGCTGGAATGTCCTCCCTCTTTGTCTCGCTCTCTGGCTGTGTGGCCATTCAGAGCACACTCACTGCGACAGACGTCTGTAATAAGGGCCCTGTCAGGAGGAGCTTTGATGTGGCGAGTATGTAGGTGAAGTGCACCCCCCCCCCCCATTCCTCCCTTGCTCCATGGAGCTAAGTGGAAATTTACACCACCTATTCATTATTAGATCTGCTTACAGCATCAAAGTGCACCTTCATGGTTTTTTAAAAAATGTCAATGGGGACCATCTGCTTCTTACCGCAAGGGTGATTGAAAGGCGGGGGAGGCGACGGCGTGGGACAGATCTGTTACGCTGTTGCTGTTTACGGGGTGAGCTGGAGGGCTGGCGAGGGGTGCACTGTCCACAGGTTCGCGAGGGCCAGGCAGGACACCACTCATCCTCCAGGCCTCAGCTCACGCTGAGGGCATAGCTCCTGCACATGAAAGAGCGTTCAAAAACGTGGGCTAATCCCCGAGATGCTGCTGAAATCCCCCCCTCTATAAGCTCTCCCCTCTGCGAGCATCACCTCTGCCCTAAGCCCCCAGAATTGGTGCTTTCCTGTCATTATTTTAAGGCCCGCAGAATGTCATCGTGGCCCTTTTGAATCGCAGGGTGTTTTCGTCTGCCTTGGCATGGCCACTAACCCGTCTGTTTTTTTCCCTCTCCTTTGCTTTGCAGAAAAGGTCCGTGAAATTCAGGAGAAACTTGAAGCCTTCATAGAAGCTCTTCACAAGGAGAAGTAGAGTAGCAGGTATCTTCTGCCAGCCGACAAAAAGGAAAATAACTGACTTTGTCTGTTTCACTTTAACTGGCTTCAGTAACACTACACAGACTGTCCATAATGTCCTCATATGGTCTCAAGATGACAATCCCTAGTAGCAGTGTCTACTTGAAGTGTTGATACCAAAGAACAAGACTGTCATTACAGACTATTTAACTTTAAATTTGTCAGGACACAGGTACAATGCTTGATCTTCTCATTTGTTGTTTTCTGTTTCTGTTTCAGAACTACT
This sequence comes from Megalops atlanticus, assembly GCA_019176425.1. NCBI lineage: Eukaryota > Metazoa > Chordata > Actinopteri > Elopiformes > Megalopidae > Megalops > Megalops atlanticus. Next base: position 37,530,718 of record CM032876.1, read on the forward strand.
GGGTGCAAAACGGGATCACTGAAAATGCACTGATTAAATAAGACTAATCTGCCATCTGTAAAAGACTGCCTGACCCCCCTCTCCCCCCCGTCTGAGTCTCATGTTGATCGTACAGCTTTGCTGCAGTCTTCGGGGAAAAACATCTGACACATGACCTTTTTAAAAAATAAATAAATAAATGAATAAATAATAAGCTGCTCAGCACAAGAAAAGTAAAGCGCAATAATGAAGCCTTGCACCTTGTAGTAGTTTCATCAGTGTTGGAGAAAGAGCACTTGGTCACTTCAGCATACAGCCTCATCCCAACTGGCCTCTCTATTGGCTGAAAGTGCTCAGTTCATTTGCCACACACCCAGGCATTTGCTCAGCACACAGAATTCCACAACTTGCCGCAGCTTTGGGGGAAGGACAGACACACTTCCTTGGGTTTCGAACCGCTTTCCTCCCCTGCTTCCAATAAATAGGGATGTTGTACAGAGTGAGTCCTTTTTTCCCTCCCTCTCCATTGATTGAAAACCTGCTGCTATTTATTAAGCCCTTACACCATGGCACATCTGGTCTTGATTGAAACGGCGGTGAGGAGAAGGAGGAGGGGGTGCGGGGCGGGTCGGCCGGCGCATGTGGCATGGCCCACAGGATGCTGGGAAGCCAGTGTGAACAGGCGCACCCCTCAGATTTACAGCGCCTCCTCCTGCACTCAGGCTGGACCAGCGCCTGTCGTCTCGTCGGCCGTAAATCCGCACGGTCGTGGAGAGGCCCCGAAACTCAGAGGGTTCCTTCCAGCTGAGCTTCATCATTCCCGACAGCTCTGCCTCAGCTAAAGATGGAAGTCGCTTAAATCGAACCGTCCGTTAGATTTCTGCCCACCCCCTCACCCCGCTCCGTGCTTGCAGGTGTCCTGCTTGTGTGCGTTTTTTTGTCTGTAAGTGTGCATTTCGTCCCAGCGTCAGTGGATCCTCATATTAAGACCCTTCCTGTGGACTAAAGTTGCTGCTTTTGCTGAAAATGGAACAGATATCAATCCATCCTACGAAGCACTCCAGTTGTGCCAGCTGGACATTTGTCTTAACATAATCACTTTTAGAGCAGTTAAAAGACGTCTTTTTTTGTTCATAGCAGGATTGGTGTGAGAGTGAAGTCTGTTGTTAACAAACCGTATGTTTAACCAAGTGCAGTTGATAAGATTGTTTTTTCTGAGGGCATAGAACTGGGTGCATGCTTTGTCAGGCAGACCCGCTGCTTGAGCCCACCCACCCTACCGGCTTCTGTGCTCTTTTGCGCCTCGTGCCCTAGTCGTCACAAGAGTGTACCCTGGCTGTGTTTCGATGAGCATGAGGGGTAGAGCCCCTCCGTCCGAATCCCTTGATCGGTTTCCCATGTGGATGTGGCTCTGGTTTGCGTCGGACACCTGCTTGACTGCTCCCCTCCCCTCCCAGTAAAGCAGAACATTAATCTCAATGTGTGCGGGTCGTGGCGTGTCCCCCAGGGCTCTCCCTGTGGTCCGCTTTCCCATGCAGGAATGTGCTACAGAGCTCTGCCCTCGTCCTGGGAAGCTGAAATGGAAGGGCTTCATTTTCTGGGACTTCGTTCTCTGGGGATCCACAGCACTGCCCAAGCATCCCAAAGCACCTGGCTTCCTCCCCCTCACCTACAGCCTCCCAGGCCTTGCCCCCTTTTTTTCCTCATTCTGTAGGCCTGTCTCTGCGTTTAAGTACTCCTGACTCAGAGCGTCCTCTCTCCGGCTGGTTAGGGCAGAGCTGTTTCCCCGCCCTGTGTGTCAGAGAGGGCTGTCAGAGTGTGTGTGTCAGAGATTGGATCCCAGTCATCTTGATATGTATACAGACATATACCTGTAACATTAATAAAAGTCAGACATAATTTATCACTGTCAGGGAGGAGTGGGATGGTGCCATTCGTAAAGAATTATTGTTTGTTGAAAATGCGTATATATTTTTGGTTGTAGAATAAGATGTTTGTTTTATCAGAGTTAAGGCCTTGCATGATGTACCCCATTACATGTGGTTTATTTATTAAATTTGATTGTATTTAAGAGCAACAAAGCAGATGAATATTAATAAAATGGCATTTTCCAGGAAGTGAGAAGGGCAATTGATATAAAGTCTTGCGTGTGTTTGTGTCATTCCGTTCAGCCACCTCCCTATCGCCATGCCATTGCCGCAGTGTCCTGACAGCGTTTAACAAGCTCAAGCCTCACAAAAATGTGGTCAGAATGTTTTGTCTGGGTGGGTTTGACTCGGCTGTGTGTTCCACAGCTCACTTTGCCCATTATAAAAACACTGGTTGCTCTAACATACCAGATACCTGCAACTGCTGCCACGAGCAGATGCTCTTTCAGGCATGTTTTACCGAGTAAATTGGGCAGAATAACAAGCTCCTCACCCTGGCCTCCGCAGCCTTTGCAGAAAGCGGTCGATGAAACGCGTGATGAAAGGGAGATGGATGCTTGAGACTCGGCGTGAAAGTTGGTCTGAACATTACTGCGACTTTTGTTTTCTCTCTCTCTCTCTCCCCCTCCACAAAGGAAATGAATAACCCGTAATGGTCAAAAGCAATTCCCTGCAGGGAGCGTTGGATTTACAGCACGAGGGCTTGCTTGCACTGTGCGGTAGTGTGTACGGTAGGTCCCCGCAGCTAACAGAACGGGTGATGGGTACGGGCAATACATGTACCTGGCCTCTGCACCCTGTTGTTGGTCAGAAGGCTCCAGGAATGGGCGGCACTCTCTGAGTGCTTCACGCGCTCCTCCGAAAGCAACGAGCCCTGGGTGCTTGTGGCGGCAGAAGCGAAGCCTGGCATTCCCTGGGGCCAAGCGGATCGCGGGGCTGGTGGAGGAAGGCGGCGTCCTGAGAACCAGCCACGCTGGCCAGCAGATGGGTAACATGGAGCTTGGGGTGGGGGGTCCTGAGGTCCCATACTCTGTCTCGCCCTCCCACAAGGCCACGATTGTTGCTGGCATCAGGGCAGCACAGGGTGAGGGAAGCGGGCGTCGTTTGCTGCCCAGGGCCTGCAGGGTATGTGCGCTAGGCGTTAACTCACTGTTTTCACGTTTCAAAGAGCGCGATTGTATTCCTTTCTTGAAAAAAAGAATGGGGGGGGGCTTAACTTTGTGACTTCATACAGCTTCTTAAAGAAGTGAGAAAGTCAACCCCCACCAGAGTCCCTTTGTGCTATCAGATAACCCCTTTCTTAGGTCGGGGGGGACACACTATACTGCTCATTAGCATTTCCAAAGGTCCTCACGTTTGACTAATAGTCGCGCCACAACGCCACAGTTGCTCAGTTTGTGTTTTGCCTATTATGTGCATGACACAAAGAAGCCCCCAGCCTGCTAAAAGCCTGTCAAATCTGCTAATGCAGCAGACGGCCACAAAGCTTCATTTCTTCTCATCCCAAAAGAGGGGCCTTGTTCTTTGTTGGATTTTTTCTCCCTCTTTTTTGAAGGGGGGCAGCAGAAGTATCCTGAATGGGTTGTGTGGGGTAGGAAAATAAATTTGGTGATTCAGGGGGCGGACAGTTGTGGCCGTGTTACCGTTTGTTCGCAGCCTTGTTGGTGGGATGGGCAACCCCCTTGCCCTTTGTTTCGCCTGGTCCCTGCACAGGTTAGGAGTTAATGGAGGGGCATGTGTGCTGGCAACAGAGCAGGAATGAACTGGGATTGGGGGCCTCCGCCCAGAGGGAGTTGGCGGTGGTCCAATTGTAGAATGTTAACAAGGAGGATAGCAGTTGACCAGGGGTTCAGGGACATGTGTTCTGCCTTCTGATAAAATGAAGAGTACAACTCATAATTATCATTTTGGTGACTTTTAGTGTGAAAAAATGCAATGCAACAATCAGTAGAGGCTTTCCCCATTCGTCCCATTGGTTGCGATTATGTCAAAATCAGACCAGAAGATATCTGGAATGACCAAATGAATAACTAATTGTGGATAGTATGAGTAGAAATGACAAGATTAACTGAAATAGCAGAACATATGAAGAGAACAGTGTTAATGAAAATCTGTAGCCCTGTTTTTCTGATCATAAGTTGCAAGTCCCATTATTACCCGTTTAACTGTTTAACTGCTGGATCCTCAGTCTCATCATTTTTCTCGCACTCCTTTTTGTCCCCTATATTAATTCCAGACCCATATACCCATTTCAAGAATTTTTCTCTTACAGGTACTACTGGTGGAATTAAGATTAACATCAAGTGCTACTTCCCCAGTCCTCCAAGATGCATTTAAGTCAGCTGTTTGTCCTTTGTAATACCTGATATCTCTGTTTTGCCTTGAATACCTTTCTACTAACAGTTCTTACTTTTCTCTTTTTATCACAACAAACCATGTGATCAGCGCTGATTTATTTATACTGTTTGAATATTTTTCTGACAATTATGTTAGTGCTGGTAAAGTAAGGTATCTTAATGATATAGGCGCAATGCTTCCATATTATTACACTCAGTTTTACTAATTAATAAAGGCGATGGACAGTAGTCACATCTGAGAGTCTTCTTCAGAATTGAGTTAAATTATGAAATTTTAAAAAAGCATGCAAACATATGAAAATACATATATAGATTATACTCGACATATATAGATATTCCAAACACTGGCATAGTGGGGGCATGTTCTTTCTTGTAAATTGCAGAACATCAACTGTCCTTTAGTGGAAGAATTTTCTGCCAGTCAAGGACACAGAGGTTTAGCACAGTGAGACAATTATCCAGTTCCCTCTGGATTCCTTTTCTTGCAATGAATGTTTTCATCCTGTGAAGTTGCTATACTTTTCTTCAGCACCAGTCTTGATGTCCTCATGGACAACACTTGGAACTGTATAGCCCTTGTTGTGGTAACATTAATAACTTGGTAATTAAGAGTTCTACAAATTATTGTGGGATCCAGTAGACAGGGACAATGTGCAGCTAGGATGGATTTGTTATCTAATGTATTTGGTTTACAGTAAATATTGCAAAAAATGTATTTTTGTTCTTGGTTCAGCTTCAGAGTGCTGTAAGCTAATGGGTATAATTTTAACAAGTTCCACTGCAGATGGTGAGTGTTGGGGGCTCACAATATTGTTTTGTCTCCAAGAAACTTTGCTAGTAGGTTTGTGCACAATTGACAGTGTAACATGCTACACAAGTAGATTACTTGTCATATTAAATAACACATAATTGGAAGAAAATGAATGATTCGGTCAATGCTTCTTATTTCATTCCAAAAAGGATTTTTCTGTGGTGTGGTGTTGCTAAAACAATTTTCCTTTTGAGGGATGATATTTTGATGCTGGGTTGGTGTAATTTGGCATCCCTCCAACCCCACATTGTTTGAGCAGAGGTGGGTTACAGTGTCCATCAGCCACTGTCTTTTACTGTTGTTGGACTGTTGACAGACAGTATTCATTCTGGGTCCCGCTCTATATGTGTACATAGTCATGTTCCCATTTTAGATACAATAGATGCATCAATTACTGTCATGTTGAGAAATGAAATGAATTTGTCAGAACATATTACATTCATGGCTTATGTCATTTGGAATGTTTTTTAACAGTTTTAATTGAGAAAACTAGGATCCTTCAAACTGTAAAAACTGATATCTTTTATTGAAAACTCATGGGATGGTAATAGCATGCTAAATCAAATGAAAAATTAGCCTCCCAAAGAAGCAAATAAACCAACTAAGATTATGCTGTTTGTGCCAGAAACTACAGCGTTGTGTTTCAGGGCTGAGGAAGCAACAGGTCCTATTCTATTATCACTGGCAACAAGTAACAGTCTGTCCCTTGGGTCTGAAGCTTTATGTTGTGTGGAGAAAAGGTAGACAATTGTGTATTGTGTTTGTTTATGCAGGACACATCTTCCCGTTGCACTGTGTGGGCTGTTCTTCTGCTGAATTAAGCCCACAGGGATTTCGGACAGGTCACAGGGGTTACTGCCCTCAGGTCTACCGCCCTGACACAGTGTGACCGCAAATCATGATAAACATGTACCCCCCTGGTCCTCATTACCAGATAGTGGCCGTATTAGTTACTGAATAGTACATCCAGGACAATTCAAGTCTGTTTGCTGATATGTCAGCTAGCAAAGCAAGCACCTTTAAATCCATTTACCTCCTGTTCCACAAATGTAGAATGTGTTTATCTCCTCCTGTCTGAGCATCAGAGTCCAAGCAAATAAGGAGAGTGGGGCCATCTCTTATGTGATTTCATTGTCAGGGAGTGGACCGAGAGTTGAGTGACAGGGCCAGGAACCATGGCATTGTTGCAGCATTCGGCCGAGTGGGAAAATGAAAAAAATAAATAAAATAACGTCACCACCATCACAGTAATGGCAGAGATTAATATAAATGAATTAGGCTTTTGTGCAGAAATGAGGCCGTTTAATGCATTTCCAGTGGCAAACCAATATTTCTAGTCTAATCCCCTCAGCTGCAGTTTTTCTCACACACACACACACACACACACACACAGCAAAACAAGTCTGTTTCTTTCTCGCACAAAAGGGGACACTAAGACACACTATTTGAATTCGATTTACTGGACACCAATCTTGCAGGGCGTGGAGGTAAACATTAAAAGAAACAGCCAAATAAAAGGGGTGGGATTGGAGGGGGGCAGGAGGAAGCGGTCTGGCTTATGACGGAGGCCCACTTTCATGTGGAGATGAGAGTTGCCATGGCAAACCGAGCGCCACACAAGCGCGTGAAAAGGGAGGCTCGGGCCGAGGGCTTGCATGGTCTTAGGGGGATTATGTGCATATTCATGACCACTATGAGGCCAGCAGGTGAGGCCCAGGCTCAGGGGCTCATCCTTTAGGTAAACAGCTCCAGAATGGAGCTCTGGTTGCCAGGATGAAAGTGTATCCACAGTGCGGATGATCTCTCAGGAGAGCCGCTCTGATGGGGCTCCACTTGTCCTGAGATGGGGACGCTGAGGGCCGCTTTCACCATGTAAGTGGCACTGTGTGGCCACACCAAAAAGGGTCTGGTGACATTACTTGACTGGCGAGAATGGTGTCTTAGCAGTCTTAAAAACCCTGTGCAAACAAACAGGAAGCGGCAGGCCCTGACGAGCAGGCTCCATGCAAGCCAAAACAGGAAACGTTGCTGTTATCTGAGTGATAAGGATGGAAGGACCGACAGAGCTATTGCCTTTTACCAAAGCATGAAGCTGTTTTATCTAGCTGCTGTTGCTGTAAAATAAACATTTGATTTAGGATTCCTGCTTTCAATAAGAAACAGTCTGTCCCAGGTAGCTGCCAGCCCTTATTGAGATACTACAACATTCTCAACACACACTTCTAGTGTTTGTGCTGGTGTTGCAATCATGCTGAGGAGGATTTCCCCAATATTTTGCTGCACAACTTGCACATTTTCATGTGAACAAGGGAAAATTTATATGTATACACATAGACAGGCACACACACACAACACACATGGATTATATAATTAAATTAATATATGGTGCTACCAGCAATTTCCGTTAGTATGGAAAAAAACGGTTTGAAGTGTAGGGATGTCCAGTGCTTATTATCATTTAAATACGCACTGAGAGTTTGACAAATGCAAATGAATGTCATCTAATCTACATACTAAGTGGGACATTTTCCATTTGGCAATGTTTTGTTTATCATGGAACAGAGAGCGATTTTGTGGGAGAAAGACAAAATATATGTGTCATTATCAACCAGGGAGGTCTGTTTCTCAAAACGGACCCATTTAGCTATTGGCCATTCCAGCCGACTGAGGCTGTGAGAAAACGCACATGCTGCTGGCCTTCCCCTCTTTTCCACTGAACATGCTCTTACCCAAATGCTGGGTCTTTGCTGCTGAGCATGAGAACATGGCGTACAGTGCTAAGCACAAGGAGAAAATGCCTCTGCTCCTGCTCTGTGTGTCTGCGAGCCACTTGCCACGTCTGAGGCTTAGCACCACATGTAAGGAGCGACGTCCCTAAGCCTGTGGGGTCTGTATGAAGTTTTCTGAGTGCCTCATGAGCCAATGGTCCATGTGTCACAGCTCTCCTGTGCAATAACCCATCATATGATCCTGCTCCACAACAGAGAAGCCCTGTGGCTGAGGGAGAGCGCGGCCAATCGACCTCTAGTGGGATTGTTTGCCTCTGCTGAAAGCGATGTGTTTGAAGGCACAGGGCGACGAGGGATTACCTGCGGTTCACGTGAGACGAAATAAAGCAAACGGCCTCCTTTTAAATGGCGTCAGCCTCCACCGCCCCACCCCCCCCCCCGGCATGGAAGCTTAGTGCGTTGCCCAGTCCACTCTGTACTGCTCCCTCTCTTTCACAGGGCCTGTTTACTCACCTGCCTGTCACCATGTTTCAGATTACTGCTCTGCTGAAAGGAGTGCCTGTCTGCGCCTGTCCTCGCACGCCCAGGCTGCGGCATCCCAGCTGCCCCCTGCTCCTCAAATAATTGGTTTAAGTCTCGGGGCGACTGTATCGCTCCCTGTTGCTTTTGACAGTCACCAGCCAGAAGCATTGTCCCCATTGTCCAGCCTGAGTGCGTGCCCCCATCAGGACGGTCCCTGCTCTCTGAACCCAGAGGGGGAAGCAGAAGATGTGTGTGTGCGTGCGTGTGTGTGCGTGTGTTTGTGTCCCATCAGTCTTGAGCTGTGCTCAGGAATGTTTGCTCTGCCAACACAGAGGAGCTGTCGTCCTCCCCTCTCCAGTCTCAAGTCAAACAGTACTTTCAGGCGAGAGGCTCCTCTTTATCTTCACATACAGCCCTCCTTTAAGAGGGGAAGGTAAATAATTGCAGGGCTTTAATAGGTGGATAATGTGCTCCTAACATGCCAGTCTCTCTCAGCCAACACGTGCACCCACTGTCCCTCGGCCGACAGCACTTTTCTCTCATCTGCTGTGCAAGGCTGAAAGAGACAGCTCACCCGAGAATGCCCGTGCCAGCCGGGCAACTCCCCTGATTACGTTCACATAGCATGAAGGATCAAATTTATATCACAGTTTAGTTTGTATTTTAGAGTTTTGTTCTGAGGTGCATGGGACAGCTTGGTGAGGAAAGAAGTACTGGGCCAAATGTGTTTGATCCAGAAGAGTGGACTCACCTGTTGATCACCAAAGTGTGATAGAAAGGGATCCACACTATTGAGCCAGGAAGTATGATAAAAACTGTACTGCTTCATTGGAGCTGGCTGTCTGGAAGACCATCAGTGCATGTGCATCCATGTAGCTGAATACTGGAATCATCCAAAGGATTCCCCCCAACCTCCAATACCCTACCTCACCTTGTTCTATCTTATAGATAGGACCTCCACATTACCCCCCAGGCAGACCCTGACCTTCTGACTCTCTGAGACCCAATCATGGAGCAATATGGCAGGAGTAATGACCTGTGGGACTGGTGCCCCGCTGCCCTCAGTGGAATCAATACATGCAGAGGGGTGATTGTTTTAAATTCTCAGTCTTATTTATTTGTCTCCAACTGAGCCACTTCCTACGTGCATTGTTTCTCACTCAGGCAGCCCATCGCCCTGGCTCCTGGAATTCCTCTCACTGAGAGATGGGCAGCACTTCCCTCTGTCCACAACTGGGGTCTACTGGGGTCAGCTGGGCCCTGGCTGCAGCCCTCTTCTTGCTCCAGCCCTCCACAGAGGTGATTGGGAAGTCATGCAAACAAATTGGCATGGACAGATCAGGGGCTTTGTGGAGTTGCGCAGAGAGAGGACTGACAGAGTTTTGGGTAGGGAGGGGGAAAGGGGGGAGTTGGGGGAGCTGCATTCCTACCCTGAGAATGGCATGACATATCTGTGGAATGGTGGCTGTCGAGTCCAATATTGTACATGCTGTGTATGCAGCAGAATTACCCTTTCACAATGGCTAATTTCCTAAGTCTCTCTGATGCTGGTATAAGGAATGGCTGTGAAACTCACAGTTTTTACCTGCAAAGAGTGTGGCAAATTAAACAAGTGCTGTATTGAGTATTTATATAGCAAGTAATACCATTTCCTTGTTGTGATCCAGTCCTCCTACATTGTTTCTCACACAAAAATTGGAAGTATGAGAAGTAGGTGTGCCTAAGTCCATGAGTCTCCCTCTTGATGCCTCTTAGCTTATACAAATAGTATCTACCAGATAAGAAGCATTCATTTTTTATTAATTTTTATATGTATACTCTAATATGAATTATTACTATTATTGAATGAATTATTACTATAGCAATAATAACAACAACAAACAATAATAGTTATTATTATTATTATTATTAGTAGTAGTAGTAGTAGTAGTAGTAGTAGTGTTGTTGTTATAGGTGTTTTTTTTAACTATCAGTTTTAAAATAAAGTACAACTACATTTGGAAAAGATATGTCAGATTCCTCAGTCATGTATATTTAATTGTGCTGAAACACACCATAGAAGAGACAATTCTTAGTCTAGAAATGTAGGCTGATATATCTAAAGCTATTCAGAAAGTCTAAATTAGAAAAGAAGGAGAGGGTATCTTATACATATGCAACCATTCCAAACAGCAAGTCCATTTTCAGTTAGAATTTCTCTACACAATTCAGTACCTATTTATCAATGGTAGTGATATCAATGGGACCAGACTGCTAAAAGTGGAATCAATTGACATCCTAAAGGATTCCTGAGAGTTCAGACATGATCTATCATGCATCAAATTTGCACTGACTAATAGTACATTTTTAATTGGACAGCTTTACTACTGTATTAGTGGGAAGCCCTCACTAAGTGCTGTGCATAGTGTGGAGAAAGAATCGTGTGGCTTTTATGGTTCAAAATATTCATACTTTTTAATATATTGAAATACAGGTGACTTGGTTATTCTATATTTCATGTGTTATATTATGTAGAGTTTACATCATATTTATTAATTCTGACCCAAATCCCAACACAGAGACATTTAATAATGTGCAATGTTTTTCGTTTGTCTTTGGAAAGGTGACCAGTCAATATATTTTGTGGGTGTAAATAAGTTATTGCAGAGGGAAATACAAAACTGCCTGTCTTGCTATATAAGCCTTTAGCATTACGAAGTAACAAAAATATAACCTTACCTGCAGGCCGTATGACTAACCCCCACCAATCACCCCCCCCCCCACACGCACACACAAACACATTTGCACCCCGTGGCCCCAGACGATTCCAGTCCCCTCCAGCATTCTTCAGCCTTGCCTGCTGCACGTCCATCAAGACCCACACACTCCCCCCCACAATTCTCTCCTGGCCCCCAAGGACCAATTAAGAGCGTCTACCTGCCTGAGGCCACTCTCCTTTGACCCCTGACACACAACGCCAGCGCTGAAAGAGAGTGAACAGGAGCGTCTGAGTGAGACCTCGGGCCCTCTGTCTGTGGCCAACAGGAAGTGGCCGCTTGGACCAGCCCTGACAGAGAGGGCAGGAGGGGTCACGGTGAGGGGTGGGGGGGTCACGGGTCAGCCCTGGCCAAACTGGACGAATGGACACAGCTGGCTACTGACGTAGGGTTAACCTCGACAAACAACACAGATACAGTGCCGCCCTGCTCGGAGGGTGCTGAGACAACACATTAGCCCTGGGCAAACATCGCGGCCTGTCAGGCAAAGGTCAGGGGTCAGTGGGGCATGCCTCAGATTAAACCTCATTTTTGCACACATCACATGAAGAATGGAGGGACATGACATGTGCTCTTGGCTGTATTTGCAGTTCTACCAGATTTTCAGCAGAAAAAAGGGGGTGACAAGACCACTTTATAAACTGATGCTCTGGGGTAATACAAGAGGTTGGAGAATAATAAATTTCATGAGGAGATTTACAGCACCTTACATAGTTATCAAATAAAGGTTACAGATTAAAATCTCACATTTGGAAACTAAGAAACACCTGACATGAATTTTTATTGATATCTGGGAATCAATGAACCCCCATATTCACCTTTATCTTGTGGTTCTCCACCCAGAACTTTTGATCATTTTTAACACTTGGGTCAATTTCTCCTCTGCAGTGAGATTTTGAACAGATTTTGAAATTGATTTTGAAGTATCTTTGGTTCAATATTTCAATATCAATATCAATATCAATATTACAATATAAATAAACACTTGAATTCACTTAACTCATTCAAAAGAACACTTTGTCCAAATGAACTTTGCCAGACCAGGAATCTTGGTTAATTTTAAAATGAAGGTGAATATATATGGAAAAATTGAAACATAAAATCAAACTGAAAAGACAAAGTAAAATAATTGATGTGCGAACATACATGAACATCTCTATCATTCAATATCAACATTTTAGCTCCTCAGAAGTTTGGGTGTGTATTTTTCCTGTTCTGAATTTAGATGTTTTCCCTCATGGGACATTTACCAATAATCACCATTTAGAGTGAGCTGAACGCTATAGTTGCAGATTTGCCCCACTGCGTCCCTGGTGGTTACCTCTCCGCTAAGTACCACTGTTTGTGGTCTCCCTACCAACCATGCATTTATACGAAATCCCGAATCTGCTATATATGATGTTACTGTATTAAAATGTTATTTCATTCTTTTGTTAATGATATTGTTTCATCACCATCTTAACCAGTAGTAGTGTGTAATTAGTTATAGTATGCATGAGTGTACAAGCAGAAGCTTCTTTGTGCCAGCGTTGTTGCTTAGGGTGTCAGAAACAGAAACCGTATCTGAAGACATCAGAGGAGAGGAGAGACAAAAAAAACTCACTAAACCTGAAAGAAATGAAAAAGAGAGAAAGAAAGGATCTGCCTGGCCTGATCAACACCGCAATCCAGGATCATCTCTGGCGCGGTGCAACCAACAAAGGAGCCAGGACTGAGGGTAGGGGCATCAGCCCCCATTCTTCAGCCGGGTCTCCATGTCAACCTTTCTTCTGCCCACGGCAGTAGGCAAGGCGGGCCATATTCCATATTCTAATCAGCTGGATTAGAGCTGTAGCTATTCTGTGTCCAGACGTGTCCAAACATGCTGGGGTCATGGGGTCCCCGGTGGTCGCTGACCTTGGCTCTGCGGCCGCAGCGTCGTCAAGGTCCGTTTGCGCCACGGGCCCCCCGGGCACCCGAGCAGGCCTAATGCCTGGCTCTCCTGCTGCGGGCCCTTGGCTCAGCCCCCAGGGCAAATCTTTAATCAGCTCAGCCCCGGGTCTGAGCCAGCCCAGCTTTGTACAGCTGCCTCACAAAGCCTGGCTGCTGAATGGAGGGGCACAGAGGTCAGGCTGTCCGCAGTGGGCCACTGCCTTTCAAATGCCACTGATACCACTCAGCTCTTCTGGCACTGCTCCTCTCATAGAGCCGAACCCGTTACACTGACCGCTTTATCGTGACAAAAACACTCCAGCAGCTAAACTGTTTGCACTGGTGTGCAGTTTGTAAATATGAAATTAAAGAAGGTCTCTGTTTCACTCGCACCAAAACATCCAAATTATCAAGAAACACGGTAAAAAATGTGACTTTCAGATTTTTTTTATTTTCATAATGCAGCCATAAGTATCAAACATCTCTACTAGATGTCTTTATTTGAAGTTGTGTCATATGCTTGCGTAATATTCTGCAAGACTAATTTCGTTGCATGGTTTTGAAGATGTACCTGGGTACCGGTTAAACAAGCAAAAACACAGCCAGGCAAGGAATGTGGCCCAGAGCACAGATTCTGGCTTTGAGACAGAGCTCAGTTCATGCCAGTATACCATAGTACACCATCTCAGTAAGTTAACTGACTTACTAAGTTAACTATAGGGTCTTATGCTTTTAACATCCTACAGAGGACTCAAAGTCACTAATTCTATTTGATCTGTCTGTGCAGCAAAATGGTTAATTTCATTAAGTGTCCTGCACAAAGTTAAAGATTCTAATCTTATTTGAACAAAAATAATATCAATCAATAGACCTGCTGTCTGAGAAACCTAAACATCAATCAGTGTGCTTAAATCAGAGGTCAGCTGAAAAGACTTGTTTTTCGAAAATACATTCCTGTGTCAATAGGAGCCACTGCTGTGGCATATACAGTGCTCCTTTGTAACAACGCCACCCTCTGCAACACAGAATTGCTATAGCTGGGTAAGCTTGTGGTGCACATTTGTCCATTTGTCAAATATGCACAATTACAAGTTTCTCTGCAAGTCACAGAAGGTCTAGAAATCCAGCTTCAAACCATGTATTCCATTCATACTCACTGTGATCACTGTAAGGCTGTGACCTGCTGTAGAACTGAAGACATTCCTGGTGTATTAAATGCCTCAAGGTGGTCAATGAGGACTTCCTGAATGTCTTCTTTACAGATGTTTCTTGTTGTTTTGTCACTGTATTTATTGCTGTGTTTATCTAATGTTGTTAATGAGCTATATGATGTGTGCAGAGAAATGTGGAATGTCTAAACAGGGGGGAATTTTTAATGAGAAGATGAAATATCCACTGAAATATCCAGTCATAAGTATAAACCTAGATAAGTATAATAACCTAGACTAATGAAAGAGGTTGCTCAAAATGCTACAGGTGGTGTAGTAGGGTGCGACCTTGCCTTGTAACTAAAGGGTTGCTAGTTCAACTCCTGGAGACACAAATGATTTACCTTTTCTTAAGCTGAATAATTTACTCTTCTGACTAACAGTAAATATCCATGTATGTAAATGAATAAAATATTGGATAAATGTAAAAAATAAGATAGTTGTCCTAAATAAGGATGTCTATGCATATATGTGTACATACATACACGGGGGTAGACAGTATAATGGAAACACCAAACAAAGCATGAATATTTATTTAATAATAAGACGCTGAGCTACCCTATGCCTTCAGAACAGCTTTACTCCTTCTTGAAATGCTGTTATAGAAGTTGTGGGATATTTGGACCATTCTTCAAGAAGGAAAGCCTCCAGTCGTTTAGGAGATGAAGGAGGAGGAGGAACTATGTACTCTGCATCCCAGAACTTCCAAGAAAAGGTTCCATAATGTTTAGATCTGGTGTTCATGAAACCACTCTTGAATTCTTTTATCACTGCGAGTAGGGCATTATTATCTCAGAAAATGGGAACATATTGAAGAAACAACATTTGGACCTAAAACAGCCTCAAATAGTCTAAAATGGCTTTGTATTTCTTGGCTGTAATTCTACCATGCAGAGTAATAATTGGTCCCAATGACTCCCATGAGATGGCTGCTCATACCATATCCAACCTACCACCATATTTAACATTTGGAAAGGGCTGGAGGCTTCCTTTGGCTTTCTGCAACTATACTATTAAGTGTCAGTCTATTCCTGATATAATTAGGTCCTTTCATACAGACAATGTAAATTGATTCAGGATTATATTTACATTTTAGAAAATAAATACAACATCTAAATTCACTTCATTGTGTTTTCTGATGAACATGCAGTAATTTGTGATTTTTTACTCTCTGCAATTTTGGTAATTTTAAAAATTTACATTTTTGCATTTGCACATGTATATTTCTACTCAGAAGCCATCTCTTTTTTACAATATGTCAACAGGTTAGAATTTGGAGGCCACTGTAAATATGTTTTGATCAGAAAGTGATCAGAAAATCAAATCTGATCAAGCAAATCTTAATTGTCTTCCTGGCTTTCTTCCTTTCTTTCTACTGTTTCTCTCATGATATATTTGCACATATAGTGAAATATTTCCCATGTGACTTTGTGATTGCCCAAAGTGTAAAACAGTCACCTGGAAAGGACTGCACTCCCAGAGGAAGTGCTGCATTCATATAAATGAAGTATGTTTTCATTATCTGTCCTTACTCTAGATAATACTCACATTGCAACTTACATTGCAAATACATGGATGTATTCACATGCACCACAATTAATATTACACTAACTTAATTGCTTGTCATTTCCATTTGATTTTGTACATTTGAATATGGCTGTCCCAGATCAAAAGTCTGCAAAAGGTATACATTAGTTCATCTTTAACCCGAAGAGCTAAAACTGTTCTTCTGTATATGAGATTCTGGATAGAATAGAAATGGAGTATTCTGTCTGACACAGTTTTTTTAAACATGTTTGTTACTGTCCATGTGTGATTACTCTTTTCCATTTATTTTTTCTTATGTGTATGTGTGTGTATCTAAACATACATGCAGTTTGTATATCAGTGGAATTCGAACATGTATGGTGTGTGTGTGTGTGTGAGTGGGTGTTTATGCCTGCGTCAGTTTCAGTGTATGCGTGTGTGTGGCAGCAAGAATGAGGTACGCTTGCTTCCACTGTGCTCTGCCCTCGTTACGAGGAGTAACCCAGGCATCTCCAGCCATCTAGTTTCCCCCTGACAGCTGGCTGTGAGAGCAGGAATCTGAAGGGCTTCGTTAGAGCGCGCCAGCACAGTTAACGAAGGGCTGCAGAACAAACACGCAGCCTCTGAGCCCCTGCACTCCCGGGAGGATGAAGCCAAACAGTGCAACCTGTTATCTCCTTTCACCTCTCCTTAATGCTACGAGGAGGACACTGAACCGACTAAAATGATGATAACAACTGGTGGGAGTACCACACTCCAGCGGTCTTGAACTTCAAACTTCACACTTCAGCATTTTACCAGAAAATATAGTGTTTGTTAAATACAGACACACACTGTGTGAGATGGATTGAAATAGTGGCAACAAATCAAGATAAGAAGGGATGCCACACCTTTGAATGGCAAATCTAAAATAGGACTGCAGCTCAGGCTTTTTTTTTTTATTAAAGGTTCAAATGGGATCATTTGAGTGGAGTGTACAGAATGCTGTGGAGTATCAGTGTTGATCTTGGCCCCTGCAGTCAATTAGTGTGTAGGAAGTCCAATTTGACTTGTAGCGCTTTGCCTGTTTTCCCCTGAGCCCAGTATCAGGGGTAGCTCAGAGAGAGGGGTGTCCCAAGGGCGTCCCTGGCCTGCCAGCGCTCATGGCAGGGAGGATTGTCACCTGATGTCATCAGAGTCAAAGGTCAGTCTGTCTAGAAGTCCTGCCACTGGCACTGGCCTTCTGATCAATAATGAGGTGACAATAGTGGCGCTCTGGACCTCGTAAAAAAAAAAAAAAGCCCATCCGGTTTATTAGTTGATGAAGTGGCTGACTGCACGATGTGCCAAAGCAGAACTTGACCTCTATACATCTCCACTAATGAAGTCAGAACGGCACATCTTCCCTGGCGCACGGCGAAGGTGCAGGACAGCTCCAAGCTGGGCGCTCTAATGGGAACTGCCAATGGGCCTTTCCAGGTCACAAACCAAGAGGAGCAATTAACTCAGATTCGAGGGCCAGTCCCTGGAGGGCCCCTCCGCCCATTTAATCATGAGATGACCCAATTCTGCTCACTGATAAATGGACGAAGGGAGTGAAATCTGCTGCTGGTCATTAATCTGGGACTAATCAGGAGGAAAGCGCCAGTGTTTTATTTCTTAATTAGCCGGTCGTTTCAGAATGTGCACGGGGGGCTGGAGAGAGGGCAGGACGCCTGCTCCGCTGCTGATCCATAACCCACCCCTTCTCCAGCTGCTGATGATTCCGGGGAGCAAGTGGGACACCCCTTTCCCACCACCACCTACAGTCCCTAGAGACCCTGCTGTTGCTCCCCTCCTTTTTTTCCTTTTCAATTACTGGCCCCAGGGTGGTGTGTGAGAAATGGCTTCCAGGTTGCCTTTGACATGAACACTCCCATGTCCCGGCTTGAGCGGCTCTGGAGAAGAGACAGTTTCATCGCAGACGTCCATAAAGACCTGCTACTATTAGGAGGCATTCCCTGCAATGATCAGCTCTTCTCACATTTCCTTCATTTCACATCTATAGTTTAACACGTGTATCTCCTTTTAACGTCTCATTTTAATTTAATATTTTTGGGACGAGTCAATGAATGTGAAAAGGGAGGGCTTATACCAAGCATTAATTCTTTCTTTGTGACCAAACACTGCTTTACACTTGCTGTTTTAATCTTTCATAGAACCACCCTAGTTGTACTTCAAGCTGAGGTATCATAACAAAGGCACAGATTATCTCAAATGAGAAAAAAGCAAGCAGTTTGAAATGCATGCAAGTCACATAGCTAGAACTGACATATAAGAACATACAAACTCAAAAGAAATATATAAATACATAAATATATATTTTATAAAAATATATTTTTTGGTGTAAGAAGGATCTAGAAATAGTTTGGTGATATACGCTATAATGGCATGTTGTAAATGTATAGTGATTTCGGGGATTTCAGTGAGTAATTGATGAATGTCCCGCAAGCACTCTCACCTTTTATTCTTCTAGGATATCTGTAAGAAAGCATACGCTGATGTGCCTTTTTCACCATCTTGGGCACCCCTTGGCTAAACAATCAATGAAGACAAAAGCTTCTGATATCAAGGCAGACCTGCAAACTCAAGCCAAGAACTGGATCTCAATAGATGTCATTTACCACACTTTGTTTTCCAAAGCTGGTGGGTCCTGGAGAAATGGCAGACAGTGACAGATCGAGGGCTCAGAGAGCTAACAGGTAGACCAGGCCCTAAGGGTCTGTAGACAATGGATTGCTGGAATGACTGAGCCTGTCACCCAGTGCTGGTCAGGAGGGATGGGGTGAGGATTGATGGCCGACTGAAAGGGGGTGTGTGGACATGGTCAGCCTCGTAGGTCTCTTATCAGGTATATCCTCCCTGCCTTCCCAGGTCAGCCAGGGGAGCAGAGACAGGGCCTAACCCCATACATTGTATCTGCAGATGTTGAGGAGATAAGGCTGTTTGTGCTGGTGCAACGGCTATGGGTTGACCACAAAAAAGGACACCAAACTGACTGTTTTTCAGAGGGAGAAGAAAATAAGTGAACACTCATAAGTGCATCTAATGAAATGTGAGCAGACATTGATCATATCATGCCAGAAACATTCTGTCACATATTACTATATGATAAATATGATATTTTCAGGAATGATTCAAATGTACAAACTACGAGACTGTGGACACATAAATAAATAAGTAGGGTCCAAAAGGAACACTCCCACTGAGTCAATCCTGGCAGCTGGAGTGTGGCCTGGTTGACCCACCTGCTCCAGGGTGGTCAGGGCTCAGACACTTCCCTGCATCCCTGCCTCATGGCTGAATGCAGGACGATTTCTCCTCTTTCCACAGGAGGGACCGGAGGCGGACAATACGACCATCCCACAGGGGGAAGGTCCAGCCACGGGTTGGACCTCCGCTGAGCTGGGGCACGGGCTCCAGGGTGGCTTTTGTGCACGCTGCTGACCACTGACAAAGGCCTTCAGGGGCCAGTGGTCAAGATGAGTGGCGAAGGAGAGAAAAGGTAGAAATCCACATCCCTGCTGCTCAGGCCTAATTTGGCAGGAAACCAGCCGTCTATCTTTAGGGGCTGCGCAACAATGAAGCCCACCACCGCACAATAATGTTTGTGCAGGGCTTTTCTCCTGCCAATTCACCACTCACAAACCCATCTGCTCTGGAAGAATGGGCCAAAATCAATAATCACGTCAGCCTACATTAAATATTGGTAAGCAAAGTACTTAGCGTTGAAGAAGAAGAAATTGTAATTGACCTGTTTCAATTATAAAGTTGTTTTTAAACTGCATTGGGCCAATTAAGTGTGCCACTATTTGCTTAATATTAAGTCTTACTACTACTGAGTCTGACTATGTAATAAGAGATGGCAAGTCTATTTATAAGGAAGTGACCATAACCTGGAGGTGCTGAGTGCTCCATCACATCTGGCACACGGACAAACCAGCAAAATAGAGCAAGAAAGGGGTTTGCCAAAACAACGCAGGTGGAGGAATCAGTGTGCCTCAGGTTAGAGTGAGTTGGAGCAGATTGGGATAAGATGAAGCTCCAAAGGGCTGAGTCTGGCCATAAAATACACAGAGGTGAACCTGCGTGGCTCACATCCAGCCAGCCTTACGGCCTGCGTTACCATATCTGTCTGCCTCTCTAGACAATCTCCAGGATGATTTGGATACAATTCCCCTCCAGTCTCAAAGGCTCATTCTGCTTCGAAACCTTACCCATGACATAAATTATGTTTTCCTACAGTCTGGTTAGGTTAGATGTTAGATGTTGTTAGATGTTAGATGTTGCCTTCCTGCTGGATTCCCCACAATCTATCACAAAGACAACAGACAAAAATATTTTAAAAATGCTTTGGTGGAATTCAGTGGATTGGTTTATGATTTACAAACATTACATTTAATGGAGCAGTGTGACAGGGGAGGTCAGCAGAGCGAGTGGTTAAGATTTTGAGGCAGTAGAAAAGATGTGGGATTGTTTCTTATGTCTGTGATCACAGCCCCGCATGCACTGCTTTGTGTGTGTGCCAGTAGGAGGTGGGGTGAGTGTAGGAAGTGCTGGTGTGACCCCTGGATAATGATTCAGCCTGAGGGTGTCCTACATGCTGACTCCCTGCGAGCTGTCTGACTGCATCCCTGGCCGTGCATGCCCCCGGCTACCAAGCCCACTGACCGGTGGCAACCTGAACCAGGCATTTTAGCAGCTACTGTTGTCATATCCATCTTACACCACGAGGATCAGACAAATGGGTACAAAAGGGCTGACTTGGCTCCAGAAGGACCCCTGAACACACAACATATTCACATGGAGGTGCTTCATGAGGGGCCAGAGTAACTGCCACATTCAGCCTGAAACTTTGCAGCCTGAAAACTGTGGCTCAATGAGAACCACACATGACAGAGATCTAGTGGACAAAACCTCAGTCCATTAAATGAGTTTTGCAAAGACTGCAATGTGCAGCAGTCTAATTGATTTCTATCAGCATTGTCTGGCCAGCAAATTATTAGCAAGGTCTGTCTGGTGTGTGTGCATTTTCCTTTTCTCAGAGAGGGTAGAAGTGAGAGATGCCAGACACTTGCCCCACCATGACCAAGGCCCTGATTTGAAGTCAGCGCGTGTGTTAGCCGGCTTCAGGATGGGGAGGCATGTGGGTGCACCTCCCTCCCTCCAGCCCTCCCTCCAACAACAGAGCCACTGCTTAGAGAGCCAAGACAGAGAGGTCAATTCACTTTCTGACAAAGTGGTCTCTGCCCCTCTGCCCGCAGCTCCGCTCGTTAAGGGCTGACATTGTTGGTGGTGGGACCCTGTCAGGGGCTGGTCTGGACACCAGGCTGAGGACTAATAAGGGCTAATTCATGGGCCGCCTTTACAGGTCCACAGGGCAGCCCGCCAGGTTTCCCAGGATACCTACTGCCCACTTGAGAGAGGGGGTGCACCCCTGACATAACAAAGGAGGAGCTCCAAAGTCACCCTGGGACGCATTCAGATCCCACGCAGGTAGTCGCACTAAAGGGCCCAATTTATTATAAGTGACACAAGGGCCATTGAAAGGGACAGGATGTCTGCCTCAGAAGCCCCTCAGTCAAAGGCACTCCACTTCACCAAAGACCAGACTCATCTGCCCCTGTGTTTGCTCTGTACCAGGACCAGGGGTTGGCTTGAATTTTAAATGTGACTTCTGTTATATGGGAAATGAAATCAACATTACAAAATCTAATTAGTAAACATCAAGGTATGGATCTTGAAGATTTATGCTCTTTTTCTTAAAGGAAAACTCAGCGCAGATAAAGACAGGTTGAAAGGGGATTGGGAAAGGAACTGACTTTTTGTCAAGTTTTATGGAAATAGCATAGAATTCCTGGTAGGAACACTTTTTCTGCGTTTTTTCTGTGAACTTATTTCATTTGAATAAAATGTTATCACTTGCATATGGCCCCACACATGACAGTATTCAAAACACAATGAATTTGTGTATAAACCCTTGATTACAAACTCATTTATACTTTTTAATTCCATGGAGCTGTAATTACAGACATGTTTTGGTTTGAAATCAATTAAGCAAAAAAAAAAAAAAAAAAAAGCTTGCCTGAATAGTTGGCTTCCAGCTCATCGTTGGTCAAGCAAACCCTTTGGACATGTGTATAATCATAAGACCTTCTCCTGAAACATTTTCAGGATGAGAATGTAGCATTGCATCTGCTCATTTTTATGACATAACTCCACTTCCAGTGACCATGGACCATCCCCTTGTGAAATTACACACTTGACAAATGTCCATCCCTGCCAGTAGTGAGTACCTCTACTGGTGCTTTTTACACTATGGATGCTTGTACCATGTTTCTGAGCAAGTTGTTGTCATGACAAGGGAGAAGTGCTGAAACTCAGTGCTCATGCAAACTAAAGTGCAATTTGCCACATCACCCTGGATTCAATTCATACTTTTTACAACTTTCTAAAATTTTGGTGATCACTGAATTTGCCAAACTGGTCTTATGAACAACAGGAACAATTTATTTACCATCAGTCATCAGTATTTATTTCTTTGAAAATTTGATTTATTGCTGTTGAAAATGAGGGGAATTGCATCCAGGGGTTTTATGACTTCACTACATCAAACAATTTGGATTCATAAATATGCTCTGGCATGGTGTTCACTCACATACAATGTCCTCTCATGGTACAACATCGAAACTTTGTGCAATTAATGCTCCCACTGGTTTGTTCTTCTTCATTTAATGTGTCTGTTTGATATAAAACAAACTATCATGTACAAAAAATAGCCATATGTATCCTCCATATTATTATGTGTCTCTATTGGCAGTTGTACTGACCTCTGCCTCCATTTCTGACAGGTGTTGAGTTGTCATGAATGCTTGCAGTTAAAATTACAACTGTTTTGGAAACATTTGTAAGTTTATTTCATGGTTCCAAAAGCCAATGCTATATTGGAAATGTCTCTATTTATAATACAACACAAGCCATTTGTAGCTCAGAAAGAAAACAAAATATTTTTCAGGAGATAGGTTACAGAAATATGCACATGCTCTGGTCAAGATAAAAAGCACATATGGAGATATTTTTGCTGATAAAGTTGAAACTTACATCGTGGTCACTAAGCCATGTCCAATGGGATGCAGCCCTTTCTGCATGCTGCTCTTAGCAACAGTTTTCCACACACAGGGAAACATGTGAGGTGCTCCTTGGTGGTGGTAATTGAGGAGCTTAATTAAAACCCTGCCGGTCCCCTGGGTCCCCCCCAACGCGTTGTTTAGCATACCCCCCCGGCAACTGCCTGGTGATGTGTGTCCCCACTCCCACACGGGCTGCATTCCTGCCTGACTGTCACTCGTAGCCTGCAGTCCCGCCAGGCCACACGGAGAGGGGGGACTGTGTGCTAGAGCAGGGAGGACAGCCCGCTATAGTGCTGGGGTGTGGGGGTGTACAACAAAGTCATGAAGTAGGGTAATTACCTCCCTGATCACATATTTTACTTTTTACATGCCTAGTCTCACTGAAAATAAATTCTTATTTCAGGGTTATTTATTTCAAAATGTGAATGTGCCTCATCTCTTCATTTGAGGTGAGATAGATCCTGAGGCTCCTGTTTGTGGGCAATACAAGAGAAACATTCATGCCAATGCTCCTGCCAAAATATGTTTTTAATGAAAAATCTTGTTAATTTTAATTAATTCATTATTAGTTAATTCATTCATATTTAAATGAAATAATATTTGTCTCTGTGCATTGGCTTCAGTCTTTCCTGTTTCAGACATTAACAGTAAGTTCTTATTTTCCCATGAAAAAGTGAACTTGGGTCCTCTATTTGACTTTACCAGCTTTTCTCATACTAGCAGTCTGAATACTCCTTTATTGTTGCATGGCATCACCCTGCCCTTGAATGCTGTGCATAGTGTTACATATCGAATAATCATCAGTCTTTGCCAAATCTTCAAATGAACACAGTTGTGCAGTGCTGCTTTCCGTTTTCCATCTGTGCTCTGACAGTTCCCGTTGAAGTGCATGATGGGTCATGCTCCCGTCTCATTATGTCACCGCAGAGTTATGCCTGCTTCAGATGATATGCTCTCTAGGCAATGAAACATAACACACATTTTGCCCACAGACACCTTTTTTTTAAAGAATGCATGCATTCACTGTCTAAGGTCATGTTTCAAAGTACAGGTGGTGAAGTACAAACTGTATTGTAGGCAGCCAGCACAAATGGACAAAAAGTGATTTTATGTTTCACAAGCACCTTTAATGTGCATTGAGAGAAGGAAGTGGGGAAATATAATCACCATGACAACATGGGTGAAGAAAATGCACTTCCCCGACCAAAGGCCCAGCACAGAGGGGCATTTGGGTATGAAATGGTTCACAATACCTTTAATGTCATACCTCAGCAGGTCCTCTGTTTGGTTAAGATCACAGACTGTGACTTGTACAAAAACTCAAAGACAAAATGGATTATAATATCATTCAAAGATGACTGAATGAAAAGCAATGGATTGGTGAGATAATCTGCCAAAAAAAAGCTCATGGCAGAAAGATACATTAATTATTTACAATTAGTCTGAATGTGGGGTGGGCTTAAACCTATTCTTAGAATATTTTGGACCACTGAATTTTAGTATTTTTTATATGTTTTGAAATTAAACCTTTTATGTAGTAGTCTCATGTGTTGGTCTAACATAGAATACAATGTTGCTTTTGAAATGTTCCATTATTGAGAATTGTGTTCGAGCCCTTGAAATATCCCACCAACTGTCATTTCAATTTAAGGAATTATTTATTATTAAGTACTCATTTTACACATTCAACTAAAACTTCCATGATGTTACTTTCAATTATAGAAAGTAATGTATCCCACAGAATATTTTTTTCCCAGGCGCAGTAGATTTAAATGATGTTTTTCTTTCTGTAATGATTATGGTGTAAAGAAGAACTTGCATGACAATTAAATTAACTGATATTAGGTGAAAAAAAAACAGTAAAGAAAGCAAACACTTTCCCTAAGGTCAGAAAGCACATTTTAAAGAACATAAATACTGTATTTGATTTCAAAGTATTCATTCAAATTTGCTTGCCTAAAAAATGGGGGCCATCATATCAGAATCAGGATGTGCTTCTCCTTACGTATCTTGGTATCTGTGGTGATAGTGAAACTTACTTCCAGTTTTAGCTGTCAGTTTATATGCTGTGAAGACCTGTGTGAAGACCTGAATGTTTTGCGCTGTGCGGGTTTGTTTTGTGTTACTGGAGGGTCAGTGCCGCTCAGCACAAACACTTCAAGAACAGCACCCTTCCTGTCTCCGGATGAAGGCCTGTGGATTTTTAACTGGAGAGTGTCCATTTTGTTGACAAACTTCAGCTTAGATCAACACTTGTGTTCCCAATCCTTAATTCTTTGTACAAACGTTTTAAAAGCCCAGAAGATGTTTTAGTTTGCAAGTGCTCTTAAGGTCCCTAATTAGTATGAAATGCAAAGGAAGGGACGATGAAAGAGTGGAGCCCTGCGAAAAATGGGGCCACGCCTTTGTTTTAAAAAAAGAACCTCCTTGTCTCTTAAGAGCAAGCCCTGTGCCATCACTTTACACTCCTCTCTCCCAATGGAAGCTGCCATATTTCCTGTCAGAACAGTCTCTGTGGAAACCAGCTATTTCCCATCCCATGGCCCATGCCGCTCCCCTCATTGACACCTCCCCTTTTTTTTCTCTGACATAAAACAATGGCAGTGGCTGAATGGGCTCTGAGGTAGGTAAATGTATTCAGTGACATCGGCCGGATGACTCCATTCTGTGGAATCCCTGTAACATTTGTTTCCAGCCTTGTCTGAGGGCTGGGACACTGTGTTGGGCCCATTGTCCCACGTGCTCTCCACACAGGCCCGCAGTTAATGGTGGCCTTGTCCAAGGCCACTGGAGCAGAAACTTTAGCCGGGTTGGGGTGGACAAAAGGCTGGCAGGGCCACCTCAGAGGTTGCTATGGGAAGCCCCTCTCAGGGGGACTCTCAAAGGAAGTGCCAGGATAACAAGGGGGGAGTCATTGGCGAAAAACGCCGGAGTGCCCCCTCGCTCTTCCCACATCTGGCCTGTCTGTCGCCGTGGGCCTTCAGAACAGCCTCCGAGTCATTGCTGTGTTTTTTTTCCTCCCATCGTAGCCATCTGAGTGAATTCCGATTGCCTTTTCCGTGCCTCTTCGCTCTGGTGGAGTGGTGAGAAGGACATGGTGAGGCACAATGTGATGGTCCTCAGACAGCCTGAGAACCGGCGCCCTCCGGAACAGGTGCGGGGTGGAGAAGGCGAACGTGAACTGGCGCTGTACCGGCCCTTTGCGTGGGAAGCCAACCTCAGGCCCCAGCCTCCGGTATGCCCCCCACCCCGCCTCCCCTTCCCCCTTGTCCTCTGCCCTAGAGGGGGCATCTTCACTGGAGAGGCTGGCTTTTTGTCTGGTGCTCTCACATTCTAGGGTTGCCACTCTCATCCCTCGCACACTGGCTGTGCGACTCCTCCTGACTCTGTATTAATCCTCAGTGCACCATGAGCCCCTCAGACAGCCTGGAAATAGCTTAGTGTGGCTTTTAAAGAAGCTCTGAATCTTAGAAACAGGGTAATGTTTGAATCTATTTTTTGCTTAGCATTATTGAGCAGTGAAAAATTGGTGAAATGGTCATGAAATGTAGTTTACATCCTTCTGATTTTGATCTCAGCCTGTAATTCTGACACCCTGACACCCTGAATGCATGCTGTCTTGCACTTTGACGGGTTAATTAATATGCATGCTACCACTAAATTTACTGATTGTCGCATGAATAACAGTATATGGTAAATTACCAGAGGGAGGTAGCTCATGCACAACAAAGTATTCAGCGTCTTTATCTGAAAAGTACAATTCCTAATGCATGTGTTCTTGTGTGGTTATTTAAAAGCCAAATCTGCTCTTACTTGTCAAAGTGTGCATTATAGCTCATTGTCCTTTGGTGTTTGTGCTGAAACTCCATCTACCCAGCATCTAACATCAAACCAGCAGCAGATATGGCAAGGAACAAAGCTTGCGTGAAAGAGAGAGCTTGTTTGAAAACGCTTTCCCATCTCTCGATGGGTTTTTGTTCACATGGATTCCCTCATGAAAACCGCCTCAATAAAAAAAGCCTCCTGTTTTGTGTATTGCCCCCTCCATTATGCAGGAGTCCCAGAGATCAAATTCACACCAGACCCAACTAAACTGGAATTAAATTCTCGTTTGCGATCAGAGAGAAGAGATGAAAGGGGACTCCTGATTGTCAGAGCTAAAACCCTCTCCCTTTCGCTGTGGGAGGATGGGGGGGCAAGCTGAATCAAGCCCCCACACACATCCCCAATTGCTCGCCCTCACACACACTTCCCTGACTGAAACAGCCTCAGTAGCTTTAAGGGATATGTATTAGGGGATTAGGAATCTTCGCTAGTTACCAAAACTGCACCCACAGCACGTTTGCCCAGATTATGACACTTAGATACTCAACGAATGAGTGCAATGAGAAAGGGGGATGGACACGGGGGGTCCCAGTCAGAATGGGCCACATGTGCAAAACAAAAAAAAAAACTATCAATAATCCTCTGCCAAAAAAAGAATCCACAGAAGAAGCAATGCAGGCATGCAGAGGGTGGCACGGTGCCAGCACTGGTTTAGCTCAAACTATTTGAGGATCGCGGCCCCAATACTGATAGAGATAAAAGATACAAAGGAGAACGAGGAGCTGGCAGTGGGAGAACAGAGAGCATTCAAAAAAGCTAATCTGAAGCTAATGTTTGGAAATGGGCAAAGGTGTCCTAATGGAAAAATACTTTCCCGCTATGGAGGCAGCGTGGCACCTCAGAGGACCTCATCATTGAGCGGCCCTCTCCTTTGTCTCTTCCATGGAGACTTTAGCTCAAGGAGGTTCCTATACAATCGCACAGGACATGCGCCTGTCTGTGCACGTACCCCCGATATGCCTCCCTCTAAGGAGGGGATGTTCTCCTGCACAAAGCCCTCCGCTGTGGCTCAGGCGCTTGCTGACCAGGTTTCCGCCTGGACCGTTCCTGGCAAGATTTACGGGGGTAAACCTGTAAAGAACAAGGGGAAACTTCCTGTTGGATTTATTTACAACTGGTACAGAGAGGAATTGCACATAAATCAGTCTGCTCTTCTGTCTCTTCAGGCAACCCTGTAAAGTCAGCAGCCTGTAACCGTGTCAGGATGTAAATAGGTCACAGGAAGCCAGATATTTCATAACAGGCGAGCTGTGGGGGAAAGGGACGGCTGGAGAGGCCGGGAGGGTGGATGCAATTAGGGCGCTCCTTCATGGGGTGAAAATAGGAACGGCGGGCATCAAATCTGCTTTCCAGAGCAGCATTCATAGGCACCTACTGTACGCTCTTTAAAGCGGCACTAAAGAGGACAATGGTGAGCCGTGTGTCCAGGAAACCCAAGACAATGCACACGGGGACACTGAACACCCTGCCATCTCCAAAAGGCAGCCTTTCTGCCCACTGTTCTCCCCCGTTTGTTTTCTCAGCAAATCTGTAAGGCGATCCAGCGGCGTCCTGCATGGACTCACAGGCAAAAGTCCTCTGGGGGACGTGCGCTTTGTTTTGGGGAAAGCAGGCAGAACCATACACCGTGCTATCGAATCATCCAGGACCCGTGAGGGCAGGTCCCTCCTGGGAGAGTTCAAAAAGACACGGAGATCGTCTCAGGTGGCAACACGGCAATGTTCAACAGAGCAGGGGCCAGTCACGGATGAGCCGCGAGAAATCCCCACATCAAGCGCTGGCACGGCACCCTTGATAGCACTTTGACCCCATGGGGGGGAGCACAAACACCTGACTCTGGGATTGAGGGCCTCCAGAGTTTGCACCAGAGGTGAATAAGTGCAGCATTTGATATGTTGGTGCATATGGTTCCACTGCGGGGAGCCACTTACTCTCACTGTAAATCCCACAGAGCTCTCAGGTGATTCATGTCAACATGCTCTGGGGAGCTTCAAGTACTGTACGTGCTCCTCTTATATGTTGCCTTGTTTGAGAGAGCGGGAGTGATTTACTCCGCCCTGACCTGCGGGAGTTGTCGTGGCTGTTTCGCCATTTTGGGGAGGGACGAAACACCGTTCGACCACAATAAAGAAAACGCCATCCCCCTGACTCTCCCCTCTGGCAGCCTGCTTCATTTCCTGGGCTGAATTCCTGGATCGTTCTGTCATAGCAAACATTGTGTATCGCTGAATTGGCATGCCAGCAGAATGTTCTTGGAACTGCGAAGCATGAGCTGGCTGCAGCGTAGAGCTTGAACCCTCTTCCGTGCAGGCTCATGCCACAGTCCATTGCACGCACGGCATCTGTAATCTACGTCTTTATGTTTGGAGAGGAAAACCAGTCAGTTTGCGGTTAGTCTTGGGCTTAGGGATCTTGATATAGCCGGCTTCTTGCGGGTCTTATTCTTGCTTTGGGACTGAAACCAAAGACCATTTGTAGAGCGTGTGGGGAGTAGCATTTGGCGTCGGGAGAGTGTGAGATTCGAGCCACATGGCTGTTGCAACACTCTGCACTGGTGCACAGGGACGTGCCTGACAGGAAGTGATGTAGTGACAGGTGTCACACAGGCTGATGACAGCCATTGCGGCAGAACAGGTTCCAAGCAAAGGAAGTGATCAGCCTTAAGCTTAAGTGATCAACATTACATCTTATACTTCTTTCATTTCGAACTATAATTTTATGATACTATGATATGATATTATAAATCTTTTTTGTGGTTATTTCCAGACTACTTGCCTTTAAATGGACAAGCTGGTTAGACTTGCCTGATGATGGACAAAAAGCCTCTCTATGGATATCCTTACTATATACATATATATGTATGTCTGATTTAAAAACCATACATTTCAAATGGTAAAAATTAATCACTTATCCATTAAAATAATGGATAAAATAATGTTCTGAAGAATTATTCAGTCTCTTTATTTAAGACAGTCTCTTTAACACAAACATAAAAAACACAAGTGATGTCTTCAAGAGGTGTAAACTTCATGATTATGATTAAAATGATTAAAAGCATTTACAGATAATGTGATTCTTTTATATTCACATCTTTTAAGTATCATGTGGCAATTTATTGAAGACATCTCAGTTTAGCAAAGAGCATTTGATTAATTGAAAAATAAAACCCTCTCCCTTTAAAATAAAAAAATAAAAATAACTTTTATCTCAGAGGAGCAGACACGAGGGGGTTATTGTTCCTGGGAAAAAAATGTAGAAAGCAAAGCAAGAAAACTATTTCTCAGGTCATAAAAACAGTAAGAACAGAAATTTTGGATTTAAACAGCTTAAGATGGAATCGCCTGCCCAGTGGTAGACATTTGAGTCTAGCAGTTTGATTGTGCTGTACGCTGACATTAGGGTAAGCCTGCTCAGAATTAATTCCATTGTGAGCAGATGAAGGCCAGTTCTCATTCACCCCCATTGTGGATGGATATGTAATGAATATAAAGACACTGTTGTGCATTCACAGTGGCATTGCTGCCCTCGGCGTGAAAACTCCTGGCCCCTGCATTTGCACAGGCTTTATCCCAGTCTACCTGCAGCTTTAAAGCCTTTTGTGCGGCTGATGTGAAACGCTGCCCGTGTGCAAAGACAGGTTCCTGGAGGCGCACAATAGCTTCTGTGAATCAGCGTCTGAGTTGCGATATGGAGTCCGTGGGAATGGCTTGGGGACTGAGGGTCCGGCGTGAGGACGATTGTGTTGCTCCAGAGGGGGATCAGGGGCCAGATTGACGGCGCGGCTTGGAGCTGCCCAGGCACTGAAAGGAGAAGCCAGAGTCTCCTGAGAGAAATCTGGGTTTGCGCAGGTGTGTGAGCTGTGGCTCGGGAACACCGGAGGGGGGACAACCGGATCCCCCTGATGACATCATCCCTGCCGCGTCGACAGCGTCCCCTCACAGACCTCGATGCTGTTTGTTCCAAAGGTGCAGCACTTTAAAGATGTCGTGAAGATTGTCTGTCTTCTTTATTCGGACACAATCTGAGATAAAAATAACATGAGTTAGTATTTTTGTGTTCCTCTGGTATCAGTTCAATGTTGCAGCCAGAGCTAATGTTTTTAAGTGTAACTGATCAAGTCCAACATCTCCACAATAACTTAGTGTTTTTAAAAACCAAGACCTAAAGGATAATTGGAACATTGTAACAGTAACTACAAGGTGTTCCTTTAAGCAGTGATTTCAACAGACTTCAGCATGGTCAGATTGATGCAATGGCCTATGTTGACCACAAGAGGGAAGTGTAACCACAGCAACATGTAGTAACCACATCAACGTGTCCTGTCCACGTTGAGGACATCACTACAGAGCACAAGGGCAGTATGCTTTAAATGTACTTTTGACCATGCTAACTCCTATGCCTTGTGTTTGACTAACATGAGTATAGCTTTTGTTTGTGTTGAAAATCACACATGTGTAATAGTTTTTGATAAGTATTACATTTTAACAGTCCCCATTGAAATCCTGGCATTTTGGTTTAATATTTGCTACTAATGTTTTTACGTTAAGAATATGTGAAAAATAACTTGCTTTGCTACATTGCAACATACTAAAGATATGTTAATACCTGACTGGGGAGTTATCAGAATGCTTAAAATTAAACTATTTACCTTTAAAGAACTGTTGAACAATCCTGCCATCTATCTTGAGGTCTGTTGACCAAAACCAAACCAGAGAAACAAGGGTGTTCAGTTTCAGTAGTGACAGAGAGAAAACGAGAGACAGGGTTGTGTCTTTGTTGTGTGTGCGTGTCTGTGTGACTGTGCA
Source organism: Megalops atlanticus (assembly GCA_019176425.1). Classification (NCBI taxonomy): domain Eukaryota; kingdom Metazoa; phylum Chordata; class Actinopteri; order Elopiformes; family Megalopidae; genus Megalops; species Megalops atlanticus. The sequence continues at coordinate 37,562,284 of CM032876.1, forward strand.
TTTGGTACATATTTTGAAAAGGGGCTCTTGTACTGTCAGACTATCAAGGGGGGGTGGAGAGCTTGCTGAGCTTCAGCGGTGAGCAAATGTTCTCATAGCTATTCCTGTTGAAGGTGAACAGTCTTTGATAATATATTCAGAGGAGTCTGGTACAAATCCCTGTAGGCAACAAAAAGCCACACACAAAAAATACAGAACACAGCCTTTATGGACACAGAGAACCCCCCCTGGGCCCCTCACCCCCACCCTCCTACCCCCCCAGAGAGGTGAAACAGGGACATGAAGGCATGAGTGAGGAATGCCTCGGTTTCTCGGAAGCCGGCCTTTAAATGCACTGCACATGGTGGCTAATGAGCTAACGATCACAGTCCGGAAACTGTATCATCTTTAATTCAGAGGGCAACAGCTTGTCACGATAATTATGCTCCATGTTTGTTTCTGATTTCCTCCTGTTTCTTGGCTGACTCTGTCCCATCATAACAGAAACATGTCACTCAGATCCTTTCCTAAAACTTGACATGACTGCCACGTTTCCCAAGATGTTTGTGTGTCTGGCTTTTTGAGGTGGAATTTCCTAGACCTACATGTTATTTTGAGTCATCAGGTGGATTGATATAGTTTGCCAACTTGACTGCTTGTATGATTCATTCCTCAGTCAACAATTCAATTCAAGCCTGAGATATCTAACACGTGAAGATATCTTCTCAACAGAACCTTGAGACAGGAGAGAGCAGTCCATCCAACTGAGAATGGAGAAGATTGCTGCCTATGTCAATGAACAAACAACCATGTTAGAAGATTCAGCCCAGGTTGATTAATACATTTGCCATACACACGTTCACCTTCAACAATAATACTAGCAGTAACAATATAAAAGCATGTTGCTACAGGGGCAGTAAAGTGTGTGGGGGGAGGTCATGTGGGTGAGCAAAGATCAAACTGCTTTCCTTGTTCTGTTGGCAACCTCCTGATGGGTTACAAAGTACATGGGGCGATAGCTGCTAGGTGCCAGTGTCAACAGTCAACATGAGCTCAACAGGGACTCAGGGTGTGCGCTGTCCGTTTGTGGCCGCATGTCCATTGGTCATTGGTTTTGGTGCCAAAGTCTCCCACTCTTCAGTCCATTGTTTTAATGGTCCCTTAATGGGTATATGGAGTGACAGCTCTTATTTGTCAACAATCTCACTCACTTACAATGGAACCTTCAAATGCAGTTTCACTGATAAGGTACTGACACATACTGCCAGCATACACCTATTACAGTTCTCTAACAGTGCTATGCTTACTCTCCCATTTATAATCATAGATGGGAGAACAAACATTGGATTGAATGAGTCTCTCACAGGAAGTCTCTCACATCCATTGTGACATGTCACTATCCATGTCACAATGGATAGTGACATTGTAATTATGATTAGCTAGAGGGGAAAGGAGGTTGTCCTTGTTTTGCATGTATTTTTTTAATTAAACTTGAAAATGACATTCATCATCATGTGCTACAGCAAACCTATCCCTATGTGAAGGTTTGTTTTGATACAAATACGTTACACCTTCTTGATACAGACACGTTTTACCTTCTACAGATGTCCATCATGAAGCAGCTGGTTGCAAGTTTAACCTTTTCTGCTTAGTTGAGGTACATGATTACAGGCACCACACTGCAGGTTGAAAAGATGAACCATGATAGATGACCATCTATTTGAAGACTTGCAATGGCCTTCCCACTGTTTTCCATGGCTGATCTGTTCTGTATTAAGTTCAAGGTATTTAAATGGTATTCAATTTGCCTACATGTTTTCAATGTACAGATATCTTCTGCACATGTTAGCCCCAGTGCCACTGTTTTGCATAAGCTGTCCTCTTCTTGATTCTTGGTCACAGATCCTTCACCCACATTAAGCAGAGGTGCAGGGTATGAGGTAAACCTGTTCCTCTTTAAGGTCACTGGAGAAGGGGGTTCAGGAGTGCTGTTACAGTGTTTGGCTTTCCTGGGTTGCTGTTGACTCAGATGTGACTTGTAAAAAAGTCCGGAGTGCGGCCCACCCTCCATTCTCATGGACCCCCTGGACCCACTGGATTAGGCAAATGCAGGCCCACAAGAGGGCGGGGAGAAGCCTGATGTCTTGACAGGACGTGATGGATTAGACCTTTGTGTGGGGATTGTCAACTGGCAGGACTGGTGCAGGGACATGGCGAGAGGCCGCCCAATCCAGGGATCAGCGACTTGTCGACAGGGGATAATCCTGTTTGTCATGTCCCTCTGGAAATAGAGTCCGAAAAAAGGCCAGGGATCACACCATGCAGTTTCCAGAACAAGCAGAACTACCCAGTTTTTATCACTGCAAACCAGTAGCTTTGGAGAAAACCTTTTACATTTCAGGATAAAACCAGTCACACAAGGTCCGTGCCATGGGCAGGCAGATGGTGTTTACAGCGCTCCATATAAATGGTAATTCAATCAGGTCAAAATTGCATTGAAAAGTTTTTTTGGGTAGGTGCATAGTGGGGAACGACAGGATTTGTGCTGTCCTGTTTTGAGGAAGCTCTGAAGAAACTCAGAAGAACACAGATGCACTCTTTACACTTTCCAAACATCTGGATAGCATCACAATTGAAAAATGTTTGTCTTTATGCTGTCTACATGACAGTTCCCAAGCTGTGTACAAGCAACTCCAATTTACACACAATTCACATCTATTAAACATCTGCAGTAGCAACAAGGGTACTTTACAAGTTGTGGAAGGGATACAACTGAACAATATACTGTAGTTGATTTGTTGGGTCATGCATTTCTAGATTAGAATTGTATTTATATCCACCTCCTGTCTACAAATACTGCACATGCAGCTGTCAAAAAATGTAAACAGACCTATTCTATTCTGTCAGACAGGCTGTATACCTTAAAGTAAAATTATGATTAGTAGGAAATGTATCTACACCATGGTCTCCTGAATTTAGAATGAAAGATAAATGGAATATTAAAATTGATTGGGACTCTTTCCCAACTTTTTGCACATGAATCCACAAGTGTGCATGGTCCAGCAGCAGCCCGGTATATACATTGTTCACTAAGAGAGCAGCTGAAACTGCTTGCTTTCACTGATGAACATGTTGCTTATCAAATCTGTTGTACCTCTTAGTCAGTGACAGAGTGCTGTGCATTGTGGGACAAAAACTCCTCTGTGCATATGTTCCAGATGCAGTGTACGGGTGCCCCACTAACTCCAGGGCTGGGTTTGGCATCAGCTGTGAAAAACACACACGCACACACACACACACAGACACACACACACACACACACACACACACAAGAACTTCCTAAGTACTAGCGTAATGGCAAGCATTCATGCTCAGATGTTGTATGATGGGAAATTTCAAAATATTTAACAGCATAGTAGTTGGGACCTTTGGAGCAAAGCAGGGCTTCATCTGTATTTCTTCCCTTATGCGTGTCCTCATTTGTTCATCATCCAATGGCACTTAATGATAGAACTCCTCTCCTCTAATAAGGAGGCCTGGCATGCATAGTGTGTCAGGTGTGGGCGTCCTCCTGCCACGTACCACTGCCATCGCGCAGACACGCTGACATGACGTGCCTCATTCCCAAACGCCTGCATAATAACACTGTCTGTCACACCATCAGTCCCATTTAAGTGGCCAGACGGAGCTCGGCACACCAGCACATCTCTCATTTTCCTGCACGATTTGAAATCATTAACCGGCAATTTGGTGCGGTCTGAATTATTGTGATTAATTCAATTACAGCAAAGGGAGGGCTTAGGAGAGGACTAGCGCTCTGAGGGTGTTCTCTTGTATATTGCCAAATGCCTCATCACATGCCAAAATAACACGCGCCAGCATACACAGGCATCTTTATACCCCTGCGCGCACCCCTGTAATTGCCTGGTGTGGGGCTGCTGTGTAATTTTGATGGAGCACCGCACAAGTGCCTTGCGGTGACAGGCCACTTGGGCGAGGATTTAATGGCCCTTTCACTACACCTAATTCACTCTGTTATCTTCTCCCTCCTCCTCCGTGCCGTGGCGTCGTCAGGGCGGTCTGGTTAGCAGAGCTTTATGGCCCGATGGCCGACACCGTGCTGAAATATTTCACGCACAGTAAATTACACCCTCGGAGTGGAGCGGCTCCTCGGAGGGGGTGAGCCCTGTTATTGTCGGCGTGGCTGCACTCGCCCCATGCGCTCTCTCATGCCAGCCGGGCGGGGCTGCAGCAGCCCCGAGTCCTCCTCTAATTGTCACTTCCACACCGCCATGGGTCCTCCCGTGCCTCCCTCTGATGTGAAATCTCAGAGAGGGGAGGCTTGCAAGAACTGCTTGCTCATAACTGCATAGAGAAATTTCTGTGCCTGTGCTAAACGACCAACTATTCTCCCAACTGAACTATTTTTATAATGTTTTTAGCGGTTCTTTTCTCAGAGAAGATTTTTTTGAGTGCTTCAAATGCTGATATGTGGTTTTCAAAACAGTTGGGACAAGGGGAGGCCATGCTTTCTGCACCCAAAAGACAGAAGGCAGTTGAGTGTTTGGATGAGCAGGCAAAAGAAGGGAAGGCATTGAGGAGTCTGAAATGTACAAATGCAGACCCGTGTGTGCAGGTGCACTTGTGGCCGTGGGAGGCCCAGGGTACACCCACCCAGCCTTGGAGGGTGGCCCCCAGGAGACTGGAGCACCACCACAATAGTCATCCCCTTCTCTCACAACGGGTGTGGGTGGGAGGCAGTTACACGCTGCTCAACCCCCTCTAACACCCCCCTGCCTCCTCCACATTCCAGGGATGGCTTCCTGCCCGGGAGCCCTGCTCTCCCCATCTGCCCTCTTATGGCTCCAGGGGAATTGTGGGGCAGCTGTGGCATGCTAGACCTGCCCTGCCTTCCTGGATCCCTGGGACAGAGTCCAGCCTGGTGAGACTGCTCCCTGTACTGCAAAGTAAAGCATCAGCCATCGGCATTACTAATTTGCACTAGTTGGAGGTGGGGAGTGGTTGTTAGGGGCTCTCTTGCTAGTTTTCGGACTCTTCTAGCTCTTAGAGTGTGCATGGGAGGCCTTGATGCAAGCTCCAGCCAGAGATGGCTGCGGCATTACATGAGCTATATGGAATGTATATAATTGCATGCTCCTGGGTTCAGGTGGCAGTATGAGCAAGATCTCTTGTTCATAATCAAAGCCCTCTGCTTTCAAGTTTTTTTTTATTTAAATACATACTGTATGTACTGTATGTGCAAAAGTTGAGAGTAGTTTTGATGCAACATCATAAATATTCACATTCCATGCGGTGGGCTCTGTGAGGGTAAGGATGAGTTTGCGGCACAGTCAAAACAGATCTTTAAAGTCTCCTGCTATCCCAGAAACACAGCCAGGCATTGACCTCAGTGCAGTTTGAGAGTTATTCATCTCGGTGTGGGAAGGCCACACACTTGTCAGTTGAACTGTGTTGACTAGTGGAGACCACACTTGAATAATCCAGGGCAGGGAAGGGCAAGATTTCAGCTATGTACACAAATCCCTATAAACATGGAGCTGCTGTATGAAAGTCCTTCCTGTAACAATAACCATTTGGCTCTAGATCTGGCTGCCTTTCCCATTATCCCCAGGGGCTGAATTTTGCATAGTGCTGAGGGCAGCCTCTGAGACCTCTGCAGCTGCTGTTCCGTGTTTATTTGGTTAGTCAAAACCAAAATAATTCTTCTATAATCTGGTCCTGAGGAACTTGAGTCTTCCTTTTTATGTTAATAATGGAAAACATATTTAATGGAGAAGAGAGTTGCTTGTCTTGATCGTCAAACAGCATCTTGCTGTGCTCTAAGGGGTCTGGGTCATTAATTCCCTCAAGCACTGACCCAGGATAAGCCAGTCCAACACAAACCCTAACCTCACTATTTTCTACAATTATCTGAAACAGACCCCAAGGCAGTGTTTGGATGCATAGACCACACCCTCTGAAGGTGAGATTATCTAAAGGAAACAGTGAATAAAAACAAACAAATGATGTATTATTTGACTTCCCCTTGGTTTTCCCATCATGCTGTAGGGTTTTGACGTGGACCAATGTTTTGTCTGCACTATATATGAAGGAGAAGGCAAACCACTAAAGACCTCCTGTGCCTCAGACCTCCTGTGAGTGACAGCCACCCTGTTCCCAGTTTCACCCATCAATCTTTCCCCAGCCTAGTCAACTCCTCTCATCTGGAGCCCTGCTAACTCTGCACCCCCAGGCCTTAACACAGCCAGATGATCTGGCCAGCCCCGTCCTCAAGTGCCACACTGTCATTCACAGGGTGGACTGGACACTAAGATATGACTACACCAAACAAGGAACCTAGAGTATTGTTCTTATGGATCTAGGACAGACAACTGTGTCAGAGCCTGAAGCTAAATATTTGATTTATTTATTAAATAAATACAGTAAATACAGACCTTACAGTAGATCTATTATACATAACATTATATGACTGTAATTCAGATTTCAACATCATTACACAATGTTGTGCAAGAAAGTAGACTATCTCTGAGTAGAAAAAATGCTTGAAAATATTATTAAATGAACATTAGTTCATCATCATAGGAATTCCTATGTTCAGTCTTTTCTGTCTGTTTGTGTCTCACAAAAGAGCAGATTTTCAATTTGAAGTGACATGTTTGTTTTTTTTTTCCAAAAGCTTTGTCATACACTAATGCAATGACATTCTCTTGTAGAACTGCTGACAAAAACTCTGACTCAGGGTGCTGTCGTTGTTGCTTTTTTCCAAATATTCCCAGTGTTTATCCAAATGCAATCTAGTGTTTTTTTCCCTCCTTGACATAAACACGGTTGCCAGGTGCTAATTCTTCAGAACATGAGATTTAAAGGAGTTTCAGGCTGTGTGTGTTTGAGCCCCTGTGGGTGTGTGTGTGTGTGTGGGGTGTTTTGTGTTCACACCCCCACACTCCTGTCAGTCCCTTCTGTGTGTCAATTTTAAAACGATTCCTGTCCCTCGCAAATAGTGACCTGCAGGAAGCCTCCACACCTCTGCTTGGGGGCCTAAAATTGCTTGACCTCCCTCCCCTTTAGTGGGTGTCCTGCCTGCCTGCATTGTCCCCTGGCTAATTTCTTTGCCATTCTCCTTGCCCTCTGTCCCATCACTCTTCGCTCCGACAGGGTGTGAGGAACTCCTGATTTTACTGATATCATCTGCAGGGGAAAAAAGTTGGGCTGACAATAGTGGACATGTGCTCATGGCGGGACAAGTCCAAACCTGTCTGACCTAACATTTAAAAAGGGGGCAAAGGGCAAATGCTCAGTGCAACAACATTTGTGTTTGCTTGGAAGGCACTCACCTGCAGTGTTGCTTTTGAGCAGTGGTTATTGCATTAGATCTGATTCCTGACATCTTTGAAACTCTCTGCAAACTATGTATCTTTTATATTATGTGGCCGCACTTCATCTCAAGCAATTCTCCTGTTTCTTATTTTCTGAAACATTTTTCAAACTACTGAATGGTGTTTAGACTTTTGTTAAAGAAAAATGATTTTGAAAAGCAAATTGCTGTAAAAGCAAAGATTACAACATTGTATTGCATTGCATTCTCACTTTCTCCAAGAGTATGTTACTGAACAGAAAAATCTTACTGAAAAATCTCTCTGAAACTGCCACATGTTTAACCCAGGATCTGAACTTTAGATGCTACACAAAAACACAAAATCACTGTAATTAACAATTTAAGGGAAATATCAAAACCTAACACAACATCATGATACCAGGTTTTCTATTTGATTAGGTGTCTCAGTTTGTATTTCTGTTTTGTATTTAAAAAATGATCTTCATATGGGAAAAAAGAAAATTATTGCTAGATAACAGCAGGAATATTAGTCAAAGTTGTTCTTTACATGAGGAATTACTTAAGAAAATATCTAATGCATTCATATCTTGAGAATAAAGAATATTATAATGAGAAAAATACCCTTCTCAGAACTGATTCTTTTTTATCAGGGCAGGTTGTTATGGGACAAGAAGTGTAAAAGCTATTTGTCATAGAGTCTATATTGTACTCTTATTCCAACATTTAAGACATTTAAGACTTAAGACATTACTGTCACCTCATTAATGGATTTTGAGGTCCCTGCAAAAGCATCAACTGTTTTGCCATGCTCGTCAATTGTTTCTGTATTTATTTGCATACTAAATAACTCTTTTTATTGCAAAAGCACTAAACAGGTATTTGCACATTATATATGACCATAGTTTAATCATTTGATATAAATGCATGCAGAATGTACTTTTTCTCTTGCAATGAAATTGGAGGAATCCATAATGTTCCAGAAGAAACATGTAACATTTTACTTGCACATGAACATTAAATCATTTGAGGTCTTGAAATCTGTGATTGTCTGTGTTTGATTAGGTAGCTCTGTTGTTTCCTTATTGTTTCCATGTGGATATGAAACACAAGCCAACCCACTTCTAAAACAGCTTTGATAATTGATATGAATAGCTAAATGTTTTGCTGCCTTGTCAAGATGGCTGCTTTTGCTTAGAGGTTACTGAAAGTAGTGCTATTAAAATCCGAATGTGAATGTCTATACTGTTTCAAGCCTAATTTGCCATTCATAGGTTTTGCATGATAACACTCTTGGCAAAGAAGCTCCCTCAGATTCACCAAGGATTATAGAAGATTGTCACATATAAATTAATGGTTTGGATAATGTCGGAACAGACCAATGTGAAAATTTTCCTTTGCACAGTCAATTGCACATTGTATTTGGTAATGTAACTACCATGTTCATTTATGTTTATAGCAATAATGTGTTCCTGGTCAATTTCCTCTAAGTCGTACTTACATTCACCATGAAAACCAGACCGCAATCAACACATTTAAAACACATTCTAAAACTTTCTAACCACAAAGCTTATGATAATGAGACAAGCACTTTCTCTGGCTACAAAGATTAAAAATGATCGCTGTAAAGATTGCAGTCTTTGACACTGGAAAATTCCACTGAAGGGTAACAAAACTTAACCACAGGGACCTGATATCTTGCCTAAAACACTGTGCCTTTACCACAAACAGCCACCTCTGATGAAATGTTTATGAAATCATTTCCACTCAAAGAAAAAAACATGAAAATACATGTATACATATAAGAAATGGGATCTTGTTAAATAAAACATTACAAATATTAAATTAAACTAACTGTTTAAAATCAATATGTGCCAGGCTGATTTAGACTAGCATAAGTGAAGAAATGGGATACAATGGCAATCTTTTGCTGTTGCTTGAATTAAGAATAATTCTAAATCATTTGGAATATTAAATTAAACATGTAATCAACACCCAAAATAGAATTCTAAAATCAATATGTGCCAGAGGAAATTAGTCATCCTGGGTTTTGAAGAGTTAGTTTCAACTTTCTTGTTCAAGGCAAAGCTAGTGATGCATTTCATATCCTGATTAATTCATTAATTGTTGCTCATTGTTTCTTGTTGACTCTTTCAGACAGAGTCTGAGCTGCATTTGGGAGGTCCTGTTTTGGTAAATGCAGTTATAGGGTTATCTTATTTAATTAAATGCATTGGTTTTGCCTCTTAAGGCATGAAATATTTTTAAAAAAAAACTGTACTAAGTGGATCATTCGTCTGGAGTTAGGCCAAGGGGGTCTGGAAGTTGTTCACCTCTAGGGACTTCAAAACAGGACAGTGCATAGCTATTCAGCTTTCAGTTCAATGAAGGAGTGGCCTGGATCTGTTTTTTAACCCCTTAGATTGTTAATTATTAATTATGAGTCAAATATCTGTGTACAAGGTTCTTCACAGTTGCCTCAACAGCATTTGTCCACGGCCTCAAAGTGTATTTTAAGTCATCACTTGTCTCTAAACTCTCTGATCTTCACCAGCAACAGAGAACTCACCGTAGTTAGGAAAGCAATGTTTCAAGTGAAGTCTTGTGGAGTGGATTTTTAAACCATACAGTACATACATTAGATGCTGTCCCTGTACACATATACCAACTTGGCATTACGTGGAGATCTGATTGTCCTGTCAAGGTTCCTTACTCAGTCATCAAGCAGGGTGGGTTATTTTCAATGAAGAGGAATAACACAGAAGTAACAGAGCTGTGGGGACACCCAAGCTGTGATCCCATATCTATTCAGACAGTACAGCAGTGGATACAATTGCAATTGAATTAATCAACTAATGACTTACACTTCTGTAGCAGACATTCAAATGCTCACTCACACTTTTGAACTCATGCTGTGTTTCTTTTTGTACAAAAAAGTGACCATAGACACAAGCATGTAATTTCAAAGGATAGCCAAACATTATGTGTGTCTGATCTTCCAAACTGTACCAGTACAATATGTATGGAACTAAAGGTGGCACTGCATTAGAATGCATGGAATATATATTTGTTTTGATAAGTGAAGGAAACAGTTGGTGATCTTTATGGTCAGGTTGTTTATTTGTATGGCTACAGGACCCGTACACTGGAAAGCTGTGTAGTCATTTAGGAGTTCATCCTAGCGTTAAAACAGTGCTGTACATTTTGGTCATGCATGCACACATGCTTTCACTGCTTCCGTCTCAACAAAAACTGACACGTCACACCTGACTGATAGATGCCAGCTCTGGGGCTGAGTTAATCAGGGTATTTGCAAAAGGCCTAATAGACTTCAAAAGAAGGTCACTTGATTTCAGTTTGGAAGGAGAAAAGTTAATTTTAAGGCTGGTTAGCAATCCCAGAGTGAATCTAACAAGATTTCACTGAGCAGGAATTCCAGCTCCAAATCTACTTCCCACTGGGAGAGGGGGTGGAGGAGGAACGTGAGCTGCAGTGGGGGTGGTTAGTAGCCAGACCTGTGGCAAGGGGTGCAATTGTCCTCCTCTCTCCTGCAGCTCCCAGATAATGTCCCACTGCTTCTTGGACAAGTCCCGCTGTCAAGGGACAGGTGTACAGGTTTGCTGTCAATATTGTTTTTTGTGAAAAAGGAATGAGGCAGTCTGGAGGAGGCAACAAAAGGTTCAGCTTTGGTCTCTCTGTCTCCCCTCCCTTTGCCTCTTTTTGCTATAAACGTTCAGATGCCATGTTTCTTTACATATCTGTGTCCACCATTGTATGTAGTGCCTTTTTATTTAGTATTTACCAGAGCAGGAGGCAGCTTTTTTGTCACTATTCCCCTCTTTCATAGCTGATAACACCCTGGTCAAAAGGGATGGTCAACCAGACTGCTATTACATGCTTTTATGTCACATTTATGCCTTTGCTCTACTCTATGTGAATTTAAATGCCGATAAAAAGAGATTACTATGGGAACATTGTGTTTCAGATGCAGAACAGTGACTTTTTTAGTTCAGAGTGACTTTGTATTCTCTCAGACCTCTACATATGCTGGCAATAAATGGCATACTTATAGTATGAGTGGTGGGTCTATCCGTCTTTTTTAAATCTAGTGATTCACTCCCTACAACAAAACATCTTCAATTTCATGTGGTGCCTGTGGATTCTCTCCTGTCTCATCTTTCCTTCTCCAAACCAGCAACACGAATGCCATATTTTCAAACAAAAACCAGTCTGTGATGACTCAATATTGGTCTCAAATTTATAGTCTATTCGCTAGTTTGCATCATTTGGGGGTTTTGGCAAGAACTTATGACCTAACACTGAAATTTGGTTACAGATTACATTTATGAAATGAGTCCATAGTTGCTAAAGGAGACATCATAACCATTTGGTATGAAATGTGTGCAATCCCATGTGTGTAATTTCAAACAGTATTACTTTGCTAAAATTTCAATACAAATAGTATCAATTTTACCAGAACAACATGAAGCACCATGTAGTTCATCTAATCCTTAAAGATACTTATCCTGAGAGAAGGATTTATTGGGATTTAAGGGATATGGCTGGACTGACAGTATTCCATTCCATAGTGTTGATATTTCAGTATTGTGTTCAGTATTTCCTGTCCCTCCTCCATCCCCAGAGGGGGGCAAATTAAAATGAGAGACCACAATAGCCCTTCTATAGGTTCCGGCCCGGCCTCCACGCTCCTCCGTCCAACTGAGTGGGGCTGTGATGAGCAGACCTGGGGCCTCATGCCACTCCTAAACAGAGAAAGGCTTTTTATGGACCTGGAGTGAAGAACAAGATTTGGCCGGTTGGAATGTCAATAATCAGATGCTATCGGATGCATGTCCTAACAATAGGTTTACAGTCTCCCTAAACCCTGGGAACCTCACCTTTTGCATCCTGGGGCCTGGGTGTGGGTGGAGATGAGGGGGTGGGGTGGGGCTGTAAGGGTGGGATGCTGAGAGAAGGACTTGTGTGGGATGCTGTCTGTAAGCACACTGTTAAAGGTTACATGGCCACGCTCTCGTCAGGAGCTCATCAGGTTTTTTCACTCACTCATGGCAGAGTGATGATGTGTAAATGACAATACTGTAGGAGTCACTGGTGATAGCAAGACAGTCTTGACGGTTGCCTCTCTGTTGTTCTTACCAAAAGACGAAATGAATGTTATGAAACATATATATTTTATACAAAAAAGTGTAATTATACAAAAAATTAAGGTGTAATTATGTTTAATTAGCCAGGTATGTTTAAATGACAGAAAATGCAACCTACTAACCAGCACGTTGCATTGCCAAATATCATACCGCAGTGTTTTTAAATGTTATCCCACACTTTAGAACTAGCCTTTCTCCCAGACCTAGTATAGCTTAAATTCCTTTAATGCTGACTTGAACTGTTCACCTTGGACATGCCTATCTTCTGACCTTGCATGCTGCACCCATGTATGTCAAAGGGTTTCCTCTTTGAGGAAGACATGTGCTTGTGTGAAGCCCTGGAAACACATTCCCACCTGCAATCACCGTGTACGGGTGTGAGAAATATCAGTCTTGTTGATTTGAGGTGGGAAGCTCACAGATTGTGCTGGCATTTCTCCGGTCCCAGCCACCCTAATATGATGCACATGTGTTACATCCTGTCAGAGCTGGGTGTCTTTGAGTTCATCTCCATGGCTGTGGACTGACAGCACAAGCCACGTGTATGTAAGCAGCTGGACTGCAGCACACTGATAAACTCAGCTTTACTGCATTTGGAGCATTAAATGTCAAAGACTGTCAGAGACTCTGTGGATTTAAGACAGGGTCACAATGGTGTGTTGGCGGAGTGCCAAAGCACATTCAGTCCATTATCCAACACCAAAATTTGAATGAAAACCACACTAGAGATATACAATTATTTCCTCTTGGCTGTTCTTTGTGAGGATACGATTAGTGGTTGGGAAAATGGTGTTACTGCATGTGAAAATGTCTTTATTAATGATTGATTTCTGAAGAGCTGTAGCTTTTAACAAAGGAAAATAATGCAAAACTGCTGAAGGGAAAGTGAAGCATAACATTTCAGAGGGCAATGCGGTGCATGGAAATCATACATGGATGAGTAAAATCCTTTACTTTAGTAAGTGTGGGAATGTGGTCCTTGCTATTAACACATATCATCTTCCTTGATTAATTCTCAACGGGGCTTCACATGAACCTGAACCACCTGGCTTGATGTGGAGGCACTTTAAAGGCATTCAATTGGGACCCGGCCTTTTCATTTAAATCCACCTTGATTCCCAAACTTAATGAGTGAGATAAGGGGAGAAAACACATCAGTTTCCAACACTGAAGAGGACAGATTTTTCTGGGAAGGTATGGGATAGGGTAAAATTACACAAGCTACGCTATCTTACACGCTAATGCCTTTCAGCCAACCTGGGATCAGCGGCTTTACCCATCCTCCTCAATCCAAATTAAACAAGCTCTGGTGGCTTGCAACTAATTACATAGCGGTAAGTCTTCAATGACTTTTTCAACTCTAATAAAGCTTCCCATTGACATAAAGCATTAAATTAAGCTTACCATTGAATATGGCCATTTGGGGTGTAAGTGTAAAAGGCTCTCCTATTTGCATATGTTCTATTTGATTATATTTCATTTGTTTTTTATTGTGAAAATGCTTTTGCTTTTCTGAGACAAACAGAGATTTTTAATCCTTGACATGCATAAACACCTCGATATTGAATATTGAATTTGGTGGAAAATAAATGCATTCATATGAATTCAACTTATTTTACTTATTTCTTATTCATAGAAGTGTTAATCTGTTCATTTTGGAATATGGCTTCATATGAAGACTGGAATCCACATTTAGTGTGATATTACAGTTTCCACTTATGAAAATATTTCTACAAAAACAGACAAATTGTAGTATAAAACTGACTCATTCTCTATACTCAAGAATACATGCATACTTGGGTGAATGGATAGTTTGTTAAAGGCAAATTTGTAATTTAACCTCAGTAAAATGGCTAAAATTTGTTCTTTAGATGTTCTACTTTGTGTTATATATTCCTCATGCTTACACTGGAGTTCCTCTCTTTCTTCACTATCCTCTGCTTATGACCTATGCCAGTGATTTGTAGTGTGCTGGGGGCAGGATATTTAGCAGTTGGTCCCCTGAGGAGAGGTTAAAGAGCAGAACTGGGGGCCTCCCCAGGCATGGCTGCTTCTCTGCCATCGCGCCATCATCCTGGGGCCTAATCGAGTTATCATATCAACAAATCTCCCATCAGAGGCCCACGCTGACACTCCAAGAAAGAGCGGAATGGGACGACAAATTTCTAGCAGCAGGACGCTGGGGCTTGCCTGCCAGGCGGGATGAAAAGTACCTGTAACCCCCAGTCAACCTCTCCTCTGCGTCCTGTTGAGAGACCACTCACACTGGGCACCACACTCCTCCCTGGTCCTGTTCAGCTGTGGAGAGTGTCAGGGGGTTTGGTGGGAGGACATTATTTATTTGGACACACAATGGTCAGGGGACACAATGCCTCTGCTCTTTAAAACTTTCACATTGGACACAGGCTTCTCATTGGTCGGCTTGGGTCTAGGCGCATGAGACAAACAGTCCACCCACATGCAGTGGCAGCTGGGAATTCCTCCTGAACAGCTAGTGAAAAGCTCCAGTTCATAACCAACCACTTCTGACATCTGTCCAAAACACCTGCTGCCCCAAATTTTGCTGTCTCAACAGTATGCTTTTAATATGTTACATGTCATTTCCACAAGAGTAATGTTGTGTAATTTCTTAGTTTCACAACAGGCTGTTCTTTCTGCTGTTTCATTTTGTCAGCCCTGTTTTCAACAGAGAAGAGCAGCCTGGAAGCTTTTTTTCTAAGTATTGGTTGTCTCAACATTGCACATCATTATTGTCTTCTTTGGGACAAAATGGGGCATTATAATGTAGATGCTGTGTAATTCTTTGATTGAATTTTCTAATAAAAATAAACTTTATTTGTAGCTTGCATGTAGCCTTAAAGCCTTCATCAAGCATGAAAAGCAAACGTCATCTTTGATTTGAACAACCAAAACGAATCTCCAACTGTTAACAATAAAGTAACAAGAACAAAATACCCTGTGGGGCAATCAAAGTTCACTGGCATTCTATTTCTTGAATCTAAACTTACTTCAGAAGAGTCCCAGTGCAGTGAATTCACTTAAATTATTTGGCAAGACATTAACCATTCTTAGCAGGAACACAGAGAAGGTTTCTTGTTTAAGTCAGGCTACGGATAGCTGTTTTCAACCACTTTTTGAAACAGAATACTTCATAAATTACTATATCAAAGCCTATTTGTTTCTTTGATGAGCACTGCACTGCTGAGGATATGTGTGACGGGCACATTTTCGCAAAAATGCAGCGCTGACCGAATTGTGTCTGAGAAAAGGAAGGATAAAGGCTGGGGCGAAGCTGAAAAGAAGGGGGTGAGTATTGCTTAAACATATTGTATATCAAAAAGAGGGAGAATGTGAGAAATCACAAAGAGCAATCTGTGCTGGGCTATGGCACAGTGAGGCCAAAATGGCACACTGACCCTCCCAAACTGCCCAACTATAAATCATCTTCCAGGCTGCTGTAAACCCCATTTGTTAACTTCACGGCCTGTGTCCGAACTGGGCAGTGACCCCTGGCCTGTCCGCAGCGGGCTGACCAATGGGGACAGCTGGTCAATGCTGTGACCCCGGCAGGCTGAGCTACCTGCTGCTCTGGACAATGCAATTGGACACAGTTCTCCGAATGATGGAGAATGTGGAATTTGCTACGCTGACCACTGGGGAAAAAAAATTGCCACCTTGGTCAAAGTGGGCCTTTTGACACTTGTTCACAATCACTTCAAGCACTGTTTTCACAGGGCATATTTCATACTTAAAAAAAAGGCTTCACCATATGTGGGGTTCTTTTGCACAAAGGCCAGGGAGCAGGGCACTTGTGAGTTTTAAGACTGGGGTTGTTTTAGCTTTATGGTTGACATTACAGCATAAGGAAAAACAGATGTATTTCATCTCCCTCTTTTTGTCAAAAAACATGACAATTTTTGACTGTCTGTCAAATTCGTTAAGAGCAGTGCTCACTTGTAAGCATACCTCTGTCTTGTTGAACTCCAAAACAATTCCTCAAAGAAAGTCTCAGACCTTATTCCAGAAGAAGGGCACCTGGAAACAAAGCTGTTGCCATTAAGTAGCACCTGCCATAAAAGTAGAACTCCTTCTTAAAATGAAACCCTGACATGGCAGAACAGAACACAAGGGAAAGTGACCATGGTGGGATTGTGCAAATTCAGACTTTACAATATTCAGTCTCAATGGAGTGCATCCATATTACAGTTTTCTCTACAGACTGGAGTTTGTGAAGGAGGGGTGACAGATAACAACATATTCAGATTCAGACTGGATGTTGCACAGTCAGTGAAGTTTTGGATTTATATACAGACAGCAAGTATGATTTCCAAGTGAGCCCTTGTGCCATTGAATGAAATACCTGGGGCACTTCAGCACTTACCTAGCAACACAATGTTCTGCAAATCGAATCTGTGGGTCATCCTCATTGAGGGCTAAACAATAAGCAATAGAAACAAAAATGAAATTAATTATCCCAGCGTTCTAACATGGATAATTGCACTTTTATGAAGGCCAGACGTCTAGCACGGGACACATCTGTCCCAAGCTGTTTATCTCGACTTACTTAAAGTGATATGGTAGCTGAACATGCTAACCCTACATAGATGCCATGACATTTTTGAAAGAGCTCCATAACTGTTTCTTTAGATCAGACATAGTATCTAGTTTGCAATCCACCTTTATTGTCTATAGTTAGGACTTCCATGTCTGTTGGCATGGGCTCATGCTGGTCAGGTAATTGCTAATTTTAGTGTCCCCTGTGGGATACAGGCCCCATGCTGTCTGCCCTTTGCTGAAAGTGTTTCCTTTCACACACCCCTGATGGAGCCCTGCTACCTGGATACAACTGGGCCAGCACTTGGGACAGTGCCAAATGGGCAGTCTAGCTATGCCCTGAACCTGGAGGTTTCACATCTCTCATTTAAACTGTTTTTTACGCACATATAGCATAATGAATGGTAACATCAGCAAATTGTTAGTTCAAGATGGTAAGTCTATGAGGACTGAGGGATTTGTGAATATAGGTTTACAAACAATTAAATTTAAAAAGTGCACAGGCTGAGAGAGCTGAACATCATCAAATAGCACCTGAGCACATGTCTGGAAATTGATCAAGTCTTTCCCCCAAAAAAAATCTGTTGGGTTTTTTATTTCATGAAAAGCAGTGTGTGCATTCCAATAAGAACACAAAGCCCATTCTCCAGGCAAGTTCAATATGCACCAGTAGGGACCATCACTCATCTCCTGAAAAGGTTAGATTGGGGTCCTGACACATTCCTTTGGTTTTTATGAGTGGTACAATACCCTCCGTATTCTGGGGTTCTGTTTGTGCCCTAGGATACAGAGGGAAGCAGAGGGCTTCACCATGGCCTTGGGTGAGCGGTCGAAAAGGAGTGGCCATGGCAGCATCTGCTTGCCTTCTTCTAAAAGGAGAGTTTAATTGAGGAATCTGGCTCCCAACATTTCAAGGCACAGCAAGGACAGAGATGGATGGAGGGGGTCATCGGCTTCCTCTGGGACAAAACCTCAACACCTTATCTTTAACCCTCAGTAGCCAATTGATTTTCTCTGGTCCATTACTCATTGCATGGACTGAACCAATGCTTTCATTCACTCCTCATGACTGAGGTCAGCACATTCTTGGGCAATATGTATGTGCATACTTACTGGGATCCAACAGTTGATAAGTAAAGTTTTTGGCTGAGATTACTTTTCAAACTTGAAACTTGTGGCATTTTCACATATGTTACTAGTGAACATGTAATATCTTTGCATTAGATCCATGCATTAACTCAGCTGGGTGGTTATATGTTGATCTTAATAATTAACACTTTATTAATCAAACAGCAGATGTCCATTGTATTGTTCTGAAGGGAGGAACAATGCTCCATCTTATGAACCATTTCCCAATTCGTAGAAGAACTATACAAAATGATGGAATTACATTAGTGAGAGATCTTAATTTGGATTAGTGTTTTGAAACACCCATACACATTTCCCAGTGACAGGTGTGAGTTAAACCAAAGTGCAGTACATTGTAGACTGACATGGATGGGGGATTCTCTCATTTAATAGCAGGAACAGGGCTATCTGAGGAACCTGGTCATTGACGGGGGGGATGGGAAGGAGATGGGGGCAAGGGTCAGTGATTCCTTGCAGGAGGCTGGGTTGTCGACGTAGCGTGGGGCAGTGTGGTGTAGGCTATTAGGGAAAAGACCTGGGGAGCCACAGGATGACGGCTTCTGGGGTCATAATCTGAGCTCCAGGGGTGCCAACCGGAAGAATTCCTGGATAATTGGAATCCGGCAGGTGCATTAACAGCCCTGAAACACATTCTGCCTCTCTCTGGGGTTTGGATACTTTTGTTGCCGTTTAAGTCTGTAAGAGCATTAACCACTGGCACATTAACTCTTATGTAAAGGTCAGCGGGAACTGTGTTTTGGGGCTGGCTGACTGTTTTGTTCATTATTTTTTGCTACTACTAAACTATGTTCTTTGTCCTGTTGAGCTTCCTAATTAGACAGTCAAATTAATTTGAGTTCACTGAGGAGTGCTGGAATGCTTTCTGCTTGAAAAGCTTGTTTCTCTCAATTGGTGTTACAGGTTGTGGGTTTTCTCATATCTATTCATGGCTAATAACGATGGACCATGTCCGTTTGGACTGTTTATTTACTATGTTGCATTTGTCTACTGATAAGGATGGTAAGCATGCTTATTTTAATCACTGACTTCACCATGCAGCTTTTTGTTTGTTGCCACTTGGTCTGTTCACATTTTCACACTTTTGCGTGTTGATCCAGTGTTGGGATCTGCCCACCCTCCTTTCATAGCCTGCTTACAACATGAATGCAATATTAATTCTGTGTTAAGCAGGACAGAATTAATGGATTATGGATGAAGTCTCTGGCCAGGCTAGTTTATCTCCAGCCAATCCTCCTTACCCTCCTTGTTATGGGAGCTTGCGTGTGTATTTGTGTGTGTTTGTGTGTGTGTTTATGTGTTGGGGGGTGGTTAATTTCACTTTCTGCTTAGGCCGTCTTCATCCCTTTTGTCTTTGCCAATGAAAGATTCCTCCTGTCTTGTCTTTTGGCAAGTGAGCCTCACCCCATTGTCCCTTTCACACTTTAACACAGCTCACAGCTGCACTCTTAATTGACACAATTCAGTGAATGCCCCAACCCATTTCTACTGTGGAAAATAAAGAGTATTAAGTGCACCAGGCTTGCCATAAAACTGTGATTTTTTTTGTCAGTTCATAGTTTATATTGTTCAAGAAAATGTTTAACTGAAGCATTGATTAAATTTTTAAAGGTCAAAATTGTTATGAATCATCACTGCATTCCAGCAGTTCTCATCCTTTTGGTACAGGCTGTATGGATTATCTGTTGCTTTACTGTGATTGCTGATGTTACCTTCTTCATTTCTTGTCCACTTGTCTCCATAATCTGTTTCATGGAGTTCAGCACCAGGCAGAAAATCCCTCAGTAAAACACATTTAAGGTTGCATAATTCTGACAGTTCATAAATGATATAATTGAAATCCCATCAAAGTAACACACAATGTGCAATTTATCATGAAATCTGATCAATGGACTGTTTTAAAAGTACATTATGAAAGAAATTTGCAAACATTAACATTTGATTAAATTGCATAAAAATACATTAAAATATGAAAAAATATGAGTTATCAGTTATCAGCCAGGGATTATGTTGCCCAAGACATCATCTTGAAACTGAAGCAGCAAATATTACATAACTGCATATGAATATTGCATAACATCCAGTTTAAAAAAGTTCAGTTATGTTACACTCAAATTAACTTCTGTGCTTTCCTTGCTTTCATTTGATATTTTCCCTTGCTGTCTGGTTTACCCCACAGTTCATGCTGATGTCCCTATGTGATATTGTTCTTGGATTTTGTTTATTTTTTCACTATTGGAAGTGATTTTTGAACAATTTTTTGTCGGAAACTGATTGTTGATTGTTGCAGTTTAGGCCGCCATGGGAATCCATGAAATGGTGCCTGGCCATCTGCTTTCTCAGGAAATGCAGACTCATTCAGGCCACAAACTTAAAAACTGCCAAACAATTGGCTTAAACAGCGTGTTAATGATTTTATGGTGTCTGAGGTGAAATCCAGCAAAATAAAACTACAGGGTCCCTTCTATTACCCTACATGGTTGTAAATATGTATTAACCAGATTACGGGCCTTGTTTTGGGCCATTTAGGAGAGACAAAGCTTGGCCCTGCCACAAAGAGACGAGATGCACTGAGAAAAGAGAGAATTCTACTTAGCTAATGAGCTGCCTCATAGTAATGTAAAGGAGGGGTCTTTAGGGAGAGTGATTACCCCGCTTGGTTTGCACTGATGGACTGTAAACTGTGTGGATACGAGGGGCTTTCTGGGCACTATCCCGGTTGTCCATTGTGTGCATGTGGGACAGTTGTGTTTCAGTGTAGATTTATGGGAGCAAGTCATTAAAGAAGTAACTTTTCAATTAGGCTGAAAGGAGAATGGTCCTTTTTTTAAGTGTGTCTTAATTGGCAGAGTTGCCATTTCAAAGGGAGGAGCCGAAAACTTTTACAAATAAGCACAGAATGCTTTGCCCACAAATGTGAGACACACAAGAGCACTTCTGAACCACTTACTGTTTTCATGTTGCTTTTTAGCACTATGGAAAAGTGGACAGTGGTTACGAAAGTGGCCAGAATTCTGTTTTGTCCTGGAAAATGAGCAAAGGCTCAAGGCACTCCTTAAAGGACCCTTGTTGGATTAGGTCTACTTTTACCAGAGACAAGTATGAAGCATGACTTCTTACCCTGTCCTTCTCCAGAATGGAAGCTGTGCCTGTTCCTTTAGATAGTTTGTGTGCATATGTGTCTCCTACATCACTGTGCACTGAAGTCATTCTAAAACTTGGTGTGACAGCATTAGCAGTAGTAGAGAGACCATTATTATGAGGCTAGACTGATGGGGACATTTGTTCTGGGAATAAGGATCAGAGAACGCTGTTTGCCATGTGCCCTTTTTTTCCACAAATTAAAACACTGCATCGAGTTTTAGACATTTTGGTGGCAGAAGGTCCTTTCTGCATGATCTGACCAGTAAGCACTGGTATTAGCATGTTAATGGTGTTGCCATAAACAGGGATCAGGTATTGGGGCAGAGGATGACCATCTTTGTGTTTGGGATTAGTGTGGTGGAGTACACAGAGTCAGATTGATAGGGGGGTGGGTGGGGTCGAGAGGTTGGCCTGCACACACACCGCAGACACACCTAATCTGTCTCTCTGATCCCCAAAAAGCCGGAATTCTCTGTGCTCCACTCTGGTTTGTGTTTGCTGCACTTCTAACTTCTTTCACTGCTTTGTGATCACACCACCAAAGCTTGGATTCAGCCCACTTAAGAGTAGCCAAAACCCCCCTGATGGCCCAGTGATCGAATCGTGAAAGCCAGATGCGCATAGCAACCACAGCTATTGTTACTGGTTGTCTTTTCTGCCCTCCTGGTGCAGTAACATCACTCTCACGTAATTAGACTCACAGTCTATTGGCAACTCTGCTTTGACCACAGAGGGTCACACTGAAGGGCCTGGGCTCTCTGGCAGGCTTTCTATTTGATATTCTTCATTCACTCTTTTTTATAATGGGTGCAGGAGCTCAAATCAGGCATTTTAGTACTGTCACTTTGCAGGCATTAAGCTTATCTACTCTAAATTTTTGAACTTCTAAGCCATCCATCAGATGACATGAGGCATTTTATTGAAATGTGCACAAATGCATATTTGGACAAGTGGTTCATGTTTCATGGAAAAAAAAAAACCTAACAAACCCTAACCCCAAAACATGTTAAAACAATGGGGTTCTTAAAATGTTAAGCTTCAAGTAAACTACTCACCTCATCTCAGTAGTGGTATGACTATTATGAACTAGTTTAAGATTCCTTGGGATCATGTTCGGTTAACCGTCTTGATTCTGTAATGTTGCTGGTCCTTCTTATTTTCATTCCTTCTTTGAAATGTAACTTTTAAGATCTTGCTTGACAAAACTGTGATCTGATCTGATTTGATCTTATTTTAAAGGAACACTTAGACAAGTGGACTGTATTTTTATGGTGTTTTGGAGAATTAGTTGTTTCTAATATGAATACTGGCACAGTAAGAACCTAAACTCTGGAAAATGGACCCTGGACCAAACAACGATTCAGAAATATTAGTGAAATGCATTTCAGAGATATTAGAAAAATGCTTGTTGAGCTGTTTATCCCAAACTGGTTTGGTGTCAGCTTCTCCAAGAGGTGAATGACAAAGGGACACCAAATTCACCAAACACCACAACAACATCCAATTCTTTGGAGACTGGCCCAAAGTACTTGAGTGATAGAGATCTTAATTTTGTGTTGTCATTTTTGTTAATGACTATGTGTTGGTCAGGGTGCAGATGGATGGTCATCTCCTCCTTGCTGGGCTGCATAAGAATGACTACTGATCTTAATGTTATCAGTGAGTATAACTGTGGAGGAGATGGGAGCAGGTCAATGGAAATGCTGGTCCTCTTCTGACAGGCAGAACCCTGAGGTGTGGAACACATTCACACCTTCTCAATCTGCCCCCCCAACACACACACTCCTTTATATAATGTGTTTACAACATATCAGTGGGGATGTCCAATTTACCATTCATTTACTGGAATTGTGGGAACTGATTGGAAACTAACAATCATCCTGAGCTGTCAGTGGGATTATGCTTGAGTCACCTCAATGTAACATTTCCCTTCAGTCAAGTCCAGTCAAGTCATGCTTTGGGGTTCAAAGGGACATTTTATTTTGGGCAATTTCGGTTTGAAGTATTGCTGTTAGGAAATAGCTAAACAATTACCTCATAAAATTTCAAGCTGCAAATGAATAATGTAACATCCAACTTTTAAGTTCTGACATACAAAACAAAGACTCCAAAGAAGGACAAGAAATTAAAATTAAAAAAAGTACCAAACTGCTTGTTTTAACTGGAATGATGGTTGCAATTACAACAAATGCTCATACTCCACAGACATCAAAATGGTCAGCTGGAAAAAAGGTTACTTGTGCAGGAGCCATTTAAGTTGTTTCCCCAACAAACTGTTTCCTCTAGCCTTTTAATTTTCCAGGAAGGAAACTTGAGCCCCTTTTCTTAGAATACATTGCTTTCGCTAAGATGCCCTGCCTTAGTCATTTTCATCTCAACGAATTAGTCAGTAAAACAAAGGAAAGTTGTAGAGCTCCCTCTGGGTTTCTGGTGTAGATGAAGTGTGTGTGGGGTGATGTGGAAATGAGCCCGTGCCACATGTGAGTCTGTAGCCTGCAGCTGACAGGGGCTTACTTCCTGCCCTCATGCTTTTGACTGGTGCTGCGCAGATGACGCGCAGATTCACTCTCACATCCCTGCAGTGTCAGGAATGGCTGACATCGTGAGATTAGTGAACAGGATGAACCATCCTGATAACTTAAAGACCGGTGAATCTGCACTGCATCTGCAGTGATAAAACAAAACCCCCTATTTATTCTGTTGGATTCCCCCCCACCTGCCAGGGCGTGGCACCCAGCAGGCTTGCCCTCACTCCGCCATACATATTCTAATGTGGTCCCAGGCCCAATCTGACAGAAGATCGTTTCATCCATTGTCATGCAGCATGTCAAGGAACATTTTGCAGTGGGCCACAACACACAACAGGCTGGTAGAGCTGCAACCTTACAGGTGAGCAAAGGTTAAACACTGGCCTGATTATATGTTAGAGCTTTAAGTGGGAAGATGCTATTTGCTATTATAATCAAAAATAAGTGGAGTGGTAATCTGACTTAAATAAGAAACTCTGTGTGCATGCAGGGCAGAGCTACTCCTTAGTGTAAGTGTTGACTTTATTGGGGCTGTCACGAGATTAAAAAAAAAATCTAATTAATTACATGCTTTGTGATTAATTAATCTAAATTAATCGCATATATCAATATTTGCCGTGAGAAGCATTTTATGTTCAAACTGTGCTTTATACTACAGTTAGTTCCCACCAAGTAATGTGATTGGACATGAGGCATCCCGTGAGTGCTGATACAGTCATGCGCCGCTTAACGTCCATTTGGACAACATCCGTTCACATATACGTCCGTAGTCCCATAAAGTTATAATAAAGTTTAAAAATCCCGATCGCAGAACGGGACGTAGCGGACGTAACCGGACGTAGTGAAGGCAACGCTTCCCGCACGCAACATGTGTATCTCATATCTCATGGAAATAAAGTGCTTGCGCTGCCAGGCGTATAATGGTACAATACATAGTATACCGTATACTGTATATAGTATGGTGTTCGCACAACGTCTAAATCACATAACGTCCTATTTCACAGAACGTATCGTGTACGTTAAGCGATGCATGGCTGTATTCAGTATAACAAACAGTGGCACTTTTAACTATACATGTATCACTCCGCTTTACAGATATTCCGACGCAATCGTTGACTACACCAATGCGATACGTGGATACGTTTCCGTGTATGATATAAAAGAATTTAGCTAGCCTGCAGTTGGGTAATGTAAAATGCTTAAATGCACAGTGACGTGTTTTGGGGGTGGGGGGGGGGCATCATAGAGTGCGATTAATCTGCGTTAATTTTTTGGACGCGTTATTTTTTCTATAATTAATTAATCGAAATTAACGCGTTATTTTCACAACCCTACTTCTTATACTTTTTTGAGTTTTGCTGTTGTATTCAATGAGCAATAAACTTAAATAAATAATAATACACCTGAAGGGCACCATGTACTCTAAATATTGCTCTGAAGAAGGCGTTCTATCGCCATATACTTTGGAACTAGGATTATTTTCAAGTCCTGACTGCTAGTATTATTAACATCAACTCACCTCACCAGGCTGGCGTGGATCCTGTTTGTTTAACAGGAGCAGCTGTACCCAGTCCAGTGTGGTGCACCCTGCAGCTGGAACCTCAGCAGCACATTCAAGCACCACCCTGCCCATGAATGTAAGAGGATGTTCACACAGATCCTTCTCATTTCTAGGGGACTTAATATGTCTCCTGATGTTAAAACGAGGTCAAAAGTACACAGAATAAATGGCTCCCGCCACCCATCATCTCCCCTTTATCTGCCAACAACGTCCCCTCGTAAATAGGAATTGATTGCAAAAAAAGGGGCCGGCTTGTGTTAGACATCCACTGACGACAATTCTCACATCTGGGACGTCACCAGAACATGACCTGAGAAATTAGGTGCGAACCATAAAAACCACTTTAAGGACTCCCTACCGTTGTCAAAGCGAGCACTTCATAAAGCACCTGAGAGTCAGTCGCCGTGGGTGAGAGGGCAAGAGGAAAGATGGGATGTTTGTTGGGAAGGTTCGACCCTGAAGTCTGATGCTGGTGACATCACCCCGGCCGGAGGGATGTAGCCTGGGTGACTCATTATAGGCCTGATTGAGTGTGCCATGAGGCAAAGGCATGGGCTGGAGTCTCCAGGTAATTTATAGAAACCCCCTGCCATGCCCAGCTCCATGAAGTCATTAGTGACTCAGCTAATAGCCTATCATGTAACTGATTAGCTAATGATGTCACCCTTTGGGCTCTATGGGGCACTGAACCACAGTGCTATGAAAGCGCAAGATCATTTGATCACCTTTTCACCCTGTGGCCACACCTGCTCACGAAGCAGCCTACAAACTTGTATTAATCACACAAAATGATATCACAGATGGCACACTCTCTAGTTATCTTTCACTGATGCATAATGAAAGTTGGGACCATGTGAGGTGAGGAACACCCTGAAAATAGAATAGAGTTCAGACAAAGTGGTCAGGTACGTTGCTAGGAAACAATCGTTTTTTAAAAGTCTAATCAGAAGGTCATTACTCTCAACATGACCACCTGAATTATTTTGGGTTTTTACATGGGTGGAAAAAGGATTTTTTTCTGAGAGTTAATGGGATAGGTTTTCTGAGTACGAGGCCTGCTGGAAGCCTTGCCAATTTCACACCAAACAGTATGGTTTTAAAACCCTTGTGCTTAAGTGTTTAGGCCAGTGAATCAACCAAATCTGCGCCACGGCATGCTTTGATTTATTCTTTTGTGCCTTTCCTGACAAAGCAGGAGTGTTTCAGTGTCAGTAGATGTAAGCAGACGCTGATGAGAAGTGAGCTGGATCAACATGTTCATGTAGTGTCCCAAAAAAGCAAAAAAAAAAAAAAAAAAAAAAAAATACTCAAATGTGAGTCCTCATTCCCAGCTGACTTGTTTTGGACTTGTGCCACAGCAAACTCAGACTATAAGAGCAGCCTTGGCTCAAGACCAATCTGAGTTTTCTGACCTGGGTCCATCTGGTGAGGGTGTGGGGCGAGATGCCTTATCTGTCACCACTGAAACCAGAACAGCGAGTTACATGAAAACCTGGACCTCTTTAAACAGCAGAAGGCAGCTGCTTGCCACCTGTTCGATTCATTAAGAGATATCAATGTGGCAAGAGGAAAAGCTCTTGGCTGGGTCCCCTCGCCTCTCTGAAGCTGTGCTGCTTGGATCGAGACAGTCAATATGAACATTATCTGGTGACTCTGTTGACTTGTCTTGCAATTGCAGGCTGTCTATGGCGAGACCTGTATAATATTGTTGGACATTTCTCTGTAAAAGTTATTGAAGAGTCTGGGTGTGTGATCCGTTTAGAATCAGATGCTGTGAACTGAGATGAGCAATTACACCTGTGCCGTGATACCATTGAATTTTTCCTTCCCTGTTATGCTTAAAAGACTGTGTGAGAGTTATGCACATTTGAGTCTGTGGAGGCCATCACTGCCATTTATACAAAGGTCAAATCTATTTATTCAGTCCAACCTTCAGATATTCTGGTGTCGTTTAGAGCTCTTCTCGTCTTCTGAGCAAGTTCACTTATTGTACACCAGTTATATTCACAATTTTCATAATATATAGGTAATTGCCAGTGCAGATGTTAAATCTGTCCCATGCTCATGTTATGAAGCAACAGGTGAATGTTTCCTGTAGTTATCTGATTGTTTTATATCTACATAACTGTAGGAGTAGCTATAGATTATGAGTAACTGAGCTGATGCACTGGTCAAGGTGTTGTTCTGTCATGATTACAGGAATACTCCACATGCACCAGTTGTTCAGATGCTGACAGTCTGCTTCACCTGTATTTCAGAGACCACCTGGGAGAGGTCACAGTCCCTCCTCCCTGTACCTTGTAAATATGGACAGGAGGTAAACAGCTATGCCCGAGGGACTACGTTATTAGGAACTGTGAATGGCCAGTCTTGTGACCCTGTCCAGTACAAGCTTGAGTAACGTTAAGCTCTTAAAATGTACAGTCTATTTATTCGTCGGTTAATTGATGACATAATCTGAGTGGGTTTGGCAACTTTTTGAAGCACCTATCATTTACATGATTATTGATTTCCTAAAGAAATGGCAGTATGAACAGCCATGTTAATCCTGAAAACAACTGTTTAGAGATTGAGAAAAGATGTTTATCTGATAATTTTATCACCTATATTTGTATGTGTTTGTGTTTGCACGCATGCATCTCACTGTGTGTGCCTGTTTGCGCTGGGTGGTAAAAACACGAGGTCAAAGTTCACCCTTATTAGTGCTATATGAGCCTGCCTCTCCACAGCTTGCCTCTGCTTGTTTATGGCTGTTATCAGGCACTGCAAGCCCTTGATAACTTTATGAAAGTCAAAGGCAGCCCCTGACTGGCCGGCCAGAGCCTCTGTTCCTCCACCCCATTGTCTTTCCCACACTGATAGGAATCAGGAGTGTGCCATAAAGCACAGTGACAGACCACTGCGGGCCATAAAGGAATTCCTCTTCCAGCCCTCTCGGTTCTCTCATCGCAGGTCTGATAAGGGCCACCACGGCACCTCTCCTCCCATCTGTGACCCAGTCCTCCCTCATGTTAGCTGTCCGAGATCAAAGCAGGACTGAATGAAGGCACATGCCGGGGGCCTTTCATTCAGAAAAAGTTGCATACCCCTGCCCCACCAAAATACACATGTCCCTGCTTCTACTATCCACTCTCAATTTTGGAACAATGCTTAAACAGATTTATGGTTTATGGTGCGGTGGTGTTAGTAAGCATTTTGAAAGCGTTGCTTTAACTTGTTCAGACATGCCGTGTTCTTATTATTCTGTTGTATAAGATGTTGCATTCGGTTCTGTAATGAAATAAAGAAGCTCTTGTGTAATAAGTTACATCTGGATGCCAACTGGCCATCGGTGAGTCCTCACGACATTTTCAGCTCTGGGTTTTAGTACTCCAAACCTCAGTTTGACAACACCACACTATGCCACATACAGTCCCCTCCTTCTTACTGGTTGAGAATAGAAAAATGTTGAAAAGTGAGCTGAAGGTTTCATTGCTGTTTCTGTTGGACTGCTTTTGAGGCTAGTGTCTTCTAGAAATTGATTTGAAATTGAAATTTACTTCTGTTTTCCTTACTCAATTGTGGTTGGAATTCCGCAACCTTTTGGAACTGGAAGTTGAAGATCATTAACTACTTGTATGGCATGAGGGCGACCCCGGTGTGTAGCTGTGCAGCTATTTACATCTTTTGATTAAAGTACTAATATTACTGTCTCTGATTAGTGCACTGAATGACATGGTTGTGAATTGCACCACGTTTATGCACAGTACTATAGCAAAACATATTAAACTGATATTAATTTGATAATTGTTTAGCTAAATGCTAAACCACTGATTGTATTTCACAATCAAAGAGTTGATGCTGGTGTATTTTATTGTAAATGTGCGAAATAGAGTTGTTAACCTTACCCTATGCTCCCCAATTGTTGGTTGCTTTGCGTCTCATAAAACTGAAACTGTGATGAGCTCATCTTGGCATAACAGTAAAATTGCAACCACTTCTGCAAGGTTTTACGTGCCATAAAAACACTACATTCATTATACCATAGATAAAAAGCTCAGCTATTTATGATGTAATGATTTAATGGGCAATTAATGGGTCATTTTATTGAGGAAAAGTGTTCAAAGTTTGTTACCTTTTGAGTTACTGCAAGAATGTAAGGTCTTTTCCCTTTGAAAGAGCCTTCACTGGTTTTGAATATTCAGAAAGACAAAAGGTCTTTGAAAGAGCCTTCACTTTCAATATAGAAATTGCTTAATGATTTTTCCATCAGATTGGCCTGTAACTTATTTAATAATGATGCAATAATGACAAGACACCAGAGATTATCACACAATACTCTTGTAAAGACACCACCAGAAGTGTTTTATAAAATGCCTGAGAAAGCCAATCACTTTACCACAAGCTACACTCAGCCCCCCCCAGGTTTCACTCAATTTAAAATGTTGTCACTGCTTGTTTCTCAGAAGAAATTTGAGAATTCAATTATTATGCTCTAACCAATGGCCATTGATTGCTGTTGAAAGATTTGTAATCTATGCATTATTCAGAAAAGGGTGTGTATGTGTAAATCCACTGAAAACTGGATTATGCATAAGATTATCATGCAGCATTAACTCAGCAATGCTACGCACAAACATGTGCATTGCAGTATCAAGCAGCAACAATAAACTTTGATTTGTACCTTGAGCATACCTTTGGGTCTGGCATTTTTATTGCGTCGTCTATGAGGTGTTGATAAGAAAGTGGGCCAGTGTGTAAGTGAGGAAGTGGGAGAGCCAGTGCAGACCACAAGGGGACAAGGACACAAAGGGGCCAGGGACAGGGAGGAGGGGCTTACGTCCCTGATGTCCCCACCAAAGGTCATGGCAGTGGAGAGGGCTGACGAAAGCAGACCG
Organism: Megalops atlanticus; assembly: GCA_019176425.1. Taxonomy (NCBI): domain Eukaryota; kingdom Metazoa; phylum Chordata; class Actinopteri; order Elopiformes; family Megalopidae; genus Megalops; species Megalops atlanticus. Next base: position 37,592,592 of record CM032876.1, read on the forward strand.
GCATTTCACTCATTTATTTATTTATTTATTTATTTATTTATTTATTTATTTATTTATGTGGCCACTGTGCTGGGTTCTCTGTGCCAGGCTCTGATGAGCTGAGTCTGGCACTAGCTTTCCCAGCCTCCGTGCCGGGCCTTTCAGTCCCTCTCCAGCACTCTTTGTTGCGCAGTCACAACACTGGGAGGCGAAACGAGTTCAGTGTGCTGATGAAAGTGAACGCAAGTGCCAGAGAGATCAAGGCCCGGGGACTTGAAAAGCGTAGCGGGAGACCATGCAGAGGGGAGCTGGAATCCCACTGCAATCCCTCTGGCATTACGGAGGGTTTGGAGTGTGGGAAGGCTGGCGTGCTAACAAGAGGACCTGCGCTTTGGGAACTGGGTGGAGGGGGATGCAAGTGGGAGGGAGCTGTATACAGTGCTGCTTGATGACTTCCGACAGCAGGAGTCAAAAGGGAGCCACTGGAAAAAAGTCAGATATTCACTTCAGCCTTAAGTCTGGCTTATTCTGACCTGCCCCGAGAGCAGGGCTGGTTAATGTGGGAGCCTTTCTGAGAGGCTTGTACTGCTCTCTTTCTGATTGCAGTCAGGGCCTCCTCTTGGTTTCTCAGAGCTCAGAGCTCCCTTGAACACTTGCCATCGGGTAAGGCAAGGGATGTTGAAACCTGAGAGATCAAGCAGAAATCAGGGACAAGATTGGCTGGTGGGTATGTTGTCCTGCTTCTTTTTCTTTCTTTTGCTTTAAAAAAAGTGGAGAAGCAGTTTTCTGATTTTATGCACAGAAAGTATGCCTCAAGAAATCAGACAGGCTAGCTCTGTGAACAGTTTTACAAAGCAGTTAAAGGCATAGTTTTTCACTTTGGCATTTTACTAGAAATGTGTTTTATTTTTTCCTCACTTTATCTTCCTGTCGTCTGTTACATTCCACATATCTTGTAATTGTTTTATATTAAAATTGTTTTAATGGTTGCATTTATTATACATGTAAATATGTTTCTCGTTGAGGTATTCTTGTATTTGTCGCTTCTCAGGTTTTATTTGTAAAGCCCTTTGAGCTGTAATTGTTGAATGAAAGGTGCTATATAAATAAAGTTCATTATTATTATTCTGACTCTTTCTTTCGCTCTTTCTTTCCCTTGATCTATGTGTCACAATCTCTTTCTCTGTTTCTTATTCTCTCTTGCACTGTCTCAGCAGGCTGGCATGGCCTGGGGCGCGGGGGCTGGGGTGGGGGGTAGTGTTGGCATGGCCCTGATGGGTGCCTGGCAGGGAGCCCGTTTGGCACTGCTGAGGGCTCGGGGGAATTAGGGGTGGAGGATGCAGGCACACTACCGTACAAGGGCCGCAATGAGTGCTCTTTCCAACAGAAAACAAAGAGGGCCTCAGACGGGGCCGAGGAGCTCCCCTACAAGAATGGGTGTCTGGATGCCAGCAGAGCTCATTATCAGCGAATGGTTTTATCTGCTTTAATGTGTGCACCCGGTTTTTATTCACATCAATACTTTCATTCCCTATGGCTTGATCCTCACATCTTGAATATACAATATGAACCCATGTGCCATCACTCCAAGGCACTGACATTTTCTCAGTACCACATCCAGACAGTTATTCATGCAGTTTGAAGCCTGAGTGCTGTCGATAATTTGATATTAGCAGACCAATTTTTGACAACCCCCCTATAATTTGCTTGTTTCATCATGGTTCTTTTCATCTCATGGAAATGGCAATATTTAGTATCAACATTAGATGAGTTACAAAGAATACTATGTACTTAAAGCAGTGTGCATGGTAAATGCACATCCAAGAAACATGGAAGAGGATGCTATCTCAGTTGGTGCGCATGGAGGAGAAGGCTCCAGCCATGCCATACATGAGCCTTCGGCATGCTCAGAAGGGTTAACATCTGTTATATCCATGCATTTTGTGTCAACAGACGAATTATCCACCAACTTGGGAAAATAAAGAGAGCACACTCAGGCTTTCTGTTCACCTTTCCTGTAGTCCCTGGGCCAAGACCAAATAATCAGCCGTGAAACACCTGTCATGGCCCAGGTCACATGGGCTCTTTAAAATGGGTGCAGGGACATCAAACAGCACTCTGTCTCATCTCAGGACAGCAAAAACTTCTCAATTTGGTGCTGTTTATTTTTACTTGTCACTTGTGAGGTTATTGAAGGTGTTTGCTGTCA